>CM040244.1:254304043-254451973 GCA_022545495.1 Chrysanthemum lavandulifolium | reverse complement strand
ATAATCCAACCTTAGTCCTTCAACAGCTCGATACCACTTGTAGGTCCAAAAGTTTATGGATCCAAGTAGCCTTGAATGACTAATAGTAAACTTGAATAAATCCAAATTACTATATGAAGAACTCTTTGCAAAAGCTTAATGTGTTAATGCGGAATCTTAACACACAAAGTATGAAGAACACAAGAATAACTAACTTTGTATTTTCTATTAATTTTCTCAAAAGATAATGCTTACAACTCGTACATTAACCTAACACCTTAGGAATCCTTTTATACACCAAAGAAACCCTAATTGACTAACAAACTTGTAGAAGGGTAAAGATATATTTTCCTAAGATATCTCTACACATACATATCTATTCCTAATATAACTCTAACAAACTATTCTGTTTTTGACATAAATAGACTTAACTATCGACTATTTGTTCTGCCAGACTTAACATCTTTATTACTGGCAGACTTAACTACCAACAAACTTAATTCTTGTCTACCAGACTTAACTACTAAAGCTACCAGAATTAACACTAAACAGAATTAAACATACTTAAATCTGTTTTACAAAATATAATTCCCAACACTTTGCTAATAATTCACCTGCTTGTCAATGTGGGTACCGTGAAGGTTTCTGTACTTAACATACAAGATATGTACGTCAAGCACAGAATTGTAAATAACACAAGTGTCGCACTTGAAGCCAAAGCAACACTTGGAGTCAAGTTCAAAACGAGTGAAGATGTCAACCCGACCCCGGGCTTGGCATTTTTCAACTTGACAATAGTTACCTTCGGCAAATCCACCATTAGCACCTTTGTGAATGCCACATACTCCATCTCTGAGAAGAAAGAGCAGCTTCTGGTGATTCACTTGGAGCCACATGTGAATCAACTGCCAGAAGAGGAAATACGGGTACTCGATAGATGGATGGCGAACTAGGATCCGTACATGCTAGTGACGGCGGATTTCCACTTGAAGCTAAAGAACAAAGAGGCTCTGCTCATATTGCCACCTTCCAGATTTTCTTTTAACTGTAGTGTCCCATATGCATTTATTCAATTTTTTTGTTAAACGGGTCTGATATACTTAATAACAAACGTACATGCCTTCAATTATTGTTTTTGTATCTCTTAAAATATGCTTGAACTATATCAAATCTATCATCTACAATAAATAAAAAATAACATCCATATAAATAAATGAGGTTTATTGCCCACGTGATGTGGCTTATAATTTCGGATGTCTGAATTTCTCTTCTGCAGCAACACAATTTCGGATTTTCAAGTTTAATTTCGGATGTCCAAAATATTTTTATACTTAATATATTTTTTATTAAACTTTTATATAACTCTAATAACCATCATAATACCTTTCTATTTTCAAATGCATAATAACTTCCTTATAAAAAATTGTGGAATGAAAGTAATGGCGCATTGCCATTGATATAGGAGATAGCAACAAGCTGACATTTAGGATGGTTTATCGCGTCTTATTTGATATAAGTTGTGTCATTTTCAATCAATTTAGTTTTATATATACTTGACCAAGACTATAAATGCTCGTCACACCATTCACCAGACAAGACACTTGCATCATTTTTATTTTTCCTATACTTGACTAAGTATCGTGCGTGACATTACAAGAATCGATCAAATACCCACGACAATTACCCACGCCCATCCTTTTGAGGGTATTTATCCACATAATACCCACTCATTACCCACGATCGGTGACTTATTGTCGATATATTTTCCTCAAATTCCCATGAATTTACCCACATAAATAGCCACGAAATATGTTTGGTGTGAAATATGTGGGTAAATAATTGGCGCTAAAATATTTCCCACGAACTACCCACATCTTGAGTTATCATGGGTATATACGTGAGGAATTAGTGGGTAAATGTTATTTACCCACGAAGTGCAAAGTCCTTTTCATTGGTGGGTGAGTTTACATGGGTATTTTAAAGGTGAAATATATACCCATGACTTTACCCATCTTATTATTTGTATGAGTATTTTGGTGTGAATAATCGCTTATTATCAAGTCGTGGTTACAAATATACCCACAATGTTGTATTCCTAGGAATTTTGTTATGGGTAATTTTGTGTGTAATTTATGGGTAAATATATAACCATATGTCTATTTGTATTTTTCTTTTTCTTATTTATATATGGGTAAGTTTACATGGGTCATTTATGTGTCTTTTTATTATCATAAACAAGTATATGTTATGATCATATCGATCAATATAGAATAAGTTTATGTTGGGTAAGTAAGTTAAGTTTAGGTGTGTCTCTTATGTTAATAGTGTAAGTTAAAAGAACTAAATAGTTGTGCTTATCCCGCTGAGATATACGGGTTATAATATGTGCAAAATTGCAACAAGTTATTGGTTTTATTGCTCATCTTTTCTATTTTACTACTTCACCGAGCCATGATTTTGCCTCTCGATCGCAAGAGAGTATTGGCGATAGATATGGCCAAAGTCCGTGTGTTGGCTTAAGTCCATTAGGGTTTATAATGTTTCATGTACTATATATAGTTTTCTAATAATACATTATAACCTAGAGAGTTTACATTGTCACCGCAAGCTCTATTCCACCCACAAAACCTAGCCGCCACCATTTATCACTTTCCTATTAAAAGAAAATTGGAATTTTCGCCCAAACCCTTATCCGCATATTGTTTTTGCCATATGATGTTGTCGCTAATCTATGTTTGCGCTCTTGTTTTATGTTTTTTTGCTTATGTCATTTTTATAACACAACTTTTAAGGATAGTATTTGATAACACATTTTTCTATGAGAAATGCTACATACAAAAAAAAGTTTACAAAATTATATCCACATAATGACTTGGTAACCAATTATGGAGGGTAATAAAAAATAAAAAGAAATTGTGATGCAAAATGATCGAATGAATAATGTTAAGAATATAATTTTGGAAAGTCTTTATGATGATGAATTCCTTTTTTTCTATTAGTCTAACTCTACAAACTTTCACTTTTTATGACTCCAAATTCTAACACATCAAAATTTTCAATCTACCACTTATTCTTTTCATAGCCTTCCCGCCTCCCCGCCTTGTTTTTCCCAAAATTAAAACCCTAACACTTTTTCCACTCTAACCGCCTCCTTTTCTTACCTTTTCACCGGGATATAGCTCTCCGGAAAACTAAACCATCTATTGTTTTGCTTTTTCTTCATGAGTTCATTTCAAATTCACCTTTAATAAGGTATGTAGATGTCATCTATTGTATGGTATATCGTACTACATATTACTAACATCTTTTAGATCTCACAAGTCAATTTATTGTGAAAACCAAACAAGTATTGAAATTGGAGCCCGATGTTGGTTTCTTTATTTCATTGTTAACATTATATATTGCATCATCAAATTTTTTATTTTGGGCAGATTCGAGTTTTAGGAAAAAAGCTATATGCAGTTATATAGTTTAGCAACTCTATTTACATGTGAAAAGTACTACTTTAGCCATGACATTTGTTTAAGGTTTGGTCCCATGTGTAATAATCTATAAATATAAATCCACTGTTGTGATTGAACTTCATTTCTTTCAACCCATTTGATTTGTTAAATCCAGTTGTTATAGGTAAGTTGTTAGTTTAATATGATTGATTTGTATAATTAGCAAGTACGCAAAAAGAGGCTTGAGATTTAAGTGTGATTTGAGTGCTCTAGCCATATATCCTTTGACATTAGTGAGTAAGCTATTGATATCAAAATCATTTGTATATTTTTGTTTTGGTTAAAAGTTTGCTTGTTTGGTTACTTATTTGTGTTATAAATGTGATAGTCTCACATAATGTTTCTTATTAACTGGTCAATTTGGAATTGAGTAAACACAATTTATGTAGTACTTGTGATATCAGCTTGTAAGGCAAAATATTAATGTCATATCCACTTGTTTATTCTACTTGTTTAAAACGGGTTTCTACCCATTTTCAGTTGTTAACACATTTCTTTTACCGTGCCAAAAAGTGTACATAACAATAACTTAACAAGCATGCAATTATGCAACTACCTATATTACATTCATTGATTAGATAATTACGTAACTTATATTCTTGTTACATATCAAACATGTATGAACTTTCTTTTCAACATCTTGATCACCGCCTATTACACTTGAGTTATAAATTAAGTCATTGCAAGAGTTTCTTTGTTTATTAAGCAAGATAATTAACTAGTTACATTGGTCTTATAATGTATTGCAAATGCTTGTTTCCAAAGGTAACATAAAATAATTAGTATATACGCTTGTTTCGCTTTGACAACCCTCGCTTTAAGCTTCTATGTAATGTGTGTTCATAAGACCTTTTTGTATCGCCTCTTTATATGCATCAAGATTGATGTCCTTTAAATTAAGCATCTATCATAATTTGTAAACTCAAATTGATGCCCCGAACTTAAGAAACCTTTGTTAATTGCATGCACATTCTTGTGACATATAATACGAGTAACATGTTTTCTTTATGCAAATTGCGTATGTTCTTGTGAAAATAAAGATGCCACTCAATATATTTGGTGGAGCACCATCATACGAGCTATTGAGATAGGCATTTCATGAAAGCGACGAAAAACTTTGAAGTATGCTAGATAAAGCTTTTTGAAAGAAGATGCCAAGACGGCTGAGGTGCTCATTATATATGTAGCAACCTTACCTTAACCATCACATGTAAAACTATTGTTGCAATTAGTACATTTCGAGGTTGTTAGTGCATTATGTAAAATTAAATTGTTTGTTGCAAATTCGTTGCAACTTTGTACTGTTGCAAATCTATTGCAATTATTGTTGCAGATTTTCTTCCATTGCAAAACTGTCACAATTTTTTTTTTACCGTTGCAAAATAAATTATCATGGAACATTAATGCAATGGTAGATTGATTGCAAACCGCTGGAAATGACCATTTTCAATGATTTGCAACATATTACTACCATTGCATTAGCCTAGTTGTGTTGTACCCATGGCTCTTACGCACGACAAATAGGTAGGAAAGTTTACCCACGTACTATTGAGGGAAAGTTACCCGAATATTATGTGTCGACTTTTACACACAAAATAACTTTTTGGGCCATGTTACACACAAGCTACCCATGAGTATATCTACAGGTATTCTCGTGGCGAGTTTAAAAAATCCCATAAAACTTCACCCACGAACGCAACTCAATCGCCCACCTAAAATGATGTGGGTAAACATACCCACAAAGTGTAAATAACGTGGGCATACATTTAGCCTCAAGGTTTTACCCAACTTCATGTGGTCATGGGTAGTCCGTGGGTATTACCCGCTACCCACTTAAAATATGGCTTTACCCGTAATTTATCTCGTGGCTATTCGCTCAATTTTGTATTGTGAGTTTAGAGTGAGTTAGATAGGTTAATTATAAAGGCATAGGAATCGAAATGCATAATCACCAATAAACCACCACTACCACAAACACCGCCATCGAACACCGCCACAAACATAAGAATTTGGACCGTAAGAAATTTCATAGTATTGGCACTTTGTTCCATTTCCCCTTTATTTGTGGGCACTTTGCTAATAACTCACCTGCTCATCAATGTAGGTACCATGAAGGTTTATGTGCTTGACGTACAAGATATGTACGTCAACTAACACACTTGAAGCCAATGCAACACTTGGATTCAAGTTCAAAACAAGTGGAGATGTCAACCCGACCCCGGGCTTGGCATTTTTCAACTTGACAATAGTTACCTTCGGCAAATCCACCATCAACACCGAGAAGAAAGAGCAGCTTCTGGTGATCCACTTCGAGCTACATGTGAATCAACTGCCAGAAGAGGAAATATGGGTACTCGATAGATGGATGGCGAACTAGGATCCGTACATGCTAGTGACGGCGGATTTCCACTGGAAGCTAAAGAACAAAGAGGCTCTTCTCATATCGCCACCTTCTAGAGTTGCTTTTAGCTGTAGTATCCCATATGCATTTATCCATTTTTTTGTTAAAAGGGTCTGATATACTTAATAACAAACGTACATGCCTTCATTTATAGTTTTTGTATCTCTTAAAATATGCTTGAACTATATTAAATCTTTTATCTACAATAAATAAAAAATAACATCCATATAAAGAAATGAGGTTTGTTGCCCACGTGATGTGGCGTATAATTTCGAATGTCTGAATTTCTCTTCCGCGGCAACACAATTTCGGATTTTCAAGTTTAATTTCGGATGTCCAAAATATTTTTATACTTAGTATATTTTTTTAAACTTTTATATAACTCTAAAAATCATCATAATAATATTCTCTTTTCAAATGCATAATAATTTCTTTATAAAAAATTGTGGAATGAAAGTAATGGCGCATTGCCTATTGATATAGGAGATAGCAACAATGACCATTTAGGATGGTTTATCGCGTCTCATTTGATATAAGTTGTGTCATTTTCAATCAATTTAGTTTTTTATATACTTGACTGAGACTATAAATGCTCATCTCACCATTCACCAGCCAAGAAACTTGCATCATTTTTATTTTTCTTATACTTGACCGAGTATCATGCGTGAGTTTAAAGTGAGTTATCTAGGTTAATTATAATGGCGTAGGAATCGAAATTCATAATCGCCAAGAAACCACCACTACCACAAACATCGCCACTAAACACCCGGCCATCAAACATAAGATTTTGGACCATGAGAAATGTCATAGTATTGGCACTATGTTCCATTTCCTCTTGTTTGTGGGTGCTTTGCTAATAATTCACCGCTCATTAATGTGGGTACCATGAAGGTTTTGTGCTTGACGATAAGATATGTATGTCAAGCACATAATTGTAACTAACACAAGTGTCGCACTTGAAGCCAATGCAACAGCTTGGAGTCAAGTTCAAAACAAGTGGAGATGTCAACCCGACCCGTGCTTGGCATTTTTCAACTTGACAATAGTTACCTTCGCAACTCCACCATCGTAACCTTCAATGCCACCTACTTCATCTCCGAGAAGGAAGAGCACCGGTGATTCACTTGAGCTACATGAATCAACTACCGGAAGAGGAAACATGGGTACTAATAGATCGATGGCGAACCAGGATCTGTATATTCTAGTGACGACGGATTTTCACTGGAAGCTAAAGAACAAAGAGGTTCTGCTCATATCACCACCTTCTAGATATACTGGTTTTAGTTGTAGTGTCCCATATGCATTTATTCATTTTTTTTTTGTTAATCGGTCTGATATACTTGATAACAAACGTACATGCCTTCAATTATTGTTTTTGTATCTCTTAAAATATGCTTGAACTATATCAAATCTTTCATTTACAATAAATAAAAAATAACATCCATATAAAGAAATGAGGTTTGTTGTCCACGTGATGTGGCGTATAATTTTGGATGTCTAAATTTCTCTTCTGCAGTAACACAATTTCAGGTTTTCAAGTTTAATTTCGGATGTCCTAAATATTTTTATACTTAGTATACTTTTTTTTCTTTTTTTTTTAAATTTTAATTTTGCTTAACTCTAATGACCATAATAATAGTATTCTCTTTTCAAATGCATAATAACTTCTTTATAAAAAAATCATGGAAAGAAAGTAATTGTGCATTTCCTGTTGACATATCAAATAGCAACAAGCTGACATTTAGGATGTTTTATCGCGTCTCATTTGATATAAGTTGTATCATTTTCAATCAATTTTGTTTTTTATATACTTTACCGAGACTATAAATGATCGTCTCACCATTTACCAACCAAGACATTTACATCATTTTTATTTTTAATATACTTGACTGAGTATCGTGTGTGAGTTTAGAGTGAGTTAGCTAGGTTAATTATAATGGCATAGAGAATCGAAATCAAACCCCGCCAATAAACCACCACTACCACAACCACCGCCACCGCATTCCCCAACACAAATAGAAAATTTTGAACAATGAGAAATGTCATAGTATTTGCACTCTCTTCCATTTTTCTTTTTGGCGCGCTTTCTTGATAATTCACCGCTCATCAATGTGGGTACCACGAAGCTTTATGTGCTTGACGTACAATATATATACGTCAAGCACATAATTGTAACTAAAACTGTTGTTCCCTATTCACTATCTTATAAAAACAGTTAAGTATTTAAAAACAAACTAATAGTGAATCAATGACTGAAATGACATAAGTAAAAACACACTGAAAAATTTTCAATATAATATTCTTTATTAGAAATGAATAAAAAAGAATACATTACCCAAGTACTTGCGGAATAGTACTTGAGATTGAAATGACAAAGGGTTGGTACTCCTCACTAAGCACGCCTAAGTCTCGAGCACAACTACTATGGAACCATCGAGTTATCCTGTGGACCGAGTTGTATTTGGAGGAGTGAAAGATGGCTTGTGTGTGTGTGTTTTCAATTCACAAGCTTAAATCTTTCACTCCATCTCTTATGCTATTTATACAAGTATGAGTATTAACTTTATCCTAAGTGACAACCGACATTTCTGTAAGACAAAATATCGATGTATTTTGTCTCATTTACAAAGACTATATTAAGTAAGAGACAAGGTCGCTTTCCATAAGTCGGTGATGACACTCGAGCCCGATAGTTTGCCATTCAGGGAAAGTTGACTTTGGTTGATAAGGACTTCGCCTTATCCGATTCAAACTTATCCCGCCTTATCCCGCTCATTCTTCGCCTTCATTTCCTTGATCCTCTACTCGCTTTATCTTCAAGTAAGTAGTTGGTGAGGAGTTTAGGGATTCAGTGAGCTATTGTCATCACTCATTGCATCCACTATCTTCTTCTTGACCCGCCTTCACCCCTTAAGTTCCACCCATCGAGTGGAGAGACTTCTTCTTCGCCTCACCGAGTATCTCGAAGATGGCTCACCGAGAGACTATGCACTCGGTGACCGTTAGTGTTTAACGGTCTAAACACTTAGGTATTTTTATTCAAATCCTAGACTTAAGGGGTTTGGGTATTTGTTGAACCCAACAGTCCCCCTATTTGGATATAAAAATAGCCTAAGTGATTGATCGATGTAAGTGAGCAATTAGCTTCTTTTTACACCGAATGTACTAATGAACATAATAAGGAACACTAAATATTTTAACAAAATATACATCGTTTATTGATCAATTACATAGTTCCTATCACTAGTACAAAAAATAAATGATAATGATGTCAATCAAGATGGATCCCCAGTGCTTCAAGCTTGACTTTCTTTGTGATGAGTGTTTCTTTGTCAGGGTTGTTAGCCTCGCTTTTTATAAAGATAACGTCACTTACGTGAATTGGACTAGATGCGTAGTATACTTTGCCCTTAGGGACTAGTATCATTTATGTGGCAAAGTTAGAGCCTATAAATACCCCTCATGACTCTCCATGAGGGGTGAGGTGAATCATTTAGTTTCTTGTATTGTTTTCATTTATTCAAGTTATCTTTGTTTTCTCCCCCCTCTCTCTACTTTCTCTCACTAAAAAGGATGAAGATCTTCATCTTCAATCACCAACCTCGACCTCCCGAACCACATAAATCACATGTTTTCCGGTCCTAACAAGGGTGCTCTCTTATCTTGGCGTTTAAGTCAGCGCAGAACCTGACGTTTGCAGGTGTCTGAATTTGAGAGGCCACTAGTATGTAGCTCAGCATTGTAGCTACACATGCCTGATCAATGTCACTCCACCTTTGGAATGTTGGGTTTCCATAGACATCAATGAAGAACAGTCCTCTTTCAGGCTTTTCAATCACAAGACAGTTTACAAACTTCACACCTTCTGTAGCTCCTATTGCATTCTAGTCCGTGCACTTTGATCTCGCTCGAACTCAACCCTCTTCGTTTGCCCCTGATGATTGAGGTTGAGATCTTTGAGGTGCATTAAGGCGGTGAATCCCGAGATTCTCGGTGCTTCCTCGCCTTTCATACCTTTGCTAAGCATTTTCATCGCCCTTAACCACCTCATTTTTCTTCTTTTCAATGATAAGACCAAGCTCATTGAGTTCAAGTGATCCCAAAGTCGTTGAATTTCGTGGATCATGAACCTCGGTGTCTTTTATCATCCCCTTCCGACATCGGTGATTTTCTCAGCACCTTATGCTTGTCATTGACGGTTGTAGTGGTCAATTCTTTCTTGCCCGATGGTGCAGCTCTTTTGTTCTTTTCATCTAACCTCTTTCTCATTTCAACCATTTGAGTCGCTCGAACATCCTTGAACTTCCGTCTGCCTGACCCTTTTCAAGCTTCTTAGATCAATTCCAATGTTCTCGACTTCCTCTGCAACAACTTGTACCAGTGCTTCTTTGCTCTTTCTTTCTTTCTCGCCTAGTTTTTTCTCCTTTCTTCCTTAGCAAGATAGGTACTTAGTTGTTGTGGAGTGAGTGTATTCATGTTGCCGATCATATAGGGATCTTCTTAGGCTCGTGTGTTTGCATTATTGCCTTCCTTTGTCCCGGCCTCAAGAAGATGATGCTACCAATGGTGGTGTTGTTGTCATGATGTTGTTAGTGGGACCGATGATAAGGGTGTTCTTGGAAACCGGTGGGAGTGATGAAATAGGTGTTGCAGATCGGTTGAGCCGGCTCCCCTCGGTGTGAGAGGAGTCTCTTCAAGGGTCTTCTCCTCAACTATTGCAGAACATCAAGAAAAGCAAGAGTTGCCTCGGACACGGGGAGTTGGAGTGGCTTGACCTTTGAAGGCTTGATAGATCTCAATGACCATAGCCTTGATATCGCTTGTATCTTTTGAAGACCAAGAACCTTTTACGCCAAATTAGCTCGAGAGAGTTCCAAGGCGGTCATTCTAGGCCCAAGATTCCAAGCCATTGAAGATGATGCCTTAGCCAAAGTAGTCACCGAGTATCCAAAGAACCCAAAGTAGCTCAAGAGATCGAATCAAGACCAAGACCACGAACATTGGCGATTGGAGCATATCAATGAGTTCGGTGAGACGTGATGAATTCTTCACGATACTTGATGGCCTCCAAAGACTTTGAATTGAGTGTTGGGTCTTCTTTGACAAAGATCCCCGATTTCATCAATTGTAACGCCACAAGTCTCAAGATGCTTTATAAATTTAACCAGTTTTCATCCAGTCTATAAAGATGTTGGTACATGAGATCCCCGTGTTCATCGTGTTTGCATCAAAGGAATGTACCTCACCTTCAGATCTACATAGTCGGCGGCAGCCTTCAAAGTGTGTTGTTCCCATAACGCTTGAAGAACCCTAATATAGCTTCTTTGAAGCTTTAGTGATCCACAAAACTAGTTGCCTCTCGCTCGCTGGAAGAGTATTATAAACTTTCTCAATTCTTCAGACGGAAGATGCGAAGAGTCGAGTCATTATCTTCAGTGGAAAGGTGACTTTTAGGCTCTTGTGGATCAGTGATGCTCTTGTTCGCTTTAAACATCGCCCCACTTCTTCTCCCGCCGATAGAATTTCATCTTCACTTTCACTTGTTCTTCATCGAGAATAAAATTTCGTCAACCTCGGCCATAATAAGAAACCGGTGGTGGTGATGGGTTCCATATCGGTGGTGGTTTAATCCTCCGAGTCTTTGTCCCCGTTGCTCCTTTAAGCACCGATGGGTTTTCCCTGCTATCCCTAGAAGCGATGGCGGTGAGATCCCTATCGGGGTTGTTCAGCCCTCCGAGTCTTTGGGATCATTGATTGGCCTCGACAAAAGCATGATTTGCGAATGTCATCCTTGGGCAAGTGGAAGGCGCTCCCCTACCGGGTTGTATGTTTCCTCGGATCTTGGGAGTAGTAGTTGGGACCAAGGGCACCGACCGTGATGTATCGGTGTCCTTCGTTGTCACCGTGGTGGATGTTGTTTGGTCACCAGCAGGTGGCGGTCGATCTGGGGCTTTTTTGCCTTTTAGGTCAGGTTTCAGAAGCCTCGTGGCTCGAGACTTGGGTTTGGTCTTAGTCCCACCGAGACTTCCCTTTCTCTTTTAGGAGCAGGGTTTGGAGACATCGAGTCCCTTTGGTTGTTTACTGACAACCATATGGGCCAAATTCTATTCAATGACTTGGGATGGGTCTTTTGAAAATTAGATTGACTCAGATACCGTAAAGCGGTGTATTTGTATTCCCGAGGTAATTACAACCCAAGAACACTTGTAAAGCACATGAGACAAACCTAGGGTACAAACGTATTCCGCCCTAGTTTTGCTCAATAGATTGGTTACGAGATCACCGTAAATGATCTCCCCGATGTCGACAATGACCCCATTCATCAAGCAAGATGCCATCATCAATCGAATAAAGTTAACTTGTTCAAGAGATTTAGTGGTTCCCGCGAGAACCCGAATCACAAATGTGAACAGGATCTTCCAAGCCGCAGAAATGAGTTCTTGGTGATCGGGTTCTGTCCAAAACTTTGGATCCAAAACAATTTGTTTTAACCCATCCTTAATCGTGGAGGGTTCGGGATGGGCAACATAGACTCTGAATTATAGTCTAACCTCGTTGTAGTAAAAATGTTTTATAATCCAAAGTGATGATGTTCCCCGTTAAAAGACTGAATTTGATGAGATACTCCCTGAGTGGTCGAGGTCGGCCTCATCGAGAGTGTGTCCGGTCATAGGCCATCATTGTAGCCCAAAACTCCCGAGGAGGTTTTGGCATGCAATTGATGGGGACCGAGTAAAGGCCTTTTTCGGGGCGCTTGAATAAAACGTCATTATATTCTTATAGGTCGACATTTGGGGGTATTCAAAATTGCCTATAACGTTATTTGTTTTAAATTTAACATTATCGAGATCCCCACCCAATCGTGGTGCAAATCAAGAGATTGTGTTCTTGCCATTTCCATTAAAAAGTTTTAGCTTTTGAAATAGATATCTTGACAAGAATAATCAAAGAGTTTGAATCTCTTAAGTTTGTAGTGAAAACCTTTTGTAAATGTTTACAGAGAAGATTTTAGTGAAAAACTTGTTTTGAGGATTCAAGAACACAAATATTTCTTGTTTTGAGAAGTGATTTTGACAGAGTTTAGATTCAGAAAATCTTTGTGTGTGTTTTTAATGTTTTTGAGAGGGTATTTATAGAGTGGTGAGAGGGGTAAATCTTGTATAAATGAGGATTTGTAAAGTTATTTTTTGAGAACGTTTTGAATCTCCTCATTTAATGCCACCACCCACTACCCGCAGAAAATCTCGGTTTTCAAGGGAACAACGAAAGCAAGAAAAGGGCATTCTGCATGAGAATAAAATATCCACAAGATATTTCATGTGATAGGGGCATTTAATGCCAAGTGGAATTAGGTCGGTTTGAGAGACCCTTAACTTTGATGACAATGAAGATAAAGAGACATATATTCCTATATTAAATTGGTGTGTTTACCAACCTAGGACATTTAAGTAATCGATACTTGGTGCATTTAGTTACTCATTCAATGCTCAATATCTAAAGTCAGGTCCCCGAATGAGTCTTACTCATTCAAAGAGAGGTTGTTTAGGGTTTTGTTCGGGAGAATGAACCTTTTGCAGAAGACTCACCGAGATTAGATTGATTTTCGTGATGTCGACTTTCAATGTTAAGCATTCCTAATTCAAATTTCGCCTCTCTCAGGTAGGTTCATCCAAAGGTTTGGTGAAGATATCGCAAGTTGATATTTAGTAGGGATGAAATGAAGCTCCATGTCTCCTTTCATTATGTGGTCCCTAATGAAATGATATCCGATATCAATGTGTTTGGTTCTTTGGTGAAGGACGGGGTTTTCAAGATTGCAATGGCACCGTGTTGTCACGGAAGATGGGTACCATTTTGTAGTGGATGTCATAGTCAGCGAGTCGACTTTTCATCCATAATACGTTGGTATAACATCCTGCAGCAAAGAACATACTCAACTTCAAATCAAGACATTGCCACCGATTATTGCTTTTAGCACTCCAACAAACCGCTTTACTCCAAGAAATTGACAAGACCACGAGGTACTTTTTCTATCCATGTTGCGGCCAAAGATAATCGAATCGAATATCCTTTGAGGTCAAACCCCGAGCACTTTGGATAGTAAAGTTCAAGGCTTGGAGTTCCCTTCGGTATCTTAGTATTCTTTTGGTGCAGTGAGATGGGATTCTTTGGGATTGACCGATATCTTGCTATTAGACAGATCGAGAATTGTATGTCCGTCCGGAAGCGATAAGATACATCGTGAGCCAACAATCCTCGAATGGGTTTGATTGACCGATTTGCCAGCAGATCAGTCCAAGGTTGTTAAGAGGGACCATTGGTGTCTTCACCGAGGCACACGATATCTCATATTTCTTCAAGAGATTTTGGTGTACTTCTCTTGACCGATGGATATTCCTTTATCGGTTTGCACGATTTGTAGTCCAAGGAAGTATGTGAGTTCCCCATCATGCTAATTTCAAACTTCTTTGTCATCGCTTTTAAACTGTTTGCAAAAGTGTAGTTTTGAGCCAAAGATGATGTCATCAACATATACTGGACTAGTATCACATCTTGCTTTGTCCTGTAGATAAACAATGTGTTGTGTATCTTTCCTCCGACAAACTTGTTTTGAATCGGAAGGTGAGAGAGTTTCATACCATGCCACGGGAGCTTGTTTAAGTCCATAAAGGGCTTTGTCAAGCTTGAGACATAGTCGAATTCACTACTCTCAAAGCCGGAGGTTGTTGAACATACACATATTCCTTGATTTCACCATTCAAGAATGCACTTTTATATCCATTTGGTAAACTTTGAAGTTCATGTAGGTAGCATATGCAAGGAAGATCCCGATGGCTTCCATTCTTGCAACAGAGCAAATGTCTCATCATAGTCAATGCCTTCTTGTTGATCAGAACCTTTGGCTACAAGTTTGGCCTTGTTTTTAATGACAATCTTGTCTTCATCGCTTTGTTTATGAAAACCCACTTCATTCCTATGACAATGACATCCTTAGGACATTTGATCAAGGTCATGACCTTGTTTTTATCAAACTGCTAGTTCTTCTTGCATGGCCTAAACCCGACTTGGGTGTTTTAGAGCCTCAATGACACTTTTGGGTTCTATTTCGATAGGTAATCGACATATAAACATTCATTGGGTCAAGTCAGCGGTTAACTTAGCGACCATGCTTCTAGTGAGCATGCCCTTAATGGGTTCACCAATGATGTTTACAAGCTCAATGTACTTGAGATTTTGTCCACTTACTTTGTGGTCTAGGATCCGAGCTTGAAGAGGTCACCGGAGACTCGGGAGTGAGTTCGGTCACGAGGAGCCACAAAATCATTAAGATCATCTGTTGAGATGTCTTGTTCAGTTAAGGTTCATGAATCACAGATTCACGAACATTTGGTTCAAGATACCTATCCTAGTGGGGGCGATTGATTATCAATGAATTCACCGATAGTTGGTTCGGGAAGGTTGTGAGGTAAGACATAATATGGGATGTCAAGATCTATTTGGTATGAGGAATTGATTTCGTTGTACTCATCAGAGGATATCTTGATGAGTTATCAATTCCTATTTCCTCTCGAGGTATTGGTGAACCCGATGCTTTGAACTCTCATCAAAGGTGACATGAAAGGTTTCCTCAACTTGTTGTCTCCTTGTGTTAAATACCCGAGGGCTTTGGAGATCGGTGAGCAACCTAGAAAATATCCATCATCGACTTTAGCATCAAACTTGCTTAGATGATCCTTGTGGTTATGAATAAACACAGACATCCAAACACATGAAAGTAGTTGATATCGTGAAGTCTACCTTGAATATCTCATATGGGGTTTTGTTATGTCTTTTGACAATGATTGATCTGCTTTGAGTGTAACAGTCGTTTGACCGCTTGATCCGTAAATGTTTTGATAGGGCCGAGCCACTTAACATAGTTCTAGCAGCCTCAATGAGAGTTCTTTTCCTTCGGCTATCCCATTTTGTTCGGGGTGTAAGGAGATGAAAAGTTTTGGGAGATTCCTTTTCATCACGTAAATTCTCAAGCTCTTCATTTATGAACTCAAGCACCATTGTCATTTCGATTTCTTTAATAGTAATGTCATTCGGTTTTCAATGTTCCCGATGAATGACATTATTGTATCACCGCGACTCTTTTTGGAAAGAAAGTATACTCAAGTGTATCTTGAAAACTCATCAACAATGACAAGTGTATACTTCTCAAGCTAGATTGATCTTGGGTGACAGTCCAAAGAGATCCATATCACGAGAGGTGAAGGCAGCTTTTGATGGAGAAATTTTGTTTGGTTTTGAATGATGCTCTTTGGTGTTTGCCTTATTCACAGTGAGCATGGTTTATCTTTGCAAAACCATGATGGTAAGCCAAGGACCTTGTTTTGTTTTGCCAAGTTGTTGATGTTTTGAAATTTAAGTGTGGAGTCTCTTGTGCCACAACCGGTTGATAGTCTCGGTGGCTTTGGCAAAGAGACAAGTTCCATCTTGAGAGTGTTGACATGTCTAAGACATAAACATCATCTCTTCTAGGAGCTATCAAAACAACTTCTTTGTTGGCATTGAAAATGGTTCCTTGTTTGTCATTTGTAATATATTGGTTTTCATAAACACATAAACACACTATATCAAGAGGCGTATAATGATGAGTTTAGAGAGAGAAAGTGGAAGATGGGAGCCTTTCTAGAGAGAGAAAGTAAACAAAAGAAAGAAGGTTAGATTGAGTGAAAGGTCCAACCCTCTACCTTGGGAGGTAGAGGGTATTTATAGTTTACATGTCGCCTCGAAGGGTGTGGATCGAACATCTGCGGGTAAAGACCCGTCCGTCCTCCACGGTGTTGCACTAAGCTAAACTAATAACTAAATAACTAACTAATAACTAGTAAATACCGTAATGTCTACTTAGCTAACATATGCTAGACTAGTGTTGGGGTGACCGACTCTTCAACATGGATTTTCTAAATCCTAACAATCTCCCCAAGGAGGTCACCCCATGAAATACATTTTGCATCCTAGCATTCTATCTTTGTCTTTAGTCCCGAGCTCAGACTTCTATTCTTCAAGTTCCACAATCTTTGTGCTTTGGTAGCGCTTTCTTCAAAGTCCGCATTGATTTGTACTTTTAGTGGAGGCCTTTAACCGATCCATATCTTCGAGCTTTCATTGAGATCATCCGCCACAAGAAATCTCTGGATCACCCTTAATTGTGTTGCCTTCATGTGATATTGTGACTTTTTGACCGACATGCTCACACTTTCTCGGATCATGACATCTTTTCATCGAGTAGCGGAAGCTTTCTTTGGTTCATGATATTTGCGCAGCAGTAGCGAAGCATAGTATGAAAATATCGAGCCGTGTTACGTAGATATGCACCGTCATTATTTCTTCAATTAAGTGTGGATGCCGTGAGCATGTGCTTTGATTGACTTCTTAATATCGGTCACCGCAACCGTCCAAATGTAATCGCAAACAACGATTAGCAATAAAGCGCATAAAAGTGTCTTTGATCACTTTCGTTGAATTGAGGTACACGCCCACGGTTCCCGCTGATCAAGACAAGTATCTTGCTGTGATCGTATAATTCAAGAATCTCCTTGATGTGGTTTCGCAGTTGTTCTAGCTGTTCCCAAACCGGAATGTCTCTAAGAAGACAACATGGAGTGAGTGAACCAAATGAATTGAGATTCACCGATTGATGAAAAATTGATTTGAAAACAATCGCGTATTGCTTAGAAGAAAGAGTTTTGCAATACGACGAAGGTTTTATGAGAAGGATCGCTTTTCAATCAAAAATACTTTTGTATTTGAAAAGAGTAAACATTCGATGTGCTAGAAAAAGAAGAGATTCGCACATCGAACGGTTTTCCAAAAGTATTTTTCAATCGTAGATACTTTTGAATTTAAAATGAATACACATTCGATGTGCTAGAAAAGGAGATTTGCTCATCGAACGGTTTTTCCAAAAGTATTCGTCAATTCATTTCTGGACCAAGGTTGATTCATGAGTGAATCGCCCCATCGTTCTATCCGGTTGTCACAAGTTTGATCTTTATAAAAGATCTCACATGTCACCCACCAAGAGCTTGTTTGATGTTGGCTCTAGAAGGATTTCCATCTTCATCGTGAATACTTTTACATATCACTCGGATGTTCGGCAATACCACAAGGATAATGTGGGACTCTTAATATATTCTTACTTTCCACATTGTGTGAAACAAAGCAAGTCTTCATTAATTTAGTGTCCTAATGAGATTTTGTGGATGATCTCTTGGCTCTAGACTCAATTGTGCACATTTGGTTCCTATGTCGAGACTAGGGAGAGGTCTCCTTCTTCAATATCAACAATCTCTAAGAGAAAATCGATAGATTATGTAGGTTCCCGTGAGAATGAAACAAGTCCTTTTAAGAGGAACTTGAGTAGCTTGGGAAGTTGTAGTGCGATGCGTCATTTGGGTCCATGACGCCTTGTCTTCAATACTAGTGTTACCTTAGTAACCACCAAGTAGCATATGTATTGAACCCGTTCTTGCCCTAAGGTTGAATTATTGGAGGGCTATTTCTTTTCACCCTTTTTCACATTCATTTCTTTTTATTCTTCAACCCCTTCGCTTACCGAGACTTTATAACTAGAACCTTGTTGGGTTTATTCCAGCTCTAGCTCTATCTCATCCGCACTCTTCCCATATCTCACTTTTCTCCTTTTTTTCATCATACCTAAGGACTCTACACTATCTAGTGGATTATCCTCGGTAGATCCCTCCCGCTCAAGGGATCGTGAACGAATACCTAACCTAACCCATGCATAAAGTAAATTGGTCGGTCTTTTGGTATTGTTCTTTCCTTCTCGAAACCATTTCAAAAATTATTTGGAAAATCAATCAAGGTACTTGTGATATAAAATCAAAGCATTTTGTACCTTAATTGTTTTGATCATTTAGAAATGCTCCCCTCAACATGTACATATGATTTTGAAATTGTTTCGCACATGGAGGCAAGAGTTCTTTGAAATATATTCTTGATCACAATTTTCATAGAAAAGCCATTTGATTTTCTTGGTAAATTCTCCCCTCAAAATGTCGTTGGTTATTTGAAATCATTTAACACATAGAGGAAGGAGATCTTTGAAGTACTTTCACGATCACAATTGCCATAGAGAAAACCTTTAGAAAATCAACCAAGGTACATTATGATAAAACATAGAAATCTTTGTACCTTGAAAGTTTATTTTCTTTTGAAGTGCTCCCCCTCATTATGTGCTTCGAGATTCGAAAGCATTTAGCACATATGGGAGAGCGGATGCACAATTGAATCAAAACGATCACCTTTATCAAATTTCATTATTAAATCACAAATTCTCCCCGATCAAAAATATCAAACCCTTTGAGATTTTGGATCCCAAGTGATTTAATGAGGTTTAGAAAACATGGGAGAATATGTGCTGCTTTAAATACTGCCTTGTTTTGGATAAATGGTCCCCTCAACATGTGCATTATGTATATTAAAATCGTTTGGCACATGGAGGCAGGAGTGCATTTGAAGGACTAAAACCAATTCCATTAAAACAGATTTGAGATTTAAATCACGATCTCTCCCCCGATCAAAAATTTCAAACCATTTGAGATTTGTGATCCCAAAAGATTTAAATCATTTTGAAAATTTTGGGGAAAGACGTGGCAAGATTTGATTTTGAAAAATGACAGATAAGGACCATTTTAAGACATTAAAAATTGTTAGTGTCAGGTATGATTGTTTTAAGAGATCTTTAAGTAAAATAAAACAATTTCACAATCAAACAAGAACAGAAAGAAAAAAAATTCATTTTGAAAGATCTTTTAGTTTTAAAGAAAATCATACCATGACATAACATTAAATCTTTAGATCACCACTTTAATACGTATACACTTGAACTTTTGATGAAATATTGTTTGAAAATATTTTTATTTTAAATCACTCTCCCCTCAATCGATGATGATGAGGCATTGATTGAGTGACTTAAGTTTTGATAAAATGAAGTTCGGTGATTTCTAAAATTAAGCCCAATTTGTTTTCAAAACAATATTTTCCATTTTCAAAACAATATTTCAAAATTTTAGAAAATGGTATCATCACTATTATACATGTACAAAGATACGTTAGGTGGTTGTTTGGTTTTGTTGTTGTTCTTTGAAGGTTGGAAGAAAACCGTCTGCAGATGCAATGAGACCTCGACGTTGCATTTGTTATGCCAAATCTTCATAGAGGTCCAATTAAGCTCCGCTTCTTCAATTGTAAGAAAACCGCTCACGATGCAAGGTGAGACCTCTGACGTTGCATTTGTTATGCCAACTCTCTATAGAGGTCCAATTAAGCTCGTTTTTCATTTGTCGACCCAAGAAATAGTTACCTTTTCCTTCGGCATCCAATCATCTCCATTTGTGGGATCCGGATCGGGACATTCTTATATCCATGATATACGCATACGTTAGTGAACATACATACGTATATATGGTGGTCGACATCACCCAAACAAAGAATCGACTAATAAAAGTCAATTCAACATATCAATCGATCATATAAGGCATGGGAATAATGTGTTTATCAAACTCGATCATCTAATCCTAACAATCATATCCTAGGCACCTAGTCCTTCAACGTAGGTTAACATGTTTTACATTTAAGTATATAGGATAATTAGATTAGTCCGTTAGATGATATAAATTTGAAAACATTCTCCCCTCAATCAATGACTCATTTTCCAAAAGTTTAAAAGCTGAAGTCATTGATTGAGTTTGCAAATTTTATAAAAACTCGAATCGATTTTTATAGCAACTCATTTACCACCATTTTAAAACAAATATTTTTCTCAAGAATTTTGAAGGAAAATATTTGAGTAGAAACAATGATCCTTGACATACTTTCCTCATTTTGTTTTAGGATAAGTGCACGATATTTTGAAAATATGTGTTAGCCTTGATTATTTTTATTAGAAGTGATGGTCATTCACGATTAGGAACTTTGTAACGTGTGTTAGATATCGTGATAGAATAGTCAACGGGCTCGTGGATTGGGCTAAGCTAATTGGTTAGAAGTTAAGATATGCTAGCCTTATATCAAATCCAAGTCCAATCCAATCCCACAAAGCCCATATACGGCCCATGGCCAAGCCTTAGGGCATCCTTTGTCTTGTACTATAAATACCCCTCAAGTATGTCATTTGAGGGGTGTGCTTGAGTGTGTGTGTGTGTGTTTTTCCTTTGAAGCAATATAACATCTTATTGTTTCATCTTTCTTCTCTCTACCTCTCTAAACATACACGAATATACATTCAAGTCACCAAGTTCTATTCTTTATCTTTCTATTCTACGCATACTGTTTGTGATTTAAGTGGGTATACTTGTGTTCGTTAAGTGGGTTTGTGATAAGGTTGATATATCTTTGGTCCTAACAATTGGTATCAATCGCCAAACAATGGTTTAGGAGTGTTTGTGTTTGTTTTGAAGGGTTACGGCGTATAAGCTCACGCTTTACATATTTCATACGCTTAAAGCTTTCATTTTTCACCAAAAATTCAAGATTCTTGTGGTTTAAGGTTTATTTGGTGTTAAAGTTTTAGTTTTCGCAAAAGTTTCAAGCTTTACGGGTTTTGATACGATTTTAAACTCGTATTTAGTTCATGGTCATTTCTACTGTAACTTTTCTAAGCACTTTGGGTGAAAAAGGTTAACATTTTGTGTTATTTGAGTGTTTTTAAGGATATACATGCAAGCGAAATTGTTTGAATCATTAGAAATTTTTACAAGTAGGTCAAAACCCTAGTTCTACTCGTAAGAAAGTCAACTACTCATAAGGTTCTACTCAGAACTTTTGGTGAAGATTCTTCGAACTATAACGATTACTCGCTTCCTCACTTGGATAAGTGTGTGGAACACTTCGACTTGTGGATATCCCTTACGCTGTGATGTTGTAAAGGATTTTGGTTCTTAACCATAGTTTACGCATAAGCTAAAAGCTTACGAGTAACTCTACGCATAACTTCACAATTACGCGTAAGGTTTACGAGTAACTTTTGTCTCAAGCATAAGCTTAAGGTTACGCGTAAGATACTTTTACGATAAGAATTTCCTACGCCTAAGCATCCCACGCATAAGATCCTACGCCTAAGCATCCCACGACAAGATCCTACGCCTAAGCCATCCTACTCGTAACCTCGTAGTCTACTCGTAACTTCCTCTTCCCACGCCTAAGCTCTTCAAAAAAAAAAAAAAAATTCAAATTTAATTTTTCGAGGAGACTAAACGTTCAATTTTTACGCGAGATTCAAATTTTGGTATAACTTGAAATTTTGGTCAAAATTCAAATTTTGGGCCTAAATTCAAATTTTTCTAGAAATTTGGCGTCAAATTGTCATAACTCAAATTTTCATACACCCTTGGAATTGATTTTTAAAGTGAATTTCAAATTTTGGGCGAAAATTTTTTAAGAACCAAGTTTACGAGTACGACCTTCGGATAAACCTCAACCGACCATAACTTATCAAACACAACTCCTTTATCGTTGCATCGATCATACATCAACTTTATCAGATCATACCTTAATTAATGGCAACTCAACAAGACATTCATGCAGCCGGTGCCAAAAACCGACCTCCTATGTTGGCAAAAGGTGGTTATCTTCAATGGACAAGTCGAATGCTCCGCTACATCAAGACCAAACCTAACGGAAAACTCATGATTAAATCCATTCAGGATGGACCCTTCAAGCCTCGACAAGTCCAAGTCCCTGGAAATCCTGATGCAACACCTCCCACCACACCATCTTCTCGTCTTCAATACGAATCTGAATACACCAAGAGGATCAAACAAGTCGATGCAGATGACATGGCAATTCATATTGTCCACCGGGTTTACCAATAGACATCTTTCTTTGCGGTAGAGCGGTTGAAACCGCTGCTTTCGATATGTGGGAGCGTGTTAGACGGCTATGTTTTGGAGCAAATTGGTAAACAAGATATGGAGAACAAGTCGCTAACCGAATGGGAGAAGTTTACATCTACACCGTGAGAATCCATTGAATCCTACTATGGAAGGTTTTGCACTTTGATGAATGAGCTTATCGAAACAAGTTGGCACCCGAACAATCGCTCAAAACATCAAGTTCCCTGAATAATCTTCCGGAAGAATGGGACGATATGTCACTATTGTCAACCAAATAAAAGACTTACATCGGTGAACTTTGATCAACTCAACGATTTTCCGAAACAAAACCAAGTCAAGCGAATGAAGTCAGAAAGAAAGATTGGCAAAGAATCATGATCCATTGGCACTTATTGCTAAGACTCAAACTACGGTGAATACACACAACAAGCTTCATCATCTTCCAACAACAACAACTTGCGACAATACATTCCACAACCACAACAACAATTCTATCCAGATCAACAATACCGGAACAAGGAATCATCGATCCCGAACCGACCTGAGCGACCTTGCAATGATATTTTCTTTATTAGATAAAGCATTTAACAATCGATCAGTGTCAGTGATTCCGTATCGTGGTAATCATCAGTCGGATGTTGGAAATCGATGGGACGAAATGTTGGGAATAGAGCGATGGTAATCGAATGGCAATGTTGCACCCAATCGTTGGGAATTATGGAGAGGACATCAAGGGGTCGACAGAATCGAATATGGGATATCAAAATGGGAATAAGCATTTATGACTTACATTCGCTCGGCTACCTCCGAACCTCAAAGACAAGATTCAGGATCTAGTGTCATACCAATGACAAAGCTTGAAAAGATCCAAGACATGTTGATGTTAGCGTAAAAAGAAGAGTTGGGAATTGAGTTGATCACCGAGGAAATAAAATTCGTGTACCCAAAATGGGAAGATAAAGCAAACGACATCGCAACCTCCAAATACACAATCAATCAACAGAGCCACAACATCAAGCGGTACTTATGACACAACTCCCGCTCACGACACAGATTCACTCAATGAGGTACCACATTCGCTTACTCACGAGAAGCCACATTCGTGTCTCCGAACCTTATTATGACACATATGGGAGAGCAAGTTAATAGCAATGTTAACTCGAAACTCCATATATGGATCCTAATGGAGGTCAAGTGATACGAAATGGTGCTAATGATGAGGAAACTGGTGCTTATTTTGAATCATTAATCAATCAATGTGGCATTGAAGTTGAGAAAGTAAGAACGGTCAATCGCGAGGTTAAGGCGCGAATAAAAATTGACCACCGACCTTGAGAGAGTTACAAGGGGAACGCCAAAGCCTATGAATTTCATACAAACAAACTTTCTTTAATTAGAAATTGGTTATCGAGATTCATTTTAAGAGAAAAACAATTGCAACTCAAGTATGATACACTTGATGTGAATCAACTTGAAAATAAAATCTTTAAACAAGGAAATTTCGAACAAAATGACCAACTTTCTAAACAAAAAGCAATCTTTTCGATCTTGAAAAGAGAAGAAACAGTTGATTCTTGATTTTTCAAAACGAAAATTCTCTTCTTGATGAAATTCGGATAAAATGAAACTATAAAGAAATTAGATAATTTGCTTCTTACAACGGGTCATTCCGCTAAATCAAACAAGATGCTTTCTAATCAAGTAAATCCGATTTTTCACACTTCACATAAAATGGCTCTTGGTAACTCACCTCTCGCTCCTCATGAAAGCTCGGAAAGAACGGAATGTGTTGAACAATGGACAACCTTTGCATGAACCCATAATTGTTCGTGATTCTCTTGAAACGTTGGAATAGCCGAGGAGAGTAGATCAAAATGAAACAAAAGAATCCGATCTTAAACCGATTGATTATAACAAATGGAACAAAATTAATGGGATTACTTTTGTTAATCAAAAAGAAACGTCAAAATTTTCCATCACACCCAGTGTTTCAAACAAAGAGTCAACACCTGTTTCACAACCAGTTTCAAAACCATTGTTGTTTCCAAATCTCTTCGAAAATCAAACAAATGTCTTCAAACAATCCTTTTAACACAAGTGATGCGAGAAGTATTTTGGAAAATGTGAAAACTAGAATCATGGATCTTCAAGAGATCATAAAACTAAACCAACATTACAATGAACATCCGTTTAATGCTTTTGATATTGAATGAGAAAAGTTTTTGAAACTCAAATTGCCCTCGGTTGAATAACATCGCAAGGGTAATTCATGTTGAACAAGCACTTTAAAAGAAACAATGACTTTGTCAAGAACCATAAATCCTCGGTAAAGCAAGCTAATGATAAGAAAGTTGAACACATCAAATTTTGGAAAATTTGAATGATTCTCTTCAAGATGTCCATTATTTTACAAACATATTCTCATTGAAGATCATGAAAGACTCTAGGATGAGACCTCCAAATTGTTTCAAAATATGAAAAGCTCTTATGAAACTTGAAAAGAAAACGTGTCCTATTTTAAACAAATTTGATCGAAAAACAGAGGAATGCAAGTATGACAAATTGTCGTATGAGCGTGCCTACAAGGACATGCAAGAGCAAAATGATCTTTTGAGAGCTCACCGATGTCTAAAAGGAAAGGTCATGGATACTAAGTTTGCAAAACCATTGACCGAGGAGAATACAAATGTTCCAAAATCGGTTTTCAAACCAAAATGTCTATTTCTCGGCCTCCTCCAAAAGTCAATGAGAAATATGATTTGTCAAAAGCAATACCCACAAATATTGCCCATTAAAAGAGAATTATCAAAGGTTTTGAAAACCTGCTTTTGATAAAGAAAAGTGTTTACACCGGCATTTCTAAGAATAGTACACGGAATGTGACCAAAATCCTGTTAAAGAATCATTTGTTCTAACAACATGGTCAACAATCACTATCTAGACGGCTAGGAAAAAGGCACAGACTGAAAAGATGGAATTTTAGGTGCAACATCTAGGGTGATGAATTCTACAAGATTTCAAGGCAATCGCTAGTAGTAGTAAACCATTACCTAGGAACACCCTACAAAAGACTAGGGATTGGCTTGCATCTAAGAGTAGTTGCGCAAAAGAAAATGATATACCCTTAGAAAACAACACTAGGAATTCTAAGTCTTTTTCGAACAAGAATCAACTTCCAAAAGACCAGAGTGACAAAGTTAAAGTCATTGCTTTTAAACAAGAATATTGAATTTGTCTCACTACATGTAAAAATGTATCTTTTCGCCTAATCATGATGCATGTGCCTTACAATATCTCAAGAAAGATAATTCTCGTGCCAAGGCACAATCCACTAAGACACCAATTAGAGACAAGCCCGCTGATAAAATGTCAAACAAAAGGAAACCTAATAGGTGGATCTCTTCAGACGTAGTTTTTCAAAAATGAGTCTTCCAATAATCGATAAGAAAACAACTCCTAGATCTTACCTAAGGTGGATTCCCACGGCAAAGTCTTCAACACAATAGGTCTTAGATGGATTCCCACAGAAAGATTTTGATACTTGCACCAACACGTATAATAGTGCCAATCTTCGTGATAAGGAAGTAGAAACCACTACAACCGCTGATAGTGATCACCCTCACCGTGAGGAATCTTGTACTTCTAACACTGTTATTTGTGAAAACTCTTCTTCTTTGGTTGTGTGAATCAAATATCTCGAACCCAAATTCATCCGAGGGTTCCAATTCAGAAACTCTTCTTCTTCATCATTATTTCTATCTTCTTTATTGATTTTCCATTTCTTTTATAAAACCAACAAAACAAAATACAAAAATAGAAAATTTTCAAAAATACAAAACAATATAAAATCAAAATCCAAAATATTCTTCTCACGACATGTCTCTCGATAATCGATATTCAGACGCTTCTAGTAATGTCATTCAACAATGATACGGGTATGTATGGATGCTTGAGCGAGAGTTCTTTAATATGTTTTCTAAAACATGTCGTTTCTCAAAATTTCTTCATAATAATGGCTTTCGATACATCAAGACGCGAAACCCGGACCTAAATGATGACTTTTGATTATTTTCAAATCAAAACTCGCTCTTTGATCGAAAAATGAGGTGTACGCTCAAAGGCACTACATTTAAAAATGGTGAGAAATCATCATCATCTTGAGCACCTTTTCAAGATTGTTCAAAAGATTTTCAAAATCTTTCAAATACTTTGTGCTCAAGATAACTCCTCTAAAACCCTTTAATTGAATATGCTTTATTAAAGGGGAGTATAAAACAAAATGTTCCAAATTCATGCTTAAATCAAATCAAATCTGTCTCCTAATCGATTCTAAAATGTTTTAATCATTCGATATCAAAAATATCACGAATATGCTATTTTGAGGGGAGGAGACGTGATTAAATGTGATCAAAATCGTTGTTTGAATCTCAAATGAGCTCGACTCGATGAAACCAATGAATTGACGAGCAATTATGTACCATCTCGAGAAACTTTCTATGGACTTGACCGTGATGGGTAATAATTTCAAGATAGTTCTCTAGTGATGTAAACGTGTCTCGAATCGGTCTTGTTCATTTAAAGTCGATCAATTCAAAGCGTCGAACTCTACCTCTATGCGCGATTGCCAAAACTTATAAGCACATGTGAAGGGGAGTGTTTCGAAAATATAAAACTCTCGGAGTATTCCAAACATGCTTTCTATCATAAACATTCGAGAGATTTTCAAAGAAAATGGTTTTATGGCAACAATAGGACAAACATGGAGTTATAAGGTGACTAAGAATAGGAAATCATTCTATGATCCGCCAGAGTCGGAGGGATCTACCCAAGGACATCACCAATAGTTTAGAACTAGAAGTCCTTAGGAATGATTGAAAAAGGAGTAGTGTGAGAAAGGAGAAAGAAGGGTTGAAGAATTAAAAAGAAAAGTAATGAAAAGGGTGAAAAGAAATAGCCTCCATATTCAACCTTAGGTAAAACCGGGTTCAATACATATGCTATCTTGGTTGTCACTAGATGACACCGGTATTGAAGACAAAGACGCTATGGACCCAAAGGACGATCGCACTAAACCTTCTAGCCACTCAATTCCTCTCAAAAGGGATTTGTTTCATTCTCACCGGAACCCTACATAATCTATCGACTTTCTCTTAGAGATCGTTGGTAAGAAGAGAGACCTTCCCTAGTCTCCGCCGGAAAACCAATATGCACTTATTGAGTCTAGAGCCGCGAGATTCATCAAAAGATCTCATAGGAACACTTGACATGACATCGCTTGTTGTTCATCAATAAGAACACAAGTGATATATTCTAGAGTCCCACGCAGATCTTAGCAATCGCCGTAACATTTATGAGAAGTTTCACAAATGTGATCTTCATGATTGAATGGAAACCCCGCCAGGGTCAACATCAAGCGACTCGACAAAGAGTCACTGGTAACTCCCCGTGGATTACGCTTAGTGTGTCTCAAACGGTCTACAACAAGAGGTGATGCTTGATTGTACCTCAACACTCATCCGAATCAGAGGTGTACTTCGGTGCATCGCGTTATCTCACTTGTGGGACTCCGGTTCGAGAACGGCCTCTATGAGAATTAGAGACGTGTTTTCACACTATGTCATAACACCTCGAAATTCAAACTTATAAGTGCGGAATCCGCTTACTACTAACCCGTTTATGTTTTCTTCTTATGGAAGCTCTGAGCGGATGGATCGTGCAGACTAGCCACATGCTCATACCAACAACACATGAAAAGTTCTCATCAAAATCAAAGGCAACTGTTAAAGATGATTCTTCGTCAATGTCAAAGAATCCTCAAAGTATAAAGACTAGAGAACTACGTCATTGGTAAATCAAAGTCAAATAGAAGTGTGAGCATGGTGGAGAAAGGTGGAGACACCTAACCAACGAAGTTGACAACGGCGGAACAACCACATTAACTCGATCACAAAGCATGAAGGAACAAAGATTTAAGACTATTCTATATCTACTCACAAAGTTCAAGCTCAAAAAGATTAAAGACCTAGTCAAGTGGAGCATCTTTTGAATGACCACCCCTTAGGGGGAGATTGTTAGCCTTGATTATTTTTATTAGAAGTGATGGTCATTCACGATTAGGAACTTTGTAACGTGTGTTAGATATCGTGATAGAATAGTCAACGGGCTCGTGGATTGGGCTAAGCTAATTGGTTAGAAGTTAAGATATGCTAGCCTTATATCAAATCCAAGTCCAATCCAATCCCACAAAGCCCATATACGGCCCATGGCCAAGCCTTAGGGCATCCTTTGTCTTGTATTATAAATACCCTCAAGTATGTCATTTGAGGGTGTGCTTGAGTGTGTGTGTGTGTTTTTCCTTTGAAGCAATATAACATCTTATTGTTTCATCTTTCTTCTCTCTACCTCTCTAAACATACACGAATATACATTCAAGTCACCAAGTTCTATTCTTTATCTTTCTATTCTACGCATACTGTTTGTGATTTAAGTGGGTATACTTGTGTTCGTTAAGTGGGTTTGTGATAAGGTTGATATATCTTTGGTCCTAACAATATGTTTAGCGCAACACTTTCCTCTTTTGAAGAGCGGGTTGCTATCTGAAATAATAGCAAACCATTGTTTAAGCACGGTTACTGATCAAATAATCGCAAGCTATATTTTGAGACATGTTTGGGAAAAGAATATTTACACCTCTCGCTTCGAACTTCATCTATGGTCCCGTGCCATTATTGAATGACATTTTAAGACCCATAGATGTTATCGATACTGTAAGACATGTCTTGAGAAAACAATATTTTTGGTATTTTTCAAATTTTCGATTTTTATGGATTTTGTTGGTTTTAAAATTTTCTGCTTTTTTTTTTTACGGTTTTATATTTTGTATTTTGGTTTTAATAATTATTTACAAAGATAGAGAATATGATATAGTTTAAGAAGATGATGATACGAGTGCAGAGATAAGGATATCGAATCACCCCGTTGTAGAAGATAGAAATCGTCATCTCTTAAACATCCACCACTAAAGCTTTCGAGGCTCTTGAAAATAAGACATTGAGCCTTTAAGAATGCGAGACTTTGGCGACTTCCCCCAAACCGAAAATCCTTTTCTTTGAAAGCAGATTCAAGCTCTTTTCAAGCTTTCCATAGCGGATGCACAAAGAAGCACACCATTATCATCGAGTTTGCTACACCTTTTAAGAAAGATCATCGATTCTCTATCCCGGGTTATATCATCAACAAGAACAAGAACGTATCATCCCACTCATAAATAATCTTCTCAAATTTCATAACCATCAAGTCCAGGCGATGCATCCCCAAAAGGTGTCAAGAGACCACTTCCCCAGTAGATGAATTGATGCGGTCGGTCTCTTAGACTAGAGCTCACGAACCCGAATACACATATACCCGAATAGAGAAACTTATACCATTGAAGTAGCAGTTAAGTCCGATAGCCAAAGAATAACCCGATGTATACTTTTCTCCTCTCGATGATAGTGTATGCTCAAGAACCCGGCACCAATGCTCAAAGAGAGAATAACCGATAACATTGAAGAAGCAAGCCTGTTGGGATATGAAAGTCTTGAAGATATGAAAGCATCAGAACCGCAGCACCGAAGAAGTCAAAGAGTCAAAATCATCAAGTTAAAGACAAAGTCAAAGTCTTGCACTATGAAGTCAAAGTACCAAGAACAAAGAATTGTTATATTCGTTTATGGAAAGTATTATATTCTATGTTTAGATTACTTGTCGTACAAGAATACAAATTTTAAACCGACTAGGATATCCTTGAGCCTATAAAAGGACTTCTAGATTGGCATTAGAGGTACGATTCAAAAAAAAAGAGTTTTAGAGTTTACGAATTAGTGTTTTAGAGAGAAGTTCGATTATCTTAGAGTTGTATTAGAGTATCTGCATAATAAGCATTTAGAGTTTATAATAAAATTTATTCTTCTTAGCTTTGTTAAGTAAATTCCGCGTGCTTGATAAAGATTGCTCGGTGTTTCTTTGTTAATAACTTAGGATTTATCCGAGGTTATTAAACCTTAACAAGCTAGTTAAGTTAGTTTGATTAAAGTATATCGATCCAACAAGTGGTATCGAGCTTGTGGAAACTCGACTAGAAGAAATCCTACTTCAACAATATTCAAGATGTCGATCAAGTCGCTCCACCACCCTCAATCACCTCACTCAAAATTCCAATAATCAAGAAGGAGAATATGATCTACGGTGCATGAAGATGAGGCAAGATATTGCCATTACTGAGACCATGCTCTATGGAATGTAATTGTGAATGGGAATGAAGTAGTTATGAAACCCATTAATATTCTGGACAACCAATAGCACCAAAGGCGCCTTACCAAAGAAGAACCCTAAGGAATCAAGAAAAGGCACTAAACATTCTCTTATCTCGCCATTCCGGATGGTCATCTTCTCAAATTTCATGATGCTAAAGATGCTAAGCGACTGGGCTGCTCTCAAGACCAGATTGGAGGAATGAAGCCTCTAAGAAGATGCACGTAAATTTGTCAAGCAACAATTTGAAACTTTCACAAGGTGAAAGAGAGATCTTGATGTCGATATGATAGGTTTCAAAATCTCCTCAACATGTTGGAGTTATACAAAGGCGTATGTCACTTGAGGATGCTAATTTGAAGTTTCTAAGGAGCTTGCCATCTACATGGCATGTGATTGCTACAATGATCGAGGACAACAAGGATTGGATGTTATGGACTTTGATGATCTCTATCATTAACTCAAGGTGTATGAACATGAGATGAGTGGTCAACCAAATTCCAAATCTCACAAGATTGCTTTTCTATCATCTCGAAAGAAGAGTTATTCCAAAAGCACCGCTTCTCCTCAAAGCATTGCTTCTCAAAGCATCACTGCTTATAATCCCCTTCATATGCTCAAGAGTCCCCACCATCTACCACTTTGCACTCAGATGAAGTTGTGTGCTCCTTCTTTGCACAACAAGCAAGTTTACTCGTCACTTATGAAGAGGATCTAGCATGACAAAGAAGATGCACTTGAAGAAATTGATATCGTGGCAAGTTGCTATGATCAATGCAAGGATCAAAAGTATATGAAAAGACCTAAAAGCATTGATTTCAAACCAAAACAAGGAATAACTTTTGACAAATCACAAATTGAATGCTTCAATTGTCAAAAGATCGGTCACTTTGCAAGGGGAGTGCAGTTTGCAAAGTATCAAGCAAACAGAACATCCGAAAAGCCAAACTTGAACTTAAAGAAATTCCAATTCATCAAACAAAGGCTTTGGTTGCTCAAGAGAAGTTATCGAAGTTGACCGGGTGAAGAATTTGATGATGAACCGTGACTTCTTCAGTATGGTAGCAATGGAAGATGCGATTGAAGACACTGTGGAAGCATTGACCTGAGCACCTTGCTTTTGAAGAAGAACTGAACATGCCGCTTTGGAATCTAATGATGGCTTTGGAGGATTTGATTGGAGCAAAGAAAGTGAAGATGATCTTGTTCTTCTTGCTATGGTGGCTACTTCACCAACTCGGCCTCCTGTCTCGAGGTATGCTCAAACTGTTATGAGTTTTATCTAAAATTACTTAACAATTATGTGATAGAAAGAGATAATTGTGTTAGGGCTAGGTCCGAGGTAGCAGTTATCAAATCACTTTAGAGTCTATGGAAGCCAAAATATTAACTCATGAAAATAATGAAATGGCTTGGCGTAAAAATATGAACAACGGGATTACCGGTTAAAACTTAGTGAATGGAAACTAAACGTAAAATTGTCAAATTGAGAAATTAACTAAGGAAAGAGATGAATTGTTAGCTAAGTTTGTCTTGGGAGAGTCCGCTTGTCCCATGTTGTTATGTTGAAAAAGCAGAAGGGCTTACATTAGAACAGGGCTTAGGATTTGGAATGGACTTTAGTAACATAGATGAAAACCAACCTAGTGATCGGGATGATGGTGATTTTGAGGACATAACCACTAGTGATGATGAACTCATTAACTATGTAGATACATCTAGTAATGAGGGCTCAATAAGTGAACCACCTCCTGAGTATAAGAAAGATAATGGTTATCATGTTGTTCCTCATCCCATTAGTCATCAACCCTCTAGGCCTGATGTTTCTTGTTTTGGAGTAGATAGTCTAGAGTTTAGGAAGAAGCTTGTTGCTCAATCTAGGTCCGAGAAACCCAAAGATCTCATTGAAAATAATGTTCAAAATCAAGCAAGTACCTTTAAAACAAAGTATCAGCTCAACAAGCAATACATACGCAAAACCTTTTCAAAACAGTCTTGCTAAACCTTTGGGGATAACTTTGGTCAAAACAGTTTTATCATTCACCAAGAAGGCAAAATAATTTTGGGCATAGACATAGAAGAAATCACTTTGGACATATGGGTCAAAACTTCTGTTTTGTGTGTTATAGTCCTAATCACTTAATCAAAGATTGTGATCGACACTCGAGAATATCTTAGCAAATTTCAAAGAATGATCGCCAACCACACACCTAGAGAGCATAAACCGGTTTGGAATAATTCAAATAGGGTTAATCACATAAACTTCTCACCGATCATAGATACCCACATCGAGAGAAGACCTTTTCAAAACCTTCAAGATCTCACAAGTTGCTTTCCAAAGCTTGCTCGCTCAAACAAGGTCTTGATCACACTACTTGGAATAGGAATTCTAGGAGATCTCACTATCAACCTAGAAGGTATTACAATTCACATAGGGATCTAGATCACAGAACCACGTGTTAAACCGAATGGGTTAAGAGGAAAGGTATCACTGAGGACACACAAGACTTTCAACAAAAAGTAAATCGATGTTTTGTGATACAAGAAAATGCTAATAATATGGAGAAAGAGATTTATGTTGAAAACCGTAAAGTTTTGAAAATCCACATGATAAAATCAAAAGATAATTTTGGATCATCATTTGAAAGATAGTGGGAATTACATACTCAAAGAATTTGAGTTTGTAACTCCATGAGGAACACAAGTCAAGAATGGCTTGGGTTCCTAAAAGTTACTAACTCTTTTCTTTGTGTGCGGGGCAACCCGGAAGAGGAGCTTAAAGATCATCTAATTGTGGATAGTGGTTGCTCGAAGTATGACAGAGACAAAGAGATTACATCGATTTTAGAAATATTAGTGGAGGAAGAGTTGCATTTGGGAATGATCCCAATGGAGGAAAGATTACTGGAAAAGGAACTATCAAAGCGTGGCTTATTGACTTTGAGAATGTTAGATATGTGAAGGAGCTTAAGTTCAACTTGCTCTCGGTCTCTCAAATTTGTGATAAAAAGCATCCGTGTTATTCACCCACACGTAATGTCTCATCCTTTCCTCGACTTTAAACTTGTTGATGATGACTTGGTAGTACTTAGAGTACCAAGGACAAATGATGTGTATAGTTTAGACATGAAGAGTCTACATTCCTATGGAAGAGCCACATGTTTGGTGGCTAAAGCAACATCTGAAGAGGCACATCAATGGCATAGAAGATTGGGCCATGTTAATTTCAAGAACATCAACAAACTGGTCAAAGGCAATCTAGTTAGAGGTTTACCTTCAAAGACTTACAAGAATGATCAATCATGCTTGGCATGCAAGAAGGGTAAACAACACAAAGCCTCCTGCAAGAAGCTTGAGGAAAGAACTATTAGAGAACCATTGGGCTGTTACATATGGATTTATTTGGACTGTCTCTCGTGGCAAGTTTAAATAAGAAAAATCTTGTTTGGTTGTTATGAGATGATTGCAGAGATTTAGTTGGGTTTTCTTTTGGGTTTTAAAGATGATACCTTTGATGCTATTCAAACACTGATTATAGCACTTGAAAACCAATTAAGACTCAAGGTTAGAGGTATTAGATGTGATAATGGAACCGAATTCAAGAACAAGCCTATGGATGACTTTTGTGCAAATAAAGGCATAAAGAGGGAGTTTAGTATTGCTAGAACACCACAACAAAATGGTGTTGCAGAGAGGAAGAATAGGACTTTGATTGAAGCAGCAAGGACAATGCTAGCAGATTCCCATCTACCTATTCAATTTTGGGGTGTGTAAGTAATGCATGCTATGTACTTAATGAGTTTACGCCACCAAACCACGATGAAGACACCCTATGAATTGCTAATGGAAATAAACCCAACATTCGTTTTATGAAGCCTTTTGGATGTCCTCTTACTATTTTAAACACCATTGATAATTTAGGGAAGTTTGATGGCAAATCATAAGAAGGATACTTATTGGGTTATTGCACTAACAATAAAGGCTTTAGAGTATACAACGAGTTACTAAGAAGATTCAAGATTGTCTTCATGTTGAGTTTTAGAAGATCAAGACCGAGAAGGTAAAGGTCCCGATTGGATGTTTGATCTTGAGGTTTTATCTCCTTCAATGAATTATGTTCTGTTAGAGAAGAAAATCAACCTATGCACAATGGAGAAGATTTACAATATGTTGTTCATGGAGTTCATATTAGAACCGATGCTATTTCGATGAAGATCCCGTTAGTCCAAAACAAAGCATCGATGTTCCAAGCAAAGTCGATTCTCCAAAACAAAGTATCTTGCACCACAATCCTCATTATCTCTGTGAGGATCAATCTATACAAGAGGAACTTAATCGGATGCTTCTTCAAGATGTATTAGCACATTCTTACACCGATGAACAAAGGAGAGCTTATGAAGAGGCAAAGAAGAAGAACAAGACTACAGAGTACTCTCACGGTTCTTGACAAGATTTTCAACCAAAATCTTCATGCACTGTTGATGACACTTTAGATGATTTGGATGATCCTATCATGCCCGGATTAGAAAAGCGATGATGAGCTTGAAGATGAAGGTATTTTCTCGGACTCGAATGAAGGTGCTGATTATACTAACTTGGATGATGCATATGGAGTTCCACAGCCCAATCTTACGGATTCATAAGAATCATCCAACCGATCAAATCATTGGTCTTTCTACTGGAGTTATGACAAGACACAAAGTTAAGGGTTTCACAAAACCTCACATTGCTTTACTTAGCTTTGTGTATAAACAAAGCAGTGAATCATAAGGACCATCAAACACGCTTATTTACTTATTTCATCTCTCAAGAGGAACCCAAGAATATTGCTCAAGCTTTGACTAAAGAAAGTGGGTTGAAGCTATCTGGGAAGAACTTCTTCAATTTAAACTTCAAGAAGTTTGGGTTTTATGTGATCTTCCGGATGGGAAGAGTTTATTGGAACCGAGATGGGTTTCGGAGTAAAAGAGATGAAAGAGGCAATGTTATTAAAAACAAGGAAAGGTTAGTAGCACAAGGCTACGAGAAAAGAAGAAGGAGTAGATTATGATGAAGTATTTGCTCACCTAGCATGGATTGAGGCTATTCGAATATTTCTTGCTTTTGCTTCATACATGGGTTTCGTGTTTACCAAATGGATGTCAAGAGTGCCTTTTTATATGGTTCTATTACGGAAGAGGTGTATGTGAAACAACCTCCGTGTTTTGAAGATCCTAAACACCCAAACAAAGTCTACAAGGTGGTTAAGGCTCTTTATGGCCTTCATCGTGCACCTAGAGCTTGGTATGAGAGGCTCTCTACATTCTTATTACAACATGGATACGGAGGGCTATAGACAAGACTTTGTTTATCAAGAGAGACAAGAAGGATATCATGTTAGTTCAAGTTTATGTTGATGATATCATCTTTGGGGCTACCAAACAGTCCATGGTTAAGGAGTTTGAGCAATGATGCGTAAGGAATTTCAAATGAGTTCAATGGGAGAGTTAACTTTCTTTTGGGACTTGAGTTAAGCGGTCAAAGGAAGGAATTTTTATCACCAAGACAAGTATGTTACGTACATACTTAAGAAGTTTAATTTTGATGATATGAAGGCTGTTACTACACCTATTAAATCTATCAATTCATTGGGCAAAGATGAAGATGGACAACTGTTGAAGTCAAGTTATATAGATCAATGATTGGCTCTCTTATGTATCTTATCGCATCAAGACACGATATCATGTTTGCGGTTTGTTTATGTGCAAGATATCAAGTCTCACCAAAGATTTCTCACATGAATGCGGTAAAGAGAATCTTCATTATTTAAAAAACAACCTAAGTTGGGGTTGTGGTATCCTAAAGAGTCACCTTTTCACTTAGAAGCTTTTTCGGATAGTGATTATGCGGTGATAATTATGATAGAAGATCAAAACTAGTGGATGCCAATATCTTGGACGAAGGTTAGTCTCACGGCAATGCAAGAAGCGAGACTATTGCGGCAACATCATCTACTCGTCGAATATGTAGTCTGCGTAAGTTGTTGTGGACAAGTTTTGTGGATGCGAGAATCAACTCTTGGACTATGGGTTCAATTTCAAAATACTCCTATCAATATTGATAATGAGAGTACCATTTGTATTGTGAAGAATCCTCATTCCAAGACAAAGCATATTCGATTAGGCATCACTTTATCGAGATTGTTATGAGCACGGGCTCATTAATGTTGTTAAGGTTCACATGATGACAATGTAGTGATTTACTCACCAAAGGCTTTGATGTTTCAAGATTCAATCACTTGGTGGTGAGTATTGGTATGATTAACTACTAAGCTATGTTTGAGGGAGGACTATAAGGTGTTCAGTATAGTCTTGTGTATTGCTTGAGGGAGGATACTTGTTTATACTTAGTTTCTATGAAGGAATTTGGCAAAGTCTTGTTTTCTGAAAGAACTGCTTGGAAAGTACCGCTTTGGGAAAGTCTTGCATCGTGGAAAGTATTGTTTGTCGTATTAAATCTTGTTCCAACGGTTATATTGAGGGTAATTAATGCTAACGGTTATTTTATTTTGGGCAGTGATTTTTTTAGATCTCACCTATAAATAATTACTTTCCGATTTTCCCTCTCATATCATTACATTAGCATCGTTTCCATATTTCTCTCATTCTTATTCAATTTCAATTTGTGCTTACATAATCACCGATGGCGAATCGACCTCTTGTTTCAAAGCACAATATGGTAGCTAATTTAGACAAGATCAAGACAACGAGGCGTTTCACGATATTATTGATTTTTAAGCTGGTCGCAAATCGGTTATGCTCTTTTGGAACCGGATATTATTGAGCCTTGGATTCAAGAATTTTGAGCTCTTGCAAGAGAAACATAGAGAATGAAGAATTTTATATTAGGGCTACGTTGTTGAATGACTGAAGATTCTTGAAGCATCTATTAGAGAGGATTTGTTGTTTAATGATAATGATGGTGCTATTCGTTTTGCTAAGGAATTGATTTGGGAAACTTTTGGGCATATTGGTTATGAAGGTTCTTTAATGGAGCAAACATTGAGAAAACATTCAAAAGGTTCCTAAACCATCTTGATCAACTTGGGAGGAATTTAGAAAAAGAAAATTTGAAAGAAGATGTTACGAAGAAGAAAGAATCAAGGTAATGAAGAAAAGATTATTTCGTATCTTCGAGGAACAAGAAGAACAAGTTCAAGTTCAAAGTCTTGATGATCAAGGTCTTGAACATCAAAGTGTTGCTTTTCAAGATACTTCTAGGCAAGAGGTAATAACACCAAGAGTATTGAATTTTGAAGAAGAAGTCGGTCCTTCTACAATCATTATACAAGAAGAGGAGGAAGCTACATTCAAACCTATTCATTCTGCAAGTGATGATGAATTCATTGCTACAATTTTAGGAGATTTGTCACAACCTAGAGGTGGTGTTACTATTAGAGATGTACAAGAAGAACAACAACAAAGAACTTCTCAACCTGCAATTGATCCTAAGGATAAAGGGAAAGGTGTTCTGGTTGAAACTAAGAAAAAGAAATTAACTTTAGCAGAACTTAGAGCAATTGAAGTTGCTAGGAATGAAGTTGTAGCTAGAAAAGTTCAAGAAGAGTTAAATGCTAAAGATAGAAAAGATCGAGAAGCTCAAGAAGCTCGTAATAGAAGTAGCTCAAAAGGTACAAGATGAATTAGATGTTGAAGTCTTTGAACCATTACGATCACTTGTTCGATTAGATTTATGCCAAGACTTAATAAAGCTAAAGATGTAAATGCTATGATGGCTTATCCGAAAAGTCAAGGTATAAAGGATTGCGAAGTTTAATTATTTTGAGATGAAAAGATTATATGATGTTTGCTAGGGAGGATTATAAGAAAGATGTTGCGGGCATCAAAGACTTTAGAAAGAAGCTACACGGACTCAAGTCGAAAGAAAGAAGAGTTTGAAAAGAAAAGGAAAAGCGAAATTACTGATGTTCGGTTCTCAAAGAAAGAAAAGTTGAATTAAGATCGAGACTAGTGATGAATTAAGAAATTATCTTAGAGTGGTAGATTTTGATTATACAAAGGAAGATGATGACATGAAGATGAGCAGATCAAAGATTAGTGTTTTGAAGTTGTGAAATCCAAGGATGGAGATTACATGATTTTCATAAAGAAGATGAAAGCTTCAAAGTTTTCAAAAGGCTATGGGATTTATCGCACATTATAGATAGAGTAGACCTATTCTACTTATATCATGTGGTGAAGGCTTACTTTGAAAATAATCCATTAGAAGGATTGGTTTAGTTTACATGGTGATCTCATAACTATATGGGAAATCAAGAAGAGAGCGATTATATTTGGAAGAATCAAGAAAGTTGGGAAATTGTTTCTTTGGAGATTCTTTGAAGAGTCCGGGTTCATGTTTTAGAGTGGAAAATGGAACAATGATACACATGTTTGCAGAAGAAGATACCCTCTCACAGTCGAGCTCATGAGAAGAATGCTAGAGCATGGATTGGAAGTACAAGAGGATAATGAAACCGCTTGCATGGTTATCAACTTATTTATCAATTGGACTACTATTCTTGAAACCGATCAATAAGCGGTATGAATTTGAATAAATACTTTTTGATAAATCGGTACTTTTATTCAAAGTCTCTGCTGATCGACAAGACTTTCATCAAAGTCTTGTTTGCGTAAATAAACCGAGTTAAATGAATTTTAGAAGAAACCTTTTGTTATTTAATAAATATTTTGAAATAAAGGTTGAATAAATGGTTTTGTGATGATAACATCAATAGGTTATCAATCCACCATGGTTACAAAAGGATTGACTAATCCATGAGCAAACGGCTCGGTAAAGATATATCAAATCCGTTTTTAGTTGACAACTTCCTAATAAGTTGGATGGTAATCAACTCACCATATCGAGAATGTGAAGAGTTGGCTAGCCCACAAGAAAATGGCTTGTGGTAAAGGCGTGGAAAAACCATTATTGGTAATTAGTTCACCATTAGATAGAAGAACTAACTAGTCCGTAGAATACGACTTTTGGTAAAGACAAATCAAATATGTTGATAGCGGGTGGTTTGCTAAAATCATATGGTTATCAATGTACCATGGTCTTACACACCAAAATATTTGGCTACTCGAGATAATGGCTTTGGTAAAGAGATCTAAATCCATTAAATTTTCAATGATTCACTTGGAAGTGATGAGAATAGTATGCAACTTAAACTGAATTAATGTACAATTTGTCATATGTTGTTGTATTGCTGAAAAGATGGAGCTTGTTGGATGTTGTTGTGAAAAGAACAATTCTAAGAGATACTTTGACAAGCACAGATACTACAGAGAAACAATCTAAAGACTAAGAAACAATCCGTTTTTAAAAGATGCAGTTATTAAAGACATATTCATAAAGGAACTTGAAGTCAAGCAAGTAGAATTCAAGTTAGGGAGGATTGTTGGGATATGAAAGTCTTGAAGATATGAAAGTCATCAGAAGCTAGCAATCTTGGAAGAAGTCAAAGAGTCAAAGTATCTTGTTAAAGACAAAGTCAAAATCTTGCACTATGAAGTCAAAGTACTACAAGAACAAAGAACTGTTGTATTCGTTTATGGAAAGTATTATATTCTATGTTTAGATTACTTGTCGTACAAGAATACAAATTGTAAACCGACTAGGATATCCTTGAGCCTATAAAAGGACTTCTAGATTGGCATTAGAGTGCGATTCAAAAAAAAGAGTTTTAGAGTTTACGAATTAGTGTTTTAGAGAAGTTCGATTATCTTAGAGTTGTATTAGAGTATCCGCATAATAAGCGATTTAGAGTTTATAATAAAAGTTATTCTTCTTAGCTTTGTTAAGTAAATTCCGCGTACTTGATAAAGATTGCTCGGTGTTTCTTTGTTAATAACTTAGGATTTATCCGGGTTATTAAACCTTAACAAGCTAGTTAAGTTAGTTTGATTAAAGTATATCGATCCAACAAAGCCGAATCACCGATTATCTCTGCGGATGTCAACTCCGAATAAGTGATTATATCTACGAATCGTTGATTAAGCACTCAGTAAACAATGGCGCCCCAATGTACACAATTCTATCTCCCATGATGATTGCGATAACATCGAAATCATCACACATAATGTACCTCTTTTATCTTCGAAACTTTCTCTTACATCACTTCCCCACGTAGTTGGAATAATAACACTAAAAGCCTTGATGAGTAAAACCTTGAGTTTCTCTGCGGTCATGACATTTGTCTTCCGGGATATCTTTAATCACTTAAAGAGTTAAGTTCATCAAGTTTACTCGCTTTGTGTTTAGATGTGAGTCTCCTTCCCCTTCTTGGTTTTGACACTTGAATCGGCCAACATATTATCTTGTGAATACTTGAAATCTTGTAGAGAATACCACATTAAATCTTTGTGAGAGTCAACTTCTTTGAAGAGTGTAAGCAAGTCTAATTGAGGATTAAATCGACTTTTCACTCTCCCAATTAGTGCTCTCCCTAAACCGACAATCTTTATGATGAATGCTTGAATTATGAAAAGTCTTTTGATCGATAAATGCAATTAGTCTTTGGTCTTCTAACATGTAGCGAAATATGTAGAGCAGGGTGTAGACTCGACCTTCTTCAAGATTGTCCAAATGGGAATAGAATGTTAACATCTTCTTACTCACCAATGCGTTCTCGTTAACTTAGATGTAGCAAATCCCTTAACTCAAATCCTCCCAATCAAACAAGAACAGAAAGATGTTCATCAAGGAAATCGACCCATAATCGAAGCACTTTGTCATTAATCTCATTAGTCCGTGAGAAGATGTCAACCAGCGGCTCTTAGAAGAATACTCTTGCTTCGTTAATATGTTATTCATAACTGTTCTCTGTTGGTCAATTCAGTGACTCTGATCTTGAAGTGGCCTTCAGAAAACACTCTTGCTTTAATAGAGAACTAGATGGTGTGGAACTTTTAAGAGGGACATGTGGAATAAACTTATACACCATCATCTCTATCGAAGACATGATGAAGATGACCCGACAAGAAGAAGCTCGGTTCTTCCAATAGTTAGGAGCCGTATGACCATTTATTCTCAGATATCAATCAACCATGCAGTATTATCACACTTCTTCTCCCCCTCAAGAATTGCATACGGAGATGCCATTCTTGATTAAGTAAGTGAATATCATCCAAAGTATTCTATTTACACTTCTCCTCCGCAAAATTTAGCACATGATGTCGCCATCGTCATTATATTGAGAAAGTGGAATAAGAGTACTAGCAACGGTAGTCCGGTTCACTTGATCACTGAAAGTGCATGGAAAAAGCATGAAGCATGTTGATGAGAATGGTCATAAATGAGAAGATTTCTCTTCTTCTGAAGATAAAGCGCACTTACACGTACACTTTTCTTTTCTTTAGAGTACGAGGCTTGAACTGTTGTGTTCAAACGTCATAGCCGAATGAATATCAAGATTGAGTTACTTGAACCCGTGAGTTATGAGATATCATTCCATTTGTAATCCATACTTTAAGCCAGTCCATGTAGTGAAGGATTGAAGTATCTGCAACTGATTAAGGACTACCTGCACTAATATTACAAACTTGATTGCATATATTTTGGTTAGTGACATTAGTATCCAAACCCTTTGGGGTTTCACGGTCAACCTTGATTATGTCATCGGTAAACAACTTTCCAATAGGTATCCACCTAAGTCCAACATCCTTAAACATTCTACCAGACGGAATCCACTAATGGCAAGGTCTAGGATTGGTGACATTCTTATGCACAGCGGAAGACTTATCGTTATTCCTAGACTCTGAAGATTTAGCATTTGGGATCCATCTATGCGAAGTTTTAGGTTTGTTTTTCTTCATAACATGTTGAACCTTAGCCATGTTAGTAGCCTTAGTGGATTGTACCTTAGCATGTGAATAAGGAAAATATTTCTTATTCGGAAAAGACTCAGAATTTCTAGTTTCATTTTCTACATGCTTAGCATTCTTCTTCATATAACTACTCTTAGATGCAAGCCAACCCCTAGTCTTTTGAGTATTCCTAGGTAATGGTTTACTACTACTAGCAGTGCCTTGAAATCTCGTGAAATTCATCACCCTGGGTATTGCACCTAAAAGTCCGTGATAGCTTTTTGAGTCAATCTTTCTACTTCTTTCCTCATACTCTCAGTGATAGCTTTTTGAGATTCTAAGTTATCATAACATGATTTAAAAGAACAAGTAGATGTTTTAGAATCATTAGATACCTCGAAATCTAAACGGGAAGATGAAGCATAGGCCATTAGAGCAAAGTTATGCTCTTTTGAAGCTTCACTGCAGAAAAGCTGCATTGGACCTTCTTCAATCGATCACTCAATCATAATCACCAATCCCATCACGAGCAACCAAAGTGAAGAAGCGAGGCTCTTACATTGTCTTCTTAATGCCTTGATTCTTTTAGGAGCTCGACATTCCCTAGCAAAGTGACCTTTCTTCTTGCGATTAAAGCACTCCATCTTGCTTTTGTCGAATCCACTCTCCGTTGACCATCATACTTAACACATCTTCCGGTCCTCCTCGAAACTTTCTTGCTTGGAGAGTCAACATTGCCATTTGCCATTGAAGATTAATCTCTTCAAGATCATCGGGATCAATTTGATCCGGATCTTGATTCAACCTGATAACACTTGGTAGTTAAATCGCCAAAAAGCAGTTGCACCATCAACGACATTATCACTAACAAGTGGTATTGTTTGCAATAACCGTGGTTATACCATAGGCGTGATGGATACATCTTGTGGGCTTTTGTGATTAGTGGATACAAAAGTAATGTTTTGATTAGCGAGAAGATGTGTTAGCAAAGTTATGCTCGGACTCATAAACCTTCAAGTTGTTGAAGAGATTGTCTAGAGTCATGTTAGGAAAATCCTCCTTATTTCTCCACACAATTGTATGAATAGCCCATTCGGATGATAAACTCCTAATGAACTTCAAATTAATATCTTCTTGAAGAAACTTGTAATTCATCGACTTGAGTTGGTGATAAGTTTTGAAGTCTATTATATGTGCCATCAAGTTTTCTCCACTAAGAGCGTTGAAGGTTTCAAATTGATGCTTGAGCATATTCATCCTTGACTTCTTAGTAGCTTCATTACCAATGAACCTTAATTCAAGAGCATCGATAAATCTTTAGCGGACTCATATTGATCAAAGTCCAAGGCAAACTCATTACGTATTCCATAGAGAGAATCATGAGCTTTGATTTCCATTTTCCTTTAGCTTTATCGGGTTCACTAACAATAGCTATCTCTTTGCCATCTTCACTCTTCTTAGGAAGAGTGTCACCCTTTCAACGACATCCCGGAGAGCATAATCAATCATACGAATGTATTGCCTCATTCGCATTCTCCAGTTGATACTCACCATGCTTTAGCTTTGGTACCTTTGAAGCGATCACCATGTGAGTTTAAATCGGACATCTTAACTTACTTGAATAAAGCAACAAACTTCTTCTTGGTTACAATTTCTAGATCACAAGCTACGATACCACTTGTTGATCCCAGTTGAGCAAACGATCTAATATAAAGCCGACTTGTAACAAAACTTATTAAGTATTACGAATTTAACACTTAATCTTAAGAAGAAGAACAATAAACATTCAACACCTCAATATTATTGATAATACGAATACTCTTACGGTATTAGGGTTTTGCAACCTTGAAGTGTATCGACCTTAGATATAGAACTTACGATATCTAACCTAACCTAGGATCTCCTTTTATAGACTAAGGAGTCCTATACATTATACTGTCGTAACCTACAAGATAAATATCTTTTCCATATTTATCTAATACAATAAACTAAACCGACTATACAAGACTAGCAGTGCTTACATATCAATATTAGTGGTTACATTCTTCTACTAGCCGCGGTTTGTCTTCATCCGTGGTTACATCCTTCTGTCCGTGGTTATATCCAACCTGTCCGTGGTTCCAGCACTTAGAGTAATTCTTGATTCAAGGAACCTAAAACCCAACAAAAGTGTTATCTCGAGTATATTATGTAGAAGGTCTTGGTCGCAACTTTGTTCTCTGTTGGTCGATTCTGCGATTACGATCTAAGTAGCCTTGAAAAACATACTTGTTTTGTTAGAGAACTTGATGGTAAGGAACTTTTAAGAGTTTCACGTGGTTCAAATCTATACACCATCTCTATCGAAGATATGATGAAGTCTTCTCAATTTGCTTCTTGTCGAAAGGCTTCAAAACAAAGTCATGGTTATGGCATCGTCGTCTCAATCACTTGAGCTTGGCACCATCAATGATCTCTCGAAAGGACTTAGTTGTAGGTTTACCTAGACTTAAGTATGAAAAGGATCATCTTTGTTCGACATGCCAATTGGGAAAAAGCAAGAAGTATGCCCATAAACCCAAACCTACTAACTTTGTCACAAAGTTCTTCATACATTCACATGGACTTATGTGGACCCATGAGAGTCTGAGAATATCTTTGGGAAGAAATATGTGTTAGTTGTGGTTGATGATTTCTCTAGATTCACACAGGTAAAGTTCTTAAAGACAAAGGATGAAACTCGGATATCATCATCAAACTCATCAACGATTGCGAGTTAAATCTTAACAAAATGGTCGAGAATCATCCGAACGAGACAATGGGCGGAGTTTGTTAACAAACAACTTAGTGAGTTTTATGAAAGTATTGGAATCGATCATCAAAGAAGTGTTCCTCGAACTCCTCAGCGAGCGGTGTAGTTGAAAGACGAAATCAAACTCTTGTGGAAGCCGCGAGGATAATCTTGATTTACTCAAAGTTCCAATGTTTCTATGGGGTGAAGCCATCGCCATGCTGCATGCTACACCCAAAATCGATCCAATTCACACTTGCTCATGGAAAAACTCCATATGAACTTGTCCAGCAGAAAACCTAATCTTTCATTCCTTCATGTGTTCGGTGCATTGTGTTATCCAACTAATGAGGGCCAATTTAGGCAAACTTAGAGCTAAAGCGAGACATTGGAGTATTTGTAGGTTATGCACCAAAATGTAAAAGGATACGAATCTACAACAAGAGAACCCGAAATAGCATGGAAACAATTCACGTCACATTTGATGAGTGACCGGTCAAATGGCTCTGGACAATCGATTCGGGACCAGCTAAAAAAAGTCCATTGGTTCATCCTTGTACCAAATTCTTCTCCAAAGAACTCAGTATGTACCTCCATCGAAGATGATTTAAAGAAATTGTTTGATCCTATGTTTGATGAACTCGTGAGCCAAGTGTTATTGAGCTGTCAATTCCTACAATAGAGGTTGCTCATATCCACGAGAATGAAGTCAATCCTCGGTCTCAATATCATTAAGTCAAGCGCTGTTTCTTGATCACTCGATCTCATCAACAAATCATCAATCTTGAATGTACATCATGGAACTGTTTACGGCATTAATGATGAAGTTAATCCCTTTGCTACACCTCAAGATGCTCCATTTGAAAACATATTTGCTCTCGAATCATCATCGAACCATCTTCTTCAGGAGACATCGACTCTGCTACCTCGGTCCCTCAACAAGCGCCACATGAACACCTTAGAAAATGGACTCACGATTATCCATTAGACAACATCATTGGAAATCCCTCTCGTCCGATATCAACACGAAACAACTTGCAACCGATACCTTATGGTGCTTCTTCAACTCCGTACTTCTAAGATCGAACCAAAAGATGTTAAAGCGCCATGAATGAAGGCAATGGTTCAATGCCATGCAAGAAGAAATTCATGAGTTTGATCGACTTGATGTATGGGAGTTAGTACACTGCTCCAGTTGTGCTATGATTATTGCTCTAAATGGATCTTCAAAGTGAAACTTGATGAGCATGGTGATGTGTTGAAGAACAATGCTCGATTAGTTTACCGTCGAGAGGAGGTATTGACTTTGAAGAATCTTTTGCTCCGTTGCTTGTATCGAGGCAATCGAATCTTCTTGGCTAATCTTGCTAGTAAGAACATGGTAGTCTATCGGATGGATGTAAAGGCGGCATTTCGAATCGGAGATCTTAAAGAAGTCATCTCGCGCCCAACCCGGCTTTGTGAATCCAGAGCATCCTACTCACGTCTATCGTTTGAAGAAGGCTATGTACGGGTTAAAGCAAGCTCCAAGGGCATGGTATGATACGCTATCAAAGTTTCTTCTATCTACGGTTTCAAAGAAAGGAGCGCTTGATCCTACATTGTTCACCGTGTCGTCGTGCAAACATTTAATTCACGTTCAAATTTATGTTGATGATATCATCTTTACCTCGACCGACCTCAATGAGTGTGACTATTTTTCAAATGAAATGGGTTCAAAATTTCAAATGTCGATGATGGGACAAATGTCATTTTCTTGGGATTACAAATTTCACAAAGTCCAGAAGGCATTTTCATAAATCAATCTAAATATGCAAATGAGATTTTAAAGAAATTTGGATTCGATTCTAGTGACCTGTTGACACTCCCATGATTGAGCGTACAAAACTAGATGAGGACCACTCGGGGATCATGATAGACCAAGCGAAATATCATAGTATGATTGGATCCTTGATGTACCTCATGACTAGTAGACCGGACATCTTGTTTCTTTGTTTGCATGTGTGCTAGATACCGTGCTAAGCCTACTAAAATCACCTTGAAGCGGTTAAGCGGGTCTTTCGGTATCTCCAAGGAACCATCAATATAGGACTTTGGTACCAAAGGACACCGGTATGTCACTAACAACCTATGCAGATGCCGATCATGCGGATGTCAAGATACTACGTCAATAAATACGGAGGTGCTTTCGGTTTTTGGGTGATAAGCTTGTGAGTGGTCTTCAAAAAGCAAATGAGTACTTCTATTTCCTCTACTGAGGTGAATACATAGCCATGTCATCTTGTTGTGCTCGAAATCCTATGGATGAGATCCCAATTATCGACTATGGCTTTAATTTAACAAAATCCTACATCTTTGTGATAATAAAGTGCTATTGCTCTCCCATGCAATAACGTACAACACTCAAGAGCAAAGCACATTGACATTCGACATCATTTCATCGGGGAGCAAGTTGAAAAGCGGTGTGGTGGAACTTTACTTTGTGAGGATGAATACCGGTTAGCGTACATCTTCACCAAAGCTCTTCCTAGAGAACGTTTTGAGTTTATTCTTCCACGATTGGGTCTTAAGAGCCTACAACCGAAAACACTCAAACGTCTTCAAGAGGAAGAAGAGGAGTAAAGGTTTCCTTCATCTATCCCACAAAATATTTTTTTTAAAAACAAAATACAAAATTATAAAACCTTAAAAAATCAAATAGAAAATATAAAACTTTCAAAATCCATAAAATTAGAAAATCTTAAAAATTTTCAAAAATATTGTTATTTTATCATGTTTTCCTTGTTCGATATCATCTACTTGATTTTGTGTTGTCATTCAAAGAATGACACGGGTCTTTAGATCTTGTTTCAATGTTAAAATATATATATATATATATATATATATATATATATATATATATATATATATATATATATATATATATATATATATATATATATATATATATATATATATATATATATATATATATATATTTGGGAGAAAGAGAAACAATGGTTTATTGTCATTTAGAAAGAACCCGCTTTTCAAAGATAGAAACGAGCCATGCTTTAGATATTTTCATATTTCTTGCTCGATTCTTTTAACTAATCCTTACTATCTAATGAAAACTAGTTGTTTTGAAAAATAACTCGGACTCTATTTTTGATAATCATCTGGACTTATTTGTCAAAATATCTATCTCTCAATCAACAACCTATGTCATTGATTGAGGGGGAGAATGATTTCATTTAAATTAAAAGGTTATTTGTCATTCAATTGTTTTCAAAAGCTAATCATGCATGTTTAATTCAATGGAGTCTAAAGTTTCACAATCCAATCCTTATCAGTTAAAACGTTTTCATAATCAAGTCACAATTCTCCTTAAAAGCTTTCAAAATCAATTTAAATCTACAGAGATAACAAATCTCAAATGATTTGATAATTGTGATCGGGGGAGAATTTGTGATTTAAATTAGATTTAAACTGATAATTCAGTAAATGGTTTTATAAGGATGTACATGCTCTCATTCTCACATGTGCCAAACGATTTCAAATTTTCCATGCACATGTTGAGGGGAGCATCTATCTTAAACCACAAATATTTAAAACGTGATCAACTTATCTCAATGTGCGTCTTCTCTAATATGTACAAACAGGTTTCAAATATCTATGCACATATTGAGGGGAGCAAGCTTATGAAAACCTCATCCTTCCCAAAATGCTTTATCTACTTGATTTGTTTAGGAAGTGATGTTGATATTTTAGAAAATGGTAATCAAAGAAGTTAATTCTTTCTCTTGCCTCCGTGTGCAAAAGCGATTTCAAACACTTGATGCACATGTTGAGGGGAGCTCTTGTTCTAAAAATATCAAAACAATTCAGTACAAAATGCTTTGATAATATATCACAAGTATCTGGATTGATTTTCAAATGGTTTCAATTGGTTCCAATGGCGGATGAACAATACCAAATAGACCGACCAACTTTACTTTATGTATGGTGATATAAGGATGATAAGGTTAGGTATTTGTTCCTATGATCCGCCGAGACCGGAGGATTTACCGAGGACAATCCACTAGATAGTGTAGAAGTCCTATGTATATTGAAAAGGAGAAAATGAGATATGGGAAGAGTGCGGATTTGAGTCCGAGCTAGTCTTGGAATAAACCCAACAAGGTTCTAGCTATGAAGTCTCGGTAAGCACTAAAGGGGTTGAAGAATGAAAAGAATTGAATGAGAAAAGGGTGAAACAAATAGCCTCCAATTATTCAACCTTAGAGGCGGAAAGGGTTCAATTCATTTGCTCTTGATGATTACCAAGGTAACATCGATATTGAAGACAAGGCGTCATGGACCCGGTGGCGACCGCACTTCAACTTCCCAAACCACTCAAGTTCCTCTTAAAAGGACTTGTTTCATTCTCACGAGGAACCGACATTATCTATCGACTTTCTCTTAGATATTGTTGATATTGAATAAGGAGACCTACTCCCTGTCTCCGATCAGGGATCCAAATATGCACAATTGAGTCTAGAGTCACGAGATCATCCATAAATCTCATTAGGACACATTCAATGAAGACTCTCTGTTTCACACAATGTGGAAAGAGATTATACCTTGAATCCTCGCATTATCCTTGTGGTATTGCGGAACATCCGAGTGATATGTAAAAATATTTACAATGAAGATGGAAAGCCTTCTTGAGCCAACATCAAACAAGCTCTGGTAGGTGGCATGTGAGATCTATTCAATAGATCAACCATGTGACAAGCGAGCAGAAAAATGGGCGATTCAATCTTTGAATCAATCTGGGTTCGAGTTATGGATTGAGCGGATACCTTTGAAAAACCGGTCATTGTGCTTAAAACTCTTTTCTTTAGCACATCGACCGTGTTCGAATATTCAAATCAAAAGGTGTTTTATGATTGATAATTGATTTTCACTAAAACCTTCGTTGTATTGCAAAAACAATTTCTATTAAGCAATACACGATTGTTTTCAAATCTTTTTCATCAATCGGTGAATCTCTATTCATTTGGTTTACTCACTCCGTGTTGTCTTCTTTGAGGCGTTCGGTTTGAGAACGACTAGGCATTTGCGAAACCCGTCAAGGAAATTCTTGAATTATGCTGATCACGGCGGATTATCTTGATCAGCGAGGAACCGTGGGCGTGTACCTCGATTCAACGAAGTGATCAAAGACACTTTCGTGCGCTTTATTGCTAATTGTTGTATGCGGGTACACCGACGTTTGCGGTGATCGTAATGAAGCGGATCAATCAATAGCCGCATGCTCAACAATACATTCATTTCTCAAGAAATCATGATAAGTGCATCAATGACTACGATATTTTCACCCCATGCTTACGCTTTCTGTTCGCCAATATCATGAATCAGCGAAAGCTTCCGCTACTCGATGAGAAGATTTCATGATCCGAATGTGAGCATGTCGGTCCGAAAGTCACAACATCACATAATACCAACACCACAATGGATGTCTCGGAGATTTTTGTTAGTGATGATCTCAAAAGTCGCTCAAATTATTATCACGTGGATCAAGAAAGACCTCACTGGATTAACCAAACATGCAATGAGAAGAATCAATGACTACGGGCTTGAGCAAAGTACTACATCAAGAATGCAAGAACAATTTTAATGTAATATCTGTTTGTATTCAATATAATTTTAGTATATGTTTGAGGTGACCTCCCTGTGGGGACATTTGTTAGGAATTAGAAATTCCGTGTATTAAAGAGTCGGTCACCTCAGTATATGTAATCGTTAGAAAGCTCGTAGTCGTAGTTCTTTTAAGCTAAGTAGTATTTAGTTTAAGTAACACCGTGGAGGACTGGACGGTCTTTACCCATGTATGCACGATCCACGGCCCGATAGGTGGCGATTTATGTAAAGACTATAAATACTCTACCTTCCAAGGTAGAGAGTTGGAAACTCATAATAAGATTTTCTTTCTCTCACTAAAGTTCCCAAACCTCTAACTTTCTCTCTAAAACCTCTTATCGCCTACTTTGTGTCATGGTTTGATGTGTATGTGAAATACAATATCTAACATGTCTCTTGAAAGACATTTCAGTCATGTCTTGATCATAATCGATGTAAATTCCCACCGATGAATGACCGAAATTGGTTATGGATCACTTGTAGTGCAAAGACTGGAACTATCCTTTTGAACCTTTTCTTTATCAAGTTGTTGTTCCAATTGTTCTAAGTTCGACAAGAAGTTTCTAGTCGGTGTAGGTAAATCACAGCGGAAGATGGCACTACATGTTCGATCCATAATTGTGGACAAAAAGTCAGACGAAAGTGAGAGTGAAGTAACGATAAGGTTCAATGTTACTTTCCTTTAGCATTGCATTTTGTAGCTTAAACCGGTGCAATTATCTCTTTAGATTTTGAACACGGAGATCTCACATCCTCATTGATTGATTCCATCATCTCATAATCGTTTAGAATAGCTAATATTCTCATGGTTGTCCATGACATCATACAGTTTGAGTACTTCGAAATTACGTAATCGAGTGTAAGACATGATGTTGATGTGTACACGGGATTTTACAAGTCTATGATTTAAACCGAAAAATAGAATCTTTCGCGGGATTTTACTAAAATCAAGGCCAAACCGTAAGAGAGTGAGAAATAGGATGTAGTAAGGTAATTAGGAGATGATTTGGTAGTAAAGATATATATGGAGTAATGGTTGAGTTTGTGATATTCCCTAATTCTTTATAATTTTCGGAGAATTAGGGTTTGAAAACAAGGGTTTTGTATGTTAGGTTTAGAGACAAATCGCAGGAATAGACAAATCTCAATCCTTGACAAATCGCTTTGATGACAAGTCGCTAGAGTGACAAGTCGTTAGAATTACAAGTCGCTAGAAAGACAAGTTGCTAGACTGACAAATCGCTAGAAAGACAAGTTGCTAGACTATCAAGTCGCTAGAGGGACAAGTCGCTAGAAAGACAAGTCGCTGGAGTGACAAATCGCTAAACAGACAAGTCGCTAAAGAGACAAATCGCTAGAAAGACAAGTCGCTAATGACAAATCGCTAGACACACAAATCGCTAGGTAGACAAGTCGCTAGACAGTCAAGTACATCCACTACCTTGTCCTTTTTGTCCTTTTTGTCGCTTTGTCTCAAAAGACAAATCGCTAAGCCAAGAATATGACAAGTCGCTACCAAAAAAATAACAAGTCGCTTCAACAAGCAATCTTAAGAGAGACAAGTCGCTAGAATTATGGGACAAATCGCTAAGAAGAAAAAGGTCACGAGACACAAGTCGCTACCGGAAGCTTTCAAAACACCACTTTTCAATCCAAAACAACCCAACCACACCGATTCAAGCCTTCCAAATCAAAACCTAAACACTTCTAATGATTCTAAACAAAAAGTACAATCAAAATCCAAACTTTAACACTAGAAATGATCCAAATGATGCTAACCACTCTAAACTCATTCAAACCCAAAAAACTTATGAAAACCACTATAAATCCAAGAACATGAAAGATGAGTGATCAAACCATGGCTCTTGATACCATTTGTAATATATTGGTTTTCATAAACACATAAACACACTATATCAAAAGGCGTATAATGATGAGTTTAGAGAGAGAAAGTGGAAGATGAGAGCCTTTCTAGAGAGAAAAAGTAAACAAAAGAAAGAAGGTTAGATTGGTGAAAGGTCCAACCTCTACCTTGGGAGGTAGAGGTATTTATAGTTTTACATAATCGCCTCGGACGGGTGTGGATCGAACATACGATGGGTAAAGACCCGTCCGTCCTCCACGGTGTTCCACTAAGCTAAACTAACAACTAAATAACTAACTAATAACTAGTAAATACCATAATGTCTACGAGCTAACATATGCTAGACTAGTGTTGGGGTGACCGACTCTTCAACATGGATTTTCTAAATTCTAACATCATTGAATTGCACAATGTACTTAGCATCACAGAGTTGACTGACACTGATGAGATTGTATTTTAGACCATTGACATAAGCTATTCTAGAGAAAACTATTTCATTGCGATATCTTGAACCATAACCTTGATGGGACATGATGAGTTATCACCAAATACTACCTTGGGTCCAGGTTCCTTTACATACTTGTCCGTATACTCATTAACACAAGTCATGCTTCTTGAGCATCCACTATCTTGATGCCAAATAGGCTCACCGGCGTGTCTCTGCACGTATAGTAAACTGGATTAGTTTCTCTGTGACCCACATACTAGTGGGCTTGGGTCTAAAGGTCTGTTTGAATTTGGCAATTGACTCATGGTCGGTGGTTGAGTGCATTGTGCTACCAGGTTTTGCATTTGGAGGCGAGGATGACTCGGTGATTACGGGTTGCTTGGAACTTCTCCTTACTTGGATGACACTATCATCTTTGGGATGTCTCATGAGTTGGATTTCGCAAATATCACGACATGTGTTCATGAGACAATCATCGGGATGATGATCATTAAAGCCACAATGTGGACAAGGAGGAAAGGGTTTTGCTCTATTCTTTTGAGCGATTTGGAGGTTGAAGCATCTTGATGACCAACTTTGGTATAGTTTGCTTTCTTGGTGAACTTACATATTGCAAGTGATCGAGAGTTCGTGATCATCCTTTTGCGGATCATACAAAAGGATTCTATAACGATTGTCGATGGTATGGTGGTATAGTGGCATAGATCACACTACGCTTGGGTTTGTGGTGGATTTTGACTTTGAGGAACTAGAGGAGGCTGAATTTTTTCCTTGATTGATTCAGAACTTTTCGATGGATTCCATCTTATCGGTTAGCTTCCTCACAAGTTCGATCGATTCTTGTGAATTTGGTCGACTTGATGGGGGACCGAGGATGTGGAAGTCTCGGTGGGGTAGACTCTTGTTGGATTGGTTTTGTTGGTCTTTTCGGGATGGTTCTACCAAGTCCGGACCTTTCTTTTGGTGAGTGAGGATTGAATTGTAATGGAGTAAGCTCGAGCTAGGAGCGGCACCACAAGAGGTTTCGGGGGTGGAAGGAGTGCATTAGATTACGCCTGGACTCGGAGATGTGTTCGGTACTATTGGGCACATAAGGGAGTCCAAGCATGCTCTTGGAGAGCTTGACTCTCGAGCTCTAGTATTCTTCTAGAATCGAAATTTGGAAGCTTACTTTCAGGGTTTACCCATCCAATCACTGGGCTTGGGAATTATCAACATATTGGTAATCATGCCACCAGACACAAATGGTTTGGGAGACTGGTCTTTGTTGTGAGAGTCAGGGAGATGTTCTTCACCTATGACTCTCTTTTTTCTATTGGGGGCACCCACAACATCAAAGACCCTTGGATTCTTAGCAGTCCAACTTTCAATGATATCCTTTTCCCTTTTAAGTTCATCTTGAAGAGCACGATTTCTTTTAACTAGTTCGATGTTTTGAATTTGAAAAGTGATAGCCTCAAGCTTATTTTGTTTTAAAAGAAGGTTCATCCTACACTTGTTCGATTCAAAACTTAGCTTGTTATATTTTGAAAAAAGATTTAATCGTTGCTCTTCTACAAACTTAAGGTCAACATTGATATAGTTCATATAAGGCGCCAATCGTAGTCATCATCCATAGAAAGCAAAATATTTACCTTCTTCATTGTGATGTTGACCCATTCTCCATTCTGGCATGATTCTTCCCAATGACTAGCTTGTCCTCTTCCGAGAGGGTCATCGATTGTGACATGCACCATTTCATCATCGGATGAGGCCGGCTCTTCATCCCAAAGAAGGTTTCAAAGAACTAGGCCCTTATTTTACCCCCGCATGTTTTAACATTGTTTGTTGTTTCGAGGGTGGCCTCAAGCAATGCAAGCTTAGCTTTGACTTTCTGTGACTTAGCTTCAAAATCTGATTTTGTTTTGATCATTTGTTTTGAAAATTTTGATGAGGCCGATAGATTTTGGTTGAAATTTGCTAAAGCTTGAGGGACCGATTCGACCACGATGGTTTGTAAGAGGGTTCGAAATCGTTTTGAAAAAGCAGTCTTTGGCAAAATGACCTCTTTTATGATACTTAAAGCATTCAGTGTCCTCATTAGCTTTAGCATTGGACAAACATTTGTTTCTTTTTATAAACCTCCGAGAGTTAGCAAGGAGTTCCCTTTCCTGAAATTCAATGTTCAGGTCATTTAGGTACTCCTCACTTGATCTCTCATCAGTCTCATCATCTGAATTTTTCTAAAAATCTTGAACCACACTGTTAGAATAAAAGCGGTAGAAATTGGTGTTGAAGTGGTGGTGGGGGACTTCTTGACTTCACGAGACTTCTTTAAGTCGGGGTATCGTCTCATTGATGAGGTTTTCCTCATAGACAAATTTCCCATATATTTCGGGAAGTTCAAGATTACGGATATGATTTGCATTCCTAAGTCCCTTAGAAATTGACCACTTCTCGTGGAGACTATTGACAAAACTAACATTAATTTCATGTTTGGACAACTTTACACCATCATTAGACAGTTCATTTAAAAGAGTTTTGTACCGGTGTAAGTTTGAGACGAGTTTACGAGTCCTTAGCCTCAAGGTGTTATACTCAAGTTTTAGGTCCATTATCCTGTTTTCCTTGGTATCGGATGGGCCTTCATGACTATGGACCGTGTCATCCTGTGTTTGTTTAGCAGTACTACGACTTATAATCGACTCCATAATATCATCGGGAAGACATGATATGATGATACTTTTGAGTCTTTGGTCTGGTTGACCACTCTTCTCTCATCCACGAGTCCTTGAGCTTCAAGTTTAGGCAAACCTTGACGATCTTTGGGATAAATGGACCTTCATTAAAACACTTGATGTAATAAGGTTTCATCGATCAAATAGCAAAGTATGCGCTTTTCCATTTGTTAAATTTACCAACTTTAAGTCTAGAGACAATTTGAATAAGCTCCACCCTTTTGTCGACTAGTTGGGGTACATCAATTTCGACCATTATGATCTGATTTAAAACAATTTTGAGCGACCTTGAAAAGGGTTTTATAATCACCGCTCTAATACCACTTGTTGTTCCTATTCACTATCGTATAAAAGCAGTTAAGTATTTAAAACAAACTAATAGTGAATCAATGGTGAAATGACATAAGTAAAAACACCGATAAATTTTCAACATAATATTCTTTATTAGAAATGAATAAAAAGAATACATTACCCAAGTACTTGGAATAGTACTTGGGATTGAAATGACAAAGGGTTGGTACTCCTCACTAAGCTCGGGCTAAGTCGAGCACAACTACTATGGAACCATTGAGCTATCTCGGGGCCGAGTTGTATTGGAGGAGTGAAAGATGGCTTGTGTGTGTGTGTGTTTTCAATTCACAAGCTTAAATCTTTCACTCCATCTCTTAATCTGTATCCTAAGTGACAAATGACATTTCTGAAGACAAAATCTTGATGTATTTTATATACATTTACAAAGACTATATTAAGTAAGAGACAAGGCTACTTTCCATAAGTCGGTGATGACACCGAGCACGATAGTTTGCCATTCAGGAAAGTTGACTTTGGTTGATAAGGACTTGTCTTATCTCGATTCAAACTTATCCCGCCTTATCCCGCTCATTCTCCGGTCTTCATTGCCTTGATCTTCTACTTGGTTTGTCTTGATGTAAGTAGTTGGTGAGGAGTTTAGGGATTCAATGAGTTATTGTCATCACTCACTGAATCCACCATCTTCTTCTTGACTCGGTCTTCACCCCTTAAGTTTTGCCTTACTAAGTGGAGACTTCTCCTTCGCCTCTTCTTGAGTATCACGAAGATGGCTCATTGAGACTATGCACTCGGTGACTGTTAGTGTTTAACGGTCTAAACACTTAGGGTATTTTCTATTCAAATCCTAAACTTAGGGGTTTGGGTATTCTTTGAACCCAACAAAACAAGTGTCACACTTAAAGCCAATGCGATACTTAGAGGCAAGTTCAAAGCAGTGGAGATGTCAACCCGGCCCATGCTTGGTATTTTCAACTTGACAATAGTTACCTTCTAACTCCACCATCAACACCTTTGATAATGTCACCTACTCCATCTTGAGGAAGAAAGACCCGACTATGGTGATTCACTTCGAGCCACATGTGAATCAATTGCCGAAAGAGGAAGTATGGATACTCGATAGATGGATGGTGAACGAGGATCCTTACATGCTATATATACACACTTAACGTGGACAATTATTATTATTACTATTATTAATATAACTTTTTATGAATACTATATTCTCATTTTTAAATTTAGAGTTAATTATATTTTTGGTCCTCGTGGTTTACCTGGTATAACGGTTTTGGTCTAGTAGTTTAAAAAGTAACGGATCTTGTCCAGAATCCGATGACCCGTAACAGGTTTGGTCCAATTTTTCATTGACCGTTAGTTTGACTAATTTTGACCGTTAAATCTGAGGGCATTTTTGTCATTTTATCTATATTTTTAAATAAAAGAGTTAACTACATTATTTTTGGTCCTTATGGTTTGTCGAGTGTTTCACTTTTAGTCCACGTTTTTATACACACATTTTTATATGCCTTTTTACACACACATTTTTATACACATTTTTATGCACATTTTATATACGTTTTTGTTTTTTATATACATTTTTATATATGTTTTTATATACAGTTTTATATATGTTTTTATTTACATTTTATATACGTTTTATATACATTTTAGTATAGTTTTTATATAAATTTTATATAAGATTTTATGAACATTTTATATACATTTGTATATACGTTTTATCTATATTTTTATTTACATTTTTATATAAGTTTGTATCTACGTTTTATATACGTTTTTATTTATGTTTTTATATATATTTTTATCTAGGTTTTATATATGCTTTTATATACGCTTTTATCTACATTTTTATCTATGTTTTTATATATGTTTAAATATCGTTTTATATACAGTTTTAAAAACGTAGATAAAAATGTATATAAAAACGTAGATAAAAACGTATATAAAGACCCGTATAAAAACATATATAATAACATAGATATAAATGTATATAAAATATCTATAAAAATGTATATAAAAACGTATATAAAACATAGATAAAATGTAGATAAAAACGATATAAAAACATAGATAAAAACATAGATAAAGCGTAGATAAAATGTAGATTATAAAGCATATAAAACGTTTGTAAAACATCGTATAAACGTGTGTATAAAACGTGCTAAAACTTATATAAGAACATATATAAAACGTGTATAATAACGTAGATAAAAACATATATAAACCTATATAAAAGCGTGTATAAAATGTGTGTATAAAACGTGCACAAAACTTATATAAAACATGTAATAAAACGTATATAAAAGCGTGTATAAATTTTAAAGTAATTAGAAAGAGATTGTTTTAAGAAAATCAAAATTAGTTTTTTAAGAAAATTAGTTTTCCAATTTCTATCAACTTATAAGCGTTTTATAACTATTATAAATTTTATAAAAATTTTAGTATTTTATTAGTATTGTATATAGATTAAAAAGCTTTTAGTTACTAAATCGTTAAAAATATTTTCGTAAGTTTTAATTCACTTTGTTTTTAGAAAGAAAATTAGTTCTATCTTAAGTTTAACTGTGATAAAAATTTCTAATTTATTTCTGGATTTTTTAGATGGGTTAAAATTTATATAAAAGTTTTAGTTGTTAAAATTTTATTTTTAGTTTTATAAATTTATGAATTAACTACATTTTTGGTCTTTTATGGTTTTGTAGGTATAACATTTTTAGTCTATTAAGATGAGGTATCTTAGTCCTTTCACGTGTCTTAATTGGTCAAACTATCGATCAACGAAAAATTAGACCAAACTCATTACTTTAGTCAGTCGGATTCCGAACAAGATCCGCTACTTTTTAAACTATTGGACCAAAATTGTTATACCCAGTAAACCACAAAGACCAAAAATGTAATTAACTATTAAATTTATTTATATCTTAGAGTTAATTGCATTTTTGGTTCTTATAAATCAGATTTATTTTAAAACTTTAAAGTGTAATGATAGTTTTATTTTGAAGTTTGGATTCGTTTTAGTCTACAATTAATGTGAAATGACCAAATTACTTTCGTCTTTCACGAATAAGATAAAGGGTATTTTAGTCATTTTACTTTATCCAGGACTAAATTGCAATCCAAACTTTAAAATAATATCATCAGACTTTCAAAATTTTAGTTTTAGAAACCAAACCTGCAATTTGGTCACGTACCACAAGGACAAAAATGCAATTAACTCTATATATCTTATCTGAGTCTTGGTTTTTCCCCATTTCCCAGTTTCCACCCTGAGACGAGCGATAATTCGCGGGAAATCAGAAAGGAAAATAATCTCAAAAAACCCAATACCAAAACATGAGCAAGATTCTTCTTATACAACATCACTGTCTGCCCACAAAACATTCATTGATGTTTTTCACATGCAACTCACATGATTCTAACAGAATCTATGTTACATTTGACAAGAAAAGAGCAGTTAATTCTTCATTACAAGGTTATACTTTTTTGTTATTATTTACTTTTGATTAAATATTTTCTTATGATTCTGACTGTGAAAATGAAGTTTCAGCTAATGGTTATGAGGTTGGGTCAAGTCATGTAACTGAAAGATGTACAATTTCACACAAGGTAAATTTAATACAGTACCTTTTTTGTTAATATAAAGGGGGTGTTTGGCATTGTGTTTTAGAAGTGTTCAAGATGTTTTTGAGAAACTGTGAAGAGTGTTATAAATCAAAGGCCAAAAGCCAAATATCTAAGTTTAAGGACAGACCCCGTGAACTCCTTCCGTCCCAAATTAGTTGTCCGATTTCATAATCTGCACAATTTCAATAAAGTAGAATTATTACATTATGGGTGTGTTTGGCAACAAGGTTATGGAAGCTTGTAAGAGCTTGAGCTTTTCAAATAAGCTAGCTTATAAAATAAGGTTTGTTTGTCACACAAGCTTATGGAAGCTTCTATAAGCTATACGCTTCTATAAGCTCAAGCTAATTGAAATGAGCTTTTAGAAACGAGTACAACTTATAGTTAGTCAAATTCCTTAAAAATTAGGAATCTATCATAACATTCAAGAGGCCATTTCAATCCACCGTTCACGATCATATCAGCAACACTAATGTTATCCGCAAACTTTTCCTCATATTAAGCTCTTTTGGGAATATGACTTGATAGAGGATCATGCATATACTATTTGTCTTACCGCATAAACACACTTTGACCATTGTCCAAAATGTTAAGTACTATATGGGTTCTAAGTTTTAACTTCATTTCTTAGTGCTAACAGGTTACTCCAACCCCAACCATCACCTTGAATGTCCCAAATACTTCTACCTTTAAGTTTAGCGTTTATCTCTTAGTGTTAATGCTGTTTAAAATTATGATAATTAGATAATTAACAGCTGTTTAGCATAATGAGTTTTTAGCATTTATATATAATTTGGCATTAATCATTAGGTAAACAGGAATCAGTTTCACTATACCCAAAGACTAAAACTTATTATCGGCTACTTAAAACCACTATAATCAGATGATCACTTTTAAAATGCAATGCGAACACTCTCTAAGCCAAAGTCATCATGTTTGTAGTAGTTACTCTAATTGTGGATCGGTTTGTATTTTTCCCGGAAGTGATTAATGTAGAAGTGCCAATCTTTAAGTTGAAAGTCAATTGTGCGTTATCTTTAGGTAAAAGAAGACGATGTGAACCTTTTTAATTCACTTCCTCACGTGCGGCGTCTTAGTGAGTTTCAAAAGGATGAACTTATGGGGAAAGTTGTCTTGGTCAGGTTTGATTCTAACGTCTTACTTGGAGAAAAGCAGGACAAACTGGCTAAAATATTTATTAGGGCTCTTTCGACCATAAAATACTTGCATGAAGCTGGTGCAAAGGTGATACTAATAAGTAGCTGGTCTGTTGAAACCAATTCAAAGCTTCATTCACCAGATTCTATTTCAGGTATGCAATTATATGCGAGTTTATAAAAATACTTTAGTTTACAGAATGTCTAAAGACTAAATATGTCTGTGTTTCAGCGTATATGTCTTGATTCTCAAACTTAAAGTTGTACCGATGAAGTCTTTTCCCAGATACGAGCTGCCTAAGATGGAAGACTTCTTGACACCAAGTATTTATCTTTTTGAAAATCTTTCTAAATTCAAAGAGGATTTGGCAAACTGTTCAAAATTTTCTGAAGAGTTATGCTCCGGGGTTGATATCTTCGTAAATGATGCATTTTTCCAGTCACATAAGGTTCTTGCATCAACTGTTGGTGTGACGTCTTTCTGTTATGCCTCGGTTGCTGGTTTCCAGTTTGAAGAGGGTCTAGTACAACTCAAGAAGACGTTTGGTACAAAAGGGAATCCATATATTGCAATGGTACTCTTTTAACTAATATTATATATATTTTTTTCTTACTTTCTTTTTTGCACCTTAATAGAATCTTAAGGAATATTAGTGCAGGTTGGGGGAGGTAACCTTGTAGAAAAAGCAGCTGCTGTGCAATATTTGGTTTCTAACGCTGATGGTTTGATATTTGTGGGAAATATGGCGTTTCAAATAATGCACGCTCTTGGATTGCCGGTGCCTAGAAATTTGGTGGAGGCTGGAGCATTTAAAGAAACTATTAAGATAATAAAACTTGCAAATTCTAGGAACATTCCCATCTTGTTGCCAAAAGATTTCTGGTGCCTGAATGATCATCTTAAGAAACGAGAGCTAGTTCCTGCTCATTGCATTCTAGAAGGTAAAATCTTGATAGTTTATATAACCTCACTTTGTATCACTTGTACGTAGGAAGTCAAAGTCAATGCTGACAATTTCAAGAATATTTTACTTGGTTAATGTTGATTTTATTAGGTTCGTCACCTGTTGCTCTTGGCCCAAGTTCATTGGAAGAAATTACCACAGTGCTTTCAAAGTCCAAGGTGATGAATTGACCTTCTGAAGTTCAGTTTTGATTCAGTGTGCTTTATACAATTTTTTTCAATGTATGTAATATCAATATATTGCAGAAAATTGTTTGGATCGGTCCTGTTAAGTTTGGCTTGTCAATTCAAGATAGCTATGGGACATCAATATTGGCAAAAGTGCTTGGAAAATTAAGCCAAGGAGATTGTGATGTTACAGTTGTTGGTAATATGGCATGCAAAGCTTTAATGGGGGAATCAACAATTTCCTCATCTTGCAACATTATTAAAAATGCTGCAGTTGTTTGGGAGTTTCTCAAGGGAAGAAAGCTTCCTGGACTTATGGCTTTGGATAAAGTATGGTTCGCATCTTGCTCTTCTAGTTGTTTACTTGTACCTCTGATTGCATTAGAAAATATATAACTAAATTTGATTTTATTTTGTGCAGGGATACCCATATAGGGTTGATTGGCATGCAATTTATGATGATCGGCTCAACCTTTGCTAGTTGATATTGGAAGTGGTATTAACTTTTCTTTGACTTCCTACAAGTTGCTGTCAATGCATCGACATCTAAGTGTTTTCATTTCCAGATGTGCAAGTTATGCAATTTAATAAAATCGTTTGCAGCCTTACTTGGCAATTTGTTTCATATAAACCATCTTTCTTTGAAAAAAGCAAAGATAATACGGAGTAGTACACTTGGAAAAATATGCATTTTCTATAGAGAGTTACTTATTTAATGTTTTTATTTCTGCATTTCCAAAATTTTGTAGTTTTCTTTGTAACAAAAAGCCAAATACAACATCTGATAATGCCTATCACTCTACTGAAAATTACAAATTTACAGGTAATGGATTGTTTCTGTTTGGAATGGCGAGCAAGAGGAAAGATATGAATTTTCTTGGATTGGAGATGAATGGGAAGGTTGTCATATTTTCTTTGCAGGTATTTCTACTTTTCCGTCTTTTTAAGTTCTGAACCTGTATTGTTTTCTGCAGCTTGTAAAGCGTTGCCTGAAGCTGTTCACCAATCCGGCTTAAAAATGGGTACAATTTCTATTTAATGCTTTATGATTTGCGGATTTTAGGCATTTGAGACAACTTCATATTAGTTCTGGGACATTTAATGATTGACTTGACAAAATTTGGTAGAAGGTATATACGTTTATAATTAGTAGTCAACAAGACAAAAATCTTATAAATTACCTTTCAATGATGTGACAAAATATGAGTATCTTACTAATGGGAAATGAGGTAGTTTTGTATTGAAACCTTGCCATAGAATGAAATGTTGAATTTACTTTTGGAGATGAATTACTTTACTGCCAGATACTTCATTGAAACAAATGCAACATCAACATTTCGCTCAATTGTTTCGGGATATCCTGGCAAATTAGTTTTTGCATCAATACAGGTGACCATTATATTCGCTTTTTATTTTCCTGGCAACCCACTGTTGATTTCTTTGTGGTCAATTTTGAAGAGCCAAATAACATATATTTATATGCAGTGTCCAAACCCAGACTTCAATAAACCGGAACATAGATGGAAAATGGTTCAGCGTTCACTCATTGAAGCTATTGAGGATCTGCTTTCCTCAGATGGAAAGGTAAGAGTTTCGTTAGAAACCGCTGGCATTACTAAAATCCTATTTTAGGATCAATATGTGATCCTGCTTTCTAGGTGTTGACCATAATGATTATCAAGCTGCATACTAATATCTTCATTCTTGTTAATTTTTGATAAAATTTTACGACATAAATTATTGATAATGTTTTTGAACATTTAATCTCGTGTTCAAGAAGCTGATATGTTTTGCTAATAAAAACAGGTGTTTCTTCAATCTGATATAGAAGTTGTTGCATTGAGGATGAAACAACAATTTCTGAAATATGGCAACGGGAAGTTCATTATTGATCACCAAGAAGAATGGTTGATGGAAAACCCTTTTGGAGTTCAGTCAGATTGGGAACAACACGTTCTGCGACGTGGGGCTCCAATGTACAGATTGATGCTCTCGAAATCAACAAGATAATATATTTTCAGTCGTTGATGCTCGAGTCTTTGTAACAATAGCTCCTATGGTAGTTGAACACTTGTTTTCGTTTTCTTTAAACAAACGACTGCTCAACTACCTCGAGGTTCCAAAGTTTTGGTAGTTCATAGTATACTAATTGACTAATTAGCCAACGAACTTTGCTATATTGGTATTAGACCATCAATAGCTCGCTAATATATGAAAATGCCCGTGCTTCAACCAACAACAACTCACTTTTATCTTTTGTCTGAATCAAATTCCAACTCTAAGTCGTTATCATAATAAATTTAAAGTACCCTCTTCATTTCTTTGCCACACATTAATTGAAATAAAAAAATATATATATATCACATACATAATGGAAAAAACTAAAATACATCATAAAAATTAGACCAACCCATGTTGAGTTGATGAGATTCATAGTTACCACAACGCCTTAGTCACAATCACAGAGATCAAGCTCAACTGTATCGCGTTGAAGGCTCAAAATCATAGAAATAGATTAGTAGAGCAAAGGTGCCAAGGTTGTGAGCCGGCATAATTGTGTACGTGTGTGTTTTAAGTGCGGTGGATTCAGTTTTCAGCGAGGATGGCAATGAGCCCTGTAAGAGCTTGAACTCATTTCGAGCCTTATGATTTTAGCTCATGTTTGACACGTGACATACTTTACAATTTGGGTTCAGCTCGTTTCTATGATTGTCCTAAACAAAATAAAGCTTGACTCGAGCTTTCTTTGTTAAGTGACAGCTCGTGCCCGTCTATTCAATTTAATCTCGTTTAGATTAAATATACATAAACACATATACCATTATACTTATACAAATTATGTTGACATGTATAACACATATGCTTTTTAATATATGTTTTTAAGCTCACACCCTAATCAGCTTTGATTATAAACTCATGCTCGAGCTCGTCTATTAAATGAGTGTTGAAAAAGGCTCGAGCTCGAGCTAGTTTTACCAAATCGATCTTAAAAGGCTTAGCTCGTTTATAATCCACGGTTCCCAGTGTTATGCTAATGTTAACAATTACTCTTACATCTCAAAATTATAGTCTTCATTTTATTTTTGAGATGTCATGAAATAATAGTTTTCTCTTGTGTCAATCAATCAAAATAAATTTCTTGGATGAGATGATATTTTATAAGTTAAAAGCGTGTGATAATATACTTTTCTTAAATTGTGTTTTATCGACGATAATAATTTTGAGATTCAAGGAATAACTTTTGATATGATTTAGCTAACCACTTCTTAATCATTTTAAAGAGAATTGATCCACACCACTGGCGTTTTTTTGATCTACGATCACAATTTATGCATTCTGTTTTATATCGTATAATACTTATCACACAAGTGATTGATTAGCATACGTTAGATCAGACAAGACACAAGCGGATTGCATAAAGGCTGGGAACAATTGATAAAACCAATCGTCATCGCCATTTTTTGAATTTTTTTGTCCGTATGCAGATTGCACACAAGTGCACATATCGATCAGACAATACCGTGATTGCAACCAAGTTAGATTGCCCAAGTGTTCACAAGCAAGTACCAAAAGCAACAAGTAATATTCCCAAACCGCACTAAGATTCCCAAACCCAGAAGTCAGCGGAAGAATCTCAAAGGTAGGTAGTGAAACCTCCCATGTTATATTTCACCTTTCATCACCACAAGGCAAAGATCACATTCACAAATTCACCACAAAGTTACTCTCACCACAAACAAAGGGGTTTTCAAAGTACCCCTGTTACCACAAGTGTGTTCACCAAGTTACAATACAAGTAAGATTCCACCGTTACTGATAGGGTCGATTATTTCTTTACTTCTAAGTGGCGTAGTTTTTTAGAACAACCTCTCTAGTACATGGGGTCGGGTTATACACAAGCCAAGTGAAACACAAGCCGTAACAAACCACAAAGAAACAACAAATACCTTAGGTTGCCGATATGTCTCAATCACCGAGGTAATGAAACTTTACACATTAATAATAGAGATAACATTAGGCTCATTAAGTTTCATATTATCATTTATGGTGCAACATCAAGGTTGCAAAATAAATTATTTTTTGCCGTCCATTCGAAATGCCAAGCCAAAATCATGTTTTATTTTAAATCATCATTGCCTTATCCCATTTTTTTTTTTTTTTTAAACAATTTTCAAATCGACTTAAAAACAATTTCGTGACTCCCCATTCCACCGAAAGAACTTAATATTTTTGAGAACCCCATGTTCCGTGGCTCAATATCAATAGGCCACCGTCAAGATGGCTCTTCCAGGATGATGATGATGATGATCATCATCATCATCATCATCATCATGATACCGCTTAGAGATGACATTCGGCAATTCAAGAATCGTTTTTCCAAGCATCGCCGCTTTGTCGCTAAGAATATGAGCAACGAAGTTGAGATCGATATACCAACTGAATCCGATGACACACGGGAACTCGTTATCGTAAAAATACCTGTGGATCGCCCGAGCGCTTAAGGACAAAATGGGCAAGGCTACAAGTCCGTAACTTGAATGAAAACCTCGACTTGAATGAAGTTCCATTTACGTATCACCGAAGCATCACCGACTCTACATAAGTCCCGAACTTCAACAAAGAACCCGCCGACATAGTTCTTTCACGGGTCCTAGTGATCAACCAAAAATAAGACACAAGTTGTACGATGGAGATGCGTAGCGAAATGCTTATGGGTTGCTTTCCACCCTTTGGCAACCATACATAATCGCAATATATAATGTGCTGGGTGACGGAAATTGGGTTTCATTGCTGCCCATGATGTTTGGGAACGACAAGATTTGTGGCTCCAAGTTAGTGTATGTTATTGCAATGTATGGACCTACATCAGGTGTTTACATGGGTTGGGGAAGATGGTTTTAACGAATCCTCGCCGCACAATAGACCGGTCCGACACGGAAATGCACCCCGATCGCTACGCTGGACATGCCAAACACGGGTTGGTTATTGCAGAGCTGATTAGACGACCCTTTGCACTTATATCTATCGTGGATGGAATACGTGCTTCCGCTTATTAGTGGTCCAGACTTCACAAAGAACCCGACCCCTGCGAGCAGCCATGGGGAGAGTAGGTCATTACATTGTTTCGACGCTAGACGAAGATTCTCCACCTCCGCATCTCCACCCACAATGGAGGAGGCATGGATCCGTCTTGATCCCAAAGGGAATCATTATATAGGATCGACTAACATAGTGAATGATTCATGTTGTAAATAATTATAAACATAGTGACCGACATCGATTTATATTGTAAATAATTGATTAATGATTTATGTTGTAAATGATTGATTAATCGTTATATTTAAATTAATAATTACTCAGAATGATACATGTTTTATGTCAGTAAATGATTGATTATTGATTTATGCAAATTCTTTTGTCGTGCGCCAAGGAAACTTTTCTCTCGTGTCGATGTAATAGAGGATTTATTATAGAACGGAAATCCACGAAACTTTCCGGCCGACTGTATTATGCATGTCCTCTTCAATGGTAAATAATCATACGCTTGCTTAGGGTTTTATGTAAATAATTTGTTTGTTAAAATACATTTCTTATTATTTTCTTAACATGTACGGTACCAGTGCACAGATATGACTATGGGTGTCGATACTCAGCTTGGAAATATGAATTTGAAAGACGGTACTTAAGTCGAGCCTTCATCTTCAACGCAAGGCTCAAATCGCTGCATAAAGATAATGAGATCAAGTCGTTGAAGACAAAAATAAAGAGATGGAGATGGAGTTAGAATTGGCAAGAATCTCGAGGATCATGCTTGTCACGGGTGCAAGGCTCCATGATCTTTTAAACGAGATGAATAATCTTCATATGTAGTAGATATTGTTGTATTTAAATAATATGTTAACGTTGACGCTTAATTTAATAATAATCATTGTTGTTATAGCTTATTTAATGTGGTAATATTTAATGTGCTATTATACAAACAAAATAATTATACATATACAAAACATCATTAAACAAAAGTATACATAACATAATGCATGTACAATACATTATTATACATTATTATACAAAACATTATACATTATTATACAAAACATTATTACACACTTATTTATTACACACTTATTTCTATTTAAAAAAAAAAAAAAAAAACAAGTGGACAAAAGTACACTTAGTGTTTAGGAGGGTTCTAATAAAAAATAGACTAAAATACACCGTTGGTCCCTAAACTTGTATCGGAGGATCGCATGGGACGAACCACGCACTTTTCATCGCCACCGTCCAAACAAAGACCTATTAAATGCCGATTCGCCCTCGACCGTAATCGGCAACCAAACCGGTGGTATTATGTAGACTATTCACTTTTTTGACCCAAGCTAGTTAAAATGTAACCCAACCTTCAACCATATATGTATGAACGAGCAAGAGTGAACCCTAAAATACAATCAACACACATTCTTCCCAAAGCAAAAGAAAAACAATAATGGCACAAAGCGATAAGGGAAGGGGTTTGTTGAGTTCGTTGATGAAAGCAGCATCGCGCAAATGAAAAGCGTTTGGTGTTAAGTATGAGAAGGAAGATGATGACATCTTGATATCAAAGTTTAACGATTTGGGATAAACGATTACAAACCGGAAATTTTGTTTAAATATCTTAAGGAAAGGAAGGAAAAGAAGGAAAACGGTGATAGGAGAGTCATGGTCTAGCTAAGTTGTATGTTAGATGATAGTAAACATTTGTAGTTATTGAAATCGATGAATAAAATTTCAGATCTTATTTAAGTAATTGTGTTTGAAATCGTTTTTATATATCTTAATAGGTTTCGACTTACATCTGAAGTTACAAATTGTTGGGCATATTAGTTTGTTTGACTTTGGTAAGTCAAAATTCAAGATGTTACAACACAATTGTCAATACATTGTTGTTTATCGCTAAAGCTTTGCCTTTGAACCGTGTTTTGAAACCACCATCTAATTTTTCCGATACGGGGTGTTTGGTTTTTCTGTAATGCATTTTACTGATAAAAAGGCCGTTTGGTTTGAATGACATAAGCGGATGTTTTATTTGATACATTATGATTTAGTGCCAAAGTATTTGCATTTTCACCATATCTTTTAAACCATTGCCTTTTTTTCCGACACAAGGGGTGTTGGTTCTACGATTAAAGTTTCATTGATACAAGGGCCTGCTTTGGTTTTCGATACAAGGCTCTTTGGTTTTTCTTATACTAATAACACTCAAAATACAACCCATATCACAATACAGATTCAACAACACATAACCCAAATGATATTTTATCATTAATAAATTCGTTAAACATCATAACCAACTACATCAAATCTAATTTACATACCATTTTTAGCAAAACTATCACCTAAAAGACGCCTTTATCTACCCCATGGAAAACAAAAATTCAGCATTATGTTCAATTTTCTTAACAAACTCTTGGTTGAACCGAATACCTTCATCTCGCTTGACCAACAACTGTATGAGTAAGTGTTGGTTCGTGTGCTTAGACCGGATTTTGTTCAGCATCCACACACCAAGCCGCAATTCCACGAGATCCCGAGCTTGATTCACTTGTATCGCCTCCTACTACGGTTGATGATTCCTCGTCGACAGTCGGGCAGATCAAGAAGTAGCTTCCTTAGAATCCTTCAGGCATGCCTCATCTTCAAACCAGATAGCCATCCGATCATTAAGATTCTGGCGAATCGGCCACCTCACGAGTTTGTTTAAAATGGGAAATTTGCCATTGGAAAGTTATGTGTGTGTGGAAAAGTGTAGATGAGTATCTCGCTTTGTGGCAAGATTGTTAATATCGTCTCGGTAAGAGATTTGAACGGTTTAATAGTTTTTTTTCACACTCGGTCCCCTGAATTTGTGTTAGTTGCCGTTGTCAATTTGTCACACTTAAAACCCCCGTCCAATATTCACTTTAGGATACACAATTGGTCCCTCGTTGCCAACTTCTCAGAAATTATTAAGTTTGACTTTGTTAAGTCAAACTTCTAAAACATGTCAAATTATCAATTCACTCCAAAACAAATATTTAGTAATGGTTTTGCAATATTGACTTTACAAAGTCAAATACCATTGTATATATTATTGAACATTCCAATAGCCATCCTCATCATCAAACTTCAAATACCATTATGACTTTTGCACTTAATGTTCCAAAGGTTTTCAATCCTTCCGACATTACAACTCTCATTCACAAGTTAACCCATTCAACATTTTCAAGTATTGACTAACTAAAGTAAAATGGAAATGCGCTTTTTACTTATACAATCAAATAAAATGCTAAATGAAAGTTTGACTTTCAATGTCAAACTTTCATCACCTAGAATACGCACAAACAACAACATATGAACAATCTAATTATACGCAAACCATATAACAATTACTGTACAAAATTACAAAACTATTTTGAAACATTAATTGTCCAAGGGTATTCAACCCAAACTTAAACTACAACCAATAAAGAAATCTACCACGGCCTGGGAAGCTCTCGTGGAGTTTCAACGCCTTCCTAGCTAACCCTCCGTTGTTCCCGGTATTTTCATTCCCATCATGACCTTATCGCTTTCCACGATATTGATTGTCTTTAGCCACGGGAACACGCAAGTATACACTTTATTAAAGTTATTTCGCTACCGATCCGGGAAAAGCTCAAACACCACCGTCTCAAGTCGCCCATGGTCGAATGTGTTTCTATCTACAACAAAGGGAAAAATTGGGCAAAGGTAGATCACTAAGCGTGTTTGCGTACATTAAAATCAAATAGTGTTGAGATACACAAACATGGCAATTTAGGAATGTTTTATTTGATACATATTCATTACATCATTACACTTACTCGTATCCGAATTTTCAAATTCGGAGATGACCGAATCATTCCAATGGTGAACGCTACCATAACACTATTCCCAAAATCGACATCGGACAAATTTTAAGGTTAATCAGTGAAACAAAGGGCACCTTCATCCTAGGATTAGCTTCATGTATCAACTACAAGAAGTTTTACAGATTAAATTTCACTCATCATATACACATTCTCTATAACATTATAAGTTGTAAACTGAAATTGTTCTTACCGTGCAATCACCAAAATCCAATGTAAGGGTCTCAAGATTTTGAAGTCTTGTCAATCGAAGATATCGGATGTTGTGATTGTGGTCACAACATTATAACGACTCTAATGACAAATGTAACTTCTTCAAATTCCCAAGTTTGCAATATCCCATAGTCTCATCTCGTTAGTACTAGGATGATTCATTTTAAGAGACCTGCAGTGGACAACCAGCAATAAAGTCCCAAACTGCACAGCATTAGAAATTGACATGAATCAATTCTAGGCTGGAGATTTGGATAGCCATGAAAATATTCCAAAGTAGCCATAGCACAAACATGAAGTACCCAGATGTTTCAACTCACCGCCAGAGTAAAGTTGGTGGGAACGAATCGGGTCACCATACCGCCAGTAATAATCAGCTCCTCAACTCCATTGTCACCAAAAACAAGAGCCACTCATGAATGTGTTCATAATGAAAGTTGTCTATTCCCATAATTGATCTTGGCTCTACAAAGAAAGACAAACTTTCTTATTGGACCCATGTCGATTTAAGAATATAGTAACAAGCCTACCATCAAACTCAGATGTTAAATAATAAAAGAAATCCTCATCAAGTATGACATCGGTGAGCAAAAGTCCACTTAGACCTCCGCTTCTCGCTAAACTGTAGGTTCTCACCGCTTTCTAACAAAGGCAACCGATTCAAAATGTTAGTGATCACTCATCCGCATGTTGGTAAAACGATCGATCGACATGGTTTTGTTGGAAGTCATGGTCTTTTGAGTTCGGAAATGAGGATTTATATTCTTGATTTCGATTTGCGCTTATCTTTTCTTGATAATGTGGTTTTATGTGATTGGCAGTTGTTTGTTGGGTGGGTGTATTTGTTCGCGAAATTAAATGCGAATGATCAGGGAAGAAACCGGCTAATATCCATACTCACAATTGGTCCCCCAAGGTTGAAGCTTGGGTCAAAAAGTAGAATGTACTATAATACCTCGGTTTCGACTCGTCCAATTCGGTCAAGGACGAATCAGATTTAATGGGTCTTGTTTGGACCGGTAGCGTTTAAAAGGCGTGGTTCGTCCCATCGCGATTCTCCGATACAAGTTTAAAGAACAACGATGCATTTTAGTCTAAAAATATAGACAAATAAATAACTCACCCCTTTTTAAAAATTTAAAGTAAACTTACCAAGGAAGCTTCCCAAAAAATGCACATCTTAAATTAAAGCCTTTCCTTAAATAGAAAGTAGAATACAAACACACCCATAATAAAATTCAAACTAAAAAAAAAAAAAGTAAAGTAAAATATTCTGATTAACAGTTTCATTTTTAACCTTTTAATTCGGGTCGGTTCGAACACAACCGTCGTCTCTCTGGTAACTTCAATTTCATTACACGTGTTCTATAATATGAATTGAGTTAAATTTTCGAAAAAATTAATGTTGTGTTAGGTAGAATTCGAGTTTAATTTTGAATTTTGATAAGCTAGGTTTGTATTTGATCTTAATTACTAGCGTTGAATTTTTCTTAGGTTATATTTATTGTAGCTATTGGTATGTTAGTTTTAATCAGAATTTATTATTATTTGATCGTTATGACGTATAATTTCCGAAATGATCATGTTTTGGGCATGTATGACTTCGAAGTTGTTATGGATAAAACTAAAGGTTTTCAGTTATAAGAGGCGTAAAACGTAGGAATTACAAAGTTTTAGCGTTATGTATGCTTAATCCTATGTGATTCCAGCAGCCTTTCATGTACATATTAATTTGTCCTTTGTTTCGGTATAGTGGTTTATAGCTAGTTGCCTCTAGGCGATGTTATTAGGCCCAAGTGTACATTCTGCCCCTGCGTTTAGGTATACAGATACTTAGCTATTTTTCCTCTAGGCTTTAGGCGATCTTAGTAGCCTACGTGTATATATTTGCACCTGCTCTTATGGTAGAGATACATAGCTGTATATATCTACAACTTACAAATTACACATAATTATATATCTACGTGTATATATTCACTTCGAGCCACATGTGAATCAATTGCCGAAAGAGGAAGTATGGATACTCGATAGATGGATGATGAACGAGGATCCTTACATGCTATATATACACACTTAACGTGGATAATTATTATTATTACTATTATTAATATAACTTTTTATGAATACTATATTCTCATTTTAAATTTAGAGTTAATTATATTTTGGTCCTCGTGGTTTACCCAGTATAACGGTTTTGGTCCAGGTAGTTTAAAAGTAACGGATCTTGTCCGAATTCATGACCGTATGAGGTTTGGTCCAATTTTTCATTGACCGTTAGTTTGACTAATTTTGATTTATTAATCTGAGGGCATTTTGGTCATTTTATCTATATTTTTAAATAAAAGAGTTAACTACATTATTTTGGTCCTTGTGGTCATTTCAGTGTTTCACTTTTAGTCCACGTTTTTATCACATATTTTTATATGCTTTTACACACATTTTTTATACATTTTATGCACATTTTATATACGCTTTGTTTTATACATACATTTTATATATGTTTTATATCAATTTATATATCGTTTTATATACTATGTTTTTATTTATGTTTTTATATATTTTTTATTTACTTTTATATATACATTTTATATATGTTTTATATACATTTTATCACGTTTATATGTTTTTATATCTTTTATTTATGATTTTATCCACGCTTTATATATAACGTTTTTATCTATGTTTTTATTTACATTTTATATACGCTTTTATATACATTTTAGTATAGTTTTTATATACATTTTATATAAGATTTTATAAACATTGTTATATACATTTGTATATGCTTTTTCTATATTTTTATTTACATTTTTATATAAGTTTGTATCTACGCTTTTATATAACGCTTTTATTTATGTTTTATATATATTTTTAGAGTAAACTACACCATTCGTCCTTGTGGTACACGTTGACCATCAAGTTTCATCCTTTGACCAAAAAATTGCAACTGTTGGTCCTTAATCGCGAAACGTTAGTCATCGTTGGTCCCTCGCCTAACTGGTTGGACTAAGCGTTAAGCCTTTTGTTAAGTGGGGTATATTTGTCTTTTCCCACACTTCTTCCACAATTAGCCACCGCCACTCGCCTCAATCCCAACTTACCCGAATCGCCACCAATGTTTAACATGTACCCATGGCGACCAACCGCCATACCATCATCTGTCGTCGTTCAATGTCATCTACTACTTCCAAATTCTACGATGCCTAATACTAACACCATTATTGTCGTCAATCATTATCATTGTCGACACGCCATCGATACCTCCCCTTCACCAACACCCACTAGCGCATCTCTCCACTCCACCACCCTCCTATTGTACTTCTACCTACCGAATCGCTACAATCATCGACGACCACCATAACCACCCACCGCCGACTCATATTACCAACCTCAACCACCGCAATGATGCCCATCACCGTTATTGCACTGCCTACCTCTAAATACAAAAATACAAAACATAGAAATATTCTTCTTTGAACATATTTTCCAAAATTTCAATAGTTTTTCTTTAAATGGAAAATACTCGGTTATCGCGAAAACTAGAGATGAAAAACTGGGTTTTCCATTATCGTGAATCAACCCAAACTATTCCAATCTCATCATCTATTTCAACATTTCACAGCCTTAAACACTTCTGAGTTTCGGAAAAAAAAAAATAAACTTAAAACGTAATTAAATTTATAAAACGATCTCAACTAATTCTTTCGTGATTACTCAATGTTATATCAAGACCATTCAAGGTCTAGCCCAGGAAAGAATAATCATCACAGGTCAATTTGTGAAGCCACGCTTCAATCAATATCCGAATAAAAAGATAAGAAATATAACAAACATGTTATTTTCTTTTCTCGCTCGTTTAAAACACAACAACAAAATTCAAAACTCGACACAACGGATGAACAACCCACCGAGACCACCATCGGATCTTGAAGTCGATATCTTGATTTGTATGGCGAAACACACAAACATCGTGTACGGGTATGAGTTTGTGTTCGTGGGATTTGTTTAGACGAGCTTGTTGATTGGATGATGGAGATTGAGATGTGATGAGTTTGTTGTAAGATTGGTTATGTTTGAAGAAGATAGAGATTGATCAGATCTGTTTTAGTGATGCGTTTGGTGAGAGGTAACATATGTGGTAGGCGGATTTATCTTTGTTTGAAGAAGGCGGATTTATCTTTTTGTGAAATGACAAATATACCCTCCACTTAACAAGACTTAACGCCCGTTAGTCCAACCAGTTAGGGTGAGGGACCAACGATGACTAACGTTTGAGATTAAGGACCAACGTTGCAATTTTTTGGTCGAAGACGAAACTTGATGGTCAACGTGATACCACAGGACGAATGGTGTAGTTTACTCTATTTTTATCTACGTTTTATATATGCTTTATATACGCTTTTATCTACATTTTATCTATGTTTTATATATCGTTTAAATATCGTTTTATATCTTGTTTTAAAACGTAGATAAAATGTATATAAAACGTAGATAAAAACGTAGATAAAAACGTATATAAAGACGTGTATAAAAACATATATAATAACATAGATATAAATGTATATAAAAATAAATATCTATAAAAAATGTATATAAAAACGTATATAAAAACATAGATAAAATGTAGATAAAAACGTATATAAAAACATAGATAAAAACATAGATAAAAGCGTAGATAAAAATGTAGATTATAAAGCATATAAAAACGTTTGTAAAAACCTGTATAAAACGTGTGTATAAAAATGTGCTAAAACTTATATAAGAACATATATAAAAACGTGTATAATAACGTAGATAAAAACCTATATAAACCTATATAAAAACGTGTATAAAAATGTGTGTATAAAAACGTGCACAAAAACTTATATAAAAACATGTAATAAAACGTATATAAAAACGTGTATAAAATTTAAAAGTGATTAGAAAAGAGATTGTTTTTAAGAAAATCAAAAATTAGTTTTTTTTAAGAAAATTAGTTTTCCAACTTCTATCAACTTATAAGCAGTTTTTATAACTATTATAAGTTTTATAAAAAATTTAGTATTTTATTAGTATTGTATATAGATTAAAAAGAAGTTTTAGTTACTAAATCGTTAAAAATATTTTTGTAAGTTTTAATTCACTTTCTTTTTAGAAAGAAAATTAGTTCTATCTTAAGTTTAATCGTGATAAAAATTCAATTTATTTGAATTTTTAGATGGTTTAAAATTTATATAAAAGTTTTTAGTTGTTAAAATTTTATTTTTTTTGTTTTATAAATTTATGAATTAACTACATTTTTGGTCTTTTGGTTTTGTCGGATTGTAATATTTTTAGTCTATTAAGATGAGGTATCTTAGTCCTCACGTGTCTTAATTAGTCAAACTATCGATCAACGAAAAATTAGACCAAACCTGTTACGGGTCGTCGGATTCTGGACAAGATCCGTTACTTTTTAAACTATTGGACCAAAATTGTTATACTTGGTAAACCACAAAGACCAAAAATGTAATTAACTATTAAATTTATTTATATCTTAGAGTTAATTGCATTTTTGGTTCTTGTCATCGCGGTCAAATCGCAGATTGATCCTTAAAACTTTGAAAGTCAGATGATAGTTCTTATTTTGAAGTTTAGATTCGTTTTGGTCACTGGTAATGTGAATGATTAAATTACCTTTGTCTTTTGAATAAGACAAAGTATTTTAGTCATTTCACTTTATCCAGACCAAAATTGCCAATTCAAACTTCAAATAAATATATCATCAGACTTTCAATTTTTGAGGACCTTGGTCATGAGCACAGGGACAAAATGCAATTAACTCTATATCTTATCTGAGTCTTGGTTTTCCCCATTTCCCAGTTTCCACCCTGCGACGAGGATAATTCATGGAAATCAGAAAGGAAAATAATCTCAAAAACCCAATACCAAAACATGAGCAAGATTCTTGTTATACAACATCACTGTCTGCCCACAAAACATTCATTGATGTTTTTCACATGCAACTCACATGATTCTAACAGAATCTATGTTACATTTGACAAGAAAAGAGCAGTTAATTCTTCATTACAAGGTTATACTTTTTTGTTATTATTTACTTTTGATTAAATATTTTCTTATGATTCTGACTGTGAATGAAAATGAAGTTTCAGCTAATGGTTATGAGGTTGGGTCAAGTCATGTAACTGAAAGATGTACAATTTCACACAAGGTAATTTAATAGTCTACCTTTTTTGTTAATATTAATGGGGTGTTTGGCATTGTGTTTTACAAGTGTTTAAGCTGTTTTTGAGAAACTGTCAAGAGTGTTATAAATCAAAGGCCAAAAGCCAAATATCTAAGTTTAAGGACAGACCCCGTGAACTCCTTCCGTCCCAAATTAGTTGTCCGATTTCATAATCTGCACAATTTCAATAAAGTAGAATTATTACATTATGGGTGTGTTTGGCAACAAGGTTATGGAAGCTTGTAAGAGCTTGAGCTTTTCAAATAAGCTAGCTTATAAAATAATGTTTGTTTGTCACACAAGCTTATGGAAGCTTCTATAAGCTATACGCTTCTATAAGCTCAAGCTAATTGAAATGAGCTTTTAGAAACGAGTACAACTTATAGTTAGTCAAATTCCTTAAAAATTAGGAATCTATCATAACATTCAAGAGGCCATTTCCATCCACCGTTCACGATCATATCAGCAACACTAATGTTATCCGCAAACTTTTCCTCATATTAAGCTCTTTTGGGAATATGACTTGATAGAGGATCATGCATATACGATTTGTCTTACCGCATAAACACACTTTGACCATTGTCCAAAATGTTAAGTACTATATGGGTTCTAAGTTTTAACTTCATTTCTTAGTGCTAACAGGTTACTCCAACCCCAACCATCACCTTGAATGTCCCAAATACTTCTACCTTTAAGTTTAGTGTTTATCTCTTAGTGTTAATGCTGTTTAAAATTATGATAATTAGATAATTAACAGCTGTTTAGCATAATGAGTTTTTTAGCATTTATATATAATTTGGCATTAATCATTAGGTAAACAGGAATCAGTTTCACTATACCCAAAGACTAAAAACTTATTATCGGCTACTTAAAACCACTATAATCAGATGATCACTTTTAAAATGCAATGCCGAACACTCTCTAAGCCAAAGTCATCATGTTTGTAGTAGTTACTCTAATTGTGGATCGGTTTGTATTTTTCCCGGAAGTGATTAATGTAGAAGTGCCAATCTTTAAGTTGAAAGTTAATTGTGCGTTATCTTTAGGTAAAGAAGACGATGTGAACCTTTTAATTCACTTCCTCACGTGCGGCGTCTTAGTGAGTTTCAAAGGATGAACTTATGGGGAAAGTTGTCTTGGTCAGGTTTGATTCTAACGTCTTACTTGGAGAAAAGCAGGACAAACTGGCTAAAATATTTATTAGGGCTCTTCGACCATAAAATACTTGCATGAAGCTGGTGCAAAGGTGATACTAATAAGTAGCTGGTCTGTTGAAACCAATTCAAAGCTTCATTCACCAGATTCTATTTCAGGTCTGCAATTATATGCAGTTTATAAAAATACTTTAGTTTTACAGAATGTCTAAAGACTAAATATGTCTGTGTTTCAGCGTATATGTCTTGATTCTCAAACTTAAAGTTGTACCGATGAAGTCTTTTCCCAGATACGAGCTGCCTAAGATGGAAGACTTCTTGACACCAAGTATTTATCTTTTGAAAATCTTTCTAAATTCAAAGAGGATTGGCAAACTGTTCAAAATTTTCTGAAGAGTTATGCTTGGGTTGATATCTTCGTAAATGATGCATTTTTCCAGTCACATAAGGTTCTTGCATCAACTGTTGGTGTGACGTCTTTCTGTTATGCCTCGGTTGCTGGTTTCCAGTTTGAAGAGGATCTAGTACAACTCAAGAAGACGTTTGGTACAAAAGGGAATCCATATATTGCAATGGTACTCTTTTAACTAATATTATATATTTTTTTAAACTTTACTTTCTTTTTGCACCTTAATAGAATCTTAAGGAATATTAGTGCAGGTTGGGAGGTAACCTTGTAGAAAAGCAGCTGCTGTGCAATATTTGGTTTCTAACGCTGATGGTTTGATATTTGTGGAAATATGGCGTTTCAAATAATGCACGCTCTTGGATTGCCGGTGCCTAGAAATTTGGTGGAGGCTGGAGCATTTAAAGAAACTATTAAGATAATAAAACTTGCAAATTCTAGGAACATTCCCATCTTGTTGCCAAAAGATTTCTGGTGCCTGAATGATCATCTTAAGAAACGAGAGCTAGTTCCTGCTCATTGCATTCTAGAAGGTAAAATCTTGATAGTTTATATAACCTCACTTTTGTATCACTTGTACTTAGGAAGTCAAAGTCAATGCTGACAATTTCAAGAATATTTTACTTGGTTAATGTTGATTTTTATTAGGTTCGTCACCTGTTGCTCTTGGCCCAAGTTCATTGGAAGAAATTACCACAGTGCTTTCAAAGTCCAAGGTGATGAATTGACCTTCTGAAGTTCAGTTTTGATTCAGTGTGCTTTATACAATTTTTTTCAATGTATGTAATATCAATATATTGCAGAAAATTGTTTGGATCGTCCTGTTAAGTTTGGCTTGTCAATTCAAGATAGCTATGGGACATCAATATTGGCAAAAGTGCTTGGAAAATTAAGCCAAGGAGATTGTGATGTTACAGTTGTTGGTAATATGGCATGCAAAGCTTTAGTGGGGGAATCAACAATTTCCTCATCTTGCAACATTATTAAAAATGCTGCAGTTGTTTGGGAGTTTCTCAAGGGAAGAAAGCTTCCTGGACTTATGGCTTTGGATAAAGTATGGTTCGCATCTTGCTCTTCTAGTTGTTTACTTGTACCTCTGATTGCATTAGAAAATATATAACTAAATTTGATTTTATTTTGTGCAGGGATACCCATATAGGGTTGATTGGCATGCAATTTATGAGGATCCGGCTCAACCTTTGCTAGTTGATATTGGAAGTGGTATTAACTTTTCTTTTGACTTCCTACAAGTTGCTGTCAATGCATCGACATCTAAGTGTTTTCATTTCCAGATGTGCAAGTTATGCAATTTAATAAAATCGTTTGCAGCCTTACTTGGCTCTTTGTTTCATATAAACCATCTTTCTTTGAAAAAGCAAAGATAATACGGAGTAGTACACTTGGAAAATATGCATTTCTATAGAGTTACTTATTTAATGTTTTTATTTCTCAACAACAACAACAACAACAAACCCAATCCACATTGGCAGGTATGGGAGGTAAAATGTGAGCAGCTCCTACCCCTACACCGGGTAAACCCGCGTGTGTGATTGCTTCAACGAGACCTCCGTGAGTGCATGTGCTAGTCGAAAGGATAGATAAAGCATAATGACGGTAAAAGGCAAAAGTGGATTAAAAAACAAACAAACAAGCAAACATGGCTTACGGGAAAAGGAACCACGCCAAGCGCACCAAAAGAAGCTAAAAGCAAAGCGCAAATAGATATAAACCCAAAGCCGTGCACACCAAAAGGACCAACAAAGGGGACACCAGCAAAACAACGGAGGCACGAGGCAAAAAGCTAAAGTAAGACACGGAGCACCAAAACCAAACGCAAGGGTCCAGACAAAGCAGGCAAAAACCTAGGGGGCAACAACAGAGCAACACAAACCACGCGCAGGGCCTAAGACTACGGCAAAGCAAAAGAGTCTACAAAACAGAACAAGCAAAGAGGCAAAAGGGGACACCTAAAAGCCGCACCACTACCCGCAAAACAGTCAAGCACCTAGCACCAACAAAAGCCACAGATCTCCTACCCTAAGACAACTACCCACTCACCCGGATCCTAATTCTATCTCTCCGTCTTCCTATCGAGATCATGTCCTGACAAGAAAGCTCCTTCATGTCAAGCAATTACGCCTTCCCATCCGAGTTTGGGTGCCCTTCTTCTCACACCATCCACAAGAGCTCTTGACTCTTCTAAGGAGTCTTTTTGTGGCCTTCTCACGACATGTCCGAACCACCTCAACCTTCCTTCTCTCATCTTGAGATAATATTCTCGACCTCAAGTTTTGTTCGAAACTCCGTTCGGGATCATGTCCAAAGAAAGTTTTGCCACAAATCCATCTAAGCATTCTCGCTTACCACCCAACCCGTTGCAGCAAGTGCCTTGGTGATGGGCCAACACTCAGACCGTCTGAAGGCCGGTTAATCGCCACCTTATAAAATTTTCCTTGCTTAAAGGGATGTTCCTATCACAGTACTCAGACGCCTCTCCATCTCGCCCATCCATCGATCCGATGAGACACGCCCTCGACTATCCTCCCGATTTGTGAGCGCATCGATCCCAAATATTTAAAAGACTCCTTAGTGGCGAGGATGTGTTCACTGTCACGAATATCTTCGTGATGGCTGCCTCGATCCTCCCAAAGTCACATCTCAAGTATTCGGACCTCTCTCTCACACGAGGCCGTTGGTTTCAGGGCCTCCTCCAATGCTCCACTCGAGGTTTAACCCTTCCACGATTCGCCACTAACACAATGTCGTCAAGAAAATCATGCTCCACGGGATGCCTCTTGGATCCCTAGAGATAACTCATCTAGGATCAAGGCGAATAGATAAGGCTAATGGCGGATCCTCAGTGTAGGCCGACCTTCACCGGAAAACTCGGAGACCCCAGGTTGACCGAACACGGGTCCTAGCTCCCTCATACATATCCTTAATAATTCTTACCAATCTCCTTGGTGTACCACTTATCAATCAGCGTTCTCAAATCAACTCTCGTGGAACACTATCATACGCCTTTTCAAGGTCGAGGAGCGCCATATCGCAGTCCTTCGCCTCTCTCGAACTTCTCCATGAGACTTCTAAGAAGGTGAATAGCCTCTATCGTGACCTTCCCGGCATAAACCAAATTGGATCTCGACACCCTCGTCTCCCTTCTTAACCTCTTCTCAATAACTCTCTCCCAAAGCTTCATGGTGTGGCTAAGAAGCTTGATGCCCCTATAATTGCTACACACCTGCACATCACCTTTGTTCTTGTAAATGGGAATGACTTCACTGAGTCTCCATTCTTCTGGCATCTTATCACCGGAAAAGATCTTGTTGAAGAGGCAGGTCAGCCAAGCTACCCCCTCCTCACCCATACACCTCCAAGCTTCTACTAATGTTTTTATTTCTGCATTTCCAAAATTTTGTAGTTTTCTTTGTAACAAAAAGCCAAATACAACATCTGATAATGCCTATCACTCTACTGAAAATTACAAATTTACAGGTAATGGATTGTTTCTGTTTGGAATGGCGAGCAAGAGGAAAGATATGAATTTTCTTGGATTGGAGATGAATGGGAAGGTTGTCATATTTTCTTTGCAGGTATTTCTACTTTTCCGTCTTTTAAGTTCTGAACCTGTATTGTTTTCTGCAGCTTGTAAAGCGTTGCCTGGAAGCTGTTCACCAATCCGGCTTAAAAATGGGTACAATTTCTATTTAATGCTTTATGATTTGCGGATTTTAGGCATTTGAGACAACTTCATATTAGTTCTGGGACATTTAATGATTGACTTGACAAAATTTGGTAGAAGGTATATCGTTTATAATTAGTAGTCAACAAGACAAAAATCTTATAAATTACCTTTCAATGATGTGACAAAATATGAGTATCTTACTAATGGGAAATGAGGTAGTTTTGTATTGAAACCTTGCCATAGAATGAAATGTTGAATTTACTTTTGGAGATGAATTACTTTACTGCCAGATACTTCATTGAAACAAATGCAACATCAACATTTCGCTCAATTGTTTCGGGATATCCTGGCAAATTAGTTTTTGCATCAATACAGGTAACTGAACTAAGACCATTATATTCGCTTTTTATTTTCCTGGCAACCCACTGTTGATTTCTTTGTGGTCAATTTTGAAGAGCCAAATAACATATATTTATATGCAGTGTCAAACCCAGACTTCAATAAACCGGAACATAGATGGAAAATGGTTCAGCGTTCACTCATTGAAGCTATTGAGGATCTGCTTTCCTCAGATGGAAAGGTAAGAGTTTCGTTAGAAACCGCTGGCATTACTAAAATCCTATTTTAGGATCAATATGTGATCCTGCTTTCTAGGTGTTGACCATAATGATTATCAAGCTGCATACTAATATCTTCATTCTTGTTAATTTTTGATAAAATTTTACGACATAAATTATTAATAATGTTTTTGAACATTTAATCTCGTGTTCAAGAAGCTGATATGTTTTGCTAATAAAACAGGTGTTTCTTCAATCTGATATAGAAGTTGTTGCATTGAGGATGAAACAACAATTTCTGAAATATGGCAACGGAAGTTCATTATTGATCACCAAGAAGAATGGTTGATGGAAAACCCTTTTGAGTTCAGTCAGATTGGGAACAACACGTTCTGCGACGTGGGGCTCCAATGTACAGATTGATGCTCTCGAAATCAACAAGATAATATATTTTTCAGTCGTTGATGCTCGAGTCTTTGTAACAATAGCTCCTATAGGTAGTTGAACACTTGTTTTTCGTTTTCTTTAAACAAACGACTGCTCAACTACCTCGAGGTTCCAAAGTTTTGGTAGTTCATAGTATACTAATTGACTAATTAGCCAACGAACTTTGCTATATTGGTATTAGACCATCAATAGCTCGCTAATATATGAAAATGCCCGTGCTTCAACCAACAACAACTCACTTTTATCTTTTGTCTGAATCAAATTCCAACTCTAAGTCGTTATCATAATAAATTTAAAGTACCCTCTTCATTTCTTTGCCACATTAATTGAAATAAAAAAAAATATATATCACATACATAATGGAAAAACTAAAATACATCATAAAAATTAGACCAACCCATGTTGAGTTGATGAGATTCATAGTTACCACAACGCCTTAGTCACAATCACAGAGATCAAGCTCAACTGTATCGCGTTGAAGGCTCAAAATCATAGAAATAGATTAGTAGAGCAAAAGGTGCCAAGGTTGTGAGCCGGCATAATTGTGTACGTGTGTGTTTTAAGTGCGGTGGATTCAGTTTTCAGCGAGGATGGCAATGAGCCCTGTAAGAGCTTGAACTCATTTCGAGCCTTATGATTTTAGCTCATGTTTGACACGTGACATACTTTACAATTTGGGTTCAGCTCGTTTCTATGATTGTCCTAAACAAAATAAAGCTTGACTCGAGCTTTCTTTGTTAAGTCAGAGCTCGTGCCCGTCTATTCAATTTAATCTCGTTTAGATTAAATATACATAAACACATATACCATTATACTTATACAAATTATGTTGACATGTATAACACATATGCTTTTTAATATATGTTTTTTAAGCTCACGACCTAATCAGCTTTGATTATAAACTCATGCTCGTGCTCGTCTATTAAATGAGTGTTGAAAAAGGCTCGACCTCGAGCTAGTTTTACCAAATCGATCTTAAAAGGCTTAGCTCGTTTATAATCCACGGTTCCCAGTGTTATGCTAATGTTAACAATTACTCTTCTCCAAAATTATAGTCTTCATTTTATTTTTGAGATGTAAAATAATAGTTTTCTTGTGTCAATCAATCAAAATAAATTTCTTGGATGAGATGATATTTTATAAGTTAAAAGCGTGTATAATATACTTTTCTTAAATTGTGTTTTATCGGCGATAATAATTTTGAGATTCAAGGAATAACTTTTGATATGATTTAGCTAACCACTTCTTAATCATTTTAAAGAGAATTGATCCTCATCACATTTTGATCTACGCATCATGATTTATGCATTCTGATTTATATCGTATAATCTTTATCTACACAATTGTGATGTATCATCATCAAATAATGTGGTGCCAATATCACCCCCTTTTTAAAAATTTAAAGTAAACTTACCAAGGAAGCTTCCCAAAAAATGCACATCTTAAATTAAAGCCTTTCCTTAAATAGAAAGTAGAATACAAACACACCCATAATAAAATTCAAACTAAAAAAAGTAAAGTAAAATATTCTGATTAACAGTTTCATTTTAACCTTTTAATTCGGGTCGGTTCGAACACAACCGTCGTCTCTCTGGTAACTTCAATTTCATTACACGTGTTCTATAATTTGAATTGAGTTAAATTTTCGAACAAATTAATGTTGTGTTAGGTAGAATTCGAGTTTAATTTTGAAATTTGATCAGCTAGGTTTGTATTTTATCTTAATTACTAGCGTTGAATTTTTTCTTTGGTTATATTTATTGTAGCTATTGGTATGTTAGTTTTTAATCAGAATTTATTATTATTTGATCGTTATGACGTATAATTTCGAAATGATCATGTTTTGGGCATGATGACTTCGTTGTTATGGATAAAACTAAAGGTTTTTCAGTTATAAGAGGCGTGTAAAACGTAGGAATTACAAAGTTTTAGCGTTATGTATGCTTAATCCTATGTGATTCCAGCAGCCTTTCATGTACATATTAATTTGTCCCTTTGTTTCGGTATAGTGGTTTATAGCTAGTTGCCTCTAGGCGATGTTATTAGGCCCAAGTGTACATTCTTGCCTCTGCGTTTAGGTATACAGATACTTAGCTATTTTTCCTCTAGGCTTTAGGCGATCTTAGTAGCCTAGGTGTATATATTTGCACCTGCTCTTAGGGTAGAGATACATAGCTGTATATATCTACAAATTACACATAATTATATATGCTCATAGGCCGGTATTTTATTGTATGCTTTAAGTTCAATGCTTGTATGCTTTTATGTCTACCTACACAAGCTCTTGTCTACATCCTGCCTCCCTCGTACCCATAAAATTCAAACTAAAAAAAAGGAAAGTAAAATATTCTGATTAACCGTTTCATTTTTAACCTTCTTTTTTTAATTGGGTTCGATCACCACCGGTAACTCTCAAATTTCATTATTTTGAATTGAGTTAAATTTCCGTACAAATTAATGTTTTGTTCGGTAGAATTGAGTTTAATTTTAAATTTTGATGATCAGCTAATTAGGTTAGTATTTGATCTTATTTGCTAGCGTTGAATTTTTTCTTAGGCTATATTTATTTTAGCTATTGGTATGTGTTTTTATCGTTATGTTAGTATTTAATGAAAGATCATTATTATTTGATCGGTAAGACTTATAATTTTTGAAATGATGATGTTTTGAGCATGTATGACTTTGAAGGTTTTGCGGTTACAAGAGGAGTGTAAAACGTAGGAATTACAAAGTTTTAGCGTTATGTATGCTTAATCCTATGTGATTCCAGCAGCCTTACATGTACATATTTGCCCTTTGTTTCGGCATAGTAGTTTATAGCTAGTTGCCTCTAGGCGATGTTATTAGGCCCAAGTGTACATATTTGCCCCTGCGTTTAGGTATACAGATACTTAGCTAATTTTCCTCTAGGCTTTAGGCGATCTTAGTAGCCTATGTGTATATACTTGCACCTGCTTTTATGGTAGAGATACATAGCTGTATATATCTACAAATTACACATAATTATATATGCTCATAGGCCGGTATTTTATTGTATGCCTTAAGTTCTATGCTTGTAAGCTTTTAGCCTTTTATGTTCTACCTACACAAACTCTTGCACGGGGCTCTTTCTCGAAGCAGTCCCTTTACCCTCGGGTAGGGGTAGGGGTGTGACTGTCTACATCCTACCTCCCTCGTACCCCGTCCGGCTGGATTGGGTATTGTTGTTGTTATTGTGTACAATTTATAATTAGTCTGTAGCAATACTTTTAATTTCAAAGGCTAATCTATCTCAATTTTGTTTGGCTTAGTCATTGAACCTGGAATCAAACAAATTTGGAGTTCTAAACGAGATTTGAAGGCCAGGAGGGCATGAAAATTGCGACATTCGCTTGACAGCGTTACATGACTATGGAGCCACATGTTTCGGGCCATGAGGCGTCTGACATACCAGTGTATTTATCAAGGATGTAATCACATCTGAAACACATCATGTTGCATCTAAAGAACCAGGTACATATTTGAATATATAATAGTTGATATATGTATCAAGTTGCTATAATATGTGTTTTCGTTATTGGTGTATTTTATCCCTTGTTAGGTAATATCCCAAGTTAGGAATAAGATCACAGCTTATCCTGCCACAAAGCGATTCAAATCTCTTTTCCATAGGCGCTTACTCTTACTTAAACAGCTTCCGTTTATAATAGCTTTAGTTAGTTCCGAGAATATTGATTCTATAGGTATGTAATTTGATCCAGCGTCGAGAAAACACGGCAATGGGCTGCTTGGACACGGCAGGAAGAGGAAAGCTTCTTTAGTGCTCTCGTCAAGTTGGCAAGGCAAGTTTCCATGTGATGTATATGTTGATTGACTTGCTGTATATAATGTTCATTCAAATTGTTGATATCTTATGATATCGTATGCTGACAGAGGATAAATATTGTGAACATAATGTACATTGCAGAATTTTGAGAAGATAACTTCCCGTGTTCAGAGTAAGAACAAGGACCAGGTTAGACACTATTACTATCGTCTTGTCAGGCGGATGAACAAGTTGTTGGGACCTGAACTTGCTCTCGATGCCAGAAATTGTAAAGAAACCAATGCTGCCATGCTTCGATGGTAAGTAGTCATCTCACTTTGGTCGCTATTTGTCACTACACAACGAATATTTAGTCTCAAGCTTGCCTCTATATTCTGTATGATGGATCCTCTTATTTATTCAACCAACGTTTACCTTTGTACAACATAATTTATCGATTACCAGTGGCTTCTCTTAGTTGGTTAGAGAAACCTCAGTGGTTATAAAGTTGGATATGCAAGTAGTCTGTTCGATTAACTAACATATTGTCTGTTCATGGCTTGCTTATGAAAAACTTTTACACAAACATTTTATTTGTTAGTTTGAAGTAATGCCATAATGTCATTACTCACCATATGATTTATTCACATAATTCTTAGGACTTAGGTGCTGAATCAGTTGGTGGGATCATTCACCTTATGTGCTGCGGTATAGATAGATGTGTCATACTGTCATGTGTGTACATATGCAACTCTTAGGACTTAGGTGCTGAATCAGTAGTTGCAGAATTCGATTAAAAATGGGCCAGAGATATCTTAAGAACCTAGTATATTTTGGACGCATGGTTGTTGTAATAGAAGCATTTTTCATTTGTGGTTATAATGATATAATGTCAGTCAACTTCATTGTGAAGAGAATTACAATAATCAGACCCCGTGCTGTGAAGATACAAAAACCTTTCAGAACACTTTTGTGACCATCGTAATATATTAGAACGCCTCTCTAAAAATGACCGACTTTAAATTTGTGTGAATGTATTAAAGTTTGTGTTCCCTTGAACTGGTTCTTTTGCAGGTGGTCCTTACTTGAAAAGCAGAGTTGTAAAGCGTCAAAGCTTCACTTAAAGCCTAGGAGATTTAAGATTTTATGGAGAACTTGGTTAGTTAATTCTCAGCACTCATTCTTTTATATCTGATTTTGCGTGTCAAACTTGATCGAATCATTTGCTTTTACCTGACTGCCAATTTTCTTTGACATGAAGGAACACCAACTATTGAAAGACCGAAAGAAGAATATAAGAAAACGACTTATTCAGGAGAAAACTCTTCTCTAACACCATCAAATGCTGTCCCAAATCAGGGTAGAGCCTGCACGCAAGATGCTCGTATCAATCTTGTTGACATTCAAACTACACAAAACATAAATTCTGGAAAAGGATCTTCACTGAGGCAATGCAAACACATGTTTAGATCGCAAGGAGACTTGTCTGCTGTTAAACAAGCAAGGCAGAGGCGGAGACCAGGTACTACATCCACAGCTGCGTATAAAAGATGGGAAAAGGCTGCAATAGCTGGAGTCTCATTAGTTGCTGATGCTGCTGAACATTTGGAACAGACGGCATTGGATAAATTAGTTGATGCTGTACAATATATGAAGAGTGAGTTTCAAGTTTTCCAAAAGCTGCAAGGTTGATTTGTTTTTTCTTATTCGAAAATTTTTTTTGCCTTAAGGGAACAAGAGTTTAGACCCTGTTGCAAGAGAGATCCCCCCTGTGCCACATTTTCATCAGGCTACTGTTTCTGCCAAATTAAAACTTCAGCTGTTCCCAATCAATGAAAATATACGCAGAGCATTGGAAATGGTAGGTACATACACTATAAGAATATGAATTTAATATTTTTTTTATACTGAATCTGATACTTTTTCAGGATAATCACAACCCACATTTGGAGCTCACATTAAGTTCTAGGAAGAAAATATCATCGGTATTGGAACACATAAATCGTAAATGGGGAAGCTGTAGCATAGCATCTAGAGAACTAATGCTTCTACCTTACTATGCTCAGAGTTCAAATCTTGAGAGCTGTCAAAAATGGACTCAAGATTCTGTTTTAAGTGCAGCAGATGTATATGCTGCGCTTGGAAGCCCTTCAATTTTTCGTTTAAGGTTTTCATCTTTCTACGTATTTAAGATCAGGACTATTTCTGTACACACTACAAGAAATTCTCATATATTCTACTTTATTTTTCAAGGTATTGCTGGTCTGCGAATCCACCGAAAGAACCTTTACCAACAGGTGCTGCCCAAAGATCCAAGATGACTGGGGAAGAGGTTCAGAATTTAACCTAATTGAATTTGGATGTTCCCACATATATTTTGATGTTCATTAGTTTCAAGTGTTTGATGTATTGGGCTGACTGATTGCAGGACAAGGGATCTCACAAGAATGCAGCTGTGTCAGTTTTCGAATGGGCAGACAGCCTTACCAACATTAGTGTCAGTGATTTACTCTCAGATGTATCTCATCATGCAGTTAGCCCTCTCGACCGCTTGGTTCTCAGAGTCAGCAAATTCCATTCAGCTGTGATTCATTTGATGCTGCTATTGCTGCTCACATAACTAAAAATCTTGGGAATAATGCTGTCCAGACCACCGTTGTATCTTCCATTTGGGATGCTGAAGAAACATGTGATGCATTCACATTCCGTAAATTTAACACTCTGTCTGAGAAAACACACGCCTCTAAAGAGAGTTGCAATCAGGACACTGCCATAAGTCTAGTTCGATCTGGCTCAACCATTGAGGTTTAAAATTTTGTTTTGTTATATTTCGTTTTCTTTTGAAGTGGTTAATGCATAGTACCAAATACAGCACATTTTTGTATGTTGTAATTTTTTTATTATCTGTAGAAACTACGTGAAGCAGAGGAGCCTATGGAGGATAATCCAGCAGAAGTAGAGTCAATGGGTGAGTGTCAGTCTGATATGAATCCCGAAAGTGGTTCTACAAAAGATCTACATGCTCTTACTGATATTTACTGGGTATGTATCTTGCTTTTGGGATTGCTCAAAGCCATAAATGCTTATGGGTACAATGTGATGACCCCATTTGTTTTCTTTCACTGCAGCCTGATTCCTGGGACCTTTAGAAGTGAATGTGCCGCTATGTAAATATCAAAGTGATGACCTTATATTAAGTGACAGTCTTGGTGGGTTGACTCGTGTTCTAGCTAGCAGCCTTGATGGCTTTCAAAATTGCTCTATCTTTGGACTGGAGCAGAGAGAACCGCCAGTAGGAGATCGGACAATTGCAGATCATAAAACCAGTAGTTAAGTTGGAGATGCTTTTCCTTGATTGCTTGACGAGCATGCGTTCTGATGCTGGATAACCTCTTCATGTGAATATAAATCCATGACACCAACACCTTACAACAGCTTTATTTTCTCAAGTGGACGCCAATGACATTTTGTTACAGAAGGGTTCCCTAATGTTGTACATAAGTAACCTGTTAATATGTGACGAGTCTCGAGTATGTCCTCTTATTGTATGTTTTGGCATGTTTTGGTCCAATGAAACATGCGCGACAACGTGTAGACAAAAGTTGAACATAAGCTGATGCACAGGCTCTTTGAGCAAGTTTCCGGCGCTATGCTAGTGGAACTCTTTCCTTTAGGCCAAGTCGGCACTTATGAACAACTTTTGCTACAGTAAATGTAAGCCGTTGAAGACCTGCTCTGGAATTGATTGTATTCGAGCTCAGGATGTTCCTTTGATTAATTTTTTTGCTAGTTTACGTGTAAAGTAATTCACCTGACCATATTTTTATGGATCTTTGTAACATTGTTCATGATCTTTTTGGGGTATGTTAACTTTAACTATACTTAGAATAATAGAGGCAAAATACACAAGTGTCATTCATATGTTACATGCTGGTGTTATAATTACTATGTAGTTGTAGATAGTTATTCATAAGGGTCCGTTTGGTATGGGGTAGTGTCTTTTGGATTTGGGTAAGAATTAAAAAACCACGTTTGTTTCAAAAGTTCGGTTTGCAAATTGATGCTCATGCCCAATGAACCCACATATTTGAAATACCAAGTAACTAGCTGGGATTAGACTATTTCTTGGGATTAATTGTCACTTCTCTTTATCTCTCTTTTAATTTTGTTTAAAAATAATTTAAATAATAATTTATTTATTGTATAATATATTTTATTATTTTATATTAAATCCAAATCGTAATCCAAATTCTAATCTAAATCTAAATTTAAATTTTAATCAACTAAACCTTTTACAAACCAAACAGACCCTAATCTATAAGCATTACAACTATTAAAAGCACTTTTACAAACCTTAATAACACAAAAAGTCTTAATACTTCCAAAATTCATTCAATTAGTCAATTGCATTAAATGACTTAAAATTTTTTTCTCAATTGTAACAACATTTGATAGGATTTTTTTTCACATAAATAAATAAAATCTGACTAGCGTAGTTGGATGAATAGATAAGCGGAGTCACATGTTCGATGTGCTCTTGTATTAATAATCTTTGAATAGGTCAAATGCAGTGACCAAGTAGGTAAACGGTTTGTAGAATTCCGGAAAAAGTGGACTTTTTATTGTGATTGATTTAACTGAATCCTCGAGCAAGAGATCGGTATAAAAAAAAAGCTGCTAAAAATTGGTGTGAAATGAAAAAGTTGTAGCTTTATCGCGATAAGAGGGAACATGAAAGAAAACAAATAGTAAAACAAACCATAATTTTTTAACTAATCCGAAATACTTATGAACTAAGCTAATTAAAGGCGCATTATACTATTGTGAAATGCTAGAGGGGTACGCTATGTTATAGCATTTATAAGCCACTAATAATATTTGCATATGTATGGTTGTATACGCTTTATATTCTATATTAATTTGATTTGCATATGTATATGTTTTATTTTAAATGATATCAAGCAAGAATCTGTGGCCAGTGATAAATATAGTAAATGAATTCTAACCCAACTCTCCTCGCAATTTCCTACCCGCTAGTGAATTCGTTTCACAACACTCAAATGTATATATGTTAGTTGTATGTGTTTGTTTGGGTTTTAGAATCTTTCCCATGACATCATTATTCCGCGTATAAAAAGACCTTCACAATCTCTTTTCGTCAAACACTTTCTCAAAAGTAAATGATTTTGATAAATAAAGTTTGTATTGATTGAAATAAATGTTAAAGTTATAAAATTTGAATCGAAATAAAATAAACCTACTAAAAATGTAAAAACTAAAACTCATAAAAATATATATCAAAATGGATGTTGAATTAAAGAAGAAAAATTTTAAAAATATGATGAAATTAGATCATAAAAATTAAACGGATTAAAGATATTTAAATTTAAAAATAAATGTAGTAATTAGTTAGGAAGTATTATATGTCACCCATTATTATTTCTTTATTTTAGTTTGTTAGATTCCTCTTTTTGTTATTTTTTAGTTAGAGTGATGGCATGTCATGCACGATGATTAGGCTTTCTTTATCTTATTTTTTAATTAACATATAATGAAAGTAAAAAGTCTGATTTTAAGCTTCTAATTTTAGAAGGCAAATCGCATTATAAAGTAGTATAGATATAGATATAGATATTGATTTGTTTTGCAATTCAACGAAACACAAAAAAAAAGTGAAAAGTTCCTTTTATTTTCTATAACATTGTTTGACAATATAAATTTTATACATCGTTGTACTTAATAGTCACCTAAGATTTTCCAGAAAACTATGTTTTAGATCTTACTTAATCCCGTGAAGCATAACCTCATGCCTATTTGATATTACGAGAAATAGTCAGCTACCACAAAATCCTATATCCTAAATAATACCGACATGCTTATTTGTCATAACATTGAACGGGTATCCCAAGTATTTTATATTAATTATTCACTGCTTAATTTATTCTAACCGAAAATTCTTGGCATCCATAAAGTTATTGCTATAAAAAATATATAATCGAAATACGCGAAATGAAAATTATCAGTAATAAATAAGATGTTAATTGTTACAAAGTACAAACATAGAAAGTAAATAGTCAACATGTACAACAGATTACAGAAGTTGCAAACAGATGCATGTATCACTAGATCTATATTGCCTATTCTTGTTTATAGTGCAACCAGTCTCTTTATTAGGCTTGGAAGGTGAATGTTGAGTGCTAAACTCACGACGAACTTGACAAAATGTCCGCATAAGCAAACACCAAAGCATTTTCCCAATGCTGACTCGCTCATCACTGGATTCATATAAAAGTATTGAAACTTAGCAACAAAACGTTTTATGAGAATAATTTATTTGATACCGTCTTTCTTACCATGTAAAGCCAATGTGTTGGAGGATAAGACAAATATATCAAGGATGAAAATCACTGAAGAAGGAAACTCCCAAACCTGAAGAAATATTAAAATGTTAACAAGCAGAAAGTCATGTAGGCAAGGCCAAAAACAAGAAACATACCATCATTGTTATAAGGAACAATTTTAAGTAACTTGAGGCAAGGAGCGCGAGCCATACGTTTTTGTACCTGAAAAATGATAAAGAAAAAACATGCAAAGATTTAATAACCACACAGCAAAATATTTGGACACTAGTATGAAATTTGAAAGCTACCTTAATTTGGAATAAATCTTAATCAGAATGAAGTATTGAACAATCTTATATATTAGGTAAAGAATATAATTGAGCACAGAGTAGTAGTCAAGCTTACCCCGAGACTTCAGAGGACATATTCAACAAAGATCTTGTTCCGAGAAGTAATATACTAATAAACAAAAGATTTCCAACCAAGGTGTCCAGCAATATCTATAATCACAATGCAAATGTTTCACTCGGCAATATTTGATACTAAAGTAATTAAACTATGAATATAAAGATATACAAACCTTTCCACAGCCCCAGATCAGTGAAGTTAAGCTCGGATCTAAATCCCAACCCTCTTCATTTGCAACTAAAATGGATATTCTGTCTTAGGTAGCTAAGGGTCACAATTCTGAGTACGTGACTATCAAACTTACTGATGAATTAGATTATAACGTGCGAGTATCATCGAGGGTATAAAAAGGATACAAGCATCTAACAGAAGAAACCCAAAAGTTAACTTCCACATCAGTCCCTGCAATCACGTGCAGCGTCATTAGTATAGTTTAAAGATTTGTGATCTCTTTCGTGTGTTTGAATAAGTGATATGTAGCAAATCATTGGTACCTCAAAGTTGATAGCTTCCCGATCAAACATGTTATAAAACAAATGTCTATATGCTTTCGCCTTGTGAAGAATCAAATCGATTAGAAGAATCTAAAAAAAGTGAAAATGAAAATTAACCATTATTGTGAACGAACCAATTGATAACATCAAAAGCAGGCTTCTTTTTACCATGATCTCACATTCAATGTACTCGTCTGCAACTGCTCCGCAACTTTGCTGTTATCACGATTTTATCAAATCTTTTACACAAAAAACAATTACGCCTTATGACAGAACACCAAAAAAGAAGAACTTACACATTTCATGAGGCGGATATTTCCAGGCGAATACTGCACATAGAGAGTTTTTATATGGTGTCCACATTGGACACATCGGTAATTCATCTTTATCAACCAACTCTCACTCTCCCTGCTGAAAACCGTATCAAAACGAGACTTAGAACCATGACAATCATCAACACTTTGAATTCCTATATATGCTACATATACCACTCAAGCACTAAGTAGTACTAGTCTATCAAGATTCAAGAATTCAGTACATACTAATAATGTTTGTATCTTATAACCAATTTATGCAACAGAAACAAAAAGTACAAATTACCCACATAAGAACAATACCATTATCATGAAATTTGCTTTTAAAAAAATTAAAAATTAAATAGGGAAAGTGAAGCTACCTGCGAATCTTTGTTATTCTGAACAAAGTTGTTTCCTTAAAGATGTTGAAGATCCTGAGCAGAAAATAATCTATGTAGAATCGATTGATAGGAAGAAGATAGAGATCGATTGAGTGGGGTTGGCCTTGTATTTATCGATTTCCCGGTGATTAATTTCCAGAGACTTATGAGTCAGTTGAGTTAATTTAGTCAGTTTAGTTTAAACTTTAAACTATGAGGGTCATTGCCGTTTGGTTTGAAGATGGCTTTAGAATTTGGATTTGGATTATTATTATAATTTGGAGTTGGTTTTGGATTTAGATATGATGTATACATTATAAAAAGCTAGGCGAACCAGCGACAAGAACGGAATTTTAGCAATGACATCTATGGTTGAGATAAAGCGTGAAATAACCAAAATCATGGCGACAAGATATATAGCACCAAACAACTATAAGTGTTTCGTAAAAGAGTGTAACAAAACGTAATTGAAAAGAGTAACGTACAATAATTCAAATCAAAGGAAAAATCTTAAAATGTATCAAAGAAAATATAAAACATTAAGTGAAACCAAAAAATTACATCAATTATAAGATAAGATAACTAACAATACCTTTAAACTTCTTAAGTCTGCGCATTTGAGGTGTAGACTCACCGAACTCGAGGGTGGTCTCAATAATACTTTTGTAGTCCTACATGATATCCTTCTAAACAACACAACATAAAGGTCGTAAAATGCGAGAAAACATACGTCGATTTTGTAAACAAAAGGGTATATGTAAAGTAGACTTATTTCACGAAAATCTTCCACGTAGCGAGTGTATGACAATCAGTGTCGGTTTGTTTGCAACCCAGGTGCTAATGTTTTGAAACAGACTATATGTTAGACTTTTAGTAGGTTGCACCATTGAACATGCAATTATAATATAAATTTTATAGACCAATGATCAATCAATTACGCTCTTGATGGTCAAGAAAATTTTATGTGAAAGATTAAGAAGATAGTAAATGCAAGTTTCTTCCAACATGCCAACAAGACTCGTTGATTCGAGAGGTTTCGAGCCATTAAGGGTTAATAAACAACCCATTCTCGAGGAGCTCTCTTAAAACATATCGAAAGTCTCACCTCTTTATCTTTTCGGTGAGAGTAGGAAGATCGATATGAATTTGGGAGGCATGAAGTGTGAACAAAGCCCCATCTAAAGTTGATGAATTCTTAATCTTGCATTCAACATTGTTTCCGTCCACTTTGTCAACCTCACGCAAGTTTCATGGTTTTAAGTTTGAGTCGCATGTATTTGTTATTTCAACATAAACAACCAACATGCACTCTGTATTAAACATGCATATCCACATCTAAATTGTTCGTCGACCAAATATTAACTCGCCTATAAAGGGAAAAGAGAAAAGCTACATTTGTATAAAACTTAAGAAAATTAATGTCTTACCTCCAAAACACAGTAGTTTCACTTCAATAAACAAATATTGACCAAGAAAATTGTTGTCTCCTTCTTCATAACCCGCAAATACCACATAACAAAATACGGACATAAGCCTATAAACAACCACCAAAAAGAAATCATATATTCTAATGAGTACCACGAGATAATTCTCGAGAAACTTTATAAAGCCCAAAACATCTTACGAGCACCAAAATTCATTAAGCTACAGGTTTATATCATTTTTTGTTACATTGTTAGCATCAGTTAATTAAGTGAAAGGCTATATAAATATGAACAAACATGTACATTCACGAGCATAATGACCTTAGCAAGTCCATCAAAGTTGATTGGTAGCACTTGAGAAAGTCGCTTGACCATTGTTAGGGTCGGGATAACATTATCATCATGTTGAAGGAAATGGCCTTCTCCTCTTGTTCACAACATGCATCTCGGCCAACCTGTATCGAGCATAACACGGAAGTAAAATAAATTAAGTTAAGTTCAAAACATTTTGTGATAATCTCGATTCTAAATCGTTTTAGAGAAGAACAAGCAGTTACAATAGACCCGAGGAGATTATATAAAGATGTGATTAATTGAAGAGGATTAAAGAAAAGAAAAAACAAGAACATACATCACAAAGCTTCTTAGAGCTCTTGACAACATCCCTCAGATTATCCAAAGTCTTTTGGTGATACAACAACAGCACAAGGATTACCTACATGTTAAAATTTATTAATATTCGCATAGCTTTGCAGCAAAATCAATTGCAAAAAGTACCTCTTACAGTCCCACTTATGATCACTATATTACAAATCTTAAAATCAACACCCACAGATTAATTTTTCGATAAGTTATAGTAATCTATAGTATACTACAATATTCTAGCATTTTAAAACCACGAGGTTTGACATTAGTTTTAAAGAGTAACTCCTACTTAACATTTAAATCACTACACAAGCATAACAAATTTCAGTTGGAGCAAACACGAGTATAAAATGAATTTTTAAATAAACTTGCAACAAACTCGAAACTTTATTACTCCTATATACTATTCTAGCAAAGAGTACCTCCTACAGTCCTACTTAACAATTCAAATCACTACATAACTGTATTAACAGTATTACTAACTTTCATCTGGAACCATTTGCATAAACTTGCAATGAAATCTATTATAAAACCGGCTTAATATCACTACACGAGCATAACAAATCTTCAAATCAACAAACACATTAGAGCTCATTGTGAATATATATATAATGAAGAAAATATGTAAATGATGAATTGAATACTTAAGGATTTAGAAGGTTCAAGAGTTGAAGCCAAAGCGGATCGGGAGGATCATCAATACACAAAACAAAACAAATATATATAAAGTTAAAAGAAAATTAAACAAATCAGAATGATGAATTGAATACTTACGGATTATGATAGGATGATCTCATAGAACGATTATGATAGGTGTTGTATTTTAGATCTTTGATAATAGGAATGGTGTTTTTGAATCGGAGGCTAGGGTATGGTTTGAATGCATTGAATTAATTGCACAATTATGGCGATTAGCTATTTTTGAATTGGTTTATTATTGATGCAATACTTTCTTTAGATAGATTAAGTTATTTCTTTTGTTTACAGCGTGAAAAAAAAGTCAGACTTTCCTAGCAATGCTTTACAACTTTTATATGTTTCCAGCCTTTAGTTTCCAAAAGCCACAAGTAGTTTCCAAACGCCACAAGCTTCAATTGTGTTCACTTTTCAAGGTTGACCAAATTCAGTTTTTCACTTTCAAGGTTGACCGTTTTTCCTTTATAATTAGTTAAGATAAATTACCGTATTATTTTATATATTTATATACAAATTTGATATTACGTTAATTATATTTAAATGTAACAAGTATGAGAGAGATAGAGAGAGAATGCATATGAGCCCTCATATCAACTACAATCCCACCCTTCTATCTAGGATTTGAGTATGCTAGTATATAAGGGTTTGAACTCCAATTTTAAAGACCATATTCTAAACCAAACAAAGATTTTAAGTCATCTTTGAGTCCAAACTAACAAAACCCCATACCAAACGGGCCCTTATACTATTTTAAAAGCTAACTAATATGAACTAATAGACACTTATACTTACAAGATTCGACCAAATTTCAACTATTTACTAAATCAGACTTCTAGCAATCTCTCTCACACACATAGTACAAAAGTACATACATATATATTATAGGGTCCTCTTATTGGGATCGAAATTTCTACAAATTGGGACCCCTTTCCTCCTCTCTCTTGAGTCAACCCACCGTATCACTAGTGGGCCCCTATGCAGGTACCTTGTCCTTTTCTTTTTTTTCTTTTTTTTTTATTTAAATTAATTGTGTATAGTTTATTTTGTGTGGTATATTTAATTTGTGTAGTGTTTTTATATGTATAGTGTATTTATTTGTGTGGTATATTTAATTTGTGTAGTGTTTTTATATGTATAGTGTATTTATTTGTGTGGTATATTTAATTTGTGTAGTGTTTTTATATGTATAGTGTATTTATTTGTGTGGTATATTTAATTTGTGTAGTGTTTTTATATGTATAGTGTATTTATTTGTGTGGTATATTTAATTTGTGTAGTGTTTTTTATAAACTTTTTTTATAAACTTTTTATAAACTTTTTTTATAAATTTTTTATAAACTTTTTTTATAAATTTTTTATAAACTTTTATTATAAATTTTTAATAAACTTTTTATAAACTTTTTATTTATAAACTTTTTTATAAACTTTTTTATAAAATGTAGCGTAAAATAAATACCATATAAAAATACTACAAAATTAAAAACACTATAATTATAAAACAATACATAAATAAATCACTATACATATACCTAAACACTACACAATTAAATTAAAAAAAAAAAAAAAAAACACAAAAAAACAAATGGTACAACCATGGGACTCATGACCCATGATGAGAGTGGGGACAAGGGACAAGAAAAAGACCCCAATTCTTGGGAGGGTTGTAATAAAATCTGGCCGTAGTAATAACTCAACCCATATTATATTTATATAAGAATCTCTCTCACACATACTACATACACAGTCAAAAGCAAAACACATGTCTCCAATTTTAAAAACACCGACAAAATCTTTCTCTCCCCCTTCTTCCTTATTTTCGTCTTCACAACACTTCTCTATTCACACAAAGTGTATGTATGTGTTCTTTAAGCTGTGTACAACATCATCCACCACCAACAAAGCAACAATACAAACTAACTTGTTACTCGCCCGCCATTCCAGCGCCCAGACATGGCATGCCACGCCAGCACGCGAGTTCACGCCCGAGCACGCCCGGTACCTAGGGACGCCCGACTCGACGATAACTCATGCTCCACGCCCGGCTACCTCATGCCACGCCTGGCACGCCTAGGTCATTCCTCGCCGGTCACGCCCGAACACGCATCACGCCCAAACTTCGCTGGACCACGCCGGAGAATTGGTGTACACGTGTCGGTTTAAAGCGTACACGCTACCAATCTAACGTCTAATATTGAAAAGTTCATTTAGAAAATTGTATGGGCGTGGCTTATATCGTAAAGTAGAATTTGAGCAAAGGTCCGAACCAGACCGAACCGGCGTGACCGGAGAACCGATTTCACAAAAGCATGAATCAAACCGAACCGAATCGGTTCGGTTCGGTTCGATTGACTCGGTTCGGCGGTTTACATGCTTTAGGTGCGTGTTTGGTCGGTTTGGGTCGGACCGAACCGAACCGAACCGAACCGGCAAACCGAAATCAGATAAGACATAGAACCGAAACCGAACCGAAAATGGTCGGTCCGGTTGGTTCGATCCGGTTCGGCTCGGTTTTCGGTTCGGCTCGGTTTTCGGTTTGTGCTCGACCCTCTTGTAAAGTACTAGGGAAAGTGTCAATTTAAAAAAAAAAAATCTCTTTTTAAAACTTTTAAATTTAGAATTAGGCCCGTTTGATTAGTGGGGATAGGGATTGGATTTAGGGATGAAAGTAGATTTTTGTTGTTTGGTTTAAATCCGTGGGACCCAATCTTGAGGATCATGCTTAATAATTTGTCATGTATTAATCAATGGTATAATTATGTGTTTTCTAATTTATTGTCCTATCATTGTGATACTATTGATATATCCTCTTACATTCTTTTATGAGAAAATTTTTAAACGAACTCTTTCTACTAGTCTTTACAAATATGGTTAAAGTTACGGATATACAAAATATTTTTCAACAAACAGTTCATCTGATGTCTTTTGTAAATTGTCGAAGATCATGATATATTTTCAATAATATTCGATCTAGCTAATATGATCGGTTGGCGGTGGGTTACTGGGTAACTTTTGATTAAAAATTACACCTTTGGCCTCCCAGTTTGGACCAAATTCATTGATTAGTCCAATTTTGATAACGCTTCGTTAAAATTAAAAAAAAAAAAAAAAGACTTTTAATTTTTTCTTTCTTAAATCTACTTAAAATATATATTTTTAATTTATAATTTAAAAAAAAATGGACAATTATTTTATAAACTTTTTTACATTTTTTAAACGTAATTTTTTAAATAAGAAAAACTTTTTAAAATCGATTAAAAAATACATATTTTTTTTAAATCGGAAAAACTTTTTAAATTGAAAAAAAAAGCGTAATGTTTTTAAAATCGAAAAAAACTTTTTAAAATCGGATTAAAAAAAGCGTAATTTTTTTAATCGAAAAACTTTTTAAAATCGATTTAAAATAAAAGTTAAAAAAACTTTTTCCGATTTTAAAATTAATCGATTTTAAAAGTTTTTTCGATTTTAAAAAATTAAGTTTTTTATCCAATTTAAAAATGTTTTTTCCGATTTTAAAAAAATTATGTATTTTTTTTTTTTTTGAATCGATTTTTAAAAGTTTTTACGATTAAAAAATTACGTTTAAAAAGACGTAAAGAAAGTTTATAATAAAATCATCCATTTTTTAAATTATAAATTAAAAATACATATTTTAAGAAAAAAAATTAAAAGTTTTTTTTTTATTTTTTTATTTTTACGGCGTTATCAAATTTGGACTAATCTAGCGAATTTGGTCCATTTGGGGACCAAAGGTGTAATTTTTAATCAAATGTGACTGCAGTAACTTCTGCCAACCCATCATATTAACTAGATCGAATATTATTGAAAATATATTATGATCTTTGACAATTTACAAAGTACATTAGTGAACTGCTTATTTGAAAAATATGTTACGATTTTAACTTTCACCTACAAATATAAACCTCACCTATACATTTTTTGAATGAACTTTTCAATATTATCGTTAGATTCCTACCATAATAGTTTTTAAACCGTCTGCGTGTATAACGAATTTACGGCGTGGGCGGGCGGGCCTAGGCGAATGAGTGTCTAGGCGAGAACTTTGGGTGTGGTATAGACTAGTAAGAAGTGAAGGCGTGTACAACTAGTTCTGGGCGTGGGCCTGGGCGAGAGCTAGGCGAGATTGGTGCCTGGGCGAGAGGCTAGGCGTGGGCCTGGGTGGAAAGGTGGGCTAGGCGAGGAGTTAAGGCGAGGGTTTGGGGCGTGGGCCTGGGCGAGATTGAGTGTCTGGGCGTGGAAAGGAAGGTCTAGGTGAGTAAATGAGGGATATAAACGAGTTTTTATCTTTTTGTTGGTGAATCAATTTTCTACTTATAAATACCCATAAATGTTTGCTCATTGTATACATTGAAAACTCATAATATTCATTCATAATATGGTTGTTCGTGAATGGAGATCTGAAGGTCAGTACAATTTCACTGAAGCAATATATGGTGAAGATGGTGATTAAGATGAACTACTTTTTTCTATTAGACTACAGCACTATGGTACTTTCTCTACTAAATTTGGTTGTATCACCTTCGACGAGGGTGTTTACGCTTATGTTGATTTTCTAAATATGAACACATTTTGCATGGATGAATTGCATCAACTTGTAAGGGAATTAGGTTATGATGAAAAAACACCTAGATATTTTTATTTACAAAAACCGAATAATAGTTTGGAAGATGGCTTGCTACCTTTGGTCACTGATACTGATATCCTGTGTGACATGTTCCCGTGTATAACACTTGAAAAGAAACTAATTAACGTTTACGTTACAAGATACCAATTCACTCATACAAAGATCAAGCCAAAGAAAAGAAAGCTTAAAGTTCCCAAAGAAACCCACTATTCATGCTCTAAGAAGGTTAGGAATGTGTAGTTATTTTCAATGTAATTTTATGTTATTTGCATTCGTTAACCAACGTAAGTTGTTTGTTGTTTTCAATTAAGCTTGTTTTTGCAACAAACACGTATTGTTTTTCAATTACAAATTGCAATTATTTTTAGTTAACATATAAACGAGATTCATCAATCATTTATATAAAATTGCATATTTTTCAATAAACATAAATATATTGTTTTTCGATTAACCTTCAATAACACCCAAACGATTACATAAAGATGTCGTATGCCGATCTTTGTGAAGATGTAGTTCATGACATCTATCTTTAGAATGCCCATTTTGTGCATCGAGTACAATATGGTTCTCTTGGCATCTCCTTTAGATGGGATACTATCTTTATTTTTAGGTCTCCTGTTTGAGCGTTTACCTAGGTAAGGAGGTAAAATAGGCGTGACATAAGGTGGAGTGTCCCATGCTTCAATATCATAGTGGATTAATTGATTCTTCATATGTTGCTCTATATGTAGATTTCATGAACCGTTTTACGCCCCGAATACCCAAATCGGTAATATTGAGAAATCTTGAAGCGACTATGGCGTGATTGCAAGGCAAGTGATGCGAGTTTCTTGACGGGGTTTAATATTTATAAAGTCTCGTTATACCTATGGTCTACCCTAGTGCACTAGCAGGCGGTGTACCGGTCGGCGTGTAGTGTAATGTCCAGTAAAGCCGAGGTCGTCCCAACGACTATGTGAGTTGGATTATTACTAAGTATAGGTGTCACAGATTAATAATGGTTTCGATAGAATTAATTAATTAAACTACTAAGTGAGAATAAAGCAAATAAAGGTAAAGGTAAATCAATAGAGAGAGTGGTGCTAACCTAGTTAATCCTCCTAGCTAGTTATGTCTCGTCAACTTACTTTCAATTACTTGGTGGGGTCAAAGTCAAGAGGACAACATTTGGTTAATTAGCCTAACCTATCGGCAAAGATGCCACCACAGGAAGTCGGTGTCCCTCATAAGTCCTGTTGTTCTGGTCCCCTAAGCCAGTCATTAAGTACCGCTATATGCTAGATCTATAATAGTGAGTGCCGGGCGTTAGGAACTTAAACACTCACCCCTAATTCTTAAGTTCATCAAAACGATGGGTGATCGAGTTGGTCGAATCGCAAGTAGAAAGGGCGTCGGTTGGTCATATCTTACCCTTCCCGTCTCGGTCCGCTCACCTAGGATCGAGTTGGTCATATCTCCTAGGCAATTGGTCTCTACCGCCATTCAAAACTACCGAACCAAGGGTGGCTACCAATAGACTATGCATGCATACACTTAGAAATAATTGTACGGAAGTAAAGTAAAAGGCAAACAAAACAATTAAGGAATCATAACTAGGCCAGCACCAAGAGGTGCTTAGCCGCTCATATTAATCATACAAACCAATTCAATATTCAAAGGTACGAAATACATGAATTGAAAGTAAAGAAAATATAAAATGCTAATGCTTATCGTAGGGAAGTGATTTCTCCTGGAGATGACTCAAGTATGCTCTCTATACACCTTGAGCTTTTTCCCGTTCTCACGGTTGTTGTGTGGAATGGGATGAATAAAAATCTTTGGAATTAGTAGGTATTTATAGGCGGATCCGGGTTCTGGCGTAACCATAACAAGAGTTCTGCCGTAACCTTCAATTCCTTCGTAATTTGCACTAGATCGCTGGTTACGGCGTAACCTTATAAGTGGTTACGCGTAGTCTTCAATAAACTTGGTTACGCCGTAGTTGATGATATAATTCGACGTAAGTATCGGTGACGTGGAACCTCATTTGACCTAATATAGTTACGTCGTAACCTTTGGTAAGAGTTATGCCGTAACCTTACGATAAGTTGGTTTTCACGAGTCACGCTTGATAGTTACGGTAATGTGAGAGATGAGTTCGCCAGTAACTTCTTCAAAATCGGCATACTATGATAATTCTTTAGATAATTCTCCAATTCCGAGTCTCTTTAGATCCAATGCTCGTAATTTACACGAAAGTGGAAAACAATGGAAAACAAGCGTAAATCCATATAACTCGATATAAATTACAAGCATTATCGGAAATTGACACTTAATATTCGGGACTATTTGATGTTATCAAATATCCCCACTGAAATCTACTTGCCCTCAAGTAGACCTTATTAGAAAGATTCCTAAAAAGATATCTCCCAAAACTTGGAAAATATAAGTTTATAAATCCCTTATGCTAGAATAAAACAAAGCCGAACACCTCACGAAAGGGGAACAAAACACTCAAATCTCTCAACTATTCTAAGTGTCAATTTCGGGGTGATCACTCAATTGCACAATCATAACGTGTATTCTATCATAAGCTTGGCGGTTACACAAATCTCCACCACTAGAGTTAAGGGCTAAACAATTCTCGAAGACAATATGGGTAGACACGGCAAAGGTTAAGGGGTGACTCGTCATTAATAACATGTCACGGCGAAGTGGACAAAATCAATGATACATGACCAAATCCATGGAAAAGACACCAAAGATTGCTCGCTGCATCACCTAGACACGCTTCATGACTAAAGGGTAGGATAAGACATGGGATATATAAATGGTGTAAAATAAAAAACAAGCAGGTAGTCTAAATCTATAACTCACCACTTACCGTTCGCCCAAAGTTCAAGCTTTGAAGTCAAGAAACCAGATCATGAAATATAAGGTAGGTGTGTCATTAGAGGACGTCGTGATGGGCACACTACCTTTTCTTCAACTGTTTGCATAATTACCAACTCTAATCTTCAATTGTGACCGAGGTGGCCTCCTCGATACTAAATCTATAAAGCTCATAACATAGTGCTTATAACATCGCACTTTACAATAACATAACAACTATTTTTTTTTCCGACTCACTTTTTTTTTCAACATAACAATAATAACTAAACATAATATCCCCACTTGAGATGAACAATGAGAATTGGGGTCTTCAATGATCTTCGGGAATGTTGTCGATAAAGTGTGATTTCCGAACCTTTCCACTCGAACCTTGAACTTAGGCAAATGATGACTTCCCAATCACAAATAAAGACTACAGGGTAGGCTAAGGTGTATGGGTGTATCGAAACAATATATCGGGTTAACAAAATGAAAGGAATGGCTCAGATGGGTGAATCTAGGGGTATCTTGCACTAAAGGTGAGTGCAACAAAGGGTTTCACATGGGGGTCGAGAAGTCGAGGTGACTAATCGATAGACACACAATAGTAGGTTGTTTGGGTGATAATCCTATAATATTGCCTTCTAAAAGCGAAAAGTCCAAATACATCAAGCTAACTCAACATACCTTGTCTATGTTCTCGAAATGATGCAAAGGCGAGTTCTAAAGTTTACAAGCTACAAGACACTCATAATTTGGTGGATTGGGGTAAAATATAGGAAGCGGATAAGGCTAGTCTCACCATATAATATCAAGGGTTGTATGTGCTCGGCTAAGGTCTACTCTAGTTAGGTTAAGAAAAACATGTCAAAATTTTAAAATGGCATAATTTTTCAAAATAAACTAGAAAACGAGGGCAAAATAATGTTCAAAGATAATTCTACCCGTCCCCCACTTGAGTTGTACAAAGTCCCTTTTGTACTAAGCATTAAATAAAGGTGAAGAAAAGTAGAATTAGGCGAGAACTTCCACGAATTTGCTCCACAAAGAAAGAAGGCTCACGAAAAGAGGCGTGCCTTCGTATAAGCATCATGAACAAACTTCAATCCACGAAATCACACTACCGACAAGCATAAATCTAAAAGAAAAATGAAAATGAAAAACAAACCTAACTCATCCAGTAGGAATCACGGTTGCATTTGTAAATCTGCAAACCTTTAAACCACTTGGTGTCCCAGTGGACGAGTGAGAATCTCGTGACGGTTCTGAGAAACACACCCATAAAGTTCATTTAAAATACTAATACAAGGTTATTGTGTTTAAAATAAAAGAATTAAAGCGAGGAGGAAGGTTACGTCGTAACTCTTTTGAGGAGTTCTGTAGTAACTAGCAAACGACATAAGTTTGCAAAGCGAGTGGTTCTGGCGTAACCACATAGATGGTATTCTGTTGTAATAATAATCGTCAAAATTCTCTTGCTAAAAAGTAGGTTACAGGTGTAATCACATAAAATGAGTTCTGTAGTAACTACAATCAGTCGACCAGCTGCTGCGATAATTACTTCCTCGTTTCCTGCAAAATGGTTGAAAACACAAAACCCTACGAAATGGAAATAAAACAAAAAGAAAGGGATAATTCGGGTTGTCTCCAGAAGAGCACTTTCTTTATTCTGAGTCTTTAAGTTAGACTCGAGCAGCGGGGCTTCATGGGGCCTTTGGACTTCCCAGACCTTTTCAATGTCTATTTCATTTGAAGAAGTCGGTCCCGAACATGCGGAGAAACAAATCGCGTAATGGTGTATCTTTTCTGCGAAAATTAGCTCGTGCCCATTCATAACGAAATTTAGCCTTTTCTTTGTCTTTTATCTTAACATACCCAAACTTCACTCATCCAATTTTCAAATGAGATCCCCACATCCTACTTTGCTTCTTTTATCTTCGTCAAAACATGCCCATTCCTTGCGTTTGAGCCATTTAGGTTCGAGGTATTCTCCTCCACCTTGAATCTTGCGATTGGGGTTACATGAGCCATGCCGGTGTAGTCATCATGCATGATAGTGGTTCAAAAATGAATGGTCTAATCAATATCGGTGAACCATTCATAAAAACATTATGTTCTTGTAGCCGCTTTTTTCTGATAAGTTTCTCGTCTTCGGCACCACCAAACTTCCGCGACCTCTTTAATCATTCGAATGAGGTGCTAACCTCCTCCATTGCATCGTTTTGAAAAAAGAGAACACGTGGGTAGTGTTACTTTGATCCATCAATTAAACAAGTATCGGGAACACAACGGTGAAGTCTTCCTTTAACAACGTCTTGGGTACAAAAATGGGATCTCTTCCTCATCTCTTTCGCCGTCACTTGATTCGGTGCCTGCAAATGGCCAAAAGATGAAGCGAAATCTATCGGAATCATCTAATTCAATCCTTGGTGAATCTTAGTTGTAACAATTGTGTCGGTTCAAGGCTTAGGGTTTATCAATTTAAACTCCACTATATCATGCAGTATCCACCATAATATGCTAATGTGTCCGAGAGCAGTTTCTGAGAATCAAATGTTCCTTTTATTTTCCCCAAGTCGGCGACTACAAATTCAGAAATGAAACAAATTTATCGACGCGATACAAGTACCACTGTAATTCCTAAAGGGGTAATCTTGGTATCTGTCATTTGGTTCAATCAAGATTTCCGTTTCCCAAGATGGATTATCTTAAGTTTTAGGAATATGGAAAGCGTCATGATGTTTATACAAGATCCAAAATCAACTACCCCAAATATTAATATTCCAGTAGAACATTTAATGATTAACTTGGTTCGCTAATATCATAGCGAAAATAAACTCGTTCCGACACGGATCGCTTTACGTATTATGGTTCTGTAGTAACTTCGGGAATTAGTTATGGCATAACCACCACTGCATGTCGGTTATCGTCATCTCTAATTCGCCGGTTGTGGTTGCGTTCCTCAACCACCTCACGAAATTATTAGCAAAAGCACGTTGCATTCCACCATGTGCTTGGTTTCATTAAGTTCAATTTCATCTATCTGACCGAGTTTTTGATCATTGCTCCAAGGTTTTTTAGGGTTTAATCGTGCACGGAAGATTTTTATTTGTGTTTCCTAGAAACCCCTTAACCGTATATCTTGTTCTTTTTGTTTCTGGTGAAGTTTCCAAGAACTTGTTAATTGTTTCTTCAGTGGGCTTTCTTTCTCCATAAGGCCGGTGGTAATTTCCACGATACCGTTACTATTTCGATTATCTCCGTAAAATGATCGATTTTCTCATGCTTGGCTTCTTCAATATTTTCTTCGTCGACAATAGGACAATTCTTCTTGAGGTGTCCTCCTCGCGATTTTTACAACCCTTGGATGGCATGAGCGGTTTCTTTGACCTTGACGTATATCGACTAAGATTTTCAATTTCTTGCGATTCTTTGCAATCCGTCAAAATTTCCGCCTTGGTTTCTTTTACTTCCTCCGTCGTGCCATTTTGAGTGATCATTTTTTTGGATGGCTTCAATTGCAAAGTAGGATTCATGTTCGGGATAGGTCCTTGATAGTCCACATTTGTCTTGTAATTCGTTAATTCCTTTGTAGAAAATGTTGACCTTCTTTGGTTGTTCGGATCATGTGTAGGACACTTGTAAAGGAGATCGTTGTATCTATCCCAAGCTTGATACAATGTTTCGTTGTCTTCTTGCTTGAAATTATGGATCTCAAGTGGTTAGAAATCTTGATGGCGGACAATATCTCTGAATGAAGTGCTTATTAAGTAGAGGCCAAGTATTAATTGCCCAAAAGAGACAATCTTTCTATCCATCTTAGCGACTCCGGTAGAGTCATTGAGAATACCCTTACCATATGACATCATGAGACACGCAGGAATGTTGAAAAGGCTTGCGATGTATAGGACATTTTCAACGTGATCATATACATCTTCATCCCTATTTCACGAAAAGGGTTAGCGAAGCTCCCTCATAAATTGGTCTTTGATTTGAAGCGGACATCCGCTCAATTGCCGGTCTTACGAGACCGGCCCTTGTTCGCTCTTGTCAACGTAAAATATTCCTCAAGTGAGGTCATCAATGTTAACAACTTTCATGGTACGAAAACTTAAAATATGATCGTGAGAAAGTTTAAATGAAATGAAAGACTTAATATTAATCCTAATATAACTCCGGCGTGGCGTAAAAACTTGATCAGAGTTTTCTTGACGGTTTTAATATTTATAAAATCTCGTTATACCTATGGTCACCCTAGTGCACTAACGGCGGTGTACCGATCGCGTGTAGTGTAGTGTCGGTGGCGAGGCCGTCCCAAGAGCTATGTGAGTTGGATTATTACTAAGTCTAGGTGTCACAGTTAATAATGGTTTCGATAGGAATTAATTAATTAAACTACTAAGGCATAATAAAGCAAATAAAGGTAAAGGTAATTCAATAGAGGAGAGTGGTGCTAACCTAGTTAATCCTCCTAGCTAGTTATATCTGTCAACTTACTTCCAATTACTTGATGGGGGTCAAAGTCGAGAGGACAACATTTGGTCAATTACGCATACTATCAACAAGATACCATCACAGGAGAAGTCGGTGTCCTTCATAAGTCACCGTTGTTCTGGTACCCTAAGCCAGTCATTAAGTACCGCTACATGCTAGCTCTATAATAGTGTGCTTGGCGTTAGGAACTTAAACACTACTTTAATTCTTAAGTTCATCCAAGCGATAGGTGATCGGGTTGGTCAAATCGCACAAGTAGAAAGGGTCATTAGTTGGTCATATATTATCCTTACTGTCTCGATCCAGCTCGCTAAGGTCGATTGGTCATATCTCCTAGGCAATTGGCCTCTCCGCCATTTAAAACTACCGAACCAAGGGTGGCTACCAATAGACTATGCATGCATACACTTAGAAATAATTATACGGAGTAAAGTAAGCATAAACAAAACAATTAAGGAATCATAACTAGGCGGCACCAAGAGGTGCTTAGCGCTCATATTAATCATACAAACCAATTCAATATTCATAGGTGTGAAATACATGAATTGAAAGTAAAGAAAATTTAAAATGCTAATGCTTATTGTAGGGAGTGATTTCTCCCTTGAGCGACTCTGTATGCTCCTCTAGACACCTTGAGATTTTTCCCACGTTCTCGGTTGTTGTGTGTGGAATGGGATGAAAAGAAATCTTTGGAATTCGTAGGGGTATTTATAGGCGGATCTGGGTTCTGACGTAACAATAACAAGAGTTCGCCGTAACCTTCAATTCCTTCATAATTTGCACTAGATCTGCTAATTCAGGCGTAACTTTATAAGTGAATCACGCCGTAGTCTTCAATAAACTTAGTTCGCCGTGGTTGATGATATAGTTAAGGCGTAAATATCGGTGATGGAACCTCATTCGACCTAATATAGTTCGTCGTAACCTTTGGGAAGAGTTCGCGTAACCTTGATAAGTTGGTTTTCGAGTCATGCAATAATTACGGCGTAATGTGAGAGATGAGTTATCTTAGTAACCTTCAAAATCGACATACTATGATAATTCTTTAGATAATTCTCAATTCCGCGTCTCTTTAGCTCCAATGCTCGTAATTTACCTTAAAGTGGAAAACAATGGAAAACAAGCGTAAATCCATATAAATGATATAAATTACAAGCATTATTGGGGAAATTTACACTTAATATTCGGGACTATTTGATGTTATCAAGAAGCACGAAAGTTGCCATTTAACGCAGCTGCAAATCGTTTAATTATATCAACAACATAGCTTGCATGTTTATCATCCACTTTGTAGTTGTCAACATTGATACCAAAGACATTTAATGAATAAGTTTTGTATTTTAAATGCCACTTTAGCTTACGCCCAGGTGTAAGCTCATTTTCACCGACATCTACATAATTAAAATAAATACTATATAGTTAAGTGTTTTATATAAAAACATTTCGACAATACAACATTTTGAAATGATAGTAAAAAAATACCTCATGTCTCCTCCTTTGTGTAATACCACCTCGTGGTAGATCTCTAAAAATTCCATGAGCATTATGGCTGGAAGTTCTGAGCTTTCGGGTTAATGAATTAACGAGACTACGCACTATTAGATGTTAGGTAATTATAACGATTAGCTACACAATGAGCGAGACTATTTTGAATATTACGCATCTTTAAGTTTGTTATATGCATTAGGTCTAGCAACCTTTGTATCATGGCCAAGTAAGTCGAACTCGGGGATCGTATGCGCCTTGCATCTTCCAATATATAGATTTGAATCTTTGAGCATTTATGCGGCGTTCATCATTAAATGGCGACAACAATAACCATGAAAAGCTTTTGGGAAAACCTTTTTACGACCTTAATGATCACGGTGTCGATCGGATATGATTGTCAAACCTTTTCAGCGATGCAAAACTTCAACTATTCAAGGAACCATGTCCATCCGGGGCCGTCCTCACGGAAAATAGCATAAGCGGCGGGTAATATCTGGTTGTTACCATCCATACCTCTGACTGAAGATTGACTCCGTTGTTGAAGTCACTTTTAAGTGAGCACCATCGATTATGATCATTGGTATTAAATGATTTGAAAACTACGAATCCGTGACAACATGAAAATATGACTTTAGTTAGCTAAAAAAGCGAATTTTTGAAAATTTATTGAACTAATAACAACATAACACCAATGGAAATAAACAATATTTCAAATCTTCCTTCATTGTCAACTTTTATATTTGTCATGAGCGGGGTTTTCTTTTCTAAATTGTGACAATAATAAGGCAATTTCTCAAAAGACTCATCAGGACCACCCTAGCATCTCTAACCCTTATGCAACCCCTATATGCTTCTTTGGTAGGAAATATTGACTCAAAACATACAACCATATCCTTTATTATATCTTTTGGTTTATATTCGATTGGGATCCGCTAATTGCTCTTTGACAAGGTAACCAATTAATGCTTTGTTAGCATTTACGTGATCTTGACGTGTTATGGTTCTTGGACAAGTGTGGTTGTCTACAAATGTTTTGTAACAACATCATACTACCCTTATAACTTCCATAATGTATTTTCCATAAACATTTTCAACCACAGCAGAGACATTAAATGTTTGAGGATTTGTTCTTTTAACTTTGTATTCATAACCATCTAAAAAACATTTTTCACTGATTTTCAATACATATTCATCTTTTGATTTAAACCAACATCCTAAAAAACAAGTTTGAAGAATCATTATTTTTTGAGTTTCTTGGTTTGGCTTCAAAAATTGGTGTTGCTAAAAAATCTTTTGTCATGTGCTTAAAAGTATCTTTTTGCCAGTCATTAAAACATTTGTGTCTCTTCCCATGTTGAACTTCACCAACATCCTCTTCTTCCTCTTCATCATCAATATCCTTGTCCGGATTATATCCAATTTCAACTTTATCGTCTTCGTCATCATCTTCATCCTCTTATTATAGTATCGACGGATCTAAAATGGCTTTCATGGTGTGGAATGAAATATCGTTGATTTTGGTGTTGTAATTTTGGTATTGAGTGTCATACTGTTGGATGTAGCCATTGGCAACAGTTTGAGGATGATGTTGATTTTCAGAATTAGGGATATATTCATTATATTTAATATTCTGAGAATATTGAATATTTTGAGTATATTGTATATTATGAAAAATTTGAAAATTTTGATGTTGCTGAAGATTTTGTGAAAGCTAAAAATCTTGAGAAGGTTGAATGTTTTGAGAATATGGAAAATTATTACAAGGTTGATAATTGGTTTGAGATGGAAATGTTTGGGAAGGTTGGCGGTTTGACTATGATAAGGATCTAAATGTGGTGTTTGATAAAGTTGATTGACATACAATATCATTTGATCTTTATTTGTAGATAAAATAAAATTTATGAAATATCTCAACTCTTCATTTCGTTGATATCATAAACTTGGTCACCGAGAAGGAAGATGGTATGATAAACGATATAACCCGCTAGCATCTAGACAAATTTATTCCGACGTATTACCTAAAACTACTATAAGTGATTTTTTGATAAAAGAGCGTTAGGTGGCGATCACCATTAACAATGCACAATCTAAATTTTCCTTTTGTTAAACTCGTATCCATTTCGATATTAAGTGAGATGTATCAAAAGATGTGAATAATGTATGAAAACTTGAAATTTGAGCATGTCTTAAATAATTTGAATGATGTCTAAATTTTGAATCTGAAGTGGACATGTACGGTGTATTAAATTTGCCGACACACAAACCATGTAAATAAAAATTCAATGCATCAAAATAGTGAATATTCATTATAGAAGATGTCGTAAAAGAGATATCCATGACATTTTATGAAATCAGTATGTTTTACATTAAATACTCAAAGACTCTAAACTTTAAGACATCTTCAAATTTAAGATATCGTTACGCAAAATTTAAGACATGTAAAAATAGAGACATGTCAAAAATAGTAATTCTGATGTATTGGAAAAACCCGGCATGACACTTTTATCAAATTTCATGTATCAAATTCATTGCTATTTTCAGTGACTATCTTATCTTGAGTTTTAAGACATCATTCAGTTCAATTGGTAGATAGCAAATTTAAGATATAAAACATGTTAAAAATAGTGAGTATTGATGGTTTAGAATATACTGACATGACATTTTTTTTAATCAAAATTGGTGTATCATATTGAATTTGCTATTTTCATTGACTATCTTATCTTGAATTTTAAGACATCATTCAATTGGTAGGTATCACATTTAAGACATAAAGCATGCTAAAAATAGTGGATATTGATGGCTTGGAATATACGGACATGACATTTTTATCGAATTTGGTGTATCAAATTTATTTCTAAAATGTATATTCATTTGCCCATTTCATCGCCTATTTTACATTGAATATTAAGACATCATTCAATTCAATTGGTAGGTAGCAAATTTAAAATATAAAGCATGTTAAAAATAGAGGATATTGATGGCTTGGAATATCGACATGATATTTTTTATCAAATTTGGTGTATCATATTCATTGCTAAGATGTAGATTCATTTGCTCATAAATGTAGTCTATTCAAATATTTCATTTGCTTGTTCTTATAAGCAATGTAAAATATGTTGTAACTTGTTCTAATAGAGCACGTAAAATGTGTTTCCTTGAAAATAAGATTGATTGTCAACTAGAAATCATGCACTTGGATAAATATTAAACATGTCCGAAAATACATAAAATTACATAAATATCGTTCGGTAAAACAAATAGAAAAACTACTAAAGCACCAAAGAAAGAAATTAGAGTAACTTCTTCATCAAGAAGAAGGGCAACAAATAAATTGGAGTAACTTCATCATCCACTAGAAGGATCAAAATAAAACTACGGTATCATATAACTCCTCAACCATGCTTTCTCGAGCTCGTCCAAATTCAATGGTATCGACAACTAGGTTAATTGTAGAACCACGTAAAGAGTCTTCATAAACATCAACATTAGTGGTCCACATCTCCAAAACACCAGGCTTTGAGGCACATTTTGGGATGATGGAAAGTAATCTTATAGCAGTATCATCAAAACCATTAGCCTCAAGCCATCCTATTGCGCGCGAGAGCAAAGAAACCTTTCACCAATCATTTCTTTAAAATGTGTAAAGTACACATTACTAGAAATCTTCAACTTCTAGCTATCATAAAAGAAAACCTTCCGGAAGGGATGTTAATCAGAGAGATACCAATGACCATAGGTAGAATCATGAATAGGCATGTATATATAAAGTAAAAAAATTATAACTAGTTAGTATACAAAGGTATATAAAGAAAAAGATGTAATATTTCAAATATATCATGAAAAAGATGAATAACAAATCGTACATCTTCACAATCATTCCAATGTTTAGGATACCATGTTCCATTAGCGTATTTCAAAACCTTATCATCACCTCTAATCAAATATATCATGAAAAAGAATTGCATCCTGCCGCTTTATTTTCATGTCCAAACTTGTGGAAGCAATATCTTAAGTATGCCTCGACATGCTATAAAAAATGATAAAGATATACAAATAAATAACAAACAACTTGTATATTTTATATATATAAATATTTTAGGAAATAGACATGCCGATAAGTCAAGATAACCATCACCATTCGGAGATTAAGACATAACATGCTATCCCAAAACCTTTATGAACCCTAAAATTCTTAAGGTCTGTGAAAGCACCAAAATCGAGATATGATGTATAGTACTCTCGGCGAGAAGTAACAAGAGGTCTTTGTTGATTCAACCCAACAACTACGTGAGATGGTAAAGGATAGATTGGGAGGCATGGGACCGTATGCAGGTTCTTGTTTTTGTTTTCTTCACTGCGGGGTTTGGGAATGTGAGTAGTGGGAGGTTGTTGGGTATAAGGATCTTCTAAATTTGATGACTTCTTACTAACCCGTACTTCTTTTTCATTTGGTACATCGTTAACTTGCCAAAAAAAAATAAAATAATATGAAAGTTAAAAATAGCATATAATATTAGTAGCGTTATTAATATTAGTGATTGATTAAAAAATAAAATAATATGGAAGCTAAAATAATAAAATAAAATAATATGGAAGCTATAATTTCAAAAGTTTTATCTCAACAAAGAAACATTTAAAAAATAGCATATAATATGGAAGTTATAAAATAGACATACCATATCAATGAAGATGAAACATTTTGAAAAGCAGAATATTGCACGGATGGTGGCGGATCTGGTGCACAAAGTGGTGGATGTCTCATGATTGACATGTAGAGAGGGTGGTGAAAAATATTAGCGTAACCAAATTAACACATATGAAGATGATACATGCTAAAACACAAAAACAATATATAGTCTTACAATATCCTCGCGTGGGGCAAGTGGGCTAAATCTGCGTAATTGTTACGAGGGTGCAAGCGAAATTCAACCATACGGCATGCTCAAAATCAAAACTCCGCATCTTGAGGCGCATCGAACCTAAACCGAAATCCTTCCCAACATCAAAAGCTTCTTCCTCGAACCTCCGTATCGATCGATCATCTACATCGACCTTATAATATGTCTTTGGGAGCCTTTGTATTACCAGCAGGTGTAGACTCAAGATCCTTCACTCGTTACACACATACAAGAAATTGCTAAATTGAATAAGTATACATTAGTCAATAGTGCCTAAAATCATAAAAGCGAAACATAGGTAATGTTAGGAATTAGAAATTCCGGTATTAAAGAGTCGGTCACTTTCAGTATATGTAATCGTTAGAAAGCTCGTAGTCGTAGTTCTTTTAAGTTAAGTAATATTTAAGTTAAGTAACACCGTGGAGGGATGACGGGTCTTTACCGGCTGTATGCCTCGATCCACAGCCCGTTGTGTGGCGTTTATTGTAAGACTATAAATACTCTCTACCTTCAAGGTAGAGTTGGAGCTCATAATAATATCTTCACTTTCTACTAAAGTTCCTAAACCTCTAACTTTCTCTCTCTAGAATTCCACTTATCGCCCACTTTGTGTTATGGTTTGATGTGTATGTGAAAACCAATATCTTACAATTGGTATCAAGAGCCATGGTTAGATCATATCTTGCATCTTTGGATTTCTGGTGGTTTTAGGTGGTTTTGAAGGAGAAAGTTTAGTGGTTTGTGCATCATTTGGTTGATTTCTTGTGTTAAAGCTTGATTTTGTTAGTACTTTTATGTTTAGAATCATCACAAGTGTTTAGGTTTTTATTTGGTAAGCTTGAATCATCTTGGTTGGGTTGTTTTTGGATTGAAAAGTGATGTTTGTGATGTTTTCTTGCTAGCGACTTGACCTCACGGATTTCTTTCTTGCTAGCGACTTGCTTTACATTTTTCAGTAGCGAGTTGCAGTCAAGTAGTGGAGTTAGCGACTTAGGCCTAAGCGACGTAACGGTACAAGTTAGTGGATGCTCCACTACTGGTAGCGACTTGTAAGTAGCGAGTTGCTATTTAGCGACTTAATTCCTTAGAGACTTGTATCTTAGCTAAATTGTTAGCGACTGTCTTGCAAGCGACTGATAGGCTTAGCGAGTTGCTCTTTAGCGACTCTGGTCTTACAACCTGTGCTTAGCGACTTGGTGGAATAGCTTACTTGGTACTTAGCTTACTTTGGTGCTTAGCGCACTTGGTTCAAGGGTTATAGCGACTTGGTTGATTTTTACGAAGAAGAGTTTCGACCAAAGTTGACTTTTTACGTCAAAACTTCAAACGGCCATAACTTTTGATCCAGAACTCCGCTTCATAGCGAAATCCGCCAAAACGACCGAAGCAAATGAATATTGTGAGGTTTCACCATGATGACGGTGAAGCGACGAATTTTTCAGAGGCCCAAATCTCTCTCGAAAGGAAGTTATTGAGCTTTTAAGTTTTAGACCTAAATTTCTCCATAAAATCGCAGCAACAACCAACCCAAATCACAACCAAACAACATATGCCACATCGAACGATTAAAGATGATTGAATTAAGCAATGAGGATGTGAGATCTCCATGTTCGTAATCTAATGAGAGAATTGCACCACTCCAAGCTACGAATGCCATGCAAATGAAATGCAAGATTGAGCCCTATCGCCTACTTCATCCGACCTCATTCGCTTGTTATCCATAGTCGGGATCGAACATGTAGTGCTCTTTTCCGCCAGACTTACCTACATTGACAAGAAGCTTGTTGTTGAACTTAGAGCATTTAAAGTCGCAACTTACCAATGAAGAAGTTCAAAGGATGGTTCCAAAGCGACTCTTCAAGTAATCTACAAACAATTTCACCATTCATCGCTGGGGAATATTCAAAGACACGATCAACACTTGACCGAATTTCCTTCAAAAACATACCGGAATGGAAATTGTGAATTATTGAGACATTTATCCAACTCATGGATAATGTGAAAAGTACATTGAGGAAACCGTATAAAAGAATGAAGACGTGAAGGAGTGTCGGTGCGCTTGAAAGATTGTTGTGATAAGTTGGGTAATGTATCCGTGAAGAATCGGTGGTGCCGAATGCGTAATGTTAGAGAAAACAAATAATGATGAGTCTGACAATGCTAAAATAGAATCTTCATGCTCATGTCCACAAGAGAGAGAGGTGCACCACCACAACCCATGCAAGCTAATGCAAAGGAACGCTACATGGAAGCTTCGGATGTACCCAAGATAGAGATGCACCGCCACAACCTGCGTGTACGTTAATGCAGAGGAAACTTGCATGAAAGTTTCTGCAGCACCTAGGTATGCATCTTCTTCTCAAAATGATGATTATGGATTGCATGAGTACATCGCATTTGTGCTCGATGATTCCTTGAACACCGAACTCAATACCTATAAGGATCAAGTTGCCATATACTTAACAACGTGCTAAGTTTGAACTTACCACTCGTGAAAGGTGACATGGATATCCAAATGCGTATAATTATTAGAAAAATAATTTTAGAGAAGAAGTATTAAAACAAGAGTTAAACTCCTTATAAGAAAAGCTTTCCAAAACCGCTAAGCAAAAACACGAACTTCAAGAAAATGTTAAATGCTTAAGCAAGAATTCAAAGCTAAGGAATCAAAACTTTTGAATGATTTTTCCAATCTAAAACTTTGAAAAACAAGCTTGAAAATAAGTTGTACGTACAAGGAATACCATTCAAACCGCTCACATGATCACTAAGCATCGAGTCTTAAGCGATAAGCATAGCATTCCCTTGTTGAGGAACCAAATCCAGAGGTAATTAAAAGGCTAGAAATGCTCATAAGGTGCTTTATGATGGTAATGAAATCCTTAAGCCTAGGCGTAAACCTAGTTGCGTTGAGTGCAATCGAGGAAGATAAGAAATCGATGAAGTCACTAGTGAGAAAATGAATAAGAAGTTAGAAGATCCCGAGTGTAAAAGGAATAACATAACGATCAAACCCCATAATTACACTAAAGAAAATTGGATCTCCTTGAACAAGTTTAAGCCTCGTGACTCTATTAACCCCCACCAAGTGTTCGAAAAGGATATGGAAATGCAAAAGTCAAAATCTTGTTGAAAAGAATCCCCTTGTAGAAATCGCTTAAATCAATGCAAGCAGATCCTCCTAATACACCAATGCACTTAGTTCCTAGATCTCTTGCCACTAAAAGCAAGACCTTAATCGATGAATATGTTATCTTTCAACTATTTGTTGATTTTGAGAAAACTTGTAAGAAAAGGATCACACCCACCGTATAATCAAGGGAAAGGGTTTTGAGCAAACTAAAGAATGCTATTTAACCGAGGTCATGCCTTTCTTTAAACAACTAAAAGATCAATTTGAGAGTCTTAAAAGGGGACGATTCGATATTAAAGAAATGGAAAAGGTATTTGATGCAATGATTGTTGAGGTTAGTGACTATGAGAGAATTAAAATATAGTGAGATTGAAAGGAAGAACTTGCATACAAATCGAATGAGAATCGATTTCGAATGTATTGCTCAAGATGTGTTTTTCATCGCTACAAATTGTTCCATTAATGCTTCTCAATTTCATGAATTATCATTGCTACGAAAGTCTCCCATGATCGTGTCATTGAGCTTGAAACAACAAATTCAAAATTGCATGAGAAAATAGAACAGATGATCATGATAACTTGGTCAAACATTATTCTAAATTAGAAGTTGAACATCTTGCTTTGCAATTAAAACATCAACATCTCAAAGAAAATATTAAAACCTCAAATATCAAGACATCCTCCGATGCTCCCGAGTTTGATGCGCTTTTGAAATTAGCAAACGTGATGAACAAATTCGAGCTCATTATAACACGATCAAAAGATTGAAAGCCCAAATTTCACAACCGAAAGGTGAAAAGAAGGATGTTATTGGTTCCCATATGCCTACACCTTTAGATTCTCGTAATTTCCAACTTCAAAACATAATTGATAACTTGAAAAGGAAAATGATTGTTTTAAAGTCGAAATTTCAAAGGTTAATGATCAAAACAAAGAGTTATGTGATTCATTTAAAGTTAATCATGATAAACAAATTGAAAAGATAACTTTACTTAACGATATTGAGAATCAAGCGTGAGGTGAAAGGAAAGTTGCCAATCCCAAATTGCAAATACTGCTCCTAAGGTTTCGCAGATAAATATGCTATCGATATGTTATATATTCCCCGCCCATTAGGAATAATGAACTTGCACATAAAGCATATCTCTCATACCTTAAGGAAAGTTTGAAGAGTCTCCGTGAGATTGTTGAAGATGAAAGATTAGAAAACCTTTGATAGTACTATAGCCTATGCCCGCATGGATGCCAAACGATCTCGTGAACTCTTAGAGTATGTAATTGTCACAAGTCCAAATCTAGCAATAGGCTAGATAGAATAGTTGTGCCTTGTTCTATGCCTAAAGCCAAGCATGTGACCCTTGATATGCCTTGTTCCATGTCTAAATTCAAGCAAGCAACCCGTGATGTGCCTCCTAGAATTTCGGATCCCAAAGACTTAGACCAGAATGCGAAAGTAGTGAAGCCATGTAATGTTCCCATCGTTACTTCTACAGATGTTAAGATTGACACTAAAGTTAGCGGGTCAAAACCTAGAAGCAATGCAAAGAAGGATAGGATTACGCAAACTAAAAGTGTTAATGATAAGGAAGTGAAAGAACACCATAGGGACAAGAAGTTTGATTTGAAAAAAGAATCGTGTTAGTTCTAGTATTAGCTCTAAGCTTATCAAATTAATTCGAGGCCTCATGTCAGTCTCGCAAAACATGTAAAAATGTTTATTTTCCGTAATCATGATAAATGTGATGTGTTATTTCGAGGTCTAAGACTCATAACCCAATTAAGAAAGTTTGAGAGCTAAACAGACACAATCCCGAAACCTACAGGAATGTGTTTACAAATGTAGGATTTCAGTGGAAGCCCACAGTCGAATATTAACGCATGGCAAACCTTACCCTTAGCTAGATCCACTATGCCTAGAATAGTGCTCATTAGGTTTGGAAGCCAACCGGTAGAATAATCCCATTAAGCACAAAAGGTCATTTGACTAAGCTCGATTCTTCTACTAGTTCACTCCTAGTGATAATGCCATTGCATCTAGGGTTTCTACGATTCAAAGATTGTTTGTGCAACCAAAAGGAACCCATCAAGACGTGGGATCCAATGTTTCCACCGCTCGCCTGTTGTCCAAAGCAGTCGTATAAATCGTCCCTCGGTATTTGATTCGGCGGCTCTAAACATATGATTGGGCTCTTAACTATGACGCCTGCTCACTTCAGCTCAGCCTCAGACTTCATCATAATGGCGTCTGCAGATAACACTTCGTGCCCTGCTCCTCAAAGAAAAGAAAGGTGTACGCTTGGTCGCTTTATCTTCTTAAGAAGAGAAATCTTCATGTTTATGACCATTCTCATCGACATTCTTCATCAACATGCTTCATGCTTTTTCCATGCGCTTACCATCAAGTGAACCGGACTATCGATAATTACTCTTATCCTCTTGCTCAATATAATGAAGATGGCGACATCATGTGCTAATTTTATGGGGAGAAGTGTGAATATAATACATTTGGATGATAATCACTTGGTTAATCAAGAATGGCATCTCGATGCAATCCTCGAGGGGAGAAGAAGTGTGAATTTTTGCATGGTTGACCGATAGTTGAGAATATATGGTCAAACGCCCTAACTCATGTAAGAACCGAGATTCTTCTTATCGGATCATCTTCACATGTAGTTTCTTCTAAGAGCCGTTGGTTGACATCTTCACACGGTTGATATGATTAAATGACAAAGTGCTTCTAGTTGTCGGGTGATTTCTTTGATGAACATCTTTCCGTTTTGTTTGATTGGGAGGATTTTAATTAAGGGATTTGCTATTTACAAGTTAACGGAATGCCTTTGGTGTGAAGAAGATGTTAACTGCTATTTCCCATTCGGATAATCTTGAAGAAGGTCGAGTCTACAGCCTAATCTACATTTGAAAGCTACATGATTAGAAGACTAAAGACTAATTGCATTTGATGATCTAAAGACTTCTTCTTAATCCGGTGAGAAGAACACTTGAATATCTTCACATTTAGGGAGAGCACTAATTGGAGGAGATTGAAAAGCCAAAATTTAATCCCCAATTAGACTTGCTCAGATTCTTTAGCAATGATTCATTGCTTGATTTTTTTATGACACTCCTCCAACGCCTAATGCTTCAATTACTAAGGATAACTGGGATTCATTGTTTTTTAAAGATATGTTTGATGAGTACTTTCAATCTCCAACGAATGTTGACCATCTAGTTTCTGAAGCTCATGCTCCGGTTTCTACTGACTCAACAGGTTCACCATCTAAGAAGTACTTCTCAGAATTCTCAAGAAACCTTATCTCAAATTAATTCACAAGGCATTGATAACGACTATCATGATGTTGTAGTTGCACTATTGAATAATGATCCGCTCTTTGGTATATCTTTGCCAAATCTTCACGGATTATTGTTCCTCCTCATGGTGCACGTTATAAATCAACCACATGAACATTAAGGAAATTGACTACCTCATCCGCCGAAAACATTATTGGTGAATCTTCCGATCGCTTTACATGTATACCTTAAGGAAGAATGCATTGATGTTGAGGAATCATTTGCTTCGGTTCATTCAGTGGGTCAATGTACATCCGATTGTATGTTTATTCACGTGTTGACATTTGACACAAGTTGATTACTTTAGTATCACTTATTTGAGATTGAAGTTGACCTTCACAAAGGCGTGTTCTTATTTGATAACTTGCTCGGCTTAAGAATTTGTGTTGAAGGCTTGGTTTATCTAGTTACCAAAGCAATGAGTAGATGGTTGAAGACCGGTTAACTATCACTATTAGGAGTTACGTTGTTTTACTCAAGGTCACATGCGTATGACGATGTGGATAATATCAAGAGGTGTTAATGTCTCATACTTTGTGTGAGTATGAGTACTTAGAGATTTGCTTGAAGCATAGATTCTCGAAATCGCTCTTCCATCTCTAAGTGCAAGCTTAAGACACAAATGCGGGAATTCACTTCGCCCAAGTTTGGTATATCGGTATTTTCTTCAACAAAGGTCACTTCAAATTGTCTACATATGGGTTGATAAAGATAGTCGAGAGAGTTTATGTAGCAAATGATTCTTACAGATTCATTTGGGCTATTTGAGTTCTTCTCACAAGATTTCAAGTTTATGGATATATTATGTTTTATTGATTCGAGGTATCAAACCATTTAGGGAAGGATATATTATTCCAACTATTTGGGGAAGGATATATTATTCCAACTATTTGGGGAAGTGGTCTCTCGAGACATTTGGTTTTGTTACTTCAAAGTTTAGTTGGAAGAAATGTGAGAAGAATATTTGAACGTGAGATGATACGCTTATCGACATCTTATATACGGTTCATGATAAAGTGCTTCCGGTTATATGCACAACATGTTCACTTGATCGAGCTAATTCAAATATTTCGTAGTTGACATCCACAGAGATGATTAGTGACTCAACATGTTACATGGATGTCATCGCCTCTACTCTTGTTGGGTACATGTGTACATTATGTGCCGATTGGTTATATGTTATATAACCGGAATGCACTTGGTAAAATGAAGATGTTGATATATTGTTCCCTAAATGTATAACCGGTCAATCTCAAGAGTAAGGTATACATCGGGATGCACAACAGTTCATGTGATCGGTCGTAATCGCTAATCCGGATTTGATAACCACCGAGACGATCAATGTGTCAACTTGTTACTTGGTGTTCTCGTGTTCTTCGTGGTGCCGAGCTTCAATCAATGAGACCGCTTTGTAGTCAACTCTACTTCTTTGGGAAATGGTCTTTATTCGATGTTTGTCGGTTTGGGGAAGCTACCAAAGATTTAAATTGAGAAGGCTCATGTTCGACGATTTTCTTAGAAGCCTCGAATGCTTTGGTGGCGAAAGTTTAAGAGATGTTGATTCCTTTCTTCTACAACGTCTTCGAACGATATCTTTATCTCGGTACTCATTTCATCATTCTCTTAAACTAATTTATCTCTTGTAAATATTTATTCGAAAAACAAAATACAAAATTATAAAACTCTCAAAAAAAAAAAAATCAAATAGAAAATTATAAAACCTTCAAAATCCATAAAATCAAAAATTGAAAAATCTTCAAAAATATTGTCATTTTGTCATGTTTTTCTCGGTTCGATAATATCTACGGTTTTGTGATGTCATTCAAAGAATGACACGGACTTTAGATGTTGTTCGAATTAAAAAAAAATATATATATATATATATATATTTTTGGGAGAAAGAGAATATGGTTTATTGTCATTTTCAAGCAATAACCCGGTTTTAATAGAAAGAACAGAGCCATGTCTTAACATGTTTTCACATTCCATGCTCGATTCTATAAACATTTATCTCATTGAAAACTAAATGCTTTGAAAAATAACTCGATCTCTATTTTTGATAATCATCGGACTTATTTGTCAAAATTCCTCTCTCAATCAACAACCTATGTCATTGATTGAGGGGAGAATGATTTCAATTAAATTAAAAAGTTATTTGGCATTAAAACTGTTTTCAAAAGATATAAATGCATGTTTTATCAATGGAGTGTAAAGTCTTAAAATCCGATCCTTATCGCTTCAAACGCTTTCACAATCAAGTCACAATTCCCTTAAAGCTTTCAAAATCAATTTAAATCAATAAGAGATCACAAATCTCAAATGATTTGATAATTGTGATCGGGGAGAATGTGTGATTTAAATTGGATTTAAACCGATAATTAGGTAAATGGTTTTATAAGGATGTACATGCTATCCTCGCCCACATGTGACAAACGATTTCAAATTTTCCATGCACATGTTGAGGGGAGCATCTATCTTAAACCTTGATTTGAAACGTATTCATTCATCCCATGTGCAGGGTTCCTCTAGTATGTGCAAAACTCTTTTCAAACCTCGAGGCACATATTGAGGGGAGCGAATTTATGGAAACCTCATCCTTCCCGAAATGCTATATCTACTTGATTTGATATGGGAAGTGATGTTGATATTTTTAGAAAATGGTAATCAAAGAAGTTAATTCTTTCTCTTGCCTCCGTGTGCTAAACATTTTCAAATACTTGATGCACATGTTGAGGGGAGTTCTCGCCTAAAAATATCAAAATATCAAAACAATTCGTGTACAAAATGCTTTGACAATATATCACAAGTATCCAATTGATTTTCAAATGGTTTTCAATTGATCCAATGGCGTATGAACAATACCAAATAGACCGACCAACTTTACTTTATGTACGGTGATATAAGGATGATAAGGTTAGGTATTGGTTCCCATGATCCGCCAGAACTGGAGGGATCTACCAGGATAATCCACTAGTTAGTGTAGAAGTCCTTAGGTATGATGATAAAAGGAGAAAATGAGATATGGGAAGAGTGCGGACTAAGACCGAGCTAGTACTATAATAAACCCAACAAGGTTCTAGCTATGAAGTCTCGGTAAGTAATCAAGGGTTGAAGAATTAAAAAGAATTGAATGAGAAAAGGGTGAAAACAAATACCCTCTATTTATTCAACCTTAGGGCGTAAATCGGTTCAATTCATATGCTACCGATGGTAACATCGGTATTGAAGACAAGACGTCATGGACCCAAGGACGACCGCACTTCAACTTTCCAAACCACTCAAGTTCCTCTTAAAAGGTCTTGTTTCATTCTCACTGTGGAACCGACATTATCTATCGACTTTCTTAGAGATTGTTGATATTGAAGAAGGAGACCTCTCCCTAGTCTCCCAGACAGATCCAAATATGCACAAATTGAGTCTAGAGCCACGAGATCATCAATAAATCTCATTAGGACACTTTCAATGAAGACTCTCTGTTTCACACAATGTGGAAAGAGAGATTATATCTTAAGTCCCACGATTATCCTTGTGGTATTGCCGTAACATCCGAGTGATGTGTATACATATTCACAATGAAGATGAAAAGCCTTCGAGCCAACATCAAACAAGCTCCTGGTAGGTGGCATGTGAGATCTATTTTTAGATTAACCATGTGACAACTAAATGTAAACAATGGGGCGATTCAATCTTTGAATCAATCCTCGGTTCGAGTTATGGATTGACGGATGCCTTTGAAAAACCGGTCGTTGTGCTTAATAAACTCTTTTCTTTAGCACATCGATCGTGTACTCATTTTTCAAACCAAAAGGTGTTTTTATGATTGATAATTGATTTTCAATAAAACCTTCATCATTGCAAAACAATTTCTATCGAGCAATACACGATTGTTTTTCAAATATCTTTCATCAATCGCTGAATCTCAATTATTTGGTTCACTCACTCCGTGTTGTCTTCTTTGAGATGTTCCGTTTGAGAACAACTAGAACAATTAAGAAACCCTCACAAGGAAATTCTTCGAATTATACCGATCACAGTAAGACATGTATCGATCAACGGGGAACCGTGGGCCGTGTACCTCAATTCAACGAAGTGATCAAAGACACTTTCGCAATTTGTTGCTAACTGTTGTATGCGTATACCGACGCTTGCGTATGATCGTAATGAAGCGGTCAATCCATAGCCGCATGCTCACTTAACACATTCATCTCAAAAGAAATCATGATTAGTGCATCAATGACTCGATATTTTCACCCATGCTTCGCTACGCCGCCAATATCATGAATCAACTAAAGCTTCCGCTACTCGATGAGAAAATATCATGATCCGTCAGACGACGATGCCATAGCCGTGGATTTTGTTGATGTTGCCTTTGAAAGTAAGCGGATGGGAGAAGAAGCAACCATGTCTTGCATAGAGATAGTGTAAAGACTAGAAGTTAAGTACACGAGCGGACATAAGGTCGTTTCCATGTAGATCACGAATGAAACAAGATTTCTCCTGAAAGCAACCTCCAAATCTCCATCACAAACCGACCTCTTCACGAAAGCAGTTGTGACCGAGGCCTTCCACATAGTAAACCCCGCTTATTTCGATGTTCCCATTGATATAGTCTCCGTAGCCCATGATAGTCTGCAGTGATCATTCCGAATCTGATATAGTCTCCGTAGCCCATGATAGTGGCCAATGAACTTTGCAATAAAGTTTGATAACAGTTTAAGGTTGCCTGTCATGTGTCGGGAACATCCGCTATCAACAATCCAGAGAATGATCTGTATCACCTGCATTACACACAGACGACACAGATGGAATTGAAGTAGATGTGGAACCCGAAATGCTAGAGGGTTCCGGAGCAGATATAGTAGACATACACACATCAATAACTTTAGGCATCTATTTAAATCCTAGTGTGTTATGTATCCATTTCTGCCATCTATAACTACTATTTGCTTTAGTCTAGGTGAATGCACTAGGTGGTACTACATTCTTTGGAGGTAAATCTGGAGCTACAGGGACAACAATGCATTTCTTAGAATCTAAAGAAGGCGGTCTACCAAGCACATACTTAGAATGATTAATGGGCCGAGAGGTATTCCAATTCTTAGGATTCCTTAAACGAGAGATGATAGCTTTAGCAACACATTTGTCATGACAATCAGAATTCATACTTTTACGACAAATAACACAAGGTGCATCAGACTAAATATCATAAGTACTTAAAGGTTTAGCATTCGTTACATCACTATTTCTATTACATTTGCCAGATGCAATATCTATAGTGGAAGCAACGTGAGTCTTATTCATAGTCCTAGGGTGTTCTTCTACTTTAGCATTCCTTATTGATCTTTTCTTAGATCGTAACTTCCTATTCTTCGATGTAGTGCTCCTAGGCTGTGAAGTGCGGACGTTTGGAAAAGACGAAACTATTCCTGTTTCAGTAGAAGGAAGCACGTTAGCAACTTGTGATTTGGCAGTAGGGATTCTAGGTTCACGATTACTAAGTGTTACTGGTGCTATTCTCTTAATCACGGTAGGCGGAAGTTGTTCATACTTTCCTAACATTTCTCTTAGCTTAAAGATAGTGTGCACCAATTTTGATTTTCCGAACGAAGATTTCCCAAAAATTCATGACTTCCTTAGTGTGTTCAAGAAAATGATCAAGCTCGTTTGATGCTTCATCAAGAGTCTTTTAAGTAAATCAAATATGACACCATTTTCTGCTTAACTTTACAAGTTCTTGTTCATATTTAGAGATTTGACATTTCAAAGACACGTTTTGATCATCCAGTTGCTCAAATTTTGGATTAAACGATTTAGATTGCAACTGGTTGATTTTGTTTTGCAAAGCAAGTTCACGATTTTGACAGTCTTTTTGACACCATTGAAGACGACGTTTTGCATTTGAAAGCTCATTATTCAATCGTTCATTTTTAGCTTTTAAAGACTTGAACTGATGCACATTATCATAATTCTCAATAGTTACAACATTATCAACAATATCAGCAGAGATATGATCAGATGCATATGCAACAGATTGTAATAACACAAGATTATTGATGTCAGCACAGATGACATCTTCCAAGAGTCGATCAACATCTTTTCTCAACATTTTCTTTTTTACGTTTAGTATTCGAAATAGATGTTTCTGTTTTCTCGAAAACGACCTTCATCAATCCAAGTTCCTTATGAAATTCTGCCCCAAGACAATGCACAATTTTTCAAATTTTTAACATTAGGTAAAAGATTTTTCCGAAAAATGTCTCTTTGTTCTCGCGCCAGAGGCGATTGAAAATGTTGAACTTTGATTTCGTAATGATATTCTATCTCATGTTATAAAGTTTTGAGGTCGACCATGAAAAGGTCAAAATATCTAAGAATTTTGCGATTTTCGTGTTTTGAATTTACTTCACTGATGGAAGGTAAAGGACCATAAATTTGTGCATAATCTGGTTGGGGATTAACATTAGAAGACTCAGACGTTTTAATGATAACCCTTGGTGTGTTAGAAGAATCCTTTGGTTGGACGAAAGTGACCGCTTGTGAATAAGTAAAAGGTTTGTTGTAAACAACTTTTTCTAATTTTGATCGACTCTCGTCTTCATCATCTAATTCCTCTTGACGATGATATTCAACAACAGTCATAATAGAATCATCAATTTTATATTCTGCACTGGAAACTTCCGAATTTGGTTTAAATGCTTTGGGAGAAAGCTTAGGTTTGTAATCAGCCAGATTCGGTCCATATCCATTTGGATTGGGTTTTAAAGTAAACTTTTCAATAACTGTTACTGACTCACCATGTTTATAAACAACAGTTTTAAACTCTTTAAGCTTGTTTTGCAAACCAACAATTTCTTCCAGATAGTCATCTATTCGATTCGTTGAATGCTTTTTGTATGCAGAGAACTTTTTGACAAGTTAACAACTCACCTTAGCTTTTTGATTTTCCAAGGTGAGAGCGTTAATTTGCTTTTTATATTCATGTTTCATTGTTCTATTTCGCACAACAAAGCATTCTTTGAAGCGGCTAGATCACGCATCCGTCTCTAAATATTTTTCGCTTTGATGAGATTTAGCAAAAGCGGCTTCAAAACCTTTTCACGTTTTTCATGAACTTTGAAAAAGTTGAGTTGCATTTTTAAACCTTCAAAATCCTTGGTTAACAAAGCATTTTAACTTTTTAAGTCCTGATAGGTCATCTTGATCGTCAAATGTAACTACGGGTCTAATTGAAAATCGTCGGAATGAGATGTGGATGACTTATTTTGAACATTCGAGCCTTGCCGGATTCGGATGTTGGCGGAGATATTAGATCGAGATTAATATGGTTTGTTCGGTACCGAGACAAGCCATCGATGTCATACACTGGGCCTGTTTCACTCATGTGTAGCTCTTGCATATTAGCCATCAACATAATCTGCGAGTTGGTCTGCAAGTCCTCCATATCATCATCTCGAGTCTCGCATCCGCCATAAAGCTCGTTTTTTGTCCGTGAGAGTTCCACCACTTCATCCTTAAGAGCCAAAAAGAGCCTCTTTGTGATAAGCATTGCCCCTAGTCCTCGGCTTTGGGCATGCATTAGCCAGGTGTCCCTTCTCATTGAAGTTGTAGCATCGAAGACCATTCAACCCATTCTGAGCATTTCCCTGTTCCACCACTTGAGCTCTGTTGTTATTTCTACCCACAGCATTAAACCCTTGACCACCGCTTATCTGACGACCATAACCACGATTCTAAACTTCAACTCGTCCATTGTTCACAACAGCTTGATTCCTTGTGTTAGATGAGGAATGAATACGATTGTTGGATTTATTGGTATAACGGCCAAAGGCATTAGCAATCATAAAAAATCCTTGTTGCAATGCTTCGAACGGATCGGTTTCCTCATTAGCTTCACTGACAAGTGCTTGAGCATTGTTGTTGTTGTATGGAACCAATTGATTTTGAGATTGTTGTTGTGAAGGATCATATGGTGTGATTGCGTGATTGGTTGAGTTCTTTGGTTGAGGAGAGTAACTGTTTTGAGCATACAAGGCAAGTTGTTGATTTTCCGGATGTGTAGGTGGAGCAATTTGAGCACGGAGAATCATTTCCCTGTCAACTTCCTTTTCATGAGGCTTCAAGTAATCGTACAACAATCCGTATGTATAATGATGCATGTTCTTCGCTTGACGGAGAAAAATGACATACTTCTCTCATTTAGGACCAAGACTACTCAGGAACTTAGTATTCACTGCAATTCTTGGCATGATGATGTTGTGTTTATCCAAATCATTGATGATGTCTGAAAATCAATGATGATAAGACTCTAGTGTCTCTCGTGTTCACCATGAAGTGTTCATAAGCTAAGTAAATTTTGGATTCCATATCTTCCCGATTGAGTGCAGATCCTTCCATAAGAAGATGAATATGTTCCCACATTGCCTTAGCAGTCTTTTGAGCATTAACACTGCGAAGAATTGGGTTTGGTAATCCTAAAAGGATATATTGCATTGCAAGCTCATCGACTTCATACTATAGAAGTTCTTCCGGATTCAAGTCTGCAATGAGAGCAATGTTTGTTTGTTCATCTCTTGGTGGATTAGCATCCGGATCTCCGGCACAATGACGGTAGGCATCCGAAATGGACCTTCCACGATAACCTTCTTTAAGAACTTTCCATGTGGCTTCTTCGATCACAAAACCTAAAGAACCTAATCACCCATTGATCATAGTTTCCTGGAGTAAGCATTGGAGGTCTATTAAGTGATCCAGCCTCATGAATTGATTGTTGGCTGCTTAAAGCTTCACACATCTTTGCAAACAAAGTGGGTTCCTTCATAGTGTTCCTTGATGGATGTTGATTGAATTCATTATTGTAGGGTTGAACTTGAAGACTTGGTGGTGGTTGAACCATTTGAGGTTGTGGAATTGCAGCAAGTTGTGGAGTATGTTGTTGATTAAATTGTTGTTGATAAACTGCTTGTAGTTGATTCCATTGTTGGTGTTGAGGACTTAGTTGTTGTTGACGTTGAGAATAAGTGTAAGGGAAATAGTTAGAGTATGGTGGTTGATTCCTTCCAAACCGACAAGTTTAATCACGCAAGCTAGCCACTTGTGAATGGCTAACTGTAACAAACTTCAAACAGTCTGGAAACGAATGCAATGAAGTCCAGGAGAGTATAGTGTTTCCCAGTCGTTAAGTCCCAACGAGCCGCGAGAATGATCAAACGTGTAGTGATCGGAAGATTTGAGCAGATAAGGAGATATGATTTATTATAACTACGTAATAAGTGTATAAATTACAACGGCTTAAATGAAAATTAAAGAAAATTAAAAGAAAAATATTAAATAAACGCTATCACTATATTTAAAATGATGTTTTGATTTTATGTTTTCTAAAACGAATTAAAACTACGTAACGTACAAATGAAAATGTGAAACTTACACAATATTAATCCTAAAAATATGAAAATGATATTTTTACAATCCTAATGATAAAAGATAATTTTTAGAAAAAGAAAATTATTTTTAAAACTATTTATCTAATTATTATTAATTAAAAACTATTTTTTACTATTTAATAATAACCTAAAATACTAGAAAATATGAAATAAAGCTTGAAAAATAAAATTATGACTTGGAAAAATCTAAAATAACAAAAAAGAATTTTCAAAACTATTTTTGTATTTTTCTGATTATTTTTGGATTTTTTATGAATTAAAAACTATTTAAAACTACTTAAATTACTTAAAAATACAAATTTAACTAAGAAAAATCTGGAAAAATATTTTTTTGTCTTTTTATATTTATCTTAACCTAAGAAAAGTGAAAAATTATTTTTTTGAACTTTTTCTGAATTAATTGTATTAAATGCTAACTAAAAATGCTTAAAAACTATTTTAAATTAAGAAAAATAGCAAACCGACCTAGAAAATGTGAAAATTCAGGAAAACTCTAAAATAATATACTTGAATCTAGGAAAACAGAAAACATGGGCTTGTGTGTAAGAGTTTGAAATCGCAATGCAAAGTACTTATCAATAAGCACTGGAATAAGCACAAGGTACAAACAGGGCACCAAACCTTCACAGAAGCTCTAATAAGCTATAAGTACTTTAAAACAACAAATTACAAATGACCTTGACCATTGAATTGCAACTGCTTGTGAATTGAATGTTTTGAGTTAAGATGCTAAAACAGTGTCTGAGTACCACTTTGTGACTTAAAAATAAGCTGACCAATAAGCTGGAAATCAAAACTATTTATTGGAATCTAAACTAGACCTAGCTAGCTACCTTCAAACCAAAAAGCAGACCTAGACAAGCTCTACTGAGCTTGGGACAAACCTTGCCATAAGCTGAGAAAACTCAGCTTTGACTGAGTTTATGAATAGGGCATATAAGCCATGTTTGATGAGCTTATTTGAAGCTTTTAGAAAATTACCAAAATTCCATAAAAATCATAATAAGTAATTTAACCAACTGAAGTTTTAAAAACCAAAAGTTTCACTGGATTTGGACCAATAATGAACCTGTGAAAAATCTCTCTGGTTGGGCTCAAAATGACTTTCCAGTTTTTGACTTTTGCAACAAAAATGAGATGTTTGACTTTTGTGAACTTTGATTCAATTTATTGGACTGATTTTGTTGTTTAATGATGAAATGAAACTGAATCAAGCTTTATCTATGAGTTTTGAACACAAATCAAGTTTTTGCATTTCAAAAATTCCAACAGTTGAGTACTAAGACAGATTAAAGATAAAATTTGACTTTGGACTAAAGTAGGTGCAATATTAAGATAGTAATGAGTATACTAGAGCTAAACAAACATGAAACAACGTGTCTTTAACCACCGCACTACCCTTAACACGTATAAACCAACTAATCCAAACACTCTTTCAAATCTCGATTTGCAAATTAAAAGAACTAACTCTCGATTTAGTACAAACCAATGATTAATATGACCTTAGTTATACTAATCACCACTATTTAAACAAGATTAAACCATTAATGGCCACGAAATTAAACATGAGCATAATATGAAAGTCGCATAAAAGTGAAAATGAGAACAAGAAGCTCACAAATGTCCAGCCTTATATTTCAGCTTAAACCAAACCCAACACCATTATCCTAATCCATTTCCACCCCAAATCAACCTCTGCATCAACCATAAACCATTCCTTTGCTGTTTGAACCAAAATCTTCTTCACAGTTGACTTTTGTTGACTTTAGACCAAATATGTTTGAAACTTAAGTACAAGCTTACAAAAAGCTATAATAAGCTTATGTAAGCTTGTTTGAGCTTATGGATAAGCTAATAAGACCTTGTACATAAGAACTTGAAATGGAAATTTTCAACAGTAAGCAAAAAAATGTAATGTGAATAAAAACTTGAATTCTTTGCTTGATAATAGTTTGAATACACTTAAATGACTTAATTTGATATATTGAAACAAAATATTACAACTTAAAGCTTAATTAAAACATAAACATGAAATACGACATACATGTGAAAAATAAAAATTAACTACTGCCCTTTCTCTCCTCCTTCCTCCTCTTTTTATATGAAAAATAGCTTTCCACGTGTCTCTGAGTGATTCCCACTTGATGCCTTGTCCATTGGATCAGTAGAAATCATATTGGCCATTTGATTGGTTTTGGCGGGAAATGCCAATTTGATCTGTGGGTTCTGAATTTAGCAACTAGGGGGGGTTGGAGTAGGTGTGATGATGAGGGGGAAGGTATAAGGTGATAAGGTGAGAGGTGGATGGGATGGGTGAGTGTTTGCAGTTGCAGGCAAGTGGGAGGTTGAAGATAAGCCAGTGGCGGGTTTTGTGAGGTTTGACTGGTTGTTGACCAGAGGTCCAAAAAGAAAGGGTCAAGGGGTTTAGGCAGGGGTCAAAATTGGGTAAAGGGTCCATTTGGTAGGTTTAGTAATACAAGGACCTTTTTGCAATTCTCCAATCTTGAAGGACTAATCCTGCCATTTTCTGATTTTCCAAGGGTCAATCATGCACATTCTGATTTAATAACCCAAGGGCCAAACTTGACAATCTTTGAAAGTTTAGGGACCTAACTTGTCATTTTTCAAAGTTTAGGGACCTAAGTTGTAAATTTGCAATTTTAAATCTCAAGGGCTAATTTTGACAACTTAAGAATCCTAGGGACTTAAAATGATATTTTTCTTTATTTAGATTTACCAGGGACTGTTTTGACAACTTTTGAAACTTGGGGACTAAAGCGCCAATTATGCAAACTTGATACGTTTTCACCGATTTTGATATTTTGCATTTAAAACACATAAAACACTTATTTGTGATATTTTTATCATTTTGATGCTTTCGAGTGTTTTCGGATGTTTTGCGCTTAATTGGTACAAAAATGATGAGTATTTAGACACTCATCAATCCCCCACACTAAGATATTGCTAGTCCCTAGCAATGTTTTGAGAAAAATTTAATGGATTTCATCTCTTTACCAAAAGCCATTACTTCTGGAGTAGCCAAATGTTTTAGTTCAAGTAAGAACTTTTGTACACCGATAACCAAGTGATTTTGAGCAAATCACCAGCTTTCAACGGATTTGATTTGTCTTTACCAGAAGCCGTTTGCTTCTGGACTAGCCAACTCTTAGATAAATTATCAATATTATCTTTGGTGAGCTGATTACCAATTATGGTTTTTCCATCGCCTTTACCACAAGCCATAAACTTGCGGGCTAGCCAACTCTTCACTTTTAAGGATATGGTGAATGAATACCATACAATTTTGGGCAAATTGCAAGCCGTCAATGGATTTGAGATATCTTTACCAAGAGCCGTTTGCTCCTGGATTAGCCAATCCTTTTGTTTATTAGACAAGGCGGACTGATAACCAGATGAGTAAGTGCAAAACACTTACTCCAAAAAAAAAAAAAAAAATTGGCCAAAAACGGGGGAATTAGGTGGGATAATTACATGATAAAATTCGTGAGAATTCCCCCCCACACTTAGAAATGAATATTGCCCTCAATATTCAAAGTACCGGCGGTTATACCGAAACATAGAACGTAAAAGGGAAATACTACGGCCGTTATTATGAAAGATTTTTTTTTTTTTTTTTTTTTTTTTAGGAAGACTTATATACATATAACATGTGGGGTAACTCCCCCACACTAGGGTGGTACACACGGGTGAAAACCCATGTTTAGCTACTGTTTTTGGTTACCTAGTCGCTAGCTTGACTCGACCCCGAATTCATTTGTTCATGGGGAAAGTAACGTGGAAGAGACAATCTCCATCGGACTTTCGTTCAAGATGTTTGGACAAACATTTGAAGCACGAGAAAGTTCCACACCGATGAGATATATTCCCGGTTCAAGATAATGATACATGGAAATGCCGGGATCAAAGATAATGTCTTCATTCCCAAGGAGTGAAGAACAGGAGAAGTGATGAATATATGAAGAAAAGAAAGAAAATCATGATAGAAATCATGACTAACTCTTCATCCTCAATAGGAGAATTCATAGTTTCATGAATCTCATCGGTTAAGCTCGCTTGATCAAGACATATTATGGGTGTGTCTAGATCAAAGTAGAAATTATCATACTCCGCGGAGATATGATATGAGTGAGTTCATCCGAGAACTCCATGAAGGTGAATGAATCATATTCGAATTGATATGAGTGGGTTCACCGGTGAACTCCTCCAATGTAAATGATTCATAATCGGAAGAGAATTATGAGAATGAAAAGTGGTATCGCCACTAATCTTCTCTCCCATATTATCAAAATAGAAGGCTTTCATTTCGGATTAGAATCATCGGAAAGAATGTCACTACCCTTAATGGGGATAGGAGATGAAATTGGTTTCTCTTTGAAAGCCTCGATTTTAGAAATGAGAAGACCGACATTCAATAATGTAAGACGAAGAGCTTCATCTTTGATTTCGGTTTGATAACTTCATCATTCTCTTCTTCTAAGCTAACAAGCTCGGAAGGTAAATCTTCCACATAAGCGATGTCTCCACAAGATAACGAATCATCATCATCGAATCGGAGAACATCTCAACATGATCCGTTGGGAAGACAAGAGGGTAGGGATATCACACAAATGCTCGAGAATTCCCCGTGACTCTCTTGGGATTGGGACAAGGTTCTCAACACTAGACTTTATGAATTCGTCCGATTCCTTTTCGTGAACAGTGTCAAGATGCTCGTCCCCATGCTCGTAGAGTGAGTGTGAACCTCGGGTGTGATAGCGTTGTTTGAGATGGAATCTCAATCTGCGGGATCTCAACCGACGAGGAGTTGAGAAATATTATCTTTAAAAGGATAAAACTCTCCTCGTCATCGCCATATAGAGCCTTGAGAAATTGGGAACGCCTTAGAGCCGCATGCTCTAGGACTAATAATTCTTCCCTAGATTTGCGAGCCTCTCGTTCTTCTCGTTCTTGACTAGCAATTCTCCTATGGTCTTTTCACCACTCACTTGATTCTTAAAGTTACTAATCATATCATCAAGTGTTTTCATTGTGGTTTCAAAATCTTGGGAGATTTCTTAAGACAACGGCTCGGTGAAGTTTGAACCGTATAGTCTTTGTGGAGGTTGGAAATTGTCAAACATGTGAGAGTCATGATTGTTACAAGGAATTGGGTTCCCTATTTGACAATCGAGTGAAATGGGGACCTCCACAGTACTCACAACAAGAAAAGCTGAGTCCGGACCGTGAATCATATGGATTTTGGTTATAACCAAAGTTCGAGCATCACCGGAAAACTGCTCATAGACAAACGTGTTTCCGGATTGACACTCAAATCCTTGGTGAGGACCTCCACAAAATTCACAGAGTTATGTTGATTATATGAAGATAAGTCGGTGTGGTGGGTAATTGGAAAAGTTTGAGGGTCGTTAAATGAGTTCGATTAGGATCATAATCAAATGAATTCCTCGAACCACAAAACAAACAACTCCGTTATGAATATCATTACCACATTGTACACACGTACACCAACGATGTGGTGAACCAAAAAGAGGCTCACCACAACCGACACAAGGAATAAACGATTGCATTTGAGAGTTATGAAAGGAATCGGTTCATTCAAAGAATCAACAAAACCAACATGGTGATCCGAATGACTATTAAGACTCAAGAACATTTTGAAAAATCCGGAGGTGGGACAAGTGGTGTGCTCGAGAGCTAGCAATTTCCACCACTTCCGTTATGATCTCTGGTTCGGTTCTTGAGAAGCGTGAAGATTAGGCAAGTCATTCTTGCTAGTCACCGGTCTAAATTTCGCATTTTGTTTTTAACCAGAAATCGTGAAAGATTTTGATCAATTCGGACGGTTTGGGCTCGGAGACAATACAAGAAACATCGGGTTGTGGCGGATGGTCGAAAAACTTGGAGAATCATCGAGAGTTTTTATCGGATAATTCGCACCAATAACAATATTTGCTTACACCCATCCTTCCACATTGCTTGCATAAACAATCCGGATTCGACAACAGAGTCGATCCTCTTCCATACGGCTTTTGCAAAGGGAAACAACGAGGATAATCGAATGTCGCCATGAGAATTAAACATGTAGAGGGTTAAAGAAATAGAATTAAACGGTTTTGAGGTTAAAGAAGAGTAGAATCAAACAGTGCGAGGGGTAAGAGAAATAGAATCATACGGATAAGAGGAATGAAAAGAGTATTTTTGGATTTTGGATTTTATAAGAAAATATAAACATATATAGATGGTATGAACAATGAGTGAATATTCAAATCACTAATCGCTAGACGGAAGATAATCAAGACTGACTCCCGTGGCGCCAAAATTTGATTCCTTCCAAACCGTCAAGTTTAATCACGCAAGCTAGCCACTTGTGAATGGCTAACTGTAACAAACTTCAAACAGACTGGAAACGAATGCAATGAAGTCCAGGAGAGTATAGTGTTTCCCCAGGTCGTTAAGTCCCAACGAGCCGTGCGAGAATGATCAAACGTGTAGTGATCGAGAAGATTTGAACAGATAAGGAGATATGATTTATTATAACTACAGAATAAGTGTATAAATTACAACGGCTTAAATGCAAATTAAAGAAAATTAAAAAGATAAAAAATATTAAATAAACGCTATCACTATATTTAAAATGATGTTTTTGATTTTATGTTTTCTAAAATCGAATTAAAACTACGTAACGTCTAAATGAAAATGTGAAACTTACACAATATTAATCCTAAAAATATGAAAATGATATTTTACAATCCTAATGATAAAAGATAATTTTAGAAAAGAAAATTATTTTAAAACTATTTATCTAATTATTATTAATTAAAACTATTTTTACTATTTAATAATAACCTAAAATACTAGAAAATATGAAATAAAGCTTGAAAAATAAAATTATGACTTGGAAAATCTAAAATAACAAAAAGAATTTTCAAAACTATTTTTGTATTTTTCGATTATTTTGGATTTTTATGAATTAAAAACTATTTAAAACTACTTAAATTACTTAAAAATACAAATTTAACTAAGAAAAATCTGGAAAAATATTTTTTTTGTCTTTTTATATTTATCTTAACCTAAGAAAAGTGAAAATTTATTTTTTTGAACTTTTACTGAATTAATTGTATTAAATGCTAATTAAAAATGCTTAAAAACTATTTTAAATTAAGAAAAATAGCAAACTGACCTAGAAAAATGTGAAAAATTCAGGAAAACTCTAAAATAATATACTGAATCTAGGAAAAATAGAAAAACATGGGCTTGTGTGTAAGAGTTTGAAACTGCAATGCAAAGTACTTATCAATAAGCACTTGGAATAAGCACAAGGTACAAACAGGGCACCAAACCTTCACAGAAGCTCTAATAAGCTATAAGTACTTTAAAACAACAAATTACAAATGACCTTGACCATTGAATTGCAACTGCTTGTGATTTGAATGTTTTGAGTTAAGATGCTAAAACAGTGTCTGAGTACCACTTTGTGACTTAAAAATAAGCTGACCAATATACTGGAAATCAAAACTATTTATTGGAATCTAAACTAGACCTAGCTAGCTACCTTCAAACCAAAAAGCAAACCTAGACAAGCTCTACTGAGCTTGGGACAAACCTTGCCATAAGCTGAGAAAACTCAGCTTTGACTGAGTTTATGAACAGGGCATATAAGCCCTGTTTGATGAGCTTATTTGAAGCTTTTAGAAAATTACCAAAATTCCATAAAAATCATAATAAGTAATTTAACCAACTGAAGTTTTAAAAACCAAAAGTTTCACTGGATTTGGACCAATAATGAACCTTTGAAAAATCTCTCTAGTTGGGCTCAAAATGACTTTCCAGTTTTTGACTTTTGCAACAAAAATGAGATGTTTGACTTTTGTGAACTTTGATTCAATTTATTGGACTGATGTTGTTGTTTAATGATTAAATGAAACTGAATCAAGCTTTATCTATGAGTTTTGAACACAAATCAAGTTTTTGCATTTCAAAAATTCCAACAGTTGAGTACTAAGACAGATTAAAGATAAAATTTGACTTTGGACTAAAGTAGGTGCAATATTAAGATAGTAATGAGTATACTAGAGCTAAACAAACATGAAACAACAGGTCTTTAACCACTGCACTACCCTTAACACAGATAAACCAACTAATCCAAACACTCTTTCAAATACTGATTTGCAAATTAAAAGAACTAACTACTGATTTAGTACAAACCAATGATTAATATGACCTTAGTTATACTAATCACCACTATTTAAACAAGATTAAACCATTAATGACCACAGAATTAAACATGAGCATAATATGAAAGCTGCATAAAAAGTGAAAATGAGAACAAGAAGCTCACAAATGTCCAGCCTATATTTCAGCTTAAACCAAACCCAACACCATTATCCTAATCCATTTCCACCCCAAATCAACCTCTGCATCAACCATAAACCATTCCTTTGCTGTTTGAACCAAAATCTTCTTCACAGTTGACTTTTGTTGACTTTAGACCAAATATGTTTGAAACTTAAGTAAAAGCTTACAAAAAGCTATAATAAGCTTATGTAAGCTTGTTTGAGCTTATGGATAAGCTAATAAGACCTTGTACATAAGAACTTGAAATGGAAATTTTCAACAGTAAGCAAAAAAAATGTAATGTGAATAAAAACTTGAATTGCTGCTTGATAATAGTTTGAATACACTTAAATGACTTAATTTGATATATTGAAACAAAATATTACAACTTAAAGCTTAATTAAAAACATAAACATGAAATACGACATACATGTGAAAAATAAAAATTAACTACTGCCCTTTCTCTCCTCCTTCCTCCTCTTTTTATATGAAAAATAGCTTTCCACGTGTCTCTGAGTGATTCCCACTTGATGCCTTGTCCATTGGATCAGTAGAAATCATATTGGCCATTTGATTGGTTTTGGCGGGAAATGCCAATTTGATCTGTGGGTTCTGAATTTAGCAACTAGGGGGGGTTGGAGTAGGTGTGATGATGAGGGGGAAGGTATAAGGTGATAAGGTGAGAGGTGGATGGGATGGGTGAGTGTTTGCGATTGCGAGCAAGTGGGAGGTTGAAGATAAGCCGATGGCGGGTTTTGTGAGGTTTGACTGGTTGTTGACCGAGGTCCAAAAGAAAGGGTCAAGGGTTTAGGCAGGGGTCAAAAATGGGTAAAGGGTCCATTTGGTAGGTTTAGTAATACAAGGACCTTTTTGCAATTCTCCAATCTTGAAGGACTAATCCTGCCATTTTCTGATTTTCCAAGGGTCAATCATGCACATTCTGATTTAATAACCCAAGGGCCAAACTTGACAATCTTTGAAAGTTTAGGGACCTAACTTGTCATTTTTCAAAGTTTAGGGACCTAAGTTGTAAATTTGCAATTTTTAAATCTCAAGGGCTAATTTTGACAACTTAAGAATCCCTAGGGACTTAAAATGATATTTTTCTTTATTTAGATTTACCAGGGACTGTTTTTGACAACTTTTGAAACTTGGGGGACTAAAGCGCCAATTATGCAAACTTGATATGTTTTTCACCGATTTTGATATTTTGCATTTAAAACACATAAAACACTTATTTGTGATATTTTTATCATTTTGATGCTTTTCCGAGTGTTTTCAGATGTTTTTGTAGTTTAATTGGTACAAAAATGATGAGTATTTAGACACTCATCAGTGGTTGTGACATGTTGAAAACTTGTGTTGGTAAAAATGGATCTTTGTAGTCGAATGAACCTTTGTTGATGAAGGTTCCTTAGGCGTAGAAATCACAATGAACCAAGTAGCACTTATGCGTAAAAACACCAAAGTTACGCGTAACAAAAGGAGTTACGCGTAGGTTTAGCTTACGATAAGTATGGAAAAGCACTAAAGTTATCGTAAAACAAGAAGTTAGGCGTAGAAAATTTAGGCGTGGGATTACCTTATGCGTAAGACTAAGCTTAGGCGTAAGATAAATCTTATGCGTAGGAATTTCTACGCGTAAGCTTTATGCTTATGCGTAATTTTGGGTTTTGCCCAAATGATCTTTACACTATCACGGTGGCAAAAGATATCCAAAGTCGACGTATTTTCGTGCTTATCCAAGCAAGAAAACACGGAGTAAACCACTGGCGAAGATCAAACCACGGATAAAGTTACGCGTAGAACTAGGGTTTTGATACGCGTAGCTTTACTCGTAAAAATGATTTTGCCCAAAGATGTTTCTAAACCAGATTTTTGTGATGAGTTAGCTTCAATATCACCAAAATAACACAAAAGTGTGAAACTTGATGAACCAAACCGTCTAAACAGGTTACGCGTAGGATGAAACCCTTGAACAAAAACTAGCTTAAAAACGTAGATCCACGCATAAAGTTTGAAACTTTTTGCCAAAAACAGTTATTTTAACACCTTAAAACATTGAAAGTACAAGAATCTTGGATTAAAAAGTGTAAAAAACGTGTTTTTAAGCGAACCAAAGTATCTCGTTAGCTTTACGCGTAGGACCAAAACCCACTTCAAAAGCAATAACGATTCACCCAACTAGTAGGCGATTGATACCACTGTTAGGTCACTAGTTTTACAACACAAGCATCAATACAAGAAATAAAGAAGATAAGAGATTGGTTAAACATGTTAAACACACACACACACGTATAGATCTTAGACGGTTATGCGTAAGGTGTAAAGAGAGTGAATAAAATGAACAACCAACCCTCAAGTGAGGGTTATAAAAGAGTATTTATATGAGGGAAGCTAGGGAAACACTCCTAGTTCCCATCCTTTCCTTAATGGACATGGGCCTAAGCTCATGGGACTTCTACACAAGCTTAAGGCTAATAACAAACATAAAGGCCATAATTAAGCTAACTATTACATATGAATTACTAACACTTAATTATGGTTTAGGAGTGATTCCAACATAGACGAATGTGAAGACCATTGCTGACTTTAAAGAATATGCCTTATGGAATTCTTCCATGCGTCGTATATAAAACCTTGGTCAACACAGAGATTTGACTTATCTGCTCAAGATACGCCGCATAACTACTTCCACATGCGCCGTAGCAACCTAAAGACTTCACCACGTAATTCCAAGATTAGAAGATACATACGTCATACGAAGACTGAAGATCCGCCGTATCTTAAGGCGGTGTACGACTATTTCGAATAAAATAATCTTGGACCCCACGCGAGTTACCCGGATACGGCGTGCATCGAGTAAACTAATACGTCGTATCAATGCCGTTTCGTAAAGTATAAATACCGGGTTAACTCGCCTCATTCGAGATATACATAATACACACGAAGAAGGTTCAGAATGCATAAGTAGGTCCTGCTAGTACTTTAATTCATAAGTAGATTCGTTTATTTGTATTAGTACTCTTTAATCTATCAAGATTGCATGCCTTGTCACCGCCATATGACTCGCATTTAATCTGCTTTCCCATCGGTTAAAGTATATTTGATGTTTATTTGGTTTATTAATGCATGTGCTTTGATTACATATTGAGTTTATCGTGGCTTGTTTGCGCTGCCATATGCCTCCCACAATTACTTCACTAACATCTTAGGATAGTTGGTGTAAGCCCTAACGGGATAAATAATTTAAACTTAGTAATCATTAAGTGTTTACACGCCTGTGTTAAGCAACCAACGAGAGAGAATAGACTTTAGTACTCATCTTATATAACTAGAAATTAAACGAAGTGAAAATCTACTTATCTGTCGGGTTGGCCTCTTATTTGTCATCTGTTTCCTATCTGTGTACGTGTGTGTTTATCGCCTTGTTACCCTTTTATTTTACGTAATCTAATCATTGTGCCAATCTCTCAGGCTCAAAACCCCCCTTCATGTTAGATTAGGTTTAGTTAGACTAACCTTAGAATTAAATTACTAATAGATATTTAAGTGTTGACATTCCACTCTTAGTGATCGACACTCTACTTAGCAACTAAGATACACTGATCGGGTATACTGCTCGTTAGTGTTTGTTATAGGATAAGTCGTCTAAAATAAATGTAAAACTTGATAATAATAATTTTCCTATACACTACGAAACACATCACACACACATAAAGTTCATTTAAAAATTAATACAAGGTTGAAGTATGTTTGTTATTCAAAAAATAAATTTTTCTAGTACAGGAGAAAGTTACGGTGTAAGCTCATGTATTGAGTTACGCCGTAAGTAATAACACCCCGACCAAAGTGCGAGATATTTGACGATGGTTATGATGTAACCTATTCATAGGGTTACGCCGAGAAACTCTCTAAGACAAATTCCAGGAGTGAAAGACTCTATGGTGCGTTTCCAAGCCATGCTTCTTCCTCCAAAGCTGCAAAAAAGTCATAACAAAACAAACCAACCAAACTATACTAATAAAAAGGAAAGAAAAGAGATAATTTGGGTTTTTTACAAAAAAGCACTTTTGTTTATTAACAAGTCTTTAAGTTAGACTCAAGGCCATGATTCATCATTGTTGCCGATGGACTTGTCCAAGCTCGTCCATTTCTCTCATAAAATTGTGTCTTACCCAGCCAACATTCATGGTGGTGCGAAGAAATTATTTTCTTTTGATTTTTCTTACCTTGGAAAACTTCTCATCAGGTCCTAAATAATTCCTAGTAATCCCAAACATCTCGATAACAATCGGAGGGGGTCTTTTGTAAGGTATGCCTAAAAGCTTACATCTCCGTTGTTCGTATGCTTCATAGTCATGATTTGTGAACCCATCATATCCTTGTATATCAAGGTAATCCATAATTTCATCTAATTCATCATCGTCGAACTTTGTGCTTTTAAACCATTCATCATCAAACTAATCCTCGATAAGATTTAGTTTGCAACGGTCTTTCTCTTCATCCCACCTTGTTTTGTATTCGTTCTTATCATCATCCCTTTCCTCATCAGGATTCACATTATTTCTTGGAGCTTCTTCATTCATTCAACCATTCCAAATATTCTCATTAGTTGAAGCATCCACTTTTTTGAACCTGATTTTAATCCAATCATCAAAAACTAATTTATCTACCCATGGTAATTCACTTCTTTCACCATCGTTTGTGGATGTCCAAAAATTATCATCATCCTCAGTCCTTTCCTGGCTACTTCCTCCATTACAGTCTTCGTCATAAGGATCACAAGAAGCCCAATATGTATCCCCATTGGTGCCTTTGATCTTAATCTTTTCACACCAATTTTTCCATCCACTTGTACTCCTGTGTCATCATTTAATTCAATTGAAGTACTTTTAACAACTTTGCCGTCAATAAGCTCCTCTTCATGTGATTCATGGTCGTCCTTGGTGATAGGGGTTTTATTGTCCTGGGAGCGGTTCAAGCTATCCTAAATGTTACCTTTTTCCTCTTTATCAACCTTACCATATACGATACGTATCCAATCGTCGAATGGTAATGTACCTTCCCATATAAGGTTCTTCTATCTCAATCATTAGTGGAGGTCCATAGATTCTTGTTATTTCGTAACCTAACTTCATTACCCCTGCCATCACATAGATCGATATTTGGGTCACAAGACGCCCATAAGTCGTATCCTTTTTCATGGTCCACCGGAATAGCTTCACACCAATGGTATTTGAACTCCGTGTTACGAGCTTAATTGACCTCCTTCAGATGTTGAGCCATAATAGTCGTGAGGGTACCTGTTTCCTTGCTAGTTAAAGTCAATCCAACAATTACCTTGAGTTCGGGATTTACCTCTATTAATACACACTTGGTATTTGGTGGCACATGAGAGTCCATTTTTTCAGTACCTTGATTACGCCGTAACTTGTTGGAAGAGTTATGGTGTAACTTTCTTCTGTCTTCCATTCGAGCATCATTTTCCTGCAAAACAGCACTAGAACTATTGATACTATTTGTTCCATGATGCACGTGTGATATATTTTCAGGAGTTGTATTCTTAGGTCTACCCTTTGTTGTTATTTCCTGGTTAATGACGCACACAAACTCTATTGGATGACATTTTCCCTTTTCATCCATGCTAAATGTTGGCAGTAAGTGGAGACATTTCTTTTTCCCCTTAAAAAAAGGAAATGCGGGCAGGGTGGAGCTCGGCAGAGGGTTCGAGAATAAGGTAGGGTCCTGTTCTTAAGATTCAGATAAGAAAAAAGTTACAAACCTTTATGTATGCACCTCCGTACAAGTGTTGCATACAAGTTCCGGCCATGATGATTGGGAAAGATTAAAGCAATTTGAACCGCTCACATAAACTAGTTTATCATTGTCAATTGTTAGAGAAATGCGTTTATTGAACACATCAATTACAACACGTGTTGTAGCAAGGAGGGGTCTTCCTAGAATTAAAGGTATTTCTAGGTCCTCTTCCATATCAAGGATGACAAAATCCACTAGGAAAGTGAACTTATCAATTTTACTAAAATGTTTTCTAAGACGCCTTTGGTATGCTAACAGCTTTGTCGGCCATTTCGATAGTCATGCGAGATAGGTTTTATTGGACTTTTGCACATTGATAATGGCATGATGCTAATGCTAGCTCGGGTAGGCTAAAGCATTGTTTACGCATAAATAATTAATAGAGCAAGGAAGAAGAAAACTTCTTGGGTCTTTTTCCTTCGAAGGTAATTGATTCTGAATGATGGCTAAACAATGCTCGTTTAACCTAATTTCTTCTCCCTCCGCTCTTGGTTTGTCATCAAACAAACTTTTTCTTTTGGGAAAGCTCCATGAGTGCCATTAAGTCTTCCTTCCCGTCTTCATCCTCGTAATGAAGACCATCTTGTTCAGACAGGTTAGAGAAATAATCAAGTTCTTCGTCCAAGTACCTGAAAGGAGTGTAAAGGGGTTGTCCACTTCTGGTAAATATTGCTTTGCATGCTCCTGAGTCTTTAGAACAACTAGCTTCATCTCTCTTGTTTTGCCATTGAACTTCATTTATTAATAGCCCAATTATAGTCTCGAGACTTGAAGAGTCTCATCATGG
>CM040244.1:253864375-254303943 GCA_022545495.1 Chrysanthemum lavandulifolium | reverse complement strand
ATAACTTTTCACATACATCAAACCATAACACAAAGTAGCATATAGATATTATTATGAGCTCCAACTCTCTACCTTGGGAGGTAGAGAGTATTTATAGTCTTACATAAATCGCCACACATCGGTCATGGATCGATGCATACGGTGGGTAAAGATCGTCTGTCCTCCACGGTGTTACTTAACTAAATACTACTTAACTTAAAATAACTACGACTCACGAAGTTTTCTAATGATTACATATACTTGAGGTGACCGACTCTTTATCGGGAATTTCTAATTCCTAACAATCTCCCCTGGGAGGTCACCAATCATGTACCAAAAATACATTGAATACAACCAGATGATACATTAACAATTGATCTTGCATTCTTGATGTAGTCCTTTGCTCCTAAGCTCGTAGTCATTGATTCTTCACATTGCATGTTTGGTTACTTCAAGTGGAGGTCTTTATTGATCCACGTGATGATAAGTTTGAGCCATCTTTGGAGATCACCATCAACAATCTCCGACACATCCTTTGTGGTGTTGGTATGTTGTGATGTTGTGACTTTGGGACCGACATGCTCACATTCCCGGATCATGATATCTTTTCATCGAGTAGCGAAAGCTTTAGTTGATTCATGATATTGGCAGTGTAGCGAAGCATGGAGTGAAAATATCGAGTCATTGATGCACTAATCATGATTTCTTTTGAGATGAATGTGTTAAGTGAGCATGCGGCTATGGATTGACCGCTTCATTTTGATCACCGCATAACGTCGGGCGCACTGCATACAACGATTAGCAACAAATCGCACGAAGTGTCTTTGATCACTTTCGTTGAATTGAGGTACACGACCACGGTTCCCCGTTGATCGATACATGTCTCGCTCGTGATCGTGTATAATTCAAGAATTTCCTTGACAGGTTTCGCAATGCTCTAGTCGTTCTCAAACCGGAACATCTCAAAGAAGACAACACGGAGTGAGTGAACCGACAAATTGAGATTCACCGATTGATGAAAAGAGATTTGAAAACAATCGTGTATTGCTCAATAGAAATTGTTTTTACACAACGAAGGTTTTATTGAAAATCAATTATCAATCATAAAATACCTTTTGGTTTGAAAAATGAGTACAGGTCGATGTGCTAAAGGAAAGAGTTTATTAAGCACAACGACCGGTTTTCAAAGGCATCCGTCAATCCATAACCGAACCGAGATTGATTCAAAAGATTGAATCGCCCATTGTTTCTCGTTCGTTGTCACATGGTTGATCTATATAATAGATCTCACATGCCACCTACCAGTGAGCTTGCTTGATGTTGGCTCGCAGGCTTTCCATCTTCATTGTGAATATGTAAACATATCACTCGGATGTTACAGCAATACCACAAGGATAATCGTGGGACTCAAGATATAATCTCTTCCACATTGTGTGAGACGAGAGTCTTCATTGAAAGTGTCCTAATGAGATTTATTGATGATCTCGTGGCTCTAGACTCAATTTGTGCATATTTGGATCTGTCTGGGAGACTGGGAGAGGTCTCCTTCTTCAATATCAACAATCTCTAAGAAAGTCGATAGATAATGTCGGTTCTCCGTGAGAATGAAACAAGTCCTTTTAAGAGGAACTTGAGTGGTTTGGAAAGTTGAAGTGCGTGCGTCATCGGGTCCATGACGTCTTGTCTTCAATACCGATGTTACCATCAGTAGCATATGAATTGAACCCGATATCGCCGTTGAATAAATGGAGGGCTATTTGTTTTCACCCTTTCTCATTCAAATCTTTTAATTCTTCAACCCCCGCTTAACCGAGACTTCATAGCTATTACATTGTTGGGTTTATTCCATTACTAGCCTAGCCTTAGTCCGCACTCTTCCCATATCTCATTTTTCTCCTTTCTCATCATACCTAAGGACTTCTACACTAACTAGTGGATTGTCCTGGGTAGATCCCTCCGGTTACAGCGGATCATGGGAACCAATACCTAACCTTATCATCCTTATATCACCGTATCATAAAGTAAAGTTGGTCGGTCAATTTGGTATTGTTCATCCGCCATTGGATCCAATTGAAAACCATTTGAAAATCAATTCGGATACTTGTTGATACATTATCAAAGCATTTTGTACTGAATTGTTTTGATATTTTAGAACGAGAACTCCCTCAACATGTGCATCAAGTATCTCAAAAATGTTTTGCACACGGAGGCAAGAGAAAGAATTAACTTCTTTGATTAAGCGCATCAAACTCCCCTCAATTGTAAGATATAACTTTTCACATACACATCAAACCATAACAAAAGTAGCATATAGATATTATTATGAGCTCCAACTCTCTACCTTGGGAGGTAGAGAGTATTTATAGTCTTACATAAATCGCTACACATCGGTCATGGATCGGGCATACAGGTGGGTAAAGACCCGTCGTCCTCCACGGTGTTACTTAACTAAATACTACTTAACTTAAAATAACTACGACTACGAGCTTAATGATTACATATACTTGAGGTGACCGACTCTTTAATACCGGAATTTCTAATTCCTAACAATCTCCCAAGTGGAGGTCACCTCAATCATGTACCAAAAATACATTGAATACAACCGGATGATACATTAACAATTGATCTTCCATTCTTGATGTAGTCCTTTGCTCCTAAGCTCGTAGTCATTGATTCTTCACATTGCATGTTTGGTTACTTCAAGTGGAGGTCTTTCTTGATCCACGGATGATAAGTTTGAGCCATCTTTGGAGATCATCGCCTATCAACAATCTCGACACATCCTTTGTGGTGTTGGTATGTTGTGATGTTGTGACTTTGGGACCGACATGCTCACATTACGGATCATGATATCTTTTCATCGTAGTAGCGGAAGCTTTAGTTGATTCATGATATTGGCGCGCAGTGCGAGAAAGCATGGAGTGAAAATATCGAGTCATTGATGCACTAATCATGATTTCTTTTGAGATGAATGTGTTAAGTGTTGGTTCCCATGATCCGCCAGATCGGAGGATCTACCCGTGGACAATCCACTAGTTAGTGTAGAAGTCCTTAGGTATGATGATAAAAGGAGAAAATGAGATATGGGAAGAGTGCGGACTAAGACCGAGCTAGTCTTGGAATAAACCCAACAAGGTCCTAGTTATGAAGTCTCGGCAAGCCTTGAAGGGGTTGAAGAATTAAAAGAATTGAATGAGAATAGGGTGAAAACAAATAGCCCTCCATTTATTCAACCTTAGGCGTAAAGGGTTCAATTCATATGCTACCGATGGTAACATCGGTATTGAAGACAAAGAGCGTCATGGACCCGATGGACGACTGTATTTCAACTTTCCAAACCACTCAAGTTCCTCTTAAAGGACTTGTTTCATTCTCACGGGAACCGACATTATCTATTGACTTCTCTTAGAGATTGTTGATATTGAAGAAGGAGACCTCTCCTCAGTCTCCGCACGAGATCCAAATATGCACAATTGAGTCTAGAGCCACGAGATCATCAATAAATCTCATTAGGACACTTTCAATGAAGACTCTCTGCTTCACACAATGTGAAAAGAGATAATATCTTGAGTCCCACGATTATCCTTGTGGTATTGCCGTAACATCCGAGTGATGTGTATGCATATTCACTATGAAGATGGAAAGCCTTCGAGCCAACATCAAGCAAGCTCCTCGGTAGGTGGCATGTGAGATCTATTATATAGATCAACCATGTGACAACCGAATGAAACAATGGGGCTTATTCAATCTTTCAATCAATCCTCGTTCAAAGTTATGGATTGACGGATGCCTTTGAAAAACCGGTCGTTGTGCTTAATAAACTCTTTCCTTTAGCACATCGATCGTGTACTCATTTTTCAAACCAAAAGGTATTTTTGTTATTGATAATTGATTTTCAATAAAACCTTCGTTGTATTGCAAAAACAATTTCTATTGAGCAATACACTAATGTTTTTCAAATCTCTTTTCATCAATTAGTGAATCTCAATTACCGGTTCACTCACTCGTGTTGTCTTCTTTGAGATGTTCCGGTTTGAGAACAATGAAGAACAAAACCCGTCAAGGAAATTCTTCGAATTATACCGATCACAGCAAGACATGTAATCGATCAACTGGGAACCGCGGGTCGTGTACCTCAATTCAACGAAGTGATCAAAGACACTTCGTGCGATTTGTTGCTAACTATTGTATGCGGTATGCCCGATGTTTGCAAATGATCGTAATGAAGCGGTCAATCCATAGCCGCATGCTCACTTAACACATTCATCTCAAATGAAATCATGATTAGTGCATCAATGACTCGATATTTTCACTCCATGCTTCGCTATCGCCGCCAATATCATGAATCAACTAAAGCTTCCGCCACTCGATGAAAAGATATCATGATCCGTAATGCGAGCATGTCGGTCCCAAAGTCACAACATCACAACATACCAACACCACAAAGGATGTATCGAGATTGTTGATAGTCGATGATCTCCAAAGATGGCTCAAACTTATCATCACGTGGATCAGTAAAAGACCTCCACTTGGAATAACCAAACATGCAATGTGAAGAATCAATGACTACGAGCTTATGAACAAAGGACTACATCAAGAATGCAAGAACAATTTTTTAATGTATTATCTATTTGTATTCAATGTAATTTTGGTACATGATTGAGGTGACCTCCCTTAGGGGGAGATTGTTATGAATTAGAAATTCCCGGTATTAAAAGAATCGGTCACCTCAAGTATATGTAATCGTTAGAAAGCTCGTAGTCGTAGTTCATTTAAGTTTAGTAGTATTTAGTTAAGTAACACCGTGGAGGACGGACGGTCTTTACCCACCAGTATGCCCGATCCACACCCAAAGTGTGGCGATTTATGTAAGACTATAAATACTCTACCTCCCAAGGCAGAGAGTTGAGCTCATAATAATATCTTTCACTTTCTCTCACTAAGTTCCCTAAACCTCTAACTCTTCTCTAGAATTCCATCTATATGCTACTTTGTGTTATGGTTTGATGTGTATGTGAAAAGTTATATCCTACGTAAATTTCAGAAACATCCATTCCACAAGCATTATATCCTAGTTTAAATCGAGTCTTATATATATTATTACCGCCGATTTTACGCCAAGGTTTCGTTTGTTTTCTTCAAGTGTGCGTGTTTAGTTTGTCGAGAAGAAATTACATAAGATTGGAAGGAGCTTTTCACGCAATAATTCTTCTTGAAAAGGTTTTAACCACCACTTTACACGGATCCTACCGAGATAATCGTGGGAGTATTAGTTTTTCGTTTTTAATTACCTTCCATGATCATATCTTTGATACTTTGGGAACATTGGGGACAATGTTCGGTTTAAGTGAGGAGGAAAATAAAACGGAACTTTGAAACTATGCTTATCCTTGATTATTTTCTTTGTCCAATTGCATTTCGTAATAAACCATGAGAAAATGTTGGTTAGGGTAATTTTGGCACCAAATTTAAAATTTTCCTTAACATATAGGAGTGGGCCATTAGTCTTAACAAAAGCGTCTCACGGATAGGAAGTTGCATGACTAGCACAAAAACCCTTTACCACCCAAATTCCACCCAAAATGTGAGGATCGCCTTAGATTAGTAGGAATAAAAGCATTCATCTTCAATGCTTAGAGTGTGAACCGGTAGTATATTAGATTCTAGAACTTGTTTTGTGATGCATTCCGAGATCGCAGAGTGAGACTACACTTGTGTAGTTAGGAATAACTAAATGATAAGAGGCATTAGGATAACCCTTGTTTGATACCCGTAATATAATTACTTCTTCCATATCGGTTGAGTAATTCCATCACACCCTTTGCGTTGTACTCATCTTTAGTACACGATACCCCTAGTTAACCCCTAGTGGATTGTCCCTGGGTAGATCCCTCCGGTTCTGGCGGATCATGGGAACCAACACTTAACACATTCATCTCAAAAGAAATCATGATTAGTGCATCAATGACTCGATATTTTCACCCATGCTTCACCGCCAATATCATGAATCAACTAAAGCTTCCGCTACTCGATGAAAAGATATCATGATCCGTAATGTGAGCATGTCGGTCCCAAAGTCACAACATCACAACATACCAACACCACAAAGGATGTGTCGAGATTGTTGATAGTCGATGATCTCCAAAGATGGCTCAAACTTATCATCACGTGGATCAAGAAAAGACCTCCACTTGGAATAACCAAACATGCAATGTGAAGAATCAATGACTACGAGCTTATGAACAAAGGACTACATCAAGAATGCAAGAACAATTTTTAATGTATTATCTATTTGTATTCAATGTAATTTTGGTACATGATTGAGGTGACCTCCTTAGGGGAGATTGTTAGGAATTAGAAATTCTCGGTATTAAAAGAATCGGTCACCTCAAGTATATGTAATCGTTAGAAAGCTCGTAGTCGTAGTTCATTTAAGTTTAGTAGTATTTAGTTAAGTAACACCGTGGAGGACGGACGGGTCTTTACCCACCGTATGCCCGATCCATGCCTCAAAGTGTGGCGATTTATGTAAGACTATAAATACTCTCTACCTCCCAAGGTAGAGAGTTGGAGCTCATAATAATATCTTTCACTTTCTCTCACTAAGTTCCCTAAACCTCTAACTTTCTCTCTCTAGAATTCCATCTATATGCTACTTTGTGTTATGGTTTGATGTGTATGTGAAAAGTTATATCCTACAGAAATTTTGTAAACATCCATTCCACAAGCATTATATCCTAGTTTAAATCGAGTCTTATATATATTATTACCGCCGATTTTACGCGAAGGTTTCGTTTGTTTTCTTCAAGTGTGCAGGTTTAGTTTGTCGAGAAGAAATTACATAAGATTGGAAGGAGCTTTTCACGCAATAATTCTTCTTGAAAAGGTTTTAACCACCACTTTACACGGATCCTACCGAGATAATCAGGGGAGTATTAGTTTCTTTCGTTTTTAATTACCTTCCATGATCATATCTTTGATACTTTCGGGGAACATTGGGGACAATGTTCAGTTTAAGTGCAGGGAAGGAAAATAAAACGGGAACTTTGAAACTATGCTTATCCTTGATTATTTTCTTTGTCCAATTGCATTTGCGTAATAAACCATGAGAAAATGTTGGTTAGGGTAATTTTGGCACCAAATTTAAAATTTTTCTTAACATATAGGAGTGGGCCATTAGTCTTAACAAAAGCGTCTCACGGATAGGAAGTTGCATGACTAGCACAAAAACCCTTTACCACCCAAATTCCACCCAAAATGTGAGGATCGCCCTTAGATTAGTAGGAATTAAAGCATTCATCTTCAATGCTTAGAGTGTGAACTGGTAGTATATTAGATTCTAGAACTTGTTTTGTGATGCATTCCGAGATCGCAAGTGAGACTACACTTGTGTAGTTAGGAATAACTAAATGATAAGAGGCATTAGGATAACCCTTGTTTGATACCCGTAATATAATTACTTCTTCCATATCGGTTGAGTAATTCCATCACACCCTTTGCGTTGTACTCATCTTTAGTATGCCACACTGAACGATTAAAGATGATTGAATTAAGCAATGAGGATGTGAGATCTCCATGTTCGTAATCTAATGAGAGAATTGCACAGGTCCAAGCTACGAATGCCATGCAAATGAAATGCAAGATTGAGCCCTATCGCTACTTCATCCGACCTCATTCGCTTGTTATCCATAGTCGAGGGATCGAACATGTAGTGCTCTTTTCCGCCTGTGACTTACCTACATTGACAAGAAGCTTGTTGTTGAACTTAGAGCATTTAAAGTCGCAACTTACCAATGAAGAAGTTCAAAGGATGGTTCCAAGGCGACTCTTCAAGTAATCTACAAACAATTTCACCCATTCATCGTTGGGGAATATTCAATAGACACGATCAACACTTGACCGAATTTCCTTCAAAAACATACCGAATGGAAATTCGAGAATTATTGAGACATTTATCCAACTCATGGATAATGTGAAAAGTACATTGAGGAAACCGTATAAAAGAATGAAGACGTGAAGGAGTGTCGGTGCGCTTGAAAGATTGTTGTGATAAGTTGGGTAATGTATCCGTGAAGAATCGGGTGCCGAATGCGTAATGTTAGAGAAAACAAATAATGATGAGTCTGGACAATGCTAAAATAGAATCTTCATGCTCATGTCCACAAGAGAGAGAGGTGCACCGCCACAACCCATGCAAGCTAATGCAAAGGAACGCTACATGGAAGCTTCGGATGTACCCAAGATAGAGATGCACCGCCACAACTGGCATGTAACGTTAATGCAGAGGAAACTTGCATGAAAGTTTCTGCAGCACCTAGGTATGCATCTTCTTCTCAAAATGATGATTATGGATTGCATGAGTACATCGTGATTTGTGCTCGATGATTCCTTGAACACCGAACTCAATACCTATAAGGATCGAGTTGCCATATATTTAACAACGTGCTAAGTTTGAACTTACCACTCGTGAAAGGGACATGGATATCCAAATGCGCATAATTATTAGAAAAATAATTTTAGAGAAGAAGTATTAAAACAAGAGTTAAACTCCTTATAAGAAAAGCTTTCCAAACTGCTAAGCAAAAACACGAACTTCAAGAAAATGTTAAAATGCTTAAGCAAGAATTCAAAGCTAAGGAATCAAAACTTTTGAATGATTTTTCCAATCTAAAACTTTGAAAACAAGCTTGAAAATAAGTTGTGCGCACAAGGGAATACCATTCAAACCGCTCACATGATCACTAAGCATCGAGTCTTAAGCGATAAGCATAGCATTCCCTTGTTGAGGAACCAAATCCAGAGGTAATTAAAAGGCTAGAAATGCTCATAAGGTGCTTTATGATGGTAATGAAATCCTTAAGCCTAGGCGTAAACCTAGTTGCGTTGAGTGCAATCGAGAAGATAAGAAACTGATGAAGTCACTAGTGAGAAAATGAATAAGAAGTTAGAAGATCCCGAGTGTAAAAGGAATAACATAACGATCAAACCCCATAATTACACTAAAGAAAATTGGATCTCCTTGAACAAGTTTAAGCCTCGAGACTCTATTAACCCCCACCAAGTGTTCGAAAAGGATATGGAAATGCAAAAGTCAAAATCTTGTTGAAAAGAATCCCCCTTGTAGGAAAGCGCTTAAATCAACTGCGTATCCTCCTAATACACCAATGCACTTAGTTCCTAGATCTCTTGCCACTAAAAGCAAGACCTTAATCGATGAATATGTTATCTTTCAACTATTTGTTGATTTTGAGAAAACTTGTAAGAAAAGGATCACACCCACCGTATAATCAAGGGAAAGGGTTTTGAGCAAACTAAAGAATGCTATTTAACCGAGGTCATGCCTTTCTTTAAACAACTAAAAGATCAATTTGAGAGTCTTAAAAGGGGACGATTCGATATTAAAGAAATGGAAAAGGTATTTGATGCAATGATTGTTGAGGTTAGTGACTATGAGAGAGAATTAAAATATAGTGAGATTGAAAGGAAGAACTTGCATACAATCGAATGAGAATCGATTTCGAATGTATTGCTCAAGATGTGTTTTTCATCGCTACAAATTGTTCCATTAATGCTTCTCAATTTCATGAATTATCCTGTTGTTCGAAAGTCTCCCATGATCGTGTCATTGAGCTTGAAACAACAAATTCAAAATTGCATGAGAAAATAGAACAGATGATCATGATAACTTGGTCAAACATTATTCTAAATTAGAAGTTGAACATCTTGCTTGCAATTAAAACATCAACATCTCAAAGAAAATATTAAAACCTCAAATATCAAGACATCCTCCGATGCTCCCGAGTTTGATGCGCTTTTGAAATTAGCAAACGTGATGAACAAATTCGAGCTCATTATAACACCATCAAAAGATTGAAAGCCCAAATTTCACAACCGAAAGGTGAAAAGAAGGATGTACTTGGTTCCCGTATGCCTACACCTTTAGATTCTCGTAATTTCCAACTTCAAAACATAATTGATAACTTGAAAAAGGAAAATGATTGTTTTAAAGTCGAAATTTCAAAGGTTAATGATCAAAACAAAGAGTTATGTGATTCATTTAAAGTTAATCATGATAAACAAATTGAAAAGATAACTTTACTTAACGATATTGAGAATCAAGCGTGAGGTGAAAGGAAAGTTGCCAATCCCAAATTGCAAATACTGCTCCTAAGGTTTCGCTTGTGATAAATATGCTATCGATATGTTATATATTCCCCGCCCATTAGGAATAATGAACTTGCACATAAAGCATATCTCTCATACCTTAAGGAAAGTTTGAAGAGTCTCCTGAGATTGTTGAAGATGAAAGATTAGAAAACCTTTGATAGTACTATAGCCTATGCCGCATGGATGCCAAACGATCTCGGGAACTCTTAGAGTATGTAATTGTCACAAGTCCGAAATCTAGCAATAGGCGAGATAGAATAGTTGTGCCTTGTTCTATGCTAAAGCCAAGCATGTGACCCTTGATATGCCTTGTTCCATGTCTAAATTCAAGCAAGCAACCCGTGATGTGCCTCCTAGAATTTCGGATCCCAAAGACTTCTAGACCAGAATGAAAGTAGTGAAGCCATGTAATGTTCCCATCGTTACTTCTACAGAGATGTTAAGATTGACACTAAAGTTAGCGGGTCAAAACCTAGAAGCAATGCAAAGAAGGATAGGATTACGCAAACTAAAAGTGTTAATGATAAGGAAGTGAAAGAACACCATAGGGACAAGAAGTTTGATTTGAAAAAAGAATCGTGTTAGTTCTAGTATTAGCTCTAAGCTTATCAAATTAATTCGAGGCCTCATGTCGTCTCGCAAAACATGTAAAAAATGTTTATTTTCCGGTAATCATGATAAATGTGATGTGTTATTTCGAGGTCTAAGACTCATAACCCAATTAAGAAAGTTTGAGAGCGAAACAGATTAGCAATCCACGAAACCTACAGTGGAATGTGTTTACAAATGTAGGATTTCATGGAAGCCCACGTGTCGAATATTAACGCATGGCAAACCTTACCCTTAGCTAGATCCACTATGCCTAGAATAGTGCTCTTAGGTTTGGAAGCCAACCGGTAGAATAATCCCATTAAGCACAAAAGGTCATTTGACTAAGCTCGATTCTTCTACTAGTTCACCCTAGTGATAATGCCATTGCATCTAGGGTTCTACGATTCAAAGATTGTTTGTGTAACCAAAAGGAACCCATCAAGACGTGGGGATCCAATGTTTCCACCGCTTCGCCTCGTTGTCCAAAGCAAAGTCGCATAAATCGTCCCTTGGTATTTGGATTCGGCGGCTCTAAACATATGATTGGGCTCTTAACTATGACGTCTGCTCACTTCAGCTCAGCCTCAGACTTCATCATAATGGCGTCATGCAGAGATAACACTTCGTGCCCTGCTCAAAGAAAAGAAAGGTGTCGCTTGAGGCGCTTTATCTTCTTAAGAAGAGAAATCTTCATGTTTATGACCATTCTCATCGACATTCTTCATCAACATGCTTCATGCTTTTTCCATGCGCTTACCATCAAGTGAACCGGACTATCGATAATTACTCTTATCCTCTTGCTCAATATAATGAAGATGGCGACATCATGTGCTAATTTTGCGGGGAGAAGTGCGAATATAATACATTTGGATGATAATCACTTGGTTAATCAAGAATGGCATCTCAGTATGCAATCCTTGAGGGGAGAAGAAGTGTGAATTTTTGCATGGTTGACTCCGATAGTTGAGAATATATGGTCAAACGGTCCTAACTCATGTAAGAACCGAGATTCTTCTTATCGGATCATCTTCACATGTAGTTTCTTCTAAGAGCCGTTGGTTGACATCTTCACACGTTGATATGATTAAATGACAAAGTGCTTCTAGTTGTGGGTGATTTCTTTGATGAACATCTTTCTCGTTCTTGTTTGATTGGGAGGATTTTAATTAAGGGATTTGCTATTTACAAGTTAACGGAATGCCTTTTGGTGAAGAAGATGTTAACTGTCTATTTCCCATTCGGATAATCTTGAAGAAGGTCGAGTCTACAGCCTAATCTACATTTGAAAGCTACATGATTAGAAGACTAAAGACTAATTGCATTTGATGATCTAAAGACTTCTTCTTAATCCGGCGAGAAGAACACTTGAATATCTTCGTCAATTTAGGGAGAGCACTAATTGGAGGAGATTGAAAAGCCAAAATTTAATCCCCAATTAGACTTGTTTCGATTCTTTAGCAATGATTCATTGCTTGATTTTTTATGACACTCCTCCAACGCCTAATGCTTCAATTACTAAGGATAAGCTGGGATTCATTGTTTTTAAAGATATGTTTGATGAGTACTTTCAATCTCCAACGAATGTTGACCATCTAGTTTCAAGCTCATGCTCCGGTTTCTCTTGACTCAACAGTTCACCATCTAAGAAGTACTTCTTTAATTCTCAAGAAACCTTATCTCAAATTAATTCACAAGGCATTGATAACGACTATCATGATGTTGTAGTTGCACTATTGAATAATGATCCGCTTTTGTATATCTTTGCCAAATCTTCACGGATTATTGTTCCTCCTCATGGTGCACGCTATAAATCAACCACATGAACATTAAGGAAATTGACTACCTCATCCGCTCGAAAACATTATTGGTGAATCTTCGGATCGCTTTACATGTATACCTTAAGGAAGAATGCATTGATGTTGAGGAATCATTTGCTTCGGTTCATTCAGTGGGTCAATGTACATCCGATTGTATGTTTATTCACGTGTTGACATTTGACACAAGTTGATTACTCGTAGTATCACTTATTTGAGATTGAAGTTGACCTTCACAAAGGCGTGTTCTTATTTGATAACTTGCTCGGCTTAAGAATTTGTGTTGAAGGCTTGGTTTATCTAGTTACCAGTCAATGGAGTAGATGGTTGAAGACCGGTTAACTATCACTATTAGGAGTTACGTTGTTTTACTCAAAGGTCACATGCGAGATGACGATGTGGATAATATCAAGAGGTGTTAATGTCTCATACTTTGTGTGAGTATGAGTACTTAGAGATTTGCTTGAAGCATAGATTCTCGACAATCGTTCTTCCATCTCTAAGTGCAAGCTTAAGACACAAATGCGGGAATTCACTTCGTTTCAAGTTTGGTATATCGGTATTTTCTTCAACAAAGGGTCACTTCAAATTGTCTACATATGGGTTGATAAAGATAGTCGAGAGAGTTTATGTAGCAAATTGATTCTTACAGATTCATTTGGGCTATTTGAGTTCTTCTCACAAGATTTCAAGTTTATGGATATATTATGTTTTGGATTCGAGGTATCAAACCATTTAGGGAAGGATATATTATTCCAACTATTTGGGGAAGGATATATTATTCCAACTATTTGGGGAAGTGGTCTCGGAGACATTTGGTTTTGTTACTTAGGTGTTTAGTTGGAAGAAATGTGAGAAGAATATTTGGAACATGAGATGATCACCGCTTATCGACATCTTATATACGGTTCATGATAAAGTGCTTCCGGTTATATGCACAACATGTTCACTTGATCGAGCTAATTCAAATTTATTTCGTAGTTGACATCCACAGAGATGATTAGTGACTCAACATGTTACATGGATGTCATCGTCTCTACTCTTGTTGGGTACATGTACATTATGTGCCGATTGGTTATATGTTATATAACCGGAATGCACTTGGTAAAATGAAGATGTTGATATATTGTTCCCCAAACGTACAACCGGTCAATCTCAAGAGTAAGGTATACATCGGGATGCATAACAGTTCATGTGATCGGTCGTAATCGCTAATCCGGATTTGATAACCACCGAGACGATCAATGTCAACTTGTTACTTCGGTGTTCTCGTGTTCTTGGTGCCGAGCTTCAATCAATGAGACCGCTTTGTAGTCAACTCTACTTCTTTGGGAAATGGTCTTTATTCGATGTTTGTCGGTTTGGGGAAGCTACCAAAGATTTAAATTGAGAAGGCTCATGTTCGATCGATTTTCTTAGAAGCCTCGAATGCTTTGGTGGCGAAAGTTTAGAGATGTTGATTCCTTTCTTCTACAACGTGGTCGAACGATATCTTTATCTCGGTACTCATTTCATCATTCTCTTAAACTAATTTATCTCTTGTAAATATTTATTCGAAAAACAAAATACAAAATTATAAAACTCTCAAAAAAAAAAAAATCAAATAGAAAATTATAAAACCTTCAAAATCCATAAAAATCAAAAATTGAAAATCTTCAAAAATATTGTCATTTTGTCATGTTTTCTCGGTTCGATAATATCTCGGTCTTTGTGATGTCATTCAAAGAATGACACGGACTTTAGATGTTGTTCGAATTCAAAAAAAAATATATATATATATATATATATATTTTTGGAGAAAGAGAATATGGTTTATTGTCATTTTGCAATAACCCGGTTTTAATAGAAAGAACAGAGCCATGTCTTAACATGTTTTCACATTCCATGCTCGATTCTATAAACATTTATCTCTGAAAACTAAATGCTTTGAAAAATAACTCGATCTCTATTTTTGATAATCATCGGGACTTATTTGTCAAAATTCCTATCTCTCAATCAACAACCTATGTCATTGATTGAGGGGAGAATGATTTCAATTAAATTAAAAAGTTATTTGGCATTAAAACTGTTTTAAAAGATATAAATGCATGTTTTATCAATGGAGTGTAAAGTCTTAAATCCGATCCTTATCGGTTCAAACGCTTTCACAATCAAGTCACAATTCCCTTAAAGCTTTCAAAATCAATTTAAATCAATAAGAGATCACAAATCTCAAATGATTTGATAATTGGATCGGGGAGAATGTGTGATTTAAATTGGATTTAAAGCGATAATTAGGTAAATGGTTTTATAAGGATGTACATGCTATCACCCACATGTGACAAACGATTTCAAATTTTCCATGCACATGTTGAGGGGAGCATCTATCTTAAACCTTTGATTTGAAACGTATTCATTCATCCCATGTGCAGGGTTCCTCTAGTATGTGCAAAACTCTTTTCAAACCTCGAGGCACATATTGAGGGGAGCGAATTTATGGAAACCTCATCCTTCCCGAAATGCTATATCTACTTGATTTGATATGGGAAGTGATGTTGATATTTTTAGAAAATGGTAATCAAAGAAGTTAATTCTTTCTCTTGCCTCCGTGTGCTAAACATTTTCAAATACTTGATGCACATGTTGAGGGGAGTTCTCGTTCTAAAAATATCAAAATATCAAAAACAATTCGTGTACAAAATGCTTTGACAATATATCACAAGTATCTCAATTGATTTTCAAATGGTTTTCAATTGATCCAATGGCGTATGAACAATACCAAATAGACCGACCAACTTTACTTTATATGCGGTGATATAAGGATGATAAGGTTAGGTATTGGTTCCCATGATCCGCCAGAACTGGAGGGATCTACCAGGATAATCCACTAGTTAGTGTAGAAGTCCTTAGGTATGATGATAAAAGGAGAAAATGAGATATGGGAAGAGTGCGGACTAAGACCGAGCTAGTACTATAATAAACCCAACAAGGTTCTAGCTATGAAGTCTCGGTAAGTAATCAGGGTTGAAGAATTAAAAAGAATTGAATGAGAAAAGGGTGAAAACAAATACCCTCTATTTATTCAACCTTAGGGGTAAATCGGTTCAATTCATATGCTCGATGGTAACATCGGTATTGAAGACAAGACGTCATGGACCCAGGACGACTTGCACTTCAACTTTCCAAACCACTCAAGTTCCTCTTAAAGGTCTTGTTTCATTCTGTGGTGGAACCGACATTATCTATCGACTTTCTCTTAGAGATTGTTGATATTGAAGAAGGAGACCTCTCCCTAGTCTCCCGACAGGATCCAAATATGCACAAATTGAGTCTAGAGCCACGAGATCATCAATAAATCTCATTAGGACACTTTCAATGAAGACTCTCTCGCTTTCACACAATGTGGAAGAGAGATTATATCTTAAGTCCTACGATTATCCTTGTGGTATTGCCGTAACATCCGAAAGTGATGTGTATACATATTCACAATGAAGATGAAAAGCCTTCTGGAGCCAACATCAAACAAGCTCCTGTAGGTGGCATGTGAGATCTATTTTTAGATTAACCATGTGACAACTAAGCGAAACAATGGGGCGATTCAATCTTTTGAATCAATCTCGTTCGTGTTATGGATTGACGGATGCCTTTGAAAAACCGGTCGTTGTGCTTAATAAACTCTTTTCTTTAGCACATCGATCGTGTACTCATTTTTCAAACCAAAAGGTGTTTTTTATGATTGATAATTGATTTTCAATAAAACCTTCACTGCATTGCAAAACAATTTCTATCGAGCAATACACGATTGTTTTTCAAATATCTTTCATCAATCGCTGAATCTCAATTATTTGGTTCACTCAATTCCGTGTTGTCTTCTTTGAGATGTTCCGTTTGAGAACAATAGAAACAACTATGGAAACCCTCACAAGGAAATTCTTCGAATTATACGATCACAGTAAGACATGTAATCGATCAACGGGGAACCGTGGGCCGTGTACCTCAATTCAACTAGTGATCAAAGACACTTTAGTGCAATTTGTTCGCTTGTTGTATGCAGTGCGCCGAGCGTTCTTAAATGATCGTAATGAAGCGGTCAATCCATAGCCGCATGCTCACTTAACATTCATCTCAAAAGAAATCATGATTAGTGCATCAATGACTCGATATTTTCACCATCCATGCTCGCAGCGCTCCGCCAATATCATGAATCAACTAAAGCTTCCGCTACTCGATGAGAAAATATCATGATCCGAGAATGTGAGCATGTCGGTCCCAAAGTCACAACATCACAAAATACCAACACCACAAAGGATGTGTCGAGATTGTTGATAGTCGATGATCTCCAAAGATGGCTCAAACTTATCATCACGTGGATCAAGAAAAGACCTCCACTTGGAATAACCAAACATGCAATGTGAAGAATCAATGACTACGAGCTTAAGAGCAAAGGACTACATCAAGAATGCAAGATCAATTGTTAAATGTAATATCTATTTGTATTCAATGTAATTTTGATTCATGATTGAGGTGACCTCCTGTGGGGAGATTGTTAGAATTAGAAATTCCGGTATTAAAGAGTCGGTCACCTCAAGTATATGTAATCGTTAGAAAGCTCGTAGTCGTAGTTCATTTTAAGTTTAGTAGTATTTAGTTAAGTAACACCGTGGAGGACGGACGGGGTCTTTACCCACCGTATGCCTGATCCAGACCACAAAGTGTGCGATTTATGTAAGACTATAAATACTCTACCTCCCAAGGTAGAGAGTTGGAGCTCATAATAATATCTTTCACTTCTCTCACTAAGTTCCCTAAACCTCTAACTTTTCTCTCTAGAATTCCATCTATATGCTACTTTGTGTTATGGTTTGATGTGTATGTGAAAAGTTATATCTTCACAGAGACAGCGGCTGCCATAGCCGTGATTTTGTTGATGTTGCCTTTGAAAGAAGCGAGATGGGAGAAGAAGCAACCATGTCTTGCATAGAGATAGTGTAAAGACTAGAAGCACGCGAGCCGAGATATAAGGTCGTTTCCATGTAGATCACGAATGAAACAAGATTTCTCCACGAAAGCAACCTCCAAATCTCCATCACAAACCGACCCTCTTGAAAGCAGTTGTGCACCGAGGCCTTCCACATAGTAAACCTGCTTATTTCGATGTTCCCATTGATATAGTCTCCATGTAGCCCATGATAGCTGCTGGTGATCATTCCCGAATCTGACGTGTGCCAATGAACTTTGCAATAAAGTTTGATAATGATTTAAGGTTGCTGTCATGTGTGGGAACATCCATATCAACAATCCGGAGAATGATCATTGTCACTGCATTACACACAAAGCGACACAGATGGAATTGAAGTAGATGTGGAACCCGAAATGCTAGAGGGTTCCTAGAGCGGATATAGTGAACATACACATCAATAAATTTAGGCATCTATTTAAATCCTAGTGTGTTATGTATCCATTTCGCCATCTATAACTACTATTTGCTTTAGTCTAGGTGAATGCACTAGGTGGTACTACATTCTTTGGAGGTAAAACTGGAGCTACAGGGACAACAATGCATTTCTTAGAATCTAAAGAAGGCGGTCTACCAAGCACATACTTAGAATGATTAGTGGGCCGAGAGGTATTCCAATTCTTAGGATTCCTTAAACGAGAGATGATAGCTTTAGCAACACATTTGTCATGACAATCGAAATTCATACTTTACGACAAATAACACAAGGTGCATCGGACTAAATATCATAAGTACTTAAAGGTTTAGCATTAGTTACATCACTATTTCTATTACATTTGCGGATGCAATATCTATAGTGGAAGCAACGTGAGTCTTATTCATAGTCCTAGGGTGTTCTTCTACTTTAGCATTCCTTATTGATCTTTTCTTAGATCGTAACTTCCTATTCTTCGATGTAGTGCCCTAGGTCGTGAAGTGCGGACGTTTGGAAAAGACGAAACTATTCTGCTTCAAGAGAAGGAAGCACGTTAGCAACTTGTGATTTGGCGTTAGGGATTCTAGGTTCACGATTACTAAGTGTTACGGTGCTATTCTCTTAATCACGGTAGGCGGAAGTTGTTCATACTTTCCTAACATTTCTCTTAGCTTAAAGATAGTGTGCACCAATTCTTGATTTTCGAACAAAGATTTCCCAAAAATTCATGACTTCTTAGTGTGTTCAAGAAAATGATCAAGCTCGCTTGATGTTTCATCAAGAGTCTTTTAAGTAAATCAAATATGACACCATTTCTGTTTAACTTTACAAGTTCTTGTTCATATTTAGAGATTTGACATTTCAAAGACACGTTTTGATCATCCGATTACTCAAATTTTGGATTAAGCGATTTAGATTGCAAGCTGGTTGATTTTGTTTTGCAAAGCAAGTTCACGATTTTGACGGTCTTTGCACCATTGAAGACGGCGTTTTGCATTTGAAAGCTCATTATTCAATCGATTCATTTTAGTTTTAAAGACTTGAACTGATGCACATTATCATAATTCTCAATAGTTACAACATTATCAACAATATCACGAGAGATATGATCGGATGCATATGTAAGCAGTTGTAATAATATTAAGATTATTGATGTCACCACAGATGACATCTTCCAAGAGTCGATCAACATCTTTTCTCAACATTTTCTTTTTACGTTTAGTATTCGAAATAGATGTTTCGCTTTTCTCTCGGCGACCTTCATCAATCCAAGTTCCTATGAAATTCCTGCCCCGAGACAATGCACAATTTTTCAAATTTTAACATTAGGTAAAAGATTTTTCCGAAAAATGTCTCTTTGTTCTCGCGCCAGAAGCGATTGAAAATGTTGAGCTTTGATTTTTTAATGATATTCTATCTCATGTTGTAAAGTTTTGAGGTCGACCATGAAAAGGTCAAAATATCTAAGAATTTTGCGATTTTCGGGTTTTGAATTTACTTTCGATGGAAGGTAAAGGACCATAAATTTGTGCATAATCTCGTTGGGGATTAACATTAGAAGACTCGAGCGTTTTAATGATAACCCTTGGTGTGTTAGAAAGAATCCTTTGGTTCGACGAAAGTGACCGCTTGTGAATAAGTAAAGGTTTGTTGTAAACAACTTTTTCTAATTTTGATCGACTCGTCTTCAATCATCTAATTCCTCTTGACGATGATATTCAACAATGATCATAATAGAATCATCAATTTTATATTCTACACCGAAACTTCCGAATTTGGTTTAAATGCTTTGGGAGAAAGCTTAGGTTTATGTCAGCCGATTCGGTCCATATCCATTTGGATTGGGTTTTAAAGTAAACTTTTCAATAGTCATTCTCGACTCACCATGTTTATAAACAACAGCTTTTAAACTCTTTAAGCTTGTTTTTCAAACCAATTTCTTCCAGATAGTCATCTATTCGATTCGTTGAATGCTTTTTGTATGCAGAGAACTTTTTGACAAGTTAACAACTCAAACCTTAGCTTTTGATTTTCCAAGGAAGAGAGCATTAATTTGATTTTTATATTCATGTTTCAAGGTTGTTCTATTTCGAGACAAAAAGCATTCTTTGAAGCGGCTGAGATCACGATCCGTCTCTCTAAATATTTTCGTTTTGATGAGATTTAGCAAAAGCGCTCAAAACCTTTTCACGCTTTTCATGAACTTTGAAAAAGTTGAGTTGCATTTTAAACCTTCAAAATCCTTGGTTAACAGTGCATTTTACTTTTAAGTCCTCGATAGGTCATCTTGATCGCCAAATGTAACTACGGGTCTAATTGAAAATCGTCCGAATGAGATGTGGATGACTTATTTTGAACATTCCGAGCCTTGCGGATTCGGATGTTGGCGGAGATATTAGATCGAGATTAATATGGTTTGTTGGTGCCGAGACAAGCCATCGAGCTGTCCTACTCTGGGCCTGTTTCACTCATGTGTAGCTCTTGCATATTAGCCATCAACATAGCTTCTGAGTTGGTCGCAAGTCCTCCATATCATCATGCAGTGTCTCGTGATGCGCCATAAAGCTCATTCTTTGTCCGTGAGAGTTCCTTGACTTCATCCTTAAGAGCCAAAAAGAGCCTCTTTGTGATAAGCATTGCCCCTAGTCCTCGGCTTTGGGCATGCATTAGCCAGTGTCCTTCTCATTGAAGTTGTAGCATCGAAGACCATTCAACCCATTCTCGAGCATTTCTGTTCCACCACTTGAGCTCTGTTGTTATTTCTACCCAGCGATTAAACCCTTGACCACCGCTTATCCGACGCACCATAACCACGATTCTAAACTTCAACTCATCCATTGTTCACAACATTTTGATTCCTTGTGTTAGATGAGGAATGAATACGATTGTTGGATTTATTGGTATAACGACCAAAGGCATTAGCAATCATAAAAATCCTTGTTGCAATGCTCGAGCGGATCGGTTTCCTCATTAGCTTCACCGACAAGTGCTTGAGCATTGTTGTTGTTGTATGGAACCAATTGATTTTGAGATTGTTGTTGTGAAGGATCATATGGTGTGATTGCGCAGGTTGGTTGAGTCTTTGGTTGAGGAGAAGTAATTGTTTTGAGCATACAAGGCAAGTTGTTGATTTTCCGGATGTGTAGGTGGAGCAATTTGAGCACGGAGAATCATTTCCTGTCAACTTCCTTTTCATGAGGCTTCAAGTAATCGTACAACAATCCGTTATGTATAATGATGCATGTTCTTCGCAGACGGAGAAAAATGACATACTTCTCTCATTTAGGACCAAGACTACTCAGGAACTTAGTATTCACTGCAATTCTTGGCATGATGATGTTGTGTTTATCCAAATCATTGATGATGTCTAAAAATCAATGATGATAAGACTCTAGTGTCTCTCCAGGTTCAGTCATGAAGTGTTCATAAGCCAAGTAAATTTTGGATTCCATATCTTCCTGATTGAGTGCAGATCCTTCCATAAGAAGATGAATATGTTCCCACATTGCCTTAGTAGTCTTTTGAGCATCAACAACGCGAAGAATTGGGTTTGGTAATCATAAAAGGATATATTGCATTGCAAGCTCATCGACCATACTATAGAAGTTCTTACGGATTCAAATCGCACTTGCAGACAATGTTTGTTTGTTCATCTCTTGGTGGATTAGCATCCGGATCTCCTGCACAATGACGGTAGGCATCACAAATGGACCTTCCACGATAACCTTCTTTAAGAACTTTCCATGTGGCTTCTTCCGGATCACAAAACCTAAAGAACCTAATCACCCATTGATCATAGTTTCTGGAGTAAGCATTGGAGGTCTATTAAGTGATCCATTTCATGAATTGATTGTTGGTCGCAAAGCTTCACACATCTTTGCAAACAAATTGGGTTCCTTCATAGTGTTCCTTGATGGATGTTGATTGAATTCATTATTGTAGGGTTGAACTTGAAGACTTGGTGGTGGTTGAACCATTTGAGGTTGTGGAATTACAAAGCAAGTTGTGGAGTATGTTGTTGATTAAATTGTTGTTGATAAAGCTGGTAGTTGATTCCATTGTTGGTGTTGAGGACTTAGTTGTTGTTGGCGTTGAGAATAAGTGTAAGGGAAATAGTTAGAGTATGGTGGTTGATTCCTTCCAAACCGCCAAGTTTAATCACGCAGCTAGCCACTTGAATGGCTAAGCGTAATAAACTTCAAGCGATCACGGAAAGCGAATGCAATGAAGTCCGTGAGAGTATAGTGTTCCCCGTGTCGTTAAGTCCCTAACGAGCCGCATGAGAATGATCAAACGCGTAATGATCGGAAGATTTGAGAACAGATAAGGAGATATGATTTATTATAACTACAGAATAAGTGTATAAATTACAACGGCTTAAATGCAAATTAAAGAAAATTAAAAAGATAAAAAATATTAAATAAACGCTATCACTATATTTAAAATGATGTTTTTGATTTTATGTTTTTCTAAAACTGAATTAAAAACTACGTAACGTACAAATGAAAATGTGAAACTTACACAATATTAATCCTAAAAATATGAAAATGATATTTTTACAATCCTAATGATAAAAGATAATTTTTAGAAAAAGAAAATTATTTTTAAAACTATTTATCTAATTATTATTAATTAAAAACTATTTTTTACTATTTAATAATAACCTAAAATACTAGAAAATATGAAATAAAGCTTGAAAAATAAAATTATGACTTGGAAAAATCTAAAATAACAAAAAAGAATTTTCAAAACTATTTTTGTATTTTTCTGATTATTTTTGGAATTTTTATGAATTAAAAACTATTTAAAACTACTTAAATTACTTAAAAATACAAATTTAACTAAGAAAAATCGGAAAAATATTTTTTGTCTTTTATATTTATCTTAACCTAAGAAAAGTGAAAATTATTTTTGAACTTTTTCTCAATTAATTGTATTAAATGCTAATTAAAATGCTTAAAACTATTTTAAATTAAGAAAAATAGCAAACTGACCTAGAAAATGTGAAAATTCGGAAAACTCTAAAATAATATAATGAATCTAGGAAAATAGAAAACATGGGCTTGTGTAAGAGTTTGAATCGCAATGCAAAGTACTTATCAATAATAAGCACTGGAATAAGCACAAGGTACAAACAGGCACCAAACCTTCACGTAAGCTCTAATAAGCTATAAGTACTTTAAAACAACAAATTACAAATGACCTTGACCATTGAATTGCAACTGCTTGTGATTTGAATGTTTTGAGTTAAGATGCAAACAAAGGTCTCGAGTACCAATTTGTGACTTTAAAATAAGTCTTCACATATATCGGAAATCAAAACTATTTATTGGAATCTAAACTAGACCTAGCTAGCTACCTTCAAACCAAAAGCAACCTAGACAAGCTCTACTGAGCTTGGGACAAACCTTGCCATAAGGTGAGAAAACTCAGCTTTGACCGAGTTTATGAATAGGTATATAAGTCATGTTTGATGAGCTTATTTGAAGCTTTTAGAAAATTACCAAAATTCCATAAAATCATAATAAGTAATTTAACCAATCAAGTTTTAAAACCAAAAGTTTCCACCGATTTGGACCAATAATGAACCCGTGAAAAATCTCTAATTGGGCTCGAAATGACTTTCCAGCTTTTGACTTTTGCAACAAAATGAGATGTTTGACTTTTGTGAACTTTGATTCAATTTATTGGATGATGTTGTTGTTTAATGATGAAATGAACCTAATCAAGCTTTATCTATGAGTTTTGAACACAAATCAAGTTTTTGCATTTCAAAATTCCAACAGGTTGAGTACTAAGACAAGATTAAAGATAAAATTTGACTTTGGACTAAAGTAGGTGCAATATTAAGATAGTAATGAGTATACTAGAGCTAAACAAACATGAAACAATGGTGTCTTTAACCAACGCACTACCCCTTAACACGATAAACCAACTAATCCAAACACTCTTTCAAACATCGATTTGCAAATTAAAGAACTAACTACCGATTTAGTACAAACCAATGATTAATATGACCTTAGTTATACTAATCACCACTATTTAAACAAGATTAAACCATTAATGACCACAAAATTAAACATGAGCATAATATGAAAGCTGCATACAAAAGTGAAATGAGAACAAGAAGCTCACAAATGTCCAGCCTATATTTCAGCTTAAACCAAACCCAACACCATTATCCTAATCCATTTCCACCCCAAATCAACCTCTGCATCAACCATAAACCATTCCTTTGCTGTTTGAACCAAAATCTTCTTCATAGTTGACTTTTGTTGACTTTAGACCAAATATGTTTGAAACTTAAGTACAAGCTTACAAAAAGCTATAATAAGCTTATGTAAGCTTGTTTGAGCTTATGGATAAGCTAATAAGACCTTGTACATAAGAACTTGAAATGGAAATTTTCAACATGAAGCAAAAAAAATGTAATGTGAATAAAACTTGAATTGTCATTGATAATAGTTTGAATACACTTAAATGACTTAATTTGATATATTGAAACAAAATATTACAACTTAAAGCTTAATTAAAAACATAAACATGAAATACGACATACATGTGAAAAATAAAATTAATCATCGCCTTTTCTCCTCCTTCCTCCTCTTTTATATGAAAAATAGCTTCACGCTGTCTCCAGTGATTCCCACTGATGCCTTGTCCATTGATCGATGAGAAATCATATTGGCCATTTGATTGGTTTTGCGGAAATGCCAATTTGATCCATGGGTTCGAATTTAGCAACTAGGGGTTGGAGTAGGTGGATGATGAGGGGAAGGTATAAGGTGATAAGCGGTGAGTGGACGGGATGGGTGAAGTGTTTGCATTGCAGCAAGTGGGAGGTGAAGATAAAGCCCATGGCGGGTTTTGTGAGGTTTGACTGGTTGTTGACCGTGAGGTCCAAAAGAAAGGGTCAAGGGGTTTAGCAGGGGTCAAAATGGGTAAAGGGTCCATTTGGTAGTTTAGTAATACAAGGACCTTTTGCAATTCTCCAATCTGAAGGACTAATCCTTTCCTTTTTCTGATTTCCAAAGGTCAATCATGCACATTCTCGATTTAATAACCCAAGGCCAAACTTGACAATCTTTGAAAGTTTAGGGACCTAACTTGTCATTTTCAAAGTTTAGGGACCTGTTGTAAATTTGCAAATTTTAAATCTCAAGGGCTAATTTTGACAACTTAAGAATCCCTAGGACTTAAAATGATATTTTCTTTATTTAGATTTACCAGTGGACTGTTTTTGACAACTTTTGAAACTTGGGGACTAAATCGCCAATTATGCAAACTTGATACGTTTTCACCGATTTTGATATTTTTGCATTTAAAACACATAAAACACTTATTTGTGATATTTTATAATTTGATGCTTTTCCTAGTGTTTTCGAGATGTTTTGCAGATTAATTGGTACAAAATGATGAGTATTTAGACACCCATCAATCCCCCACATTCAAGATATTGCTAGTCCCTAGCAATGTTTTGAGAAAAATTTAATGGATTTCATCTCTTTACCAAAAGCCATTACTTCTCGAGTAGCCAAATGTTTTAGTTCAAGTAAGAAAGGTCGTAGGGTATGCTTTTCTCCTAACTCTTTGAGAATACCTTAAGGTTATTGCCTATAAAATCTCTAGGATTCATAAACTAACTCTATGGTTATCTTTGGATGTTTAGCCTACTATAACTCTAGGCGATCATAAACTAAGGTTCACAAAGATTACTCGAGCATTAAAACACAACGATGGCTCTACTTCAATCTAAGCCATTACAATTAAGATAAGAGACAACCAATCAATATTCAATAACTAGGTTTCATAGATCTAGCAAACACACAAGTAAATTAATGGGACATGGTAAACCATGCAAGCATACACACATACAATCGAAGACATAATGAAATCAATGAAGTAAATAACTTATCTTGATGTATAATAGGGTATGAGAACCTAAGATACATAAGACAAACCAAAATCATTTTAGGTTTTACTCCACAAATATCCTCTCTAAAAGTGCGAAAATTGAATTCTATATAGAGTTACAAGCTGCGACAACGTCACCTTTTAACCGTGGCCGCCGATCACCGCCATTAGGGTTTCATCTTGCCAAGTCAACTTTGGGACGGGCGTCACGTTGTGGTTGGGGCGCCAGGTCAACCAATCGATGCCGTCGGATCGCCGCCATTATGGTTTTATATACATTTTACACGTTTTTTCACACGTTTTTAGAGTAAATTACATTTTCCCCTTATGCTTTGCTTTGACCGTAGAAGTTGCCTCGCATTATCCGTTATTACTCCTCCTTTAACGACTTTCACTAACTTTCGTCAAGTCACCTCATGTTGCATTTCGACTCCCCCCTTTTTTTCTTCTTTCCTTTTTGCCAAGATCTGAAATACCATATTATATGTCATACTCATTCACATAATTACATCCACAAATACTCTTCTTCATTCTCCTCACCATTATAACCAACCTCCGGTGTCCGCGTCATCGCCGTTGTCTCACCACCGACTACACCACCATCAAAATACAGCCATTGTTGGAAAATTTAATGCACTTGAGGGTTTAAGTCATACCTGGTAATGGGTCAGGAGGTATGGAGTGTACACCCATAAGGTTCCTTACTCGGGTAGTGGTAAAGTATGATTCAAGTCTCTGATGAATTTCAGGGAGTCTACTCTTCAATGAGTCCGACTCTGAACGGTATTCATCAAGTTGATGATCAGCTATGTACTTTTTGAGTAGTTAGTAAGCTGAAGGATCTCATCGGGAGTAATCTCGATTAGAGGTTCATCTCATCGATGAGTGAACCTCTCGGGAGAACACTTAGGAGCAACCTACTCATGGGCTAGCTCATTGGTGAGTGCATCAACAAGGCGAGTTTAAGTCATGACCGACTTGTAATGGATTTGACCTATTAAAGTGATGTTATAAGCGCAATAATGACCACGTTTTATTGGTGTGTAACCACTCATCCTTAAAATTAATGAGGCTAACTATGTGGTGATTAATAGAATGTGGGCTCATTAGTGAGTGCATCAACAATCGAGGTTGTGGATGTCTAAGTGAAGATGAAAACATTCGATTGACGTTACATCGTTGAGATACCGAAAAGAGTGCGATCAATCAACAATGTAGTCTAGTTTTTCGTATGGTGAGATTATCATGAGTTACACATCTAGTAAACATGAGGGTAGGGATGGTTGACCAAGCGTAGCCATGACTTGGACAAGACACACGTCTGGTGACAACTCTTGCGAGCAAAAATGATTGTATCGATGAATTATCTCATTGGAACATTAAATTCTTATAATTGTGGTTGTGGTGTGATGCTTTGATCTTCCTCCATCTCTATGGGGGTACCAAAACAATAATATGATCCAAAAGCCCTTTTAAGAATGGCATCATAATCATTTTGAGATATATAAAATTACCTTGGTTCTCTTTGCTATCTACATTTTTCCGGTCTTGGAACACCCGATCTCATATTCCAATTAACAAGATATTTCTAATGGTTATGCGGAATCACCAACTAGGGTTCTTTAAGGGATCTAATGAATTGCTAACATTTATTATTTATTCTTATTAGAGTTAATTACATTTTTGTCCTTGTGGTTTCTTGGGTATAACGATTTTGGTCCAATAGTTTAAAAGTAACTAATCTTGTCCGAATGCGACGAACCGTAGTGGCATTTTATCTTTTGAGTTATATCTTATAAAAAGAGGTAGTGACAAGCAAGAGTGTCTCTAAATACTATACATCATCACTAAATAGTTTGTTACTCTAGTAGCTTTGACTATGAATTTACCCACTCTTCCCTCATTCATGCCATTTCCATCCCACCATCATTCTTCATCTAATTTTCTTGATTGAATTTCATATTTTCTTTCAAAACATTCCATCTTCTTTTCTTATTCAATATCACAATTATTATTCTTCTTTTCGGAACAAAAATGCTAACAAAATATCATATCGTACATGCGTAGATGCTCATATTGCTTCATCAATCATCCCAAAATATGCTACTTTACGGTATCATATTTAATTACGTGTACATATATGTACATTTAGTTATATTTATACCTTGTCAATAATTTTCACACGAACCGTTAACGCCTAATGCTATGAATGATTGTTTTCCGACATCGTCTTTCGGTTGCCATCGAGCGAAGACTCATCCATCCTTGATATTTTTCCTATTATATACTTAAGCACTTCCAAAAGCCAATACTGCAAACATTTAGAAAACTGTTTCAAACTCAAATGATGCCACACAAGCAACAAGTGTTTAGAAAACTGTTTCAAACATTTAAAAATGGCATTGGTCTAGCATTATAAACGTAGTTTTAGGATGGCCAATATTAGAACTGTCGGCAAGATAAGTGGTCTTAGGCCAATTTTCATCAAAGCTCCACATGGGAGCCATGTTTGTGAGCATGGCTAACTAGTGAGCCCTGCTTAGCAAAATAATTGTGATTCACCCTTGTATAGGTATTTCGGACACCTACCTTACCCAGAATTAGAATGCATAGTTAACTCCGCACATGGTCAAAACTTCCATAGACAAAACAAGCTTTATTATACATTACATAATCACTTCCTAGCTGTTAGGATTTCTGATTATTCGAGTTTCGTTGATTGCCCCTAGAACTATGTGACCTGTACATTTCAACATATTTAATTGGTTTCCTAACTGGTTTTTCTTTTTTTTTAGGCAAAACATTTTTCTTTTCTATCTTATCATCTAGGGTGAAGGCTGAATATACGTTACAAACTTTCTTAAATTAACCGATATACGTAACATACTTATTTTATTCTCAACATACGTAATATACTTTCAAATACTTATCAATATACGTAATATTGACACGTTACCACTTTAAAAAGTTAAAGTAATGGTCCCCGTCATTTACGTTGACTTTACCGTTAGTCTTTTGACATTTTCACTTAAAAACGTATGATAATAGTCCACGTGGTTTGCTTTGACTTTCACCGTTAGTTTATATACGTTTTTTACACCTTTTTATACACGATTTTATGCACGTTTTTATACACAGTTTTATGTACGTTTTTATACATGTTTTTACACGTTTTTTATATACGTTTTTACACGGTTTTATGCACGTTTTATACACGGTTTTATATATGTTTTGTTTACATGTTTTATACACTTTTTATATGCACGGTTTTATACACGGTTTTATGTATGTTTTTTTTACACGTTTTTTACAAACGTTTTTATATACATTTTTACACGATTTTATCTACGTTTTTATACATGGTTTTATATACATTTTTTACACGTTTTTATACACGTGTTTTACACATTTTTATACATGTTTTTATACGATTTTATATACGTTTTTTTACACATTTTTATACACATTTTATATACACGTTTTTTACACACATTTTTATATACATTTTTACACGATTTTATACACGTTTTTATACAAGGTTTTATATATCGTTAGCAGTATCGTTTATACACGCTTTTACATGTTTTTATACATGTGCATAAAAACGTAAAATATGTACAAAACATGTAAAAACGTATATAAAACGTGTGTAAAACGGTATAAAACTCAGATAAAACGTAAAAACGTATATAAAAAGATGAAAGTCAAAGGATTAATGGTGAAAGTCAAAGCAAACCATAAGGACCATTACCGTAACTTTTAAGTGAAAAATGTCAAAGGACTAACGGTGAAAGTTAACGAAATGACAGTAAACCATTACCGTAACTTTAAAAATTGGTAACCTATTAATATTACGATATTGGTAAATCTTTGAAAGTATATTACGATGTTGAGAATAAAATAAGTATGTTATGATATTGGTTAATTTGAGAAAGTTTATTACGTATATTCAGCCTTCACCCTATCATATGACACCAACTTCTCAATCAATGGGGTATCAGAAGATTCCTTAACCTTATTAGCAATAACTTCACTAACATTCTCACTAGGCTTAGGTCTATAGCTTTCAATCTCAGACATCTTAAACTCCTCTATACCAGTATTTGACAAATCAAGCTTTGGGTGTGGAAACAACCCTGTATGGGGAGGTGGAGCTTTATTATAGCATATACCATGTTTAGGTCTAACAAACTAACTCTCTATGATTTTCTGAGCCTTTTTAGATGCATAATCATATCTCTCGTATTAACTTGAATGCTTTTCTTTCTTGCTTAAGCTTTTCTAACTCATTTTTAAGCATACTAATTTCTGAGTTTTTATATGAGATATCTCTTTTGAGAACAACAATATCCTTAGTGAAAATAGTCTCATTCTTTTTGTAAAAGACAAGTTGTTCTTCTACAATTGCTAATCATCTTTTATAATTAGCTAAATCAAACTCAGATTTGTTAAAGTCTATTCTTAAATCATCATAATGAGTTTTAAGAGTTTCATAGATTTTTAGACATTTTTTGAACATGTACTGTTAGTGTATACCCCATAGTTTGAGAAAGCCATAAGATCCATGTTTGCACGGACCTCCTCTTCTGCCATATAGCTCTAGTCAAAACCAAGCCCATCAATAGCCACCATAGCTTTGAAAGAAGTTTCTTCCATATTCACAGTTCTTCTAGTGCTTTCCTGGTTCCTAGGTCCTTTGCTCTCTTGATTCCTTCTTCTGTTATCCTGGTTCCTAGGTCCTCTGCACTCCCTTGCAAAGTGTCCCAATTTATGACAGTTGTAACACTCTACCTTGGACTTGTTATATCTAGCAGTATCATTCCCATTGATAGTGATCTTCTTTCCAGTTTTCTTGAAAAACCTCTTTGCCCTCATGCTCAACAATGCTAATTGCCACTTCAAATCCATTTTCTCCAAGTCATCTTCATGGATTTGTTCAAGGTCCTTATGTACAAGTTGAGACCCATTTGATTGATCGGCCAAAAATGCATACACAGTGGCATCACTCAAGCTAGCAGTACTAATATGAGTGCAAGCAGTACTAACATGAGTGCTAGTTGTACCAACCGGAGTGCTAGCACTACTGACTCCATAAGCAGTGTTAACCTCATTAGTACTGCTAGTGCTAGGAGATGACACAAAAGTCATGTTTTGAGAACTTTAGTTGAGCTATCGCCTTCTTTAACCTCCTCCGCTCAACAATCTTGAAATTGTTGTAGAGATCATCAAGGCTCATTATGTCTAGATCGGGTTTATTCTTCCGCACCACAACATGAGTATTCCACCATAAGCGACTTCTTAAAAATTTCATATTGTGATCTTCTTGTAAAATATTTTCACCAGTGATAGCCAATTGTATTACAATCTTCCAAGCGTGTTAAAGATAGAGTCAAGAGACTCTGCACTTGGAGCCTAAAATTTTTCATACATCTGCTTCGAAAGAGTCTTTTGAGTCTTCTTTGTGGCTTCATTACCATCAAATCTTGTTTGTATACCAGCAAACAAGTTATTAGCATCCTTGTACTGATTAAAGGTCATCGATGCTCATTTGGAAGCGGCCATCGAGTATACCGCCTTCACATCATTCTTCTTCTTCCGAATCTTTTCTTCAATAGTCACATGACCGGTATTATTGTAGTTGTGATACCATCGCAGATGTCTCTTGGCTGTGCTTGAATGAGTTACCATTCTCTATGACATCCCATAAAGCATAGTCTTGAACCTAAAAGTATTGCTCAATCTCGAGCCTCCATATCATAGTCACCTTGTTCGAGAATGGGCAACTTAGCGTAGTATTGGTTTGTGCAATTTCGCATCCATCTCTTCCGGATAGTAAAAGAGTTCTTCTTGTTGGTTTCTTCTAGATCAAAGTTTCGAACACAAGCTATGATACCATTTGTTGATCCCAACTTAAGATCAATTCTTTAGCTCAGAAGATTAAGTTACCTTGATAAATCCATGATAACCGATACGCATACAACGCTGCTCAGTGGTCAAAGGAAACTTCCTTTTCTTCGAGCAAGATTTTCAACCACCTAGGCGGTGAACCTAATCGTTGTAATGTAGTATTAGGGTGCCTTGGGATTGATATCGTTATCTAGGGAATAGGAATGCTAGTGAGAAATTGCTACGCTAAGGTTGGGGTTGAGAAGATTATTTTTATCCTTTTATATTTTTTAGAAAATTGAAAGGTACGATCTCGGGTATGGATTTGGTGGGTGGTACTTCTACCAATTACTCTACTATTATCTAATCTAATTAACTAAGCTAAGGGTAGTCTATGTCTAATTGATGTGTGCTCGTATGATAATTAAAATGTGTTTACCTTGATGCTATTACTCTCTAGTTATCTTTTATTGATGGTTGAATTGTCACGCCCTTATTCTTAACGCTGTGTCTTCTAAGGTCGTAGGGTATGCTTTTCTCCCTAACCTCGAGAATACCTTAAGGTTATTGCCTACAAAAACTCTAGGATTCATAAACTAACTCTAAGGTTATCTTTGGTTGTTTAGCCTACAATAACTCTAGGCGATCACAAACTAAGGTTCACAAAGATTACTCAAGCATTAAAACACAACGATGGCCTATTGTAATCCTAAGCCAATTACAATTAAGATAAGAGACAACTAATCAATATTCAATAACTAGGTTTCATAGATCTAAGCAAACACACAAGTAAGTTAATGGGACATGGTAAACATGCAAGCATACACATACAATCGAAGACATAATGAAATCAATGAAGTAAATAACTTATCTTGATGTAAAATAGGGTATGAGAACCCTAAGATATCGCCCAAGACAAACCAAAATTGTTTTAGGTTTTACTCCACAAATCTCCTCTCTAAAAGTCCGAAAATTCAATTCTATATATATAGTTACAACTCAACCGACGGCCACTTTTAATTGTGATGAGTCGGATCGCCGCCATTAGGGTTTAATCTTGGCCAAGTCAACTTTGGGACGGCCACGTTAGGGTTGTGGACGCCGCCTTCAACTTCCGCTGCCCTCGAATTTGAATCTAGGTCTGTCTGGGTGAGAAATCTTTGTGACGCCTACTTTTAAAGCCCGACCGTCAAGTGCAAAATAGCAATTTCACTTCGAGTCGCAAATAGAGGGACGGGCGCGCCCTTTGTTTGTGATGCCGCCGGCACACTTCCAAAGGGCTTGAGTGTCTTGATCTTGACTTTGGCCATTTTCTTCACATATTCACGCTTTTTCGTCCAAATAAGCATCATTCCAGCATTTTGCCTTCAAGAGACCTAAAAAATGAAAAAGGAACAAAATTAAGCAGTAACGGATATATAATTGGTCGGTTAAGGGCTTAAATGACCCCTCAAAAGTGCACCTTTTAAATCCTTATCAATAACTAACGTAGAAACTTTGTTAATACTAAAGAGTATGCGTAATCTACTCTTTGACACTTAGAAGAATGCAAACAATGCAATGTATGAACCATGATATCACCAAAAGCTCCAATATTATTAATCTTAATAATAAGAATACTCAGATAGTACTAGGGTTTACAACCTTGAAGCTATAACGAACTCTATAAAACACGTATCAAACATCATAACCTAGGATCTCATTTTATACGCTAAGGAGTCCTTCACAAGATAACTACAAATCTTCTAACAATATAGAATATACGTAGCTTCCTAACTATATAGGATATACATCAATATTTTGATACATATCATTTCACACGCCTTTATCACATTGGCAATAGTAATCTTCATGCAATGTCTTAAGTTCCTTCAATAGTCTTAAGTTAGTCTTGGTAGTACTAACTTTACTCTAGCAGTACTAACTCAAGTTAGTACTTGTAGTGTAATCCTGAACTTGGCCTGGCAGTACAAACGTATTAAGACTTTAATTCCCAACAGTTAGGTTTCATGTCCTATAATCCGTCAGAGCCGGAGGGATCTACCCATGGACAATGTTGGATCAGTCCTAGATAGATCTTTTGAGCCTCTAGGAAACGGATAGAATACTTATGTAATCACAAGTAAACTATAGAGAATCTCTTATAAACTTATGCTTACGGGGAATATCAACACAAGAGTTAAAAAAGACGATAACTACTAAATACTTTGATCCTCTATGGATCTATATTAATTCACTAAATAATGTTTTCAAGCACACACACAACTCATAGCGCATGTTTCTTTTATACTATAAGAAACCCTAATACACCCCATTACAAAACGTGTAGAAGATATGCATTATCTCTTCCTAATATAACTCATGCATATCCTACCTAAATACTAATAATACGGATACTATCCATGAAACAATAACTAACAATGAGTAATAAAACTATAAATGTAACTGCACTATTAGCATAAACGACTACAACTAAATGCTAGGAACCTTTAGTAGGAACCACTATACTATTACATTATTTTAATAATTCCTAATGACAACACCAATAGTTTAGAACTGGAAAGTCCTTAGGTATGATTGAAAAAAGGACTAATGAGAGGAAAAAAGAAAGAATGGGTTGAAGAATGAAAAGAAAAGTTATGATAGGGTGAAAAGAAATGAGCTCTCCATACACTTAAGGCGTAAAACCGGTCAATATATCCGCCATCGGTAATCACAAAGATGATACCGATATTGAAGACAAGACATCATGGACCCAAAGGACGCACCACACATCTCCTTCTAGCCACTCAAGTTCCTCTTAAAAGGATCTTGTTTTATTCTTACTGAGAAACCCGTAATCTATCGAACTCTCACTCCGAGATGTGTTGGTATTGAAACATGAGGCACTCTACTCCAGCCTCCGACCACTAAAACTAAAACATACTTAATCGAGTCTAGAGCCACGAGATTCAATAAAAGGTCTCTTAGGATACACTTCTAATTGTATACTTGTGTTCACATTAATCAAACACAAGTTATACATCTAGTCATGTGATCTCACTTAATATGATCACTGATACGCGTACAACGCGCGTTCGGGGTCAAAGGAACTTCCTTTTCGTTGAGCAAGTTTTTCAACACCCTAGGCAGTGAACCTAATCGTTGTAGTGTAGTATTAGGGTAAGCCTCGAAATTGATATCGTTCTCTAGGAGAAAAGGAATGCTAGTGAGAAATTACTACGCTAAGGTGGGGTTGAGGAAGATTATTTTTTATCTTTTATATTTTTAGAAAATTTAAAGGTACGAATCTCGGGTATTGATTTGGGGAGAGGGTTGGTATTTCTACCGATTACTCTACTTGTCTAATTAACTAAGCTAAGGTGAGTGTAGTCTATGTCTATTATTGTGCACTCTTATGATGATTAAAATGTGTTTACCTAGATGTTATTACTCCCTAGTTGTCTCCTATTGATGGTTGAATTGTCACGTCCTTATTCTTAACGCTGTGTCTTCTAAGGTCGTAGGGTATCGTTTCCCTAACTCTTTGAGACTACCTTAAGGTTATTGCCTCACGAAATCTCTAGGATTCATCAACTAACTCTAAGGTTACCTTTGGATGTTTAGCCTACAATAACTCTAGGTGATTATAAACTAATGTTCACAAATATTACTCAAGCATTAAAACACAACGAATGACCTATCGCAATACCGTGTCAATCACAATTAAGATAAGATACAACCAATCAATATTCAATACCTAGGTTTCATAGATCTAAGCAAACACACAAGTAAATTAGCTTGACATGGAAAACATGCAAGCATACATACAAACAATCAAGACATAATTGAATTAATAAAGTAAATCACTTATCTTGTTGTAAAATAGGGTATGGAACCCTAAGATATCGCTTTCAAGACAGCCTAAAGTTCGGTTTAGGTTTTACTCCAAAAACTACCTCCCTAAAAGTTCAAAAATTTGAATTCTATTGATCGATGCCGAACCGTCAAGTTTTCTCACACAAGCTAGCCACTTGTGAATGGCTAACCGTAAGAAACTTAAAACAGTTCAGCACCAATGCAATGAAGATCCGAGAGTATAGTGTTTCCGGTCGTTTAATCCCAACGAAATCAAGGATGAATCACCAAACGAATAGTGATCGAGAGGATTTGAGCAAAAGGATTGTGATTGATTATACTAAAAGAAAAAGTATATAAATTACGGAGCTTAAATGCAAATTAAAGAAAATTAAAACTAAATTATATTAAATAAACGCTATCACTATTTTTAAACTGTTGTTTTGATTTTTCTTTATAAAACTTAAATTAAAACTACGCGACGACAAAAGAAAACGCGAACTCAAACAATATTAATCCTAAAAATATGAAAATAACATTTTACAAACCTAATGATAAGAGAAAATTTTAGAAAAAGAAAATTATTTATATCACTATTTATCTAATTATTATTAATTAAAAACTAATTTTAACTATTTAATAATACCCTAAAATGCAAGAAAATATGAAATAAAGCTAGAAAATGAAATTATGACTTGAAAAATCTAAAATAAATAAAAGAATTTTCAAAACTAATTTTGTATTTTTCCGATTATTTTCTATTTTCTATGAATTAAAACTATTTAAAACTACTTAAATTGCTTAAAATACAATATTAACTAAGAAAATCTGGAAAAATATTTTTTGACTTTTATATTTATCTTAACCTAGGAAAAATGAAAACTTATTTTTTGAAACTTTTCTAATTAATTGTATTAAATGCTAATTAAAAAGTACTAAAATTGATTTAAATGAAGAAAAATAGCAAACCTGACTTAGAAAAATCTAAAAATTCAAGAAAAGTCTAAAATAATATTATGAATCTAAGAAAATATAAAACAGAGGGTTGTGTGTAAGAAAATGCAATCAGCAATGACAAGTGCTTATGAATAAGACTCTAAATAAGCCAAAAGCTACAAATAAGCACCAAACTTGCACGTAAGCTATAATAAGCTAAAAGTACTCAAATGAAACAAGTTACAACTATCCTAAACCTCTGAAAATACAAAATGCACAGATTTGATGGTTTAATTTTTGCTAAAATCAATTTTTGGGACTACTTGAGCTTAAGAATAAGCTACTCGATAAGCTAAACTCAAAACCAAAAGAAGGAACCTAAAGTAGACCCGCTACCTACTTATAAACCAAAGACCAGACTTAGATAAGCTCTTATGATCTTGATACAAGCCTCTTCAAAACTGCAAGGCACTCGGTGATTAATCGAGTCAAGGCATTGTGGCAAATAAGCACTTATTGACAAGTCGATTTGGGGCTTGTAAAAATTACAAAATTCAATAAAATCACAATAGGTAACTAGACCAAATTGAACTAGAAAACCCCAAGTTTCACTTGATTTGACCCAAACCGAACCCATGAAAAATCATCCAAGGGCTCAAACCGACTTTTTCATGTTTTTGACTTTTGAAACAGTTTGGAGATTTTGACTTTGATGAACTTTGAGATCAATTTGTGGACTGATCTTGATGTTAAATGATGAAATGAAGCTAATGAAAGCTATACCTATGATTTCTAAACACAAAACAAGTTTTTGGTTTTACAAAATCCCAACGCTAAGCTTTATTAAGACAGACAAGGAGAATTTTGACTTCAATGTTCTAATGCACAAATAATCGACTCAAATGAGTCTAACTACTTATATTAAGACCGATAATGCAGAGTCAAGTATAAACAAAGACTCAATCTCATATTTACACACCGATCCAAACACACCGCCAAAGCTAATAATGCAATATAAACTGAACTACCCATCGAATTAGCACAGCAGACACTTAAACCGAGTCTAACTCGACCTAATAACAACTAATTAAACAGTTTGAACTATTTATGACTACAAATATAGATTATGCAATGAAACTTTGAAAATTAACTTACATAAGGTCCTAGCCACTATGGCTTGAGATCAATCAACCAAAGAACCACTAGCCTATTTCTATCAACCCAAATCATTCTAATTCAACCCATTTCCATGCTGCATCACAATTATCCATTCCCATATCTGCTTGAACCAATTTTCAACAAGGTTTGACTTTTGTTGACCCAATGCCTAAGTTGCTTAAATTTGAGTTATAAGCTTATAAAAAGCTATAAGGAGCTTTAATAAGCTTATTTGAACTGGAAATTAAACTTTTGAAAGCTTGCATATGAGAATTTGAAACTGAATTATACAACATTAAACATGAAACTTGAAATCAAACTAAAGCTTTGAATTTAACTTTGAAAGTGCATTACAATGATAAAGTGACTTGAGTTTAATACATAGAACCAAAAGACTACAACTTTTACACTTAACTAAAACTTTAATACTAAAACGACATATGTGAAATTTAAAACTAAAAGACTACTCCTATCTTGCTTCTTCTTCCTTTATATGCAAAATATCTTCCCATCGACTTCCGAGCATATCCCACTAATTTTTCGCCATTGGATCAGTTGAAGAGATATTGGCGCTTGATCATATTTTGGCGCCAAAATGTGTTTTTAGCAAATTGGGGTTGAGTGAAATGGAAGAGATGCATTAAATGTATCTTGAGTTTCAGTGGAGTGGGGAACATGGAAGCGGGAAGGTGAGTAGGGGACGGAGGATGGAGTGTTGCAGTGGGTTGTTGAAGAAGAAAAGCGCTGGTAGGGGTTTGACAAAGTGTGTTTGACCGGTTTTAATATTATGAAGGGGTCAAATGAAGGGTCCAATTGGTTCGGCGGGGTCAATGTTATGACAAGGGCGATGGGTGTAAAGGTTTAATAATCAAGACCTTTGTGTAATTTCGAAAAACAAGTGGACCAAGGTCGCTTATTTTGTCAAAGTTGTTCCAAGGGACCAAAAGTGACAAGCTCCAATAGTACAAGGACCAAACTTGACATTTTCAAATTTCCAAGGACCATTTTGCCAATTTTAAACTCAAGGACCAAATTTGTAATTTCTCAAAACTTTGATATTTTTCACCAAATGACTAATTTTGACAACTTATGATTTTAAAAGGACCTTTGGTGACTTTTCTTTTGAAATTAAGTGCTTGGGGACTATTTCGACAACTTTTGAAACTTGGGAACTAAAACGCTAATTATGCAAACTTAGCTCATTTTTTCATCCGATTTTAAACATTTTGCATCCAAACATATAAAATGCAATTTTGAGATATTTTCAAGATTTTGATGCATTTCCGAGCATTTTTAAGTGTTTTGATTCGATTAATTCAAAATGATGAGATTTACACTTTCGTCATCTATATATAAGTTACAATATGCGACAGGGTCACTCTTTATTTGTGACGCCGTCGGATCGCCGCCGTTAGGTTTTCGTCTTGGCGCATCAACGGTCTCACTTATGCTTGTGCGCGTCGGCTTCATCTTCAGCGGCGTCCAGATCCAAATCTAGGGTAGTCTAAATTGTGCGCCATACTTTTAAAACCTGACGCATAATTTTTGAGAAAAACTTAATGGATTTGAATCTCTTTACCAAAATCCATTACTTCTGAGTAGCCAAATGTTTCGATTCAAGTAAGAACCATGGTACATCGATAATCATGTGATTTTGAGCAAACCACTGACTTCCAACTGATTTGATTTGTCTTTACGTAAGCCGCTTGCTTGCGGACTAGCCAACTCTTAGATAAATTATCAATATTATCTTTGGTGAGTCGATTACCAATTATGGTTTTTCCATCGCCTTTACCACAAGCCATAAACTTGCGGGCTAGCCAACTCTTCACTTTTAAGGATATGGTGAGTCAATACCATACAATTTTGGGCAAATTGCAAGCTCGTCAACGGATTTGAGATATCTTTACCAAGAGCCGTTTGTCTCTGGATTAGCCAATCCTTTTGTTTATTAGACATGGCGGATCGATAACCATATGTCGAATAAGTGTAAAACTTCTACTCAAAAAAAAAAAAAAAAAAAATTGGCCAAAACGGGAATTAGGGTATAATTACATGATAAAATTCGTGAGAATTCCCCCACACTTAGAAATGAATATTGCCTCAATATTCAAAGTAACCATGTTATGCCGAACCGAGAACGTAAAGGGAAATACTACTACCATTATTTGAAAGGTTTTTTTTTTTTTTTTTTTTTTTTTTTTTTTTTGAGAAAACTTATATACAAAGATGGGCAACCCCCCACCCACTAGGGTGGTAGAAAATAGAAAGAAGTCGTAAATATGGGTGAAACCCATATGGCATCTCTTGTTTGATACCAAGTCGCTAGCTAGACCTCGATCCTCCATTCATTGGTTCACGGGAAAGAAAAGTGGAAGAAACAATCTCCATCGGACTTTCATTCAAGATGTTTGGACAAACATTCAAGCACGTGAAAGTTCCACACCGATTTAGATATACATAGATGATCCGCTACACGATGATAAATGAAAATGCCGGGTCGAATAGTGTCTTCATTCTCAAGGAGTGAAGATGAAGAGAATTACAAGATATTTGAGGAAAGGAAGAAAGATTTTGATAACAATCAAGATCCATTCTTCATCCTCAAATGTAGACATATCGGAGGAAGCGAGGTTAGTATCATTAATAGGCAAACTCAGATGAGTACACCTTCCTCCGAGCCAATATCATCCTCAAGATCAAAATTGAAATGATCATTTTCCTGAGGAGATATGTCGCGAGAGAGTTCACCGAGAACTCTTCATGAAGAGAATCATTCATATGAAGTGAAATTGTGAACTCTTGTTCCATCATGGCTCATCACAATCCTCACCGAGTATCAAAGAGTGGATTCTCGAATTAAAGTGAATCTGAGTCTAATTCAAATAGAGGATTGGTGAAAGTAGCTTTGAATGTTTCGGGAACAAAGTGATCAACATTCTCTATTGGACCGTTGGTGAGATTGAGTGAACCATCATTATCAAGGAGACTTTCGCCTCTCGATCGGCTTCAAATCAAAGAGAACATCGCTATCGATGAAAGTGATTGATGAGTGAGTTCATCGTGAACCTCAAGAAAATGATCAAGATCGACATGGAAGAGATGCCTCAACATACTCGATGTCTCCATATGATGCACAATCTTCGCTATAATCGGAGAAAGTCTCAAATGATCTTTGAACACTCAAGAGGGAAAGAGAATCACATATGATTAGAAGTTCTCGTGACTCTCTCGGATTGGGACAAGGTTCTCAACACTAGACTTTATGAATTCGTCCGATTCCTTTTCGTGAACAAGGTCAAGATGCTCGCGGTTGAGGAAGATTATTTTTTTATCTTTTTTATACTTTTTTAGAAAATTGAAAGGTACGATCTCGGGGTATGGATTTGGGGGGTGGTACTTCTACCAATTACTCTGCTATTATCTAATCTAATTAACTAAGCTAAGGGGTAGTCTATGTCTAATTGATGTGTGCTCGTATGATAATTAAAAATGTGTTTACCTAGATGCTATTACTCCCTAGTTATCTTTTATTGATGGTTGAATTGTCACGTCCTTATTCTTAACGCGTTGTGTCTTCTAAGGTCGTAGGGTATGCTTTTCTCCCTAACTCTTTGAGAATACCATAAGGTTATTGCCTATAAAATCTCTAGGACTCATAAACTAACTCTATGGTTATCTTTGGATGTTTAGCCTACTATAACTCTAGGCGATCATAAACTAAGGTTCACAAAGATTACCGAGCATTAAAAACACAACGATGGCCTATTGCAATCCTAAGCCAATTACAATTAAGATAAGAGACAACCAATCAATATTCAATAACTAGGTTTCATAGATCTAAGCAAACACACAAGTAAATTAGCCGGACATGGTAAACATGCAAGCATACACACATACAATCGAAGACATAATGAAATCAATGAAGTAAATAACTTATCTTGATGTATAATAGGGTATGAGAAACCTAAGATACCGCCCAAGACAAACCAAAATCATTTTAGGTTTTACCCACAAATATCCTCTCTAAAAGTCTCGAAAATTCAATTCTATATATAGAGTTACAATCTGCGATAACGCCACCTTTAATTGTGATGCCGGATCGCCGCCATTAGGGTTTCGCCTTGGCTAAGTCAACTTTGGGACGGCGCATGTGGTTGGGACGCCGCCAACTTCAACTTCTCGATGCCGCCGATCGCCGCCATTATGGTTTTATATACATTTTTACACGTTTTATACACGCTTTTTACACACATTTTAGAGTAAATTACATTTTCCCCTTATGCTTTGCTTTGACCGTAGAAGTTGCCTCGCATTATCCGTTATTACTCCCTCCTTTTAACAAATTTTCACTAACTTTCGTCAAGTCACCTCATGTTGCATTTTCGACTTCCCCTTTTTTTTTTCTTCTTCTTCCTTTTTGCCAAGATACGTAAATACCATATTATATGTCATACTCATTCACATAATTACATCCACAAATACTCTTCTTCATTCTCCTCACCATCATAACCAACCTCCGTGTCCGCTGCTGTTTAGTTGTCTCACCACCGACTACACCACCATCAAAATACACCATTATTGGAAAATTTAATGCACTTGAGGGTTTAAGTCATACTGTAATGGGTCGAGGCACAGAGCGTACATCCATAAGGTTCCTTACTCGGTAGTGGTAAAGTATGATTCAAGTCTCGATGAATTTCGTGGAGTCTACTCTTCAATGAGTCCGACTCAATGGTATTCATCAAGTTGATGATCGCCCATGTACTTTTTGAGTAGTAAGTCAAGGATCTCATCGTGAGTAATCTCGATTAGAGGGTTCATCTCATCGGTGAGTGAACCTCTCGTGGAGAACACTTAGGAGCAACCTCTCATGGGCTAGCTCGTTAGTGAGTGCATCAACAAGTTTGAGTCATGACCGACTTGTAACGGATTTGACCTATTAAAGTGGCAGCTTATAACTACAATAATGACCACGCTTTTATTGGTCGTGTAACCACTCATCCTTAAAATTAATGAGGCTAACTATGTGGTGATTAATAGAATGTAGGCTCATTAGTGAGTGCATCAACAAGTCGAGTTGTGGATGTCTAAGTGAAGATGAAAAATTCGATTGACATTCGTTGTTGAGATACCGAAAAAGAGTGCGATCAATCAACAATGTAGTCTAGTTTTTCATGCAAGGTGAGATTATCATGAGTTACACATCTAGTAAACACGGAGGGTAGGATGGTTGACCAAGCCAGTAGCCATGACTTGGACAAGACACACGTAAGGGCGACAACTCTTGCAGGAAAAATGATTGTATACGATGAATTATCTCATTCGGAACATTAAATTCTTATAATTGTGGTTGTGGTGTGATGCTTTGATCTTCCTCCATCTCTATGGGGGGTACCAAAACAATAATATGATCCAAAAGCCCTTTTAAGAATGGCATCATAATCATTTTGAGATATATAAAATTACCTTGGTTCTGCTGCTATCTACTTTTTCCGGTCTTGGAACACCCAGATCTGTATTCCAATTTACAGTATATTTCTAATGGTTATGCCGGAATCACCAACTAGGGTTCTTTAAGGGATCTAATGAATTGCTAACATTTATTATTTATTCTTATTAGAGTTAATTACATTTTTTGTCCTTGTGGTTTACTGGGTATAACGATTTTGGTCCAATAGTTTAAAAAGTAACGAATCTTGTCCAGAATGCGACGACCCGTAAGGGCATTTTTATCTTTTGAGTTATATCTTATAAAAAGAGGTAGTGAAAAATAGTAGTGTCTCCTAAATACTACACATCATCACTAAATAGTTTGTTACTCTAGTAGCTTTGACTATGAATTTACCCACTCTTCCCCTCATTCATGCCATTTCCATCCCCACCATCATTCTTCATCTAATTTTCTTGATTGAATTTCATATTTTCTTTTCAAAACATTCCATCTTCTTTTCCTTATTCAATATCACAATTATTATTCTTCTTTTCCGAACAAAAATGCTAACAAAATATCATATCGATATGCGTAGATGCTCATATTGCTTCATCAATCATCCCAAAATATGCTACTTTACGTGTATCATATTTAATTACGTACATATATGTACATTTAGTTATATCTATACCTTGTCAATAATTTTCACACGAACCTGCTAACGCCTAATGCTAAGAATGATTGTTTTCCGTACATCGTCTTTCGGTTGCCATCGGGCGAAGACTCATCCGTCCTTGATATTTTTCCTATTATATACTTAAGCACTTCCAAAAGCCAATACCGCAAACATTTAGAAAACTGTTTCAAACTCAAATGATGCCACACAAGCAACAAGTGTTTAGAAAACTGTTTCAAACATTTAAAAATGGCAATCTGGTCTAGCATTATAAACTGTAGTTTTAGGATGGCCAATATTAACAAGCTCGGCAAGATAAGTGGTCTTAGGCCAATTTTCATCAAACCGCTGGGAGCCATGTTTCGTGAGCACTAGGGTGAGCCCTTTTAGCAAAATAATTGTGATTCACCCTTGTATAGGTATTTCCGCATACCTCCTTACCAGTGAATTAGAATTGCGGTTAATCTGCACATGGTCAAAACTTCCATAGACAAAACAAGCTTTATTATACATTACATAATCACTTCCTAGTCATAGGATTTCGATTATTCCAGCTTCGTTGATTGCCCTAGAACTATGTGACCTGTACATTTCAACATATTTAATTGGTTTCCTAACCGTTTTTCTTTTTTAGGCAAAACAGCTTTTCTTTTCTATCTTATCATCTAGGGTGGCGTCGAATATACGTAACAAACTTTCTTAAATTAACCGATATACGTAATATACTTATTTTATTCTCAACATACGTATATATACTTTTAAATACTTATCAATATACGTAATATTGACACGCTACCACTTTAAAAGTTAAAGTAATGGTCCCTGTCATTTACGTTGACTTTTACCGTTAGTCTTTTGACATTTTTCACTTAAAACGCTTACAAGAATGGTCCCTGTGGTTTGCTTTGACTTTCACCGTTAGTTTATCTACGTTTTACACCTTTATACACGATTTTATGCACATTTTATACACAGTTTTATGTACGTTTTTATACATGTTTTTACACGTTTTTATATACGTTTTTACACGGTTTTATGCACATTTTATACACGGTTTTATATATGTTTTGTTTACATGTTTTATACACGTTTTTATATGCACAGTTTTATACACGGTTTTATGTATGTTTTTTTACACGTTTTTTACAAACGTTTTTATATACATTTTTAAACGATTTTATCTACGTTTTTATACATGGTTTTATATACATTTTTTACACGTTTTTATACACGTGTTTTACACACGTTTTTATACATGTTTTTATACGATTTTATATACGTCTTTTTACACATTTTTATACACGTTTTATATACGCATTTTATATATACATTTTACACGATTTATACACGTTTTATACAAGAGTTTTATATATGTTTTAACGCTTTATACGCGTTTTTACATGTTTTTTATACATGTGCATAAAAACGTGTAAAAATGTGTACAAAAACATGTAAAAAATGTGTATAAAAACGTGTAAAAAACGTATATAAAAACGTGTGTAAAAAACGTGTATAAAAACATGTATAAAAACGTGTAAAAAACGTATATAAAAAAGATGAAAGTCAAAGGATTAATGGTGAAAGTCAAAGCAAACCATAAGGACCATTACCGTAACTTTTTAAGTGAAAAAATGTCAAAGGACTAACGGTGAAAGTTAACGCAAATGACAGAAACCATTACCGTAACTTTAAAAATTGGTAACCTATTAATATTACGTATATTGGTAAATCTTTGAAAGTATATTACGTATGTTGAGAATAAAATAAGTATGTTACGATATTGGTTAATTTGAGAAAGTTTATTACGATATTCACCCTTCACCCTATCATATGACACCAACTTCTCAATCAATGGGGTATCAGAAGATTCCTTAACCTTATTAGCAATAATTTCACTAACATTCTCACTAGGCTTAGGTCTATAGCTTTCAATCTCAGACTTCTTAAACTCCTCTATACCAGTATTTGACAAATCAAGCTCTGGGTGTGGAAACAACCCTGTATGGGGAGGTGGAGCTTTATTATAGCATATACCATGTTTAGGTCTAACAAACTAACTCTCTATGATTTTCTGAGCCTTTTTAGATGCATAATCATATCTCTCTGTATTAACTTGAATGCTTTCTTCTTGCTTAAGCTTTTCTAACTCATTTTAAGCATACTAATTTACGAGTTTTTATATGAGATATCTCTTTGAGAACAAAGAATATCCTTAGTGAAAATAGTCTCATTCTTTTGTAAAGACAAGTTGTTCTTCTACAATTGCTAATCATCTTTTATAATTAGCTAAATCAAACTCGTGTTTGTTAAAGTCTATTCTTAAATCATCATAATGAGTTTTAAGAGTTTCATAGCTTTTAGACATTTTTGAACATGTATTGTTAGTGTATACCTCATAGTCTGAGAAAGCCATAAGATCCCTGTTTGCACGGACCTCCTCTTCTGCCATATAGCTCTAGTCAAAACCAAGCCCATCAATAGCCACCATAGCTTTGAAAGAAGTTTCTTCCATATTCACAGTCCTTCTAGTGCTTTCCTGGTTCCTAGGTCCTTTGCTCTCTTGATTCCTTCTTCTGTTATCCTGGTTCCTAGGTCCTCTCTTGTAACCACCCGCATTTAGGTCGTTAGATCATTTTCGCAAAAATTATTAAGTAAACATCGTTTTAAAGTTTCGTTTTAGACGGTCCACCGTTTAAACATCACGCTTAACGAAAATCAACCCCGATAATTTTCCTCGCATCGATAAATTTTAGATCATTCATGATTAATTTGAGAATTTTAAGAATTATTATTTTAATATTACCAAATAAGCCAAATAATGAACAAAACTAAACTTATGTTTTAAACAATTCTACTTACATCCAAACTTAACGATTCCTCAGACTGTGTTTCTAATATGTTTTGACACTTTTACATTTTGGAAAAGTCAAACATATTTCCTCCTCCTTTGACCATAAAGGAATTAACCTTGTACGTTCTACATTTCGCTTAAATCGCGTAACTTTTAAACTTCACGAATAACGTAAAGTTATCCCGCGATGACTGAAAACCACATTTTGACATCTCATATCACTTTTAGACTAATTTTAGTCTACTCTAAATAAATTCACGGTCATTTCCTAAAATTTCGTTCTTTTCGATAAACTGCAATTACGCGCTTTTTACCGTATTTCCGGTTTTAAGCAGCGTTTTGCACCCAATGAGACTTATCACCCATTTTATATTTTTATATGGAGTATAATGATGAGTTTCATCATTCCTACAAATTTCGTATTTTTACGATACCGGTTTACGCTTTATGGCTTCGGTTAGCGATTAACGGAACCAAAACTCACTCCGTAACCAAGATAAGATCAAAACTAACCACATAAGTCATCTTATCTCTTCCATGACAGAACTTAGGGGGGGAGTCATCATATTGGTGGCATCATCCTAACCTTGGTTCATTAAGATCATTACAAGTGTCCTAAACCTAACCATGGTTAATATTTAACCCAATATATGGTTAACCAAACTTACCCTCCTATAAATAGGAAGTGAAATACATCCCAAAGACCTTCACAAACTGAATTGGGTCGTTCATACTCTAAAACATTCATATCTTCCATCATTTGATCTATAAACCCAAGTTTATGCAAGGAAGTTCCAAAGATCAAGCTACTACATCAAATCTCTAGCAAGTTTAAGTGATCTTCTTGAGTTTAGATCCACTCAAGTCACTTAATACTTCATCACCAACTCTTCAAGATTGCAAGGGTGCCAAGGTGTAGAAAGCTAGCTCAATCCGAAGTCCTAAGTGTTCAATCAATGTCCGATCCTTACTAAGTTACTCCTTTCTTATTGAAAGCCAAAAGTTGTAAGCAACTTATCACCACAATCATCTCATCTTTATTATTCATAATCTTAACTATTTCATACTATATATATAGTTACTATGTTGATTCATGATGTACATATACTCAATCACTTGTTTTAATTCACAAATTGTCATAAAAGTAACAAACTAGTAAACTAGTCATATTCTACACGTGTGAGACCAAGGTCGTCAAGATCGCGATCCCACGTGGGATCGTTTTGTCTTTACAAGATCGAGATCGTAGGATCGGATCGCGATCCTACGATCCTACCAATTTGTCATAGCTTGTAAACAAATGATAAATGAGTCAAAATATTTTACATTTATACTCAACGTCAAAGATAAATTCATATAATATTCTCTTGAAAATGACAAAGAAAACACCAAAGTAATAATAAAACACAAAAAAATCAAGTTTTAATCGTTAAATTAACGATTTAGCGAAATAATATAACATAACATGAGTCCTAAATGTCTCAAAATATACGAGCTATCTACATGATTTCAAGAAAACAAACACGTCATTAGTGGTATTCCAAAACATACATTTTGATTAGTTAATGAAGTAAAGTAATTGAATTATTGAACACTTTTAGACTATAATATATTTAGAAAATAGAAAACTATGTATAAACTATAATCTATTTAGAAAATGAAACAACGATGATTTACTTATTATACATTAGTAAAACACACGCTTGTTTTTTGCCTAAGCAAGTGAGATGGACTTAAAAGATAAAAAAAAAAAAAAAAAAAAAAAAGAAGGTGAACTCGGATCGCGTGGCGATCTTACGATCTTACGTGCGATCCTACGATCTTACTTACGATCCTACCACATATGCGATCCTACTACGATCCTACACGGTTTTAGCTAGTAAACACGTAAACTCGACGATCCTACGAGTTTACACGCGATCTTGATGACCTTGTGTGAGACCATTAAAATTAGTAACATATGGACTTTCTAATTTACATAATATGGTAGACAAGATAAAAAGGTAAACATAGCAATTTGAATCACCGAAACGGACAAACGAGTCAAAAGTTATAAGCAAAAGAAGAAGCGAAACCAAAACGCCAAAGCGCCATTTTGAAAGCAGTAAGGGTTACGCCATTTTGAAAGTCATACTTGGTCCGAATCATAAAAAGTTAAAGCACGAAAGTTGTCCGAACGACGTTTTCCGTCAATAGTAAAGAAGCTCGGACCTTGAAAAGGCTTAAACAGCCATAAATCTTTCAAAACGAAGCGCCATAAATATAGTCTCATAAACTATACTTTTGTCACAACTAAAAGCAAACCAAGAGGCCTAATGGCCATAAACCAAGACCACGGCTACGGCTAAGACCAAAGTTGAGTCTCAAGACCATGGTAGTCAAGACCAAAGTCACGGCAAGGCCATGGCTAAAGCCTCAAGGCTTGTTTACCCAAGATCGTTAACTAAGGTAATCATATATATGAAACGACGAGAACTTGTAATAACCAACTTTACAATTTAGAAACTTGTAAGCTTTTCTTTAAACACTTGTGATATAAATTATGACGATATTTGTAATAACCAACTTTACAATTTAGAAACTTGTAAGTTTTTCTTTAAACACTTGTGATATAAATTATGATGATATTTGTAATAACCATTATGATTCCTAATCAAAACCAAACAACCTTGTAACTTGTGTTTACAAACCATATGACACTTATGATATATAAATAAAAATTATGTTTTATCTACTAAGTGCTACAAAACTAGGGAGCTTCATGTGAGGGTTTCATTTGAGTAAAACGATCGACGAGTTGCTTGATTTACGATTTAAAGTGTCCTAGCTCTCCTAACGCGTTTACTACATGACCTCCGAATTATGATGGCCCGAACGGTAGTAACGATATATATAAACTAAACATGTTTTCACAGCTAGACCATTTCTATAAATGACATACACAAATACCATGTACTACATCATGATCAAAGATAGAGACGATATAGGATGGTTTATGTTTTCCTAAACATTATTCCAAACCTAAGTCGCAACATCCTATTCTAGGTTGCTCGTAGAAGTTCTCACAAGATATCCATCATTCTCATTATACATTTGATATCATTTATTAAGGTGAGTTCATAGCCCCACTTTTTATTACTTAATTGTTTTACAAACCCTTGGGGAGATACATGCTTTATTTTAAACCGAACACATTGCTTTCAATCAGTATGCTTATCTCGATTGTTTTATTAGCACTAAGTTACCGATTTGCCAAACATAAGTCCCTTAATCATGAATCATTAATCACTATGTGAGTGGCGCGAATATTGTGAATAGATCTATTGGGATTGACGAATCCCGTTTGTGTTGGCCCAATTAAAGGCAATCAAACGCACTATATTTGAGTAACATTGGTAAAACGGCAATTTTACACGATAGGCACGCACCGACATTTTCTCCAATTAATTTTGGAACACGTTAACGCCTTGATTGCATGATGCTTAGTCTAATAATAACTGCTTTGGTTTTCAAACCATTGGTGTGAGTCTATAGCTCACACTACAAACATAATGTGTTCAACCATCAAACAAACTCTATGAATTCACTCAACCTTTGTGTTGTGATTTTAAGCATGTATTTCAGTCCATATTGTACGAGGTCGGCACGGAAGAGCGAGGACTAGATCAAGAAGGCTATAAATTTTATTATCATTCGAAAATCAATTTAATGTATTTTGTAAACTTGGAACCAACTGGGACCTCATCTTTGTAAACTCTGATATTTATATAAATCGAATGATAAATCTTTTAAAACGACTCCATTAGAGTACGTTTTCTATTGTTATGATTCTTTGTGCCATGAAGTAACACCAGTTTGAATTCACTGCGTATCACGAAATTGAGGGTGTTACATCCGCACTCCTTGCAAAGTGTCCCAATTTATGACAGCTTGTAACACTCTACCTTGGACTTGTTATATCTAGCAGTATCATTCCCATTGATAGTGATCTTCTTTCCAGTTTTCTTGAAAAACCTCTTTGCCCTCATGCTCAACAATGCTAATTGCCACTTCAAATCCATTTTCTCCAAGTCATCTTCATGGATTTGTTCAAGGTCCTCATGTACAAGCTGAGATCCATTTGATTGATCGGCCAAAAATGCATACACAGTGGCATCACTCAAGCTAGTAGTACTAATATGAGTGCAAGCAGTACTAACATGAGTGCTAGTTGTACCAACTGGAGTGCTAGCAGTACTGACTCCATAAGCAGTGTTAACCTCATTAGTACTGCTAGTGCTAGAAGATGACACAAAAGTCATGTTTTGAGAACTTTAGTTGAGCTATCAGTTCTCTTAACCTCCTGTTCAACAATCTTGAAATTGTTGTAGAGATCATCAAGGCTCATTATGTCTAGACCAGGTTTATTCCTCCAGACCACAACATGAGTATTCCACTCATAAGGCAGACTTCTTAAAAATTTCATATTGTGATCTTCTTGTAAAATATTTTCACCGGGATAGCCAATTGTATTACAATCTTCAAGCGTGTTAAAGATAGAGTCAAGAGACTTTGCACTTGGAGCATAAAATTTCTCATACATCCGCTTGAAAGAGTCTTTTGAGTCTTCTTTGTGGCTTCATTACCATCAAATCTTGTTTGTATACCAACAAACAAGTTATTAGCATCCTTGTCTTGATTAAAGGTCATCGATGCTCATTTAGAAGGGCCATTAGTAGCATACCGCCTTCACATCATTCTTCTTTAAATCTTTTCTTCAACAATCACATGACTTGGTATTATTGTAGTTGTGATACCATCAAGATGTGTCTTGGCTATGTGCTTGAATGAGTTACCATTCTCTATGACATCCCATAAAGCATAGTCTTGAACCTAAAAGTATTGCTCAATCCTAAGCCTCCGCATATCATAGTCACCTTGTTTGAGAATGGGCAACTTAGCAGTAGTAGTGGTTTGTGCAATTTCCAGATCCATCTCTTCCTGGATAGTAAAAGAGTTCTTCTTGTTGGTTTCTTCTAGATCAAAGTTTCAGAACACAAGCTATGATACCATTTGTTGATCCCAACTTAAGATCAATTCTTTAGCTTGTAAAGATTAAGTTACCTTGAATAAATCCATGATAACTGATACGCATACAACGCGTGTTCGTGGTCAAAGGAAACTTCCTTTTCTTTGAGCAAGTTTTTCAACCACCTAGGCAGTGAACCTAATCGTTGTAATGTAGTATTAGGGTAAGCCTTGGGATTGATATCGTTATCTAGGGGAATAGGAATGCTAGTGAGAAATTACTACGCTAAGGTTAGGGGGTTGAGGAAGATTATTTTTTATCTTTTTTATATTTTTTTAGAAAATTGAAAGGTACGATCTCGGGGTATGGATTTGGGGGGTGGTACTTCTACCAATTACTCTACTATTATCTAATCTAATTAACTAAGCTAAGGGGTAGTCTATGTCTAATTGATGTGTGCTCGTATGATAATTAAAAATGTGTTTACCTTGATGCTATTACTCTCTAGTTATCTTTTATTGATGGTTGAATTGTCACGTCCTTATTCTTAACGCGTTGTGTCTTCTAAGGTCGTAGGGTATGCTTTTCTCCCTAACTCCTTGAGAATACCTTAAGGTTATTGCCTACAAAATCTCTAGGATTCATAAACTAACTCTAAGGTTATCTTTGGTTGTTTAGCCTACAATAACTCTAGGCGATCACAAACTAAGGTTCACAAAGATTACTCAAGCATTAAAACACAACGATGACCTATTGTAATCCTAAGCCAATTACAATTAAGATAAAAGACAACCAATCAATATTCAATAACTAGGTTTCATAGATCTAAGCAAACACACAAGTAAATTAGCCGGACATGGTAAACATGCAAGCATACACACATACAATCGAAGACATAATGAAATCAATGAAGTAAATAACTTATCTTGATGTAAAATAGGGTGTGAGAACCCTAAGATACGCCCAAGACAAACCAAAATTTATTTAGGTTTTACTCCACAAATCTCCTCTCTAAAATTCAAAATTTGAATTTATATATAGAGTTACAACTGCGACGGCGTCACATTTTAATTGTGACGCCGTCAGATCGCCGCCATTAGGGTTTAATCTTGGCCAAGTCAACTTTGGGACGGCGTCACGTTGTGGTTGTGACGCCGTCAGCTTCAACTTCTGGCGCCGTCTGAATCTGAATCAAGGTTGTCTGGGTTGAGAAATCTTTGTGACGCCCTACTCTTAAAAGTCTGACGCCGTCAGGTGCAAAATAGCAATTTCACTTCTGAGCCGTCGCAAATAGAGGGACGACGTCGCCCTTTGTTTGTGATGCTGTCGGGTACACTTCCAGTGGCTTGAGTGTCTTGATCTTGACTTTGGCCATTTTCTTCACATATTCACGCTTTTTCGTCCAAATAAGCATCATTCCAGCATTTTGCCTTCAAGAGACCTAAAAAATGAAAAAGGAACAAAATTAAGCAGTAACGGATATAAAATTGGTCGGTTAAGGGCTTAAATGACCCCTTAAAAGTGTACCTCTAAAATCCTTATCAATAACTAACGTAGAAACTTTGTTAATACTAAAGAGTATGCGTAATCTACTCTTTGACACTTAGAAGAATGCAAACAATGCAATGTATGAACAATGATATCACCAAAAGCTCCAATATTATTAATCTTAATAATACGAATACTCTGCATACTACTAGGGTTTACAACCTTGAAGCTATAACGAACTCTATAAAACACGTATCAAACATCATAACCTAGGATCTCATTTTATACGCTAAGGAGTCCTTCACAAGATAACTACAAATCTTCTAACAATATAGAATATACGTAGCTTCCTAACTATATAGGATATACACTGAATATTTTGATACATATCATTTCACACGTCTTTATCACATTGGCAATAGCAATCTTCATGCAACATCTTAAGTTCCTTCAATAGTCTTAAGTTAGTCTTGGTAGTACTAACTTTACTCTAGCAGTACTAACTCAAGTTAGTACTTGTAGTGTAATCCTGAACTTGGCCTGGAAGTACAAACGTATTAAGACTTTAATTCCCAACAGTTAGGTTTCATGTCCTATAATCCGTCAGAGCCGGAGGGATCTACCCATGGACAATGTTGGATCAGTCCTAGATAGATCTTTTGAGCCTCTAGGAAACGGATAGAATACTTATGTAATCACAAGTAAACTATAGAGAATCTCTTATAAACTTATGCTTATGGGGAATATAAACACAAGAGTTAAAAAAGACGATAACTACTAAATACTTTGATCTTCTATGGATCTATATTAATTCACTAAAGAATGTTTTCAAGCACACACAAAACTCATAGCGCAAGTTTCTTTTATACTATAAGAAACCCTAACACAACCCATTACAAAACGTGTAGAGGATATGCATTATCTCTTCCTAATATAACTCATGCATATCCTACCTAAATACTAATAATACGGATACTATCCGCAGAAACAATAACTAACAGTAGTAATAAAACTATAAATGTAATCGCACTATCGCCAGTAAACGACTACAACTAATGGCAGAACCTTTAGTAGGAACCACTATACTATTACATTATTTTTAATAATTCCTAACAGACAACACCAATAGTTTAGAACTGGAAAGTCCTTAGGTATGATTGAAAAAGGACTAATGCGAGGAAAAAGAAAGAAGGGTTGAAGAATGAAAAGAAAAGTTATGATAGGGTGAAAAGAAATGAGCTCTCCATACACTTAAGGCGTAAACCGGTCAATATATATGCTCTTGGTAATCACAAAGATGATACCGATATTGAAGACAAGACATCATGGACCCAATGACGCTACCGCACATCTCCTCCTAGCCACTCAAGTTCCTCTTAAAAGGATCTTGTTTTATTCTTACGGAGAAACCTGTGTAATCTATCGAACTCTCACTCCGAGATGTGTTGGTATTAAAACATGAGGCACTCTACTCCAGCCTCCGACCACTAAAACTAAAACATACTTAATCGAGTCTAGAGCCACGAGATTCAATAAAAGGTCTCTTAGGATACACTTCTAATTGTATACTTTTGTTCAAATTAAGTAAACACAAGTTATACATCTAGTCATGTGATCTCACTTAATATGATCAACGATACGCTGCACAACGCGCTCGGGTCAAAGGAACTTCCTTTCGTTGAGCAAGTTTTTCAACACCCCAGGCAAGTGAACCTAATCGTTGTAGTGTAGTATTAGGGTAAGCCTCGGGAATTGATATCGTTCTCTAGGAGAAAAGGAATGCTAGTGAGAAATTACTACGCTAAGGTTGGGGTTGAGGAAGATTATTTTTTTTATCTTTTTTATATTTTTTAGAAAATTGAAAGGTACGAATCTCGGGGTATTGGATTTGGGGGAGAGGGGTTGGTATTTCTACCGATTACTCTACTTGTCTAATTAACTAAGCTAAGGTGAGTGTAGTCTATGTCTATTGTTGTGCACTCTTATGATGATTAAAAATGTGTTTACCTATATGTTATTACTCCCTAGTTGTCTCCTATTGATAGTTGAATTGTCACGTCCTTATTCTTAACGCGTTGTGTCTTCTAAGGTCGTAGGTATGCGTTTTCCTAACTCTTTGAGACTACCTTAAGGTTATTGCCTACGAAATCTCTAGGATTCACAAACTAACTCTAAGGTTACCTTTGGATGTTTAGCCTACAATAACTTTAGGTGATTATAAACTAATGTTCACAAAGATTACTCAAGCATTAAAAACACAACGAATGACCTATCGCAATACTAGGTCAGATAAGAGACAACCAATCAATATTCAATACCTAGGTTTCATAGATCTAAGCAAACACATAAGTAAATTAGCCGGACATGGAAAACATGCAAGCATACATACAAACAATTGAAGACATAATTGAATTAATGAAGTAAATCACTTATCTTGTTGTAAAATAGGGTATGGAACCCTAAGATACTGCTCAAGACAGCTAAAGTTCGGTTTAGGTTTTACTCCAAAAAACTACCTCCCTAAAAGTTCGAAAATTTAAATTCTATATATAGAGTTACAATATGCGACGACGTCACTCTTTATTTGTGACGCCGCCGATCGCCGCCATTAGGTTTTCGTCTCGCCACGTCAACTTTGTGACGGTGTCACCTTATGTTTGGACGCCGATCGATGCCAAACCGTCAAGTTATCTCACACAAGCTAGCCACTTGTGAATGGCTAACCGTAAGAAACTTAAAACAGTTCGAGACACCAATGCAATGAAGATCGGGAGAGTATAGTGTTTTCCTGTGTCGTTATGTCCCAACGAATGCGATGAATCACCAAACGAATAGTGATCGAGAAGATTTGAACGGAAAAGAGTTTTGAATGATTATACTAAGGAAAAGTAAATAAACTACAAGGGCTTAAATGCAAATTAAAGAGAATTAAAAGATAAAATATATTAAATAAACGCTATCACTATTTGCAAAATGATGTTTTGATTTTTCTTTACAAAATTTAAATTAAAAATTACGCGACGCATAAAAGAAAATGTAAAAGCGAAACAATATTAATCCTAAAAATATAAAAATGACATTTTTAAAACTATTTATCTAATTATTATTAATTAAAAACTATTTTTAACTATTTAATTATACCCTAAAATACAATAAAATATGAAATAAAGCTAGAAAAATGAAATTATGACATAGAAAAATCTAAAATCACTAAAGAGAATTTTCAAAACTAATTTTATATTTTTCTGATTATTTTTGTATTTTCTATGAATTAAAAACTATTTTTAACTATTTAATTGCTTAAAAATACAAATTTAACTAAGAAAATCTGAAAATATTTTTTGACTTTTTATATTTATCTTAACCTAAGAAAAATGAAAACTTATTTTTTAAGTTTTCTTTGATTTAATTGTATTAAAAGCTAATTAAAAGGCCTAAAACCGATTTAAATGAAGAAAAATAGCAAACAGACTTAGAAAAATCGAAAAATTCAGAAAAGTCTAAATTAATATTATGAATCTATTAAAATATAAAAACAATGGCTTGTGTGTAAGAAATTGAATCGATGACAAGTGCTTATAAATAAGCACTTGGAATAAGCAAATGAACACCAAAGACCACCAACAGATTACAGAAGCTGTAATAAGCTAAAACTACCCAAATGCAACTAGTTACAACTGCTCTTAACCTCTATTGTACTAACTGCTATGATTTGAATGATTTGGCTTAAGTGCTAAAAACAGATTTAGGCAACTACTTTGGAGATTGAAAATAAGCTACTCAAATAAGCTAAACTCTAAACCAAAAGTTGGAACCTAAACTAGACCTGGCTAACTACTAATAAACCAAGAATGAGACCCAGATAAGCTAAACTGAGCTTGTGACAAGCCTCAAGAAGACTCGTGCACTCAAGATTCATCGAGTCAAGGCATGTGGCACTTTAGCCCCATTTGACAAGCTAATTTCAAGCTTGTACAAAATTACCAAAAATCAGAAAAAATCATATTAAGAAAATAGACCAACTGAAGTTATAAAACCCAAAGTTTCACTTGATTTGACCCAGAAATGAGTTTATTAAAAATCATCCCAGTTGGGCTCAAACTGGATTTTTCATGTTTTTGACTTTTGAAACATAATTGATATGTTGACTTTAATGAGTTTTGAAGCCAATTTGTGGACTGATATTAATGTATTATGATGAAATAAACCTAATGCAATCTATCTCTATGTATTCTAAACCTAAATATTGATTTTGATCAACTGATTCAACCAAGTGTGATCACAAGACAGTTTATCTCGCACTTTTGACTTTTGCTACTCTAGTGTGCAAATAATCGACCAAACCGACTCTATTACAACTAAATAGGACCTAAGCAACAGAGATTACCCACTGAACAAACCTCTATCTCAGGTCTGCTATAAAATCCAAACACTACTTATATCACTGTTATGATCCTTAAATCTCCTACCCACTGCCCTATACCTTGACCATCATCAACTTAAGTCCTAATCTTGTTACAATACCTAAATGCTACAAGCACTTCAACTATACTATCAATTTTACTAGTATGCTAATTAGGCGATTCTAAAAAATTAGGAAAGGAGCAAGGAACTCACTGGTGGTCCAGTTATAATGTGGCTTGAATCAAGACCATAACTACCCTAACCTAAGCTAACACAACCCACTCCAAGCTCGCAACACCCAATTTCATTACCAAATCTGCTTGAACCAATTTTCAACAAAGTTTGACTTTGTTGACCCAATACCTAAGTTGCTTAAATTTGAGTTATAAGCTTACAAAAGTTATAAGAACTTATATAAGCTTATTGGATTGGAAAATAAGCTTCTAAAAGCTTGAATTCAAGAACTTGAAACTGAATTTTTCAACAGTGTACATAAAAACATGAACTTATATAAAACCTTGAAATTGATGCTTAAAAGTAAATTACAATGATAAAGTGACTTGAGTTTAATACATAAAACAAAAGATTACAGCTTTTACACTTTAACTAAAACTTTAATATTAAAACGACATAAGTAAAATTTAAAAACTAAAGACTACTCTTTCTCTTGCTTCTTCTTCTTCCTTTTACACACCAAAAGTCTTCTCTCACCTCTCTGATCAATTCCCACTTGATATCTGGACCATTGGATGGCTTGAGAAGATTTTAGCCATTAGATCATATTTTGGCGCCAAAATGCTTTTTGCCAGTTGGGGTTGAGTGTTAGGGGGAAGGATGCATTAAATGCATCTTGGAAGGTTGTTGAGGTGGGGGAACAAGGAAAGGTGAGGTTGAGCTTGGGGGATGGTTGTGTCTGGGTTTGCAGAGATTTGGTGAAGAAGAAGAAAAAAAGGGTGTGTTTGTTTGACTTGGGGGGTTTGACTGGGAAAGAGTATTATTGGAAGGGGGTCAAAAGGCAGGGTTCAAGTAGAGTGGCAGGGTCCAAAGGGTTTTGACAAGGTCCAAGGGTGCAAAGGTTTAGGCTTTAATACAAGGACTTGTTTTGTAATTTCTGAAAAATAAGGGACCAATTCTGCCAATATCTCAAAGTTGTTCCAAGGGACCATAAGTGACAAGTTTCAATAGTACAAGAACCAAAGTGGACATTTTCAAATTTCCAAGGACTATTTTTGACAATTTTGAAACTTGGAGGACTAAACTTGTAATTTCTCAAAACTTTTGATATTTTTCACCAAAGGACTAATTTTGACAACTTATGATTTTAAAACGACCTTTGGTGAATTTTCTTTTGAAATAAGTGCTTCAGGGACTATTTCTGACAACTTTTAAAACTTGGGGGACTGAAACTGCCAATTATGCAAACTTAGCTCATTTTTCATCTGATTTTAAACATTTTGCATCTGAAACATATAAAATGCAATTTTGAGATATTTTCAGCATTTTGATGCATTTTTGAGCATTTTAAATGTTTTGCGATTCAGATTAACCAAAATGATGAGTATTTACACATTCATCAATCCCACACTAAACTATTGCTAGTCCCTATTAATCTTTTGAGAAAAACTTAATGGATTTGAATCTCTTTACCAAAAGCCATTACTTCGGAGTAGCCAAATGTTTCGATTCAAGTAAGAACCATGGTACACCGATAACCATGTGATTTTGAGCAAACCACCGCCCAACGGATTTGATTTGTCTTTACCGAAGCCGTTTGCTTCGGACTAGCCAACTCTTAGATAAAATATCTTTGGTGAGTGATTACCAATTATGGTTTTCCAAGCGCCTTTACCACAAGCCATAAACTTGCGGGCTAGCCAACTCTTCACTAATTAAAGATATGGTGAAATGAACACCATACAATTTTGGGCAAATTGCAAGCCGTCAACGGATTTGAGATATCTTTACCGAGAGCCGTTTGCTCTGGATTAGCCAATCCTTATGTGTGTTAGACATGGCGGATCGATAACCATATGCCGAGTAAGTGAAAACACTTACTCCAAAAAAAATTTGGCCAAAACGGGAATTGGGTGGTATAAATACATGATAAAATTCGTGAGAATCCCCCACACTAGAAATGAATATTGCCCTCAATATTCAAAGCACCGCGGTTATGCCGAAACCGAGAACGTAAAGGGAAATACTACGACCATTATTTAGCAAGATTTTTTTTTTTTTTTTTTTTTTTTTTTTTTTTTTTTGAAACCATATATACAACAATGGGAAACTCCCCACACTAGGGTGGTACACACGGTGAAAACCCATGTTTAACTCATCGTTTTTGATTACCGAGTCGCTAGCTTGACTCGACCCCAATTCATTGGTTCATGGGAAGAAAAGTGGAAGAAACAATCTCCATCGGACTTTCATTCAAGATGTTTGGACAAACATTTGAAGCACGTGAAAGTTCCACACCGACGAGATATACATAGACGATCCGGCTCACGATGATAAATGAAAATGCCGGGTCGAAATAGTGTCTTCATTCCAAGGAGTGAAGATGAAGAGAATCACAAGATATTTGAGGAAAGGAAGAAAGATTTTGATAACAATCAAGATCCATTCTTCATCCTCAAATGTAGACATATCGGGAGGAAGGGTGAGGTTAGTATCATTAATAGGCAAACTCGTATGAGTACACCTTCCTCCGAGCCAATATCATCCTCAAGATCAAAATTGAAATGATCATTTTCCGGAGGAGATATGTCATGAGAGAGTTCACCGGAGAACTCTTCATGAAGAGAATCATTCATATGAAGTGAAATTGTGAACTCTTGTTCCATTGTGGGCTCATCACAATCCTCGGTCTGAGTATCAAAGAGTGGATTCTCAGAAATTAAAGTGAATTCAGAGTCGAATTCAAATAGAGGATTGGTGAAAGTAGCTTTGAATGTTTCGGGAACAAAGTGATCAACATTCTCTATTGGACTGTTAGGGTGAGAAGTGAGTGAACGATCATTATCAAGGAGACTTTCGCTCTCTCGGATCGGCTTCAAATCAAAGAGAACATCGTTACTTTCGATGAAAGTGGATTGATGTGAGTGAGTTCATCGGTGAACTCCTCAAGAAAATGATCGAGATCGATTGTGGAAGAGATGCCTCAACATACTCGATGTCTCCATATGATGCACAATCTTCGCTACAATTGGAGAAAGTCTCAAATGATCTTTTGAACACTCAAGAGAGGAAAGAGAATCACATATGATTAGAAGTTCCTCGTGACTCTCTCGGATTGGGACAAGGTTCTCAACACTAGACTTTATGAATTCGTCCGATTCCTTTTCGTGAACAAGTGTCAAGATGCTCGTCCCCATGTTCGAGAGAGTGAGTGGGAGCTTGGTGTGATAGCAATTGTTTGAGATGGAATCTCAACTGGGATATCAACCGATCGAGGAGTTGAGAAATAATATTAAAAGGATAAAACTCTCCTCGTCATCATCATATAGAGTCGTCTTAAGAAATTGGGAACGCCTTAGAGCCGCTTGCTCTAGGACTAATAATTCTTCCTAGATTTGCGATCCTCTCGTTCTTGGCTAGCAATTCTCCCATGGTCTTTTCACCACTCACTTGATTCTTAAAGTTACTAATCATATCATCAAGTGTTTTCATTGCGGTTTCAAAATTTTGGGAAATTTCTTGAGACAACGGCTCGGTGGAGTTTGAACCGTATGGTCTTGTGGAGGTTGGAAATTGTCGACTGTGAGGGTCATGATTGTTACAAGGAAATGGATTCCTATTTGACAATCGAGTGAGTGGGGACCTCCAGTTCTCACAACAAGAAACTGCTGAGTCCGACCGTGAATTATATGGATATTGGTCATAACACTACAAGAAAAGGGGGTTTTTGGGACGAAACGTTTTGGAACGGTCAAAGAATCGTGCCAAATACACATATTTGGCACTTGTGGGGTCACCGTGACAAAAAAACAGGTATTTGAGACGGTTATTAAGAAACTGTTCCAAATACGTATGTTTTTGGAACGATTTCTAATAATGGTGCCAAATACATGTGTATTTGGAACTGTTTGACTTACCAGTGCCAAATATTTATGTATTTGGGACGGTTGGTACCACTTGTGCCAAATAGTATATGTATTTGGAACGCTATCTACTATTGATGCCAAATACTCATGTATCTGGAACGGTTGGTGCGAACGGTGCCAAATACCTATATGTATCTCGAACACTATCTAATGCTGGTGCTAAATACTTATGTATTTGGAACGGTTTTTATATGTTGTGAAAAATACAAATGTATTTGGGGCGATTTTTATAAATTATTTTTAGTTCTTATGTATTTAGAACATCTTTAAAAAATTGACCCAATTCACACCTTTTTTCCCGCACGTGTTGACTATATTATGCTTGTATTATATTGGGCATCAAATTAAATTTATAATTGATTTTATTAAATATTCAATAGCCTTCATCATTAACTTTTAATCTCTATAATTAATTTGTATATTGAATAGTATTTATCATATTACTTAAAACACGTCGCCTTTTTAGTTTTTGGTGAGTTAACTTTGTCGTTTCTTAAATAAATATTTTTTTCTTTAAATTCAAGTTAAAAATATTCATATTATATATACAAAAACGGATAAACAAATGATTGATTAGGTCATCTATGTTCTGGTTACTTGGCAGGGCGTGTCTTTGACTCAGATGTATGTGTTAGAATGATGTGAACTTCGTATCTTATTCAATATTATTAATCAACTATAAATAGAGTACATGAGACATCAAAGGTAAACCCTATTGGGTATCGACTTCTTGCAATTAAACAGAGCCCACTAATACTTATTTGTCGCCTAATACTCCTCCGTAATTCGAGCGCCGAAATTATGAAAGCTCGAACATGAGTGTAAACTATAATTACTAACAAAAACACATATAGTTATCTTATTAATGAATCAAGATTTTGATATAACATGCATAACTAAGATTCAACATCAACTTATAAAAATAACTATATATTATATTAAATAAAATTTACTTAATCAAATTAAGACGCGTGAAAGATAAAAAAAATCCAAATATATTTCTAACCATAACTTGAAATCGATAAAATCTTGAACCGACAAGCTCGATTATTAGACATAAGGCTACTCGCACCAAGGTCAGTCGACCTTGGTCGCCACAAGGTCGAGTCGGTCGCCATTGATGTGGTTGTGTCGGTCGCTGGAGGTCGGAAGAAGTTTTAGGTCGAGCAGACGACCAAGGTCGTGTATGTGTGTTTGTTTGATTAAAATGTATTTTTTTGATATATGTTTTTTTGTAGTATAGGTCGTCTTGATATGGTAAAAAGTCGTCTGTAGGTTGTCGGAGAAAGAAAGCTGATGTGACTGGCAAAATGAAGGTCACTGGTGTGCCCGGTCTAAGGGGGTGTTTGGTTTGGCCTATATGTGAGCTTATAAGCTTATTTGATTTTGGCTTATATAACATAAGGCCCAATTTTTTGGCTTATTTTGAGACTTATGTGCTTATATAAGTTTATTATGATATGATAAACTTATATAAGCGCATAAGTCTTGATATAAGCCACAAAATTGAGGCTTATGTTATATAAGCCATAATTAAATAAGCTCATAAGCTCACACATAAGCCGAAACAAACACTCCCTTATAATATTCGTCACCATGCCATATGTGTACGTTTTTGGAACTCACTTACAAAAACTATCCAAACACCAAACTATCTCAAACACAAAAAAATCCCTCCAGTATTTTCATTCCCTCCAAGGTTTCCTCTTGACCCAGTGCAATCACGACTTTCTCTCCATATATATCGAGCTGTGATTTGAAATGACTAATAAATCTCCTTAATATATATTAGATTCACGCCCATAATTTCCCAAAAGTTATCCAATACCATAACCACACGGCAAAGTAATTCTTCACCTAAATATATAGTTTGAGGTATGAAATTACTCATCTTCAGTATTGAATTAATGGATAGTGTGATTTATCTGTGGCTTTTTGTATCTGAAAATTGGTCGATTGGATGATTTATTTCTTTTGTTGTTAGAAATTAGTATGGTTCCTTAAAAGGGGATGTAGTCTGTGTGAATTAAGTATGCAAAGTTTTGTTTGATAATCAATCATGTGTATGATATATGTGTTTATGCTTATTTGAGATGTTTGATAGAGATTTATCTTCTTATACTTATTTAAGATTATTGCTTTTGTATTTGTTAATCAGTGTTGTGTAGATTTATGTTTTTAATACCTTATATGTTTACAATAACATGGTTATCTGTTCTCATTTTTCAAATGCTGTTTGGGATTGCTTAGTAAAACTGATTATAGTTTTAGACCAAAGAAGTACATTGTTGTATGTGCGCCAAAAGCTGATATATACTAAGGGGTGTTTGTTTAACCTTATATGTGGGCTTATGAGCTTATTTGATTTCGATATATATCATAAGCCTCAACTTCCGAGCTTTTTTAGACTTATGGGCTTATAAAAGTTTATCATATTATAATAAACTAATATAAACCCACAAGTCTCAAAATAAGCCAAAAATTAGGGCTTATGAAATATAAGTTTAAACACAAAGCTTATAAGCCACATATAAGCTTAAATAAACACCCCTAGGATGGTATTTGGTTAAAACTTTTTGTTGTTTAATGGTGAACTTAATACCATTATATATAAATTGGTCCAATAAAACTCAATATGGTCCTCCCATGTAGAAGAACTAGCTTATCTTAATTGCGATATGACTACTATACGGAGAAATTTAACATGGTGATTGTATAATACTCTTATAACTTCTCATTATTCAAGTTTGAAAGTCTCCTTTAGTCTAAAGGGTTATTTTATGCTCACATCATCTTATACATTTCTCTCATATGCGTGTAAAGCCATTTTTACATTTACTTTTTTACATCTTTAGTTCAGTCTTGAGATTAAATTTATGTTGTATCATTCACAAAAGTAATGATACTCTTAATGGTAAATCGCTATGTTACTATTTGGCCCACCCATATATCAAATCCTGGCTTCGTCACTGTTAATGGACTTCCATGACATTCTGATTTTTATCATGCAAGAAGACATTCTGATTAGGCATAGATCATAAGCAAACACTAGGTGATGTTGATGCCATTAAGTATCTCTCTTAGTTTAGAGCCTTGCAATAATTCCCTTAAAGCCTTCACTTGTGATTATCAGTATCCTTTAGTGCTTTCTCTTGACTAAGGAAAAAGTGGGTATGGACCATCTCTTGTATATTCTTCTAAGAAGAGTGGCTGGTGATACCATGATGCTTATTTTTGCAAGGAACAACACGTTATATAGAAGGAAATTAATGTTAGGTACTATTTGGTTCTTTGTATTATATGTTGTCTCTATATTTGTTGACTCATGATGTTTAGTCATATTCTTTCTTTGATTAATACATATCCATGTATCATTGAGAACAAGTGTCATCTTGTCATTTATGACGTTCGAAGGCAAAAGATACACATATGAGGAATCTAAATGATGTTGATAATCATCTGTATGATTTAGCCTGCTAACATAATTAACTCTTCCTTGATGTTATAATTTTACCTCAAGTTTATTGTTCTATATGCTATTTTTCCTATGTTGTTAGGTCTTTTCACCTAGAGGTCAAGAAGCTATAAACACCGCCATAAAGTCGATTTAGTTGTTTTGAACATCGTTGTTCTTGGGAAAATTGATGGATGTCGGTTCATAGATAAATGTGTTTCGGATTGACACTCAAATCCTTGGTGAGGACCTCCACAAAATTCACATAGTTATGTTGATTATTTGAAGATAAGTCGGTGTGGTGGGTAATTGGAAAAGTTTGAAGAGTCGTTAAATGAGTTCGGATTAGGATCATAATCAAATGAATTCCTCGAACCACAAAACAAACAACTCCCGTTATGAATATCATTACCACATTGTACACACGTACACCAACGACATGGTGAACCAAAAAGAGGCTCACCACAACCGACACAAGGAATAAACGATTTCATTTGAGAGTTATGAGAAGGAATTGGTTTATTCAAAGAATCAACAAAACCAACATTGTGATCCGAATGACTATCAAGTCTCGAAGAACATTTTGAAAAATCGGAGGTGGGACAAGTGGTGTGCTCGAGAGCTAGCAATTTCCACCATTTCCGTTATGGTCTTTGGTTCGGTTCTTGAGAACGTGAAGATTAGGCAAGTCATTCTTGCTAGTCACCGGTCTAAATTCGCATGTTTGCTTTTAACCGTAAATCGTGAAAGTTTAGGATCAATTTTAGGCGGCTTAGAGCAATTGAGGGTTTAGATTTTTGGATAACCGTAGGTTGGACGTGTTAGCACCTCCATTATCGAGAGGAAGTACCGGTCCTTTGTCACCCGGTTTCTCGTTCCATTTCCTACACGCAGAATTAATGGATCATCACGAACAACACGAATTCTTGACATTTGTGATAAAGTCAAGTTTTCAACTTCGTCCCGAATTCGTCGTGAGTCGAGAGATTCCATGGAATAGAAGAAGTTAGAATCAAATGGATAGAGGGTAAAGGGATAAAGAATCAAAAAGGGTAAGAGGGTAAAGATGAATATTTTGGTATTTTTGAAAACATGATGTAAAAACAAAGAATGAAAATCTTTTGGGTTTTGATTTTAAGATGTTTTGGATTTTATAAGAAAATATAAATACATATAGATGGATGGTATGAACAAAGAGTGAATATTCAAATCACTAATCGCTAAACGTAAGATAACTAGCACTGACTCCGGCGTAGCGCTAAAATTTGATCGATGCCAAACCGTCAAGTTATCTCACACAAGCTAGCCACTTGTGAATGGCTAACCGTAAGAAACTTAAAACAGTTCAGACACCAATGCAATGAAGATCAGGAGAGTATAGTATTTCCCCAGGTCGTTATATCCCAACGAGTTGTGCGATGAATCACCAAACGAATAGTGATCGAGAAGATTTGAACGGAAAAGAGTTTTGAATGATTATACTAAGGAAAAAGTAAATAAACTACAAGGGCTTAAATGCAAATTAAAGAGAATTAAAAAGATAAAATATATTAAATAAACGCTATCACTATTTGCAAAATGATGTTTTTGATTTTTCTTTTACAAAATTTAAATTAAAAATTACGCGACGTACAAAAGAAAATGTAAAACTGAAACAATATTAATCCTAAAAATATAAAAATGACATTTTTACAAACCTAATGATAAAAGAAAATTTTTAGAAAAATAAAATTATTTTTAAAACTATTTATCTAATTATTATTAATTAAAAACTATTTTAACTATTTAATTATACCCTAAAATACAAGAAAATATGAAATAAAGCTAGAAAAATGAAATTATGACTTAGAAAATCTAAATCACTAAAGAGAATTTTCAAAACTAATTTTATATTTTTCGATTATTTTGTATTTTCTATGAATTAAAAACTATTTTTAACTACTTAAATTGCTTAAAATACAAATTTAACTAAGAAAAATCTGGAAAAATATTTTTTTGACTTTTTATATTTATCTTAACCTAGAAAAAATGAAAAATTATTTTTTTGAAGTTTTTCTGATTTAATTGTATTAAAAGCTAATTAAAAAGGCCTAAAAACTGATTTAAATGAAGAAAAATAGCAAACAGACTTAGAAAAATCTGAAACATTCAGGAAAAGTCTAAATTAATATTATGAATCTATGAAAAATATAAAAAAAATGGCTTGTGTGTAAGAAATTGAAACTGCAATGACAAGTGCTTATAAATAAGCACTTGGAATAAGCAAATGAACACCAAAGACCACCAACAGATTACAGAAGCTGTAATAAGCTAAAACTACCCAAATGCAACTAGTTACAACTACTCTTAACCTCTATTGTGCTAACTGCTATGATTTGAATGATTTGGCTTAAGTCTTAAAAAGCAGTTTAGCAACTACTTTGGAGATTGAAAATAAGCTACTCAAATAAGCTAAACTCTAAACCAAAAGTTGGAACCTAAACTAGACCTGGCTAACTACTAATAAACCAAGAATGAGACCCAGATAAGCTAAACTGAGCTTGTGACAAGCCCTGCAAGACCCTGTGCAGACTCAGTATTCACTGAGTCAGTGCACAGGGCACTTTAGCCCCATTTGACAAGCTAATTTCAAGCTTGTACAAAATTACCAAAAATCAGAAAAAATCATATTAAGAAAATAGACCAACTGAAGTTATAAAACCCAAAGTTTCACTTGATTTGACCCAGAAATGAGTTTATTAAAAATCATCCCAGTTGGGCTCAAACTGGATTTTTCATGTTTTTGACTTTTGAAACAGAATTGATATGTTGACTTTAATGAGTTTTGAAGCCAATTTGTGGACTGATATTAATGTATTATGATGAAATAAACCTAATGCAATCTATCTCTATGTATTCTAAACCTAAATATTGATTTTGATCAACTGATTCAACCAAGTGTGATCACAAGAACAGTTTATCTGCACTTTTGACTTTTGCTACTCTAGTGTGCAAATAACTGACCAAACTGACTCTATTACAACTAAATAGGACCTAAGCAACAGAGATTACCCACTGAACAAACCTCTATCTCAGGTCTGCTATAAAATCCAAACACTACTTATATCACTGTTATGATCCTTAAATCTCCTACCCACTGCCCTATACCTTGACCATCATCAACTTAAGTCCTAATCTTGTTACAATACCTAAATGCTGCAAGCACTTCAACTATACTATCAATTTTACTAGTATGCTAATTAGGCAAATTCTAAAAAAATTAGGAAAGGAGCAAGGAACTCACAACTGGTCCAGTTATAATGTGGCTTGAATCAAGACCATAACTACTCTAACCTAAGCTAACACAACCCACTCCAAGTTCTGCAACACCCAATTTCATTACCAAATCTGCTTGAACCAATTTTCAACAAAGTTTGACTTTTGTTGACCCAATACCTAAGTTGCTTAAATTTGAGTTATAAGCTTACAAAAAGCTATAAGCAGCTTATATAAGCTTATTTGGATTGGAAAATAAGCTTCTAAAAGCTTGAATTCAAGAACTTGAAACTGAATTTTTCAACAGTGTACATAAAAACATGAACTTATATAAAACCTTGAAATTGATGCTTAAAAGTAAATTACAATGATAAAGTGACTTGAGTTTAATACATTAAAACAAAAGATTACAGCTTTTACACTTTAACTAAAACTTTAATATTAAAACGACATAAGTAAAATTTAAAAACTAAAGACTACTCTTTCTCTTGCTTCTTCTTCTTCCTTTTATACACCAAAAGTCTTCTCTCACCTCTCTGATCAATTCCCACTTGATATCTGGACCATTGGATGGCTTGAGAAGATTTTAGCCATTTGATCATATTTTGGCGCCAAAATGCTTTTTGCCAGTTGGGGTTGAGTGTTAGGGGGAGGGATGCATTAAATTCATCTTGGAAGGTTGTTGAGGTGGGGGGAACAAGGAAAGGTGAGGTTGAGCTGGGGGATGGTTGTGTCTGGGTTTGCAGAGATTTGGTGAAGAAGAAGAAAAAGGGCGGGTGTGTTTGTTTGACTTGGGGGGTTTGACTGGGAAAGAGTATTATTGGAAGGGGGTCAAAAGGCAGGGGTCAAGTAGAATGGCAGGGTCCAAAGGGTTTTGACAAGGTCCAAGGGTGCAAAGGTTTAGGCTTTAATACAAGGACTTGTTTTGTAATTTCTGAAAAACAAGGGACCAATTCTGCCAATATCTCAAAGTTGTTCCAAGGGACCATAAGTGACAAGTTTCAATAGTACAAGGACCAAAGTGGACATTTTCAAATTTCCAAGGACTATTTTTGACAATTTTGAAACTTGGAGGACTAAACTTGTAATTTCTCAAAACTTTTGATATTTTTCACCAAAGGACTAATTTTGACAACTTATGATTTTAAAAGGACCTTTGGTGAATTTTCTTTTGAAATAAGTGCTTGGGGACTATTTCGACAACTTTTAAAACTTGGGGATTGAAGCGCCAATTATGCAAACTTAGCTCATTTTTCATCCGATTTTAAACATTTTGCATCCGAAACATATAAAATGCAATTTTGAGATATTTTCGACATTTTGATGCATTTTGAGCATTTTTAAATGTTTTGCGATTCAGATTTAACAAAAATGATGAGTATTTACACACTCATCAATCCCCACACTAAACTATTGCTAGTCCCTATTAATCTTTTGAGAAAACTTAATGAATTTGAATCTCTTTACCAAAAGCCATTACTTACGGAGTAGCCAAATGTTTCGATTCAAGTAAGAACCATGGTACACCGATAACCATGTGATTTTGAGCAAACCACCGACTTCCAACGGATTTGATTTGTCTTTACCGAAGCCGTTTGCTACGGACTAGCCAACTCTTAGATAAAATATCTTTGGTGAGTGATTACCAATTATGGTTTTCAACGCCTTTACCACAAGCCATAAACTTGCGGGCTAGCCAACTCTTCACTAATTAAAGATATGGTGGTGAACACCATACAATTTTGGGCAAATTGCAAGCCGTCAACGGATTTGAGATATCTTTACCGAGAGCCGTTTGCTCTGGATTAGCCAATCCTTATGTGTGTTAGACATGGCGGATCGATAACCATATCTTTGAGTAAGTGAAAACACTTACTCCAAAAAAAAATTTTGGCCAAAACGGGAATTGGGTGGTATAAATACATGATAAAATTCGTGAGAATCCCCCACACTAGAAATGAATATTGCCCTCAATATTCAAAGTACCGCGGTTATGCGAAACCGAGAACGTAAAAGGAAATACTACGACCATTATTTAGCAAGATTTTTTTTTTTTTTTTTTTTTTTTTTAATTTTATTTTATTTTATTTTATTTTTGAAACCATATATACAACAATGGGGAAACTCCCCACACTAGGGTGGTACACGGGTGAAAACCCATGTTTAACTATCGTTTTTGATTCTTGAGTCGCTAGCTTGACTCGACCCAATTCATTGGTTCATGGGAAGAAAAGTGGAAGAAACAATCTCCATCGGACTTTCATTCAAGATGTTTGGACAAACATTTGAAGCACGTGAAAGTACCACACCGACGAGATATACATAGGCGGATCCGGCTCACGGATGATAAATGAAAATGCGGGGTCAAAATAGTGTCTTCATTCCGAAGGAGTGAAGATGAAGAGAATCACAAGATATTTGAGGAAAGGAAGAAAGATTTTGATAACAATCAAGATCCATTCTTCATCCTCAAATGTAGACATATCGGGAGGAAGGGTGAGGTTAGTATCATTAATAGGCAAACTCGTATGATAGAGTACACCTTCCTCCGAGCCAATATCATCCTCAAGATCAAAATAGAAATGATCATGTTCCGGAGGAGATATGTCATGAGAGAGTTCACCGGAGAACTCTTCATGAAGAGAATCATTCATATGAAGTGAAATTGTGAACTCTTGTTCCATTGTGGGCTCATCACAATCCTCGGTCTGAGTATCAAAGAGTGGATTCTCAGAAATTAAAGTGAATTGAGTCGAATTCAAATAGAGGATTGGTGAAAGTAGCTTTGAATGTTTCGAGAACAAAGTGATCAACATTCTCTATTGACCGTTAGGGTGAGAAGTGAGTGAGCGATCATTATCAAGGAGACTTTCGGTCTCTCGGATCGGCTTCAAATCAAAGAGAACATCGTTACTTCGATGAAAGTGGATTGATGTGAGTGAGTTCATCGGTGAACTCCTCGAAAATGATCGACATCGAGTTGTGGAAGAGATGCCTCAACATACTCGATGTCTCCATATGATGCACAATCTTCGCTACAATTGGAGAAAGTCTCAAAATGATCTTTTACTCGATTAGTAGTCCCCTATTTAATTAAAAACATCACAACTCAAATTTTGAGAATTTTTTTCGGTATTATCCTACTTTGATACTGGTACCGTATTAGTAGTCCCCTAATTTTCTTTTCCAATTTTACTCGATTCATGGTATCGTCCCCGTACCATGTATCTAGATTCAATACCGTTTTGATACGGTTCCTCGATTCCAAGATTCGGTTCTATATGCTCATCCCTATCTCACCAATAACATTACAAAGTTAAAATATAAAACAGTAAGGACTGAAAATGTAGAGTATCAAATGCAAGTCATAACAACAACACTCAAAACATTCCGATAACAAAAACTAATGGAATCAGCAGAAGGCGCACAACTAAAACATCTAACCCTCGCCGACAACCTCTTCCGCTTACTTCAACCTGACGTTGAACAAAAAGAGAAAGTTCGTCTCCTTGATGACGTCATCTCCACCGTCACCCAATACGGTATCTTTTCTCAACTGTTTCAATTTTTTTTATTTTTTTTTTATTTTTTTTTTATTTTTTAATTTTATATATATTTTTTTATAAATTTTTGAAAAATAGGTTTTTATTAATTATTTGATGTTTGGATTGAAATGTAGATATGGCGCGTTTGTATGAAAGCTTAGGCGCGAACTGCGTATTGGAGATTGATCAGAAGGTGCTTGATGGTATGCGGGTGAAGATTGCTGATGAGTTGAACAAGCTTGATGAAAAGTCAGATATTTTTACCTTTGATTTCTGATTGATTTATATATTGGGCGTTTAGCGTAATAATTCTACTTTTTGAAAATTAGTCTTTTGGGACGGAGGGAGTAGTGATATAAGGAATTGTTAGTTTGAGGCGCGAAACTAGACTAGCTGTAGGATTTTTTTTACTAGCGTTTTGAATAGGAGCGTTTGAAGCTAAGTGGGTGTTTGTTTAAGCTTATATACGGGCTTCTGAGCTTATTTAATTTCGGCTTATATTTCATAAGCTCCAATTTTCCGGCTTATTTGGAGACTTGTGGGCTTATATAACTTTATTATGATATAACTCATTCATAAATTTAGTGTTTAATGAATTTAACGAGCTCGCTTTTTTTTTTTTTTTTTTTTTTTTTTTTTTCTGGTATCACAATTATAGGCTAGAGGGGTATTATAGTCCTTATACACGTTTACGAATTTCAGGGTTTTACAATAGGTAATTAGTTAAATGGGCTCATAATTGTTAGTTTATCGAGCCGTCCCATGTAGTGAGCCCATGGGCCGAACGCTTATACTTGTAAACACTATAATAGCCCTTCCCACCAAAGGAAGGATGCGATTTTTCATAATTAACTTTCATTTCACTTAAGAAGTTCCTTCCACTCTCTCTCTCTACCCTGTTTTTCTCTCTAGAATATCGATCCATATGTGTGTAACAATGAAAAAAATCGTGACCTAGCATTATTTTTTGGCACATCGTGTTTGGATAAGTTGTTTAATTAAAAACATCACAACTCAAATTTTGAGAATTTTTTTCGGTATTATCCTACTTTGATACTGGTACCGTATTAGTAGTCCCCTAATTTTCTTTTCCAATTTTACTCGATTCATGGTATCGTCCCCGTACCATGTATCTAGATTCAATACCGTTTCGATACGGTTCCTCGATTCCAAGATTCGGTTCTATATGCTCATCCCTATCTCACCAATAACATTACAAAGTTAAAATATAAAAACAGTAAGGACTGAAAATGTAGAGTATCAAATGAACAAGTTCCTCCTTGTGCAAGTCATAACAACAACACTCAAAACATTCCGATCAAAATTATTCCGATAACAAAAACTAATGGAATCAGCAGAAGGCGCACAACTAAAACATCTAACCCTCGCCGACAACCTCTTCCGCTTACTTCAACCTGACGTTGAACAAAAAGAGAAAGTTCGTCTCCTTGATGACGTCATCTCCACCGTCACCCAATACGGTATCTTTTCTCAACTGTTTCAATTTTTTTTATTTTTTTTTTATTTTTTTTTTATTTTTTAATTTTTTTTAATTTTATATATATTTTTTTATAAATTTTTGAAAAATAGGTTTTTATTAATTATTTGATGTTTGGATTGAAATGTAGATATGGCGCGTTTGTATGAAAGCTTAGGCGCGAACGGCGTATTGGAGATTGATCAGAAGGTGCTTGATGGTATGCGGGTGAAGATTGCTGATGAGTTGAACAAGCTTGATGAAAAGTCAGATATTTTTACCTTTGAAATCCTTCTTAATCTTCTCATTTTGTTTTTTATTCTCACCGGATCCTTTCTGGGTACGTTAAACCAATTTTAAGTGTTTTGGATACACTTATAATAGGGGTTTGATAAGATCATATTGTTATCTTTTTTAATTGTAAGCTAATTAAAACACTTAACATCTATGAGCTTATTTATTATAAGCCAGAAGCTGCTTATAGGAACCCAAAAGTGTACGTTAGGAATTATAGTATATCAGATTATTGGCTTACAGTGTGCTATTGAGGTTATAATAGAAACGAAATTGAAAGGAACAAACCTTAGTTCTAAGACTAACTCCCAGCTAACCGGGCGTTCTGCATTAGCATGAATTGCACTACTATTAGGGAATTTAGTTGTTAATTTTGAGCCTAGCAGAACAGGATGCACAGAAACATAGGATGTTACTGGATGGTTGATTGTGTATGTAGGTTCATTATTTACGTGATTGGATTCTTTTTAAAGATTGAGTGCCATGCTCTTTTATGATTATTAGATGTCGTGATTTCTTCATAGACATTAAAGTGCAATATATATTCACTTTTAACTTTCTATTAGGATAATCATGGATTATCATGCATTGTATGATATGCAGATCATATAGTCATTCTGCTACCCACCTGTAGTTTGTAGTTTTTGTGATTGAATTTAGTCTGTAGGACCAGTCATATTTTACATGTTTAATTGCAGCATATGTTTATACTGTTATATCAGTAATTGCTGGGTTTCATAAGTGGAATATGCCATCCTCTATATTGAATATTTAATGCATTTGAGCTTTTGATCCAAGTTTATGTGATAAGCTGCTTTCACTGCAAATGCATATTGGTGCTAGACAAAGGGAAGTCGCAAACACTATGTGGAACTTTGTTTGTGCAATTTGCTTATAGCCGCGTTCTCTAATTTCTCATGTCAGAACACTTATAGGATTCTGAATATCTTATATGATTCTAGGTATATAGATGCCAGTTATGTGGACAGTTTTTACATTACTAAGACCACGCTAGTGCAGTTTTATACAATGAACTCGCTAATTATTATAACTTGTAGAAGCTTGAGTGTACCATACAAGACTCATTTTCTTTATATGCTCAAGCTTCCGAGTTTGTCAAGTTAACGCATCTACGCCTGTGGTTTGAGGTTCGGTAATTTATAATATCTCCATGCCTTTAAAACCTAAAACAGTCATGTGATTTGGTTGAATTGCTGATGAGAGGTTTTTTAGAAGTATGCATATACGTTAACACGATACATTTGTGTATACAAACATTTTTTTTAAGCTTGTGTTTGTGCTAGGTTGAAGGGTTTGGCTTCTCTCATTAACCAGCTCTTTTTATTCATAAATAGGATAGCTGATGCCAAATTAAACTTAGGAGAAAGTGAAGTAAGAGAAGCTCATTTGGCAAAATCTTTGTTCTTCATCCGAATTGGTGAAAAGGTACGCAACAAAGAACATTGATAAAGCAAAGAAGTGAGTTGAAATTCTTTTGTTGATTCCATTATTCTCTTTACATATGTGTCTATTCAATCCATAACTGCAATTGTGATGGCAGCCTGTTTAAGGAAGGAGGTGACTTGGAGAGGAAAAACAGACTGAATGTGTATGAAGGCTTGTACTGCATGTCCACATGCAACTTCAAGAAAGCTGCTGATCTGTTCCTTGATTCTATTTCCACATTCACTACCTATGAGATTTGCCCCTATGATACCTTCATATTCTACACAGTTCTAGCCAGCATTATTTCATTGGATAGAGTTTCCCTAAAGCAAAAGGTAAACTACGCTCCTCTACTTGGCTCCTGCACACCTTTCCATTATATTTTCAAACCGATATTCACATATGAATAATTCTGCAGGTTGTGGATGCACCAGAGATTCTGACAGCAATTGGAAAAATTCCGTTCTTGTCAGAATTCATGAATTCTGTGTACAAGTATCAATATAAGTCATTCTTCTCTGCTTCTGGTGAGTTTATTTGTTATTTATACATCTTAAAGCTGGTATAGGGTGTTTAAATTAAACTGGTGCATCTGAGGAGTACTGTATAGGGGGTGTTTTTGTCCACTTGCCTTGTTTTCTTGTTAACGTAGTGTTCATAACATATAAATACATACAGAAATTATGATGATTGCTCACTTGGCTAAACAACTACCTCTGACCTACACTAAGATATGCATACAATGATACAAAATTAGGAAGCACTTTTGGCCTTCCTTCCTGTAACATGAATTTGGTATTGTAGCAGCAAATCGGGTCTGTTATTGTACTGAGCATATGAAGCTTTCCTATTCCAACATAAATAGACTTATTAATAGATGGTTTGCTTTCAAACATCCTGGCTTATGTGTTCAGTAGTGGCACCATAAAGATTATATTGCATGACATCTGAGTAACTAAACCTGTAGTGTTTCGTTTCCATGTATTAAAAATATTTCAGTCAATCTTATGAAATCCCCTATATGAAATATGGTGGTTATATGCATAGAGTAATCCTGCTATCCATCAAGCTGGCACATTGCCAAACTGCTACATGGTCATCAAGCTTATCTTCAAATTAAGATTTAGGACCAACAGAAATTTAATGATTCAAAGCATGGCAACTTATAAGGGATCTAAACTGAGTGTTATATTTTAAATGTTTAGGCTAATTGTGATGGTTATACATAAGATTAAACTGCAACTTTGTAGGAGCTCGTATGTTAATGATGATATTTACATCGGTTCATTTGCTTGACTAGGAATAGAGATGAGTTTAGCGACTGCAAAATAGTGTCTTATGCTTCTTTCATGTTGAATACCAGTTTATTATTGGATCCGTCCACATGATTAGACCTAAATTGAATCTTTAATGTTTTACAGCTGGGATCAGTGAGCGTATGAAGCTGGACCGCTATTTGAATCCACACTTTTACTTTTACATGAGAGAGATCAGGACTGATATCTATTCTCAATATCTGGAATCATACAAGAGTGTCACAATTAAAGAAATGGCGAAGGAATTTGGTGCGACTGTTGACTTCATTGATCTGTAAGAACATCACCTAATCTAATTCTAAAGTTGGCAATTTCAGTCCATACACAAATAGGTCCATTTGGGTTATGCTATATGCTTAATTGAACCAAAGGCTTAAAATAAGACACCTAACTATAAGACAGCGGGTCAAACGTGTTGAAGACTTGAAGTCACATGGAATGTTTGTTAAATGCATGTCCTAATTGTTTTGGTTAGTTATGTTAATTCTGATATATTGTTCGTGACAACTTAATGATTTTGTGGTAATTAAAAAGACCTGATGAAAGTTTTTTTGGGTCACCCAAATCAACCCGTTGCGACACATATATATCTCGTGTTACCCGTACACATGGAAACCCATATAAATAGCCCAACCAAATGGCTGTTCCATCTCAATCTCATTCATTTTGCTGTAAACAGGGAAATGTCCCGATTCATTGCAGCAGGGAAGCTTCGTTGCAAGATTGATAAGGATGCAGGAGTCCTTGAAACCAACTGTCCAGATGCATGCTCTGTATCTAGCAACTATCAAGCAAGGGGACTTGTTGAATCGGATTCAAAAGCTTTCTCGTGTTATTGGCGGATTCAGAAGCTTCCTCGTGTTATTGATCTTTAAGTGTTTTAGCTCTCTTTCCAAATTCGCCACTTGAGACGCCTAGTAACAAAACTCTGTAATAGCTGCAAGTTTCGCTAAAATTTTCTTTTGTAGCAACTGTTTTCAGTATGCCCATTTATGGTCAAGAAGATTTTATGTTTGTGTTGATTCTTATGCAATCAAGTATTTGACCCATGCTTTTTTTTCCCTTCTCATATAAGTTTAGTTTATAAATACTGAGCCCAATCGTTTGGATGTTTTGTCATGTCTTTGCTGTTCAACATCTCTTGCAAGCTTCAGTAGGTTTGTAGATGAGCGATGCTGAAAAAAGCATGCGATTTTTTTGTTGACTAATGCCATGGCAAATTCACACTAATTTACAGGAGTTTGATTCAAAAAACGTGAGTTAAATTCATCTCCATTTAAATAAGTAGAGCTTTGATCATGGAAGGTAATAAATTTATCGATGTAAAAGCAAGTCTCAACCATTGGTATGAGCTATTTATGGCATCTTTGAGCTTTTTTGATACTACCCATATCCGCTCTTCCGGCTCATAAGCCCTGGACCCTGGATCTCCCGCTACATAAACAAATCTTCAGATCTTGAGCTAGCACCATTCTAAATATTGAGATAGTCCTCAGAACCATCTTGGTATCTGAATTGAAAGTAGCCTCTAACGATCAAATTAAAGTTGGTAATACAATCATGGCGAAATATGCAACTATAAGAGCATATTTTATAAGTCGGCTTATTTTAAAAGTTTAAACCCCCGTAAGCCCTTCCCAAACACAACAATGTGTAAAAAGTTATGCATCCATTGTGTATGAATCCAAAGTAGTGAAAATTGAACTAAAGAGATGAGTGGGTAAAATAAGTGTAATTTGTATCTTGCAGTGACTAAAGTGAGTCTGAGTAAGTATGATAATTGTATTCTAGAACCACTCACAGGACAAGTTCAGAAATTTGGTTGCTTCCTTACCGTCAAAGCCATCCTATGATTGAAGAAATGAACATGGGCTTGATCGATCAGGGGGTTATGTGTTGTATTGTACTTTGTTTATGAGGAAAGATTGTGGGCATAAGTGGATGCAACTGGAATAACTTTCAATATTCCTTAAAAAACAACTCATTATTATGTCAAATTCTATCTTGCACAGCTCATTTCTTATACAATTTTACTTCAAGCTTGGACAATAAAAAAAGTATGCGATTTTATTTTCTCTATCATTTAGTTACATATGAAATATAGCAAATTCAAGATGATGTTATCGGGACCATATTAACACATCACTTATTTTAGAATTTCAACAGTTTTTGTGGACCAACCTGGCAACCCACACAACCTACATAAAAAGTACGGAGTATCATTTTGGGTCTGCATTAAATTACCCATCTGACCCGAACCAGTATAATAATAGCTCTACTTATTCAACTGCAATTGCTGATTATACAGAAATGACAAGGGTCGTTCACTGAATGCATCTTACTGTTGGCACACAACATTTGTTGGATACATTGATGACAGTGAAGGCTCGGGTCATCGGCAATGGAATGGCAAGTGCACTCATCCAACTGAAGTGGCGTCTAAAATCCCTTTTTACCTTTTCAAGGGAAGTTGACACTAAAGCTATTGACAAAAGTGCCAAGTTTGGTCTTTGCCCTGGCTTTAAATGTATACCAAAATGTCCTTGAAACAAAATGTCTACCAACGTCCGAGACCGACCGACGGATCGACCGAGACCGAACCGGACCGGCTACATTCGGTCCGATCCTCGGTCTCGGCTTTTGGGCTAATTCTATCTCGACTATTTTACCTTTGGGCTAATTCGGTCTCGGTCGGTCCGGTCCCATCCGGGACCGATGCTCAGCCCTACTTGGGCATGTAAATATATTATATAATCAATAAATTTTGCCGAGGCATTGCCCCTTTTTGTGAAAAGAATGTTAGAAAGGTCACTTGGACATTGAGCAATACCATTTTTCTGAATGAAATCAGCAGCACTTGGTTTGGATTCAACCACACCAACACTAGCATCAATGAGAGCAATTTAAATGAGCCGAACTCTAGGTGCATCACGCCTGAGTACTCTGATAGTAAATTTAAAAAAGTTGAGCTTGATCTTTAACGAAACTCAACTCAACTTGACTCATTTCCATATATAAACATTATAAAAAGTATAGCAAGCACTTCTATAAGATTAAAGAAAAAACTTGAAGATGGGAGTGTTCATAATTTGGGTAATATCCACAGGAACCAAAACCAAACTTCCGAACCGAACCGAATTATATATTATCAGTGCTTTGGTTTTGATTCGGCAAAATGTCAACCGAACCGAAAACCAAATTCGTATAAATATATGCATCTTTAATATATTTATATAAATAAGGTTGTTAAAACCTTTTTCTAGTACAAATTTAACAATTTTTAAGTCTGTAGATCTTATTTCAGCTTTGAGTGATAAAGAATTTAAACCGAACCGATGAAAACCTCCACATGAAGACAAGAACCACAGTAAAATTTATGTAAAACTAAAAGTCTAACACAAAACTAAGGTCCCGTTTGTTTCATAATACTCATTTAGGATTTGGGCATGATTGTAAAAAAAATGTTTGTTTGGTACAAATGGATGAGCTCAAAATTGAGATTGAGTGCTCAATATTTGTCATTATGAAATCCCTTACTAGTGTGTCAGGTTTAAAGCTTTATATGATAAAATTTTGTCTTTATTTTAAATAATGAGACCTCACTTGCAGTTCAACCACTCATTAGTATTATTTAATGTTTTAATATATGTATAATATTTTAAAGACTAAAATACACGGTTGGTCCATAAACTTATCAATGCGCTTCGCGTTGGGACGAAGCTGAGCCTTTTCATCGTCGGGAGTCCCTATTTCAAGTTTCTTACTCGGTACTGGTCCTTTGACCATATTGCCGTTAGTCAAGGACGTCAGATGGCGTTAGATTTGTCTTTACTTCAAGGGCACATTGTCATTTTACTACTGTCCATTAATTACCGTGTCAGCCCACTTGTTTACCGAGGGGCGGTACAGTAAAACATGGCTAATAAAAGGGAAATTTTATCACCACTCATCCTTTATCTTTTCTAACCACTAAAATCTTATCTTATTCACCGACGGTAAAATCTGAAAAATGTTGGTGTGTTCATGCAACACAAGGGCCGTCATTAAAACCTGCTGGAACAACACAAACCCTGGTAGGAGGTTCTATGCCTGTCCAAGACAGGTTTTAGTCTTAATTTTATTTCATTTTAAAGTTGGCATGTAGTGGTTTACCTTAAAATGTGTTGATTATAGTAATATATCTGTTTTATTATAATTGTGATTTTATACAAGTGGGTTTAGTTGGTGTTTATGCTGCAAGCAGATGCTCACATTTTGATTATCAATTATAGGCTACAACATGTCCGTTCATTGGGTGGTACGATCCACCCATGCAAAGGAGAGCAAGGGATGTTATCATCTACTTGCAGAGGACTATCTACAGAAACGAGGCGACATTACAAGAATGCGAAGCCGCCCTCATTTATGAGACTATGGAAGCGGTCAACGCTGGTGACCATGCAAACGAGGTCGAGGCTGCTCACCAAGCAGCCTTGGCTGATCTCCTTGTTGAGAAGGAGAAAGTTTTCCGTCTCAGGAACTTTTGTGTGTTGTCTTGGATGGTCATCTTCTTGGTTTTTCTATGGTTCTTCTATAGGGTTTAGATAGGTACTGGTTTTTGTGTTTTGAATCGGTGGTAGATGTTCTAGTTGTGTTTAAGAAGTTTTATTGTACGTTGACTAAGAATAGTCTTTTGGTGTATAATGTTTGGTCCTTGTACAGTGGTAATATATTTCTTTTATGCTTTGGTCCTTATACTGTGCTGCATTTACTAATAGGTCCTTTGCCCCAAAAATTTATATATCACTTGCCACACAAATACTAGTAGAATGATCAAACTCATAACACAGATACAAGTATCAAAGATGGATGAATGATCTGAGATGGATGAACAGACACCACTTTCGAGTATCAACATAAACTTGATATGGTGTTGTTCATCCATCTTTGATCTTTCATTCATGTTTGTGATAATAGAATAACAGTAACCAAACTCAAAACACAGATCCAAGATTCATAGACATATGAAGTCTCAAAGATGGATGTATAGGCACCACTTTTGAGTATCAGCATAAACTTGATATGGTGTTGTTCATCCATCTTTGATCCTTCATTCCTGTTTGTGATAATAGAATAACAGTAAGTTCAACAGATCCAAGAATCATAGACATATGATGTCTCAAAGATGGATGACCAGAAACCACTTTTAAGTATTAACATAAACTTGATATGGTGTTGTTCATCTATCTTTGATCTTTCATTCCTGTTTTTGATGATAGAATAACAGTATCCAACTCAAAACACAGATCCAAGTTCAGCAGATCCAAGATTCATAGACATATGAAGTCTCAAGGATGGGTGAACCGACACCATTTCTGAGTATCAACATAAACTTGATATGGTGTTGTTCATCCATCTTTGATCCTTCATTATTGTTTGTGATAATAGAATAACAGTATCTAAGTCAAAGATGGGTGAACAATAAATGACTTTGAAAATGTCAACAGTTACTATGCGTGTGAGCTAGTAACAATACGTAGAAATACATGGTAAAGTGGCAAATCAATACAATCAAAACACAATTTAACCCATAGACTAACATGACATGATTTCAACGCAAATGGATATATTTCCAAATGCATAAAATTTTGTAGTCTACAAAGTTCAGAAACATACATTGTTTAAACACAACAAATAATGTTTAGGGGAATACATATTCGATGAAAAACATTGGTTTTCATATGCTTAAATAGCATTTTTTTTGTGGTGAAGAAAGATTTGCTGCTATAATCTTGGTCTTAGTCCAAAATTGTTTTGGAGACCCATCAGAAACATCATCAACTTGACTTCTAGATTGAGACTGGACCACACTTGGTTGAAAATAACCTTCAGATTGACCATCAGTTTGAATTTGAGGTTTTTCATTACCTTCAAAGTTGTGACCTGTAACCTTTGCCTTCTTCTTTTTTGTAACTTTTGGCTGGGATGAACCTATTTTTTAAGACTGTTGTGTACTGCCTTGACTTCCTGTTACACCTCCTTGCCCAAGACATGTTTTCTTGTTGTGTCCAGCTTTGCCACAAATACCACAAACCACACTCTTACTAGACTGTGACAAGTTACTGGTTTTGTCACTATTATCATTTTCAGTTAAAGCCCTGGTTCTTTTCTTTCGTGGCCTACCTAATGGTTTATGATGTTTAGGTGGAAGAATGGTTGTAGGCACTTGTGACTTATACCAATCCTCATAACCATTTATTGGCTGGATGTGGTGTTTGTAAGTTTCTTCCCAAGTCTTAAGCAAGTAACCCATGATTCAACAGATCCTCCTTGCATTCCATTGAACCTCATACACCGGTGGGTAGCAACATCATGTTTACATGGCATACCTGTAAGCTTCCATCTTCTACATGTACAAGCCCTAGCTTCAACATTCACAAAACACTATATCCCCATCCACTGACCTCATACTTTTCTCCTTCAACCCGTAAAACGGTGTACTTATAAGCCTCTTTCTTGATTGCATCTAACATGAGTGTTGCCTTTGGTGTTAATGGTCCGGCACACTTGTGAATCACATTCACAACGTTCACTATTATTTTCATACATTATTTTCTAATGTATTCCAAAGCAGTAATGATGGGTTGGTGCCTACCTCCCAATAGTTTCCCATTGAACACCTCACACATGTTATTAAGTAACACATCTGAATGAGCCCTCCCTACAACATGTTTGGTTAGGTACCTGAAAAATGTCGTAGAACAAAAGATGTACATGTAGACATAGATTTAGTTAGGTACCTGAAAAATGCGACCTTGACCAATGGTTTGGTGGTATCTTATTTAACCAAGCATGGGCAGGTTCGCTAAACCTCTTGAATGCCAACATGGCTGCGTCAAATTGTTGGACGGTTGTTTTTGCTGCACATCTCCACAAATGTTCCTTGTATGATTTAGCATTCCGATGTGCTTCAAACAATATCTGTGTTCAGCACTAGGGAATACTTCTGCTAATGCTGGAATGGTACCATACACAAATAAACATCAATTCATTAGTAATAAAACTTGCATTTATCGAAAATACAAGTGAATCTAATAAACTAAATGGTAACATCACCTTTTGCCCGTCGCTGATAAAAGTGTAGTTTGAGTTTGGTTGCAAGTCAAGATCATCTCTTAGACATTAAAGAAACCAAATCCATAAGTCTTTGCTTTCAGCTTCTGCAACCGCGTAGGCTAAAGGGTTATGAACTCACCTCAAAATAGTTATAAAACAGATAGGTAAGGGTTATGAACTCACCTCAGTAGTCGTTAAATGAGAATAAATCAAGTAGTAATTGTGCACGGCTCCGACACACGACTTAGATAAGTATGGTATGGTTTTTAGTCTAAGTCTCGTATTCAAATGCATGTTGTGTAGTCTGAACAACGTTTGTAAGTTTCCAAGTATTTATGTTTTTGAAATGCTTAAAGTCCAAAAACAAGTGTTTTCAAATAAATTGAGTTATTGTAGCTTTTGTGGAGTTTCACAAGTTTACTTTGATTATCGATGTACATAAAAACGTAGTTGTGAAAATATTTCTTAAGTGTTGGCTCTTGGAAAGAGTATGAGAATATATACAATATATTCACATAGGAGTTGGCTTGATAATCGTTCAAGTTTTATCGAGGAGCAAATAAATACAAGACGTATTGTATTTATTAAATTCGTTAGGTTTCGAGGTGTGAAAATATATATTTAATGAAGTCGTAAGTAAATAATATATTTGGACAGATATATTACTTATGGCTTACGCGGTTGTGGTGGTCCAATAACAATTTGTGTTAAGCATATTTATCTAGTTGAGAAATGGTAAAATGCATAAGTTTATAAAACTTATAAAAGTTTTAGGATGAAAAGTGTCAACGTGTTCAACCTCGAAGGGTTAAAGTTGTAAACATTAATATATGTTTCAAAACTTTATAAAAGTTTTTAAGAAAACTTTTAAATGGGTCAAAGTTGAGGGGTTGAAAGTGTAAAGGTAAATATTAGTTTTAAAGCTTATTACATGTTTTAAGAAAATTGCTAAGTGACTTGAAGTGGAGGGGCTGAAACTGCCAAGTTGCCAACATTGTAAAAAAAGTAAAAAGGGGTAAACTACATAGAGGGGATTCGAACTAAGGACCTCTAGTACACAAAGAAAACGCATACCCACCTGATCCAAGTGGTATTTCATGTTTTCTATTGCATATTAAACACCTTTAAGGAACGAGCAGCTGTGCTCTTTGTAAATAACTTTTCTACTTAGTGAACACTGAGATATGTTTTTGCATGCATGTGATTTTATTTCCTTGTTTCATTTCAAAATAGTGTTCAAATAAGGTCGTGAAGGAGATCAACGAATTAAGCTCAAATAAGTGTCGACTTATTTGAGTTTATATGACTCGAAATTTTCAAGAGGGACCAAAAGGCCTAGTTTCGTTTCGATGTTTATTGACAAGATCCGATAAGTGTTGGAGGTGAAATAAGCTAAAGGTCGAGAGAGTTAGGATAGTGTAGCTTATAAGCACTCGGTCTAACGTTTTGAGTCCCGAGTTAGGCCTTGAGCCCAATGGGCATTTGCGTTCAACTAAGTTGAATGGGTCGAAGGTTTTGATTGATTAGTGAACTTGTAACAGAAATGAGTAAAGGAATGAGCTAATAAGTCGAAAAATCCAAGATACGAAGTGTTTCCAATGTGAGCCAAAACTTAGTATGATACATATAATCGTTTCTCATTAGCTATTTACGTTCAAAATGAATCGAAAGTTCCACTTTTACTTTTTAAAACCCGAAAAAGCACACAACTGTTTATCCATTTGTTTTCCATTCATTGTTCCATGTTTTATGTTCAAATCCACCACATAAGCATAATAACATGAGATTAATCATCTTAGTTCATAATAGTTGAGTAGAAGTAAAGTTTCGATGCGTTTCATTTTAACGAGAGTATGGGTAAATCAAATGAGTATATTTGTAAAAGTAGAAACTTGTATGGAACAAAATATGTATAACCAAGGAGTGATGGAGTTTTCTTACAATGATGGAAGGGTGCATGAGTGAATGAACACAGGACCAAGGAACAGGGGACTCGACTAGCCTTCCAAAATGGAACCCGTAGCTTATATAACCCAAGTAACCTTTTTCTTTCTACTCTTTTTGTCACTGTGTACGAGTGTAATGAAAAGACCAAGAACTTCAAACTCGTTTGCCTTCCGAGATATCAACCCGACACTCCTTACTTTCCAAAGCTCAAACTTGAAACTCTTAAGAGTTTTGCAAAGTGAGATGAATGAGTTTAAGTTTGTGTTGCAATCGGTTATAAGGAGAGAATCATGACAAAGTTTGTTTTTGATTAAGTTGGAAAGTGAATTGTGATGTGTGAGGAAAGGTGGAGCTTTTATAGCCAATGAGAGCATGGTGTTCCTATATATTTTATTTCCCATGCGTCTCGTATTTAAGGGAAAAGTAGGAAAAGACTTGAGTACTTGTTTGGTTTATTACTACACGCAAGAAAAGGAGAAGAAAAAGGAGTGTGTGTGCTTGCGTATGACAGTAGGTCAAAGGAGGAAGGAAAGAAACATGTTTTACATAAACATTCACGTGAATGTGTCCACCCTCAATTCATATATTATTTTATGGAATACATCTATTTGTTTGTAACTTTGAAATATTTTTGAAGTGTAATGAGATAGAGCTAGTGAGAATGGGTCGTTTATATATGAAGGTGGTTTGGAGCTTGTGTGTTCGGTTGTCAAAAGAGAAAGGAAACATAGTAGTCCAATGCATGTGTGTTTGAAGTGAAAGTAAAATACTCAATGTGTCATAAAAGTGGAGTATGAACTTTTTATTTATTTGAGTTGGTGTGTAGTTAAAATATAAAACGTATATACGTATATGTATATAATCGAGTCTTTGGTTGCATAAAATGGGACACAAAAAGTTTAAAATAGAGTGGGAAGTTAAAACGTGAACTTTCTTGGAGTTTTGGTATTTCATTTACGTTCTAAACGTGAGTTGAAATATTTCAGTTACACGTTGAAAATGGTTAACGTGTAAAATGTGTTTTCGAGTGTGTTTTTATAAAAGAAATATAAAAACATCAATATTGGTTCCAAAAATGTGTTTATTAGACTAATACCATACTTTCTATTGGTCGGTTCGTGCGCGAGCTCGTGTTTTTAATAAAGTGAGATAACTTCTCGTGTGAGTTTGAAAACTCGTAGAAGGGTCAGAAAATAAAAATTTATCATTTTCTGATAATTATAAATAGTTTAAATTGTTTCAGTGTGTGAGATAACCTCCCTTATTTATCTCAAGTGAGCTAATGCTTGCTCAAAATCGTTGAGGTAATAATAAATAATAATTTATTATTAAATTTAAAATGTGGAAATTTATCGATTGTCACAGTCTCCCCGTCTTACAAGGAAATTCGTCCTCGAATTTCAGTTTGAGTTACTCGATAAAGTTTATGTGTTTTGACAATCGGGAAATGGTTATACCAACCGTTTGACTTCCCGACTCATGGTTTTAGCAGGTTTTAACGTTTCATCGATGTGAATTTCCTCCAAGGAAAATGATGTTCCGTCTAGGTGTACTCCTAGAGTTATTTCTATTACTTCATTTCTCAAGGTTTTTGTTCTTGAGGATATCCAAACAACCCTATTCTTTGTAGTTGCTCATGACATGATATTTGTGGATAGTCATTCCATCCGGATGATGTCGAAATGTCATGTTACGTCGTGTGATTAAAATGATAGTGTGGGTTATTGGTAAGCTTCAGGTTCCTTCTAGAAAGATGGTGTTGATTGCTACTTGCAATTCGTTGATTGACTTAATGATGTATTTATATACCCTAAGTACGAAGGCTCAAAGTTGAGGGTATAGTTTGATCATTTGCGGAGTATAAGTCGTTATGTAGTTATAGAGTTCCTACTTGACGATGAGGTTTCTCGGAACCAGAAGAGTTACGGGGAGAAACAAAGAGTTATGTGGTTAATCTCCGTAAATAGTCTGGAGTTATAACTTTTAATGGGTTGTCCTAAGACAATTTAGGATGTGGTTTGTCTCCTTAGTTTAATATGGGGTGTGAGGTAAAACTGTATTTAAGTGATCAAGTTCTATAGAAATCTATTTGATTTCTATGGTTACTAGGATAAAAGTTCGTAAGTCGTATTTCTTCGACTACACATGTGGAAATGGTTGTAACCAAAGTTACGAGCATCACGGAAGCATTCATAGATAAATGTGTTTCGGATTGACACTCAAATCCTTGGTGAGGACCTCCACAAAATTCACGATAGTTATGTTGATTATTTGAAGATAAGTCGGGTGTGGTGGGTAATTGGAAAAGTTTGAAGAGTCGTTAAATGAGTTCGGATTAGGATCATAATCAAATGAATTCCTCGAACCACAAAACAAACAACTCCGTTATGAATATCATTACCACATTGTACACGCATACCAACGACATGGTGAACCAAAAGAGGCTCACCACAACCGACACAAGGAATAAGCGATTTCATTTGAGAGTTATGAGAAGGAATTGGTTTATTCAAAGAATCAACAAAACCAACATTGTGATCCGAATGACTATCGAGTCTCGAAGAACATTTTGAAAAATCGGAGGTGGGACAAGTGGTGTGCTCGAGGCTAGCAATTTCCACCATTTCCGTTATGGTCTTTGGTTACGGTTCTTGAGAAGCGTGAAGATTAGGCAAGTCATTCTTGCTAGTCACCGGTCTAAATTCGCATGTTTGCTTTTAGTAAATCGTGAAAGTTTAGGATCAATTTTAGGCGGCTTAGGAGCAATTGAGGGTTTAGATTTTTGGATAACCGTAGGTTGGACGTATTAGCACCTCCATTATCGAGAGGAAGTACACGGTCCTTTGTCACCCGGTTTCTCGTTCCATTTCCCTACAGAATTAATGGATCATCACGAACAACACAATTCTTGACATTTGTGATAAAGTCGAAGTTTTCAACCGTCCCGAATTCGTCGTGAGTCGAGAGATTCCATGGAATAGAAGAAGTTAGAATCAAATGGATAGAGGTAAAGGGATAAAGAATCAAAAAGGGTAAGAGGTAAAGATGAATATTTTGGTATTTTTGAAAACATGATGTAAAACAAAGAATGAAAATCTTTTGGGTTTTGATTTTTAAGATGTTTTTGGATTTTATAAGAAAATATAAATACATATAGATGGATGGTATGAACAAAGAGTGAATATTCAAATCACTAATCGCTAAGCGTAAGATAACTATACGACTCCCGTGCGCTTAAAATTTGATCGATGCCAAACCGTCGAGTTATCTCACACAAGCTAGCCACTGTGAATGGCTAACCGTAAGAAACTTAAAAGCAGTTCGGACACCAATGCAATGAAGATCGGGAGAGTATAGTATTTCCCGGTCGTTATATCCCAACGGTTGTCGATGAATCACCAAGCGAATAGTGATCGAGAAGATTTGAACGGAAAGAGTTTTGAATGATTATACTAAGGAAAAAGTAAATAAACTACAAGGGCTTAAATGCAAATTAAAGAGAATTAAAAAGATAAAATATATTAAATAAACGCTATCACTATTTGCAAAATGATGTTTTTGATTTTTCTTTTACAAAATTTAAATTAAAAATTACGCGACGTACAAAAGAAAATGTAAAACTGAAACAATATTAATCCTAAAAATATAAAAATGACATTTTTACAAACCTAATGATAAAAGAAAATTTTTAGAAAAATAAAATTATTTTTAAAACTATTTATCTAATTATTATTAATTAAAAACTATTTTTAACTATTTAATTATACCCTAAAATACAAGAAAATATGAAATAAAGCTAGAAAAATGAAATTATGACTTAGAAAAATCTAAATCACTAAAGAGAATTTTCAAAACTAATTTTATATTTTTCTGATTATTTTTGTATTTTCTATGAATTAAAAACTATTTTTAACTACTTAAATTGCTTAAAAATACAAATTTAACTAAGAAAAATCTGGAAAAATATTTTTTTGACTTTTTATATTTATCTTAACCTAGAAAAAATGAAAAATTATTTTTTTGAAGTTTTTCTGATTTAATTGTATTAAAAGCTAATTAAAAAGGCCTAAAAACTGATTTAAATGAAGAAAAATAGCAAACAGACTTAGAAAAATCTGAAACATTCAGGAAAAGTCTAAATTAATATTATGAATCTATGAAAAATATAAAAAAAATGGCTTGTGTGTAAGAAATTGAAACTGCAATGACAAGTGCTTATAAATAAGCACTTGGAATAAGCAAATGAACACCAAAGACCACCAACAGATTACAGAAGCTGTAATAAGCTAAAACTACCCAAATGCAACTAGTTACAACTACTCTTAACCTCTATTGTGCTAACTGCTATGATTTGAATGATTTGGCTTAAGTGCTAAAAACAGATTTAGGCAACTACTTTGGAGATTGAAAATAAGCTACTCAAATAAGCTAAACTCTAAACCAAAAGTTGGAACCTAAACTAGACCTGGCTAACTACTAATAAACCAAGAATGAGACCCGGATAAGCTAAAGCGGAGCTTGTGACAAGCCACAAGACCTGTCTGAGACTCGGTATTCTCGAGTCGGTGCATGAAGCACTAACCCATTTGACAAGCTAATTTCAAGCTTGTACAAAATTACCAAAAATCGAGAAAAATCATATTAAGAAAATAGACCAACTGAAGTTATAAAACCCAAAGTTTCACTTGATTTGACCCAGAAATGAGTTTATTAAAAATCATCCCAGTTGGGCTCAAACTGGATTTTTCATGTTTTTGACTTTTGAAACATAATTGATATGTTGACTTTAATGAGTTTTGAAGCCAATTTGTGGAGTGATATTAATGTATTATGATGAAATAAACCTAATGCAATCTATCTCTATGTATTCTAAACCTAAATATTGATTTTGATCAATGATTCAACCAAGTGTGATCACAAAACAGTTTATCGCACTTTTGACTTTTGCTACTCTAGTGTGCAAATAAGCGACCAAACCGACTCTATTACAACTAAATAGGACCTAAGCAACAGAGATTACCCATTTGAACAAACCTCATCTCGGTGCGCTATAAAATCCAAACACTACTTATATCCTTTATGATCCTTAAATCTCACCCACTGCCCTATACCTTGACCATCATCAACTTAAGTCCTAATCTTGTTACAATACCTAAATCTTGCAAGCACTTCAACTATACTATCAATTTTACTAGTATGCTAATTAGGCAAATTCTAAAAAATTAGGAAAGGAGCAAGGAACTACTTGTTGGTCCGGTTATAATGTGGCTTGAATCAAGACCATAACTACTACAACCTAAGCTAACTGACCCACTCCAAGTTCGCAACACCCAATTTCATTACCAAATGCTTGAACCAATTTTCAACAAAGTTTGACTTTTGTTGACCCAATACCTAAGTTGCTTAAATTTGAGTTATAAGCTTACAAAAGCTATAAGCGACTTATATAAGCTTATTTGGATTGGAAAATAAGCTTTAAAAGCTTGAATTCAAGAACTTGAAGCTGAATTTTTCAACGATTGTACATAAAAACATGAACTTATATAAAACCTTGAAATTGATGCTTAAAAGTAAATTACAATGATAAAGTGACTTGAGTTTAATACATTAAAACAAAAGATTACGACTTTTACACTTTAACTAAAACTTTAATATTAAAACGACATAAGTAAAATTTAAAAACTAAAGACTACTCTTTCTCTTGCTTCTTCTTCCTTTTATACACCAAAGTCTTCTCTGCCTCCGATCAATTCCCACGATATACGGACCATTGGATGGCTTGAGAAGATTTTAGCCATTTGATCATATTTTGGCGCCAAAATGCTTTTGCCAGTTGGGGTTGAGTGTTAGGGGAGGATGCATTAAATTCATCTTGGAAGGTTGTTGAGGTGGGGGGAACAAGGAAAGGTGAGGTTGGTGAGGGGATGGTTGTGTGCGGGTTTGCAGAGATTTGGTGAAGAAGAAGAAAAAGGGCGGGTGTGTTTGTTTGACTTGGGGGTTTATTGGGAAAAGTATTATTGGAAGGGGTCAAAAGGCGGGGTCAAGTAGAATGGCGGGGTCGAAGGGTTTTGACAAGGTCGAGGTGCAAAGGTTTAGGCTTTAATACTGAGGACTTGTTTTGTAATTTCGAAAAACAAGGGACCAATTCGCCAATATCTCAAAGTTGTTCCAAGGGACCATAAGTGACAAGTTTCAATAGTACAAGGACCAAAGTGGACATTTTCAAATTTCAAGGACTATTTTGACAATTTTGAAACTTGGAGGACTAAACTTGTAATTTCTCAAAACTTTTGATATTTTTCACCAAAGGACTAATTTTGACAACTTATGATTTTAAAAGGACCTTTGGTGAATTTTCTTTTGAAATAAGTGCTTGAGGACTATTTCGACAACTTTTAAAACTTGGGGATTGAAGCGCCAATTATGCAAACTTAGCTCATTTTCATCGATTTTAAACATTTTGCATCGAAACATATAAAATGCAATTTTGAGATATTTTCGACATTTGATGCATTTTGAGCATTTTAAATGTTTTGCGATTCAGTTAACAAAAATGATGAGTATTTACACTTCATCAATCCCCACACTAAACTATTGCTAGTCCCTATTAATCTTTTGAGAAAAACTTAATGAATTTGAATCTCTTTACCAAAAGCCATTACTTACGGAGTAGCCAAATGTTTGATTCAAGTAAGAACCATGGTACACGATAACCATGTGATTTTGAGCAAACCACCGACTTCAACAGTTTGATTTGTCTTTACCGAAGCCGTTTGCTACGGACTAGCCAACTCTTAGATAAAATATCTTTGGTGGTGATTACCAATTATGGTTTTCAAGCGCCTTTACCACAAGCCATAAACTTGCGGGCTAGCCAACTCTTCACTAATTAAAGATATGGTGAATTGAACACCATACAATTTTGGGCAAATTGCAAGCCGTCAGCGGTTTGAGATATCTTTCTGAGAGCCGTTTGCTCTGGATTAGCCAATCCTTATGTGTGTTAGACATGGCGGATGATAACCATATCTTTGAGTAAGTGAAAACACTTACTCAAAAAAAAATTTTGGCCAAAAGCGGAGGTGGGTGGTATAAATACATGATAAAATTCGTGAGAATCCCCCACTAGAAATGAATATTGCCCTCAATATTCAAAATACCGTGATTATGCGGCGAAACGTAAAAGGAAATACTCGACCATTATTTAGCAAGATTTTTTTTTTTTTTTTTTTTTAATTTTATTTTATTTTATTTTATTTTTGAAACCATATATACAACAACGGGGAAACTCCCCAGCACTAGGAGTGGTACACGGGTGAAAACCCATGTTTAACTACTGTTTTTGATTACTGAGTCGCTAGCTTGACTCGACCCCGAATTCATTGGTTCATGGGGAAGAAAAGTGGAAGAAACAATCTCCATCGGACTTTCATTCAAGATGTTTGGACAAACATTTGAAGCACGTGAAAGTACCACACCGACGAGATATACATAGACAGATCCGGCTCACAGATGATAAATGAAAATGCCGGGGTCAAAAATAGTGTCTTCATTCCCGAAGGAGTGAAGATGAAGAGAAATCACAAGATATTTGAGGAAAGGAAGAAAGATTTTGATAACAATCAAGATCCATTCTTCATCCTCAAATGTAGACATATCGGGAGGAAGGGTGAGGTTAGTATCATTAATAGGCAAACTCGTATGATGAGTACACCTTCCTCGAGCCAATATCATCCTCGAAGATCAAAATAGAAATGATCATGTTAGGAGGAGATATGTCATGAGAGAGTTCATGGAGAACTCTTCATGAAGAAGAATCATTCATATGAAGTGAAATTGTGAACTCTTGTTCCATTGTGGGCTCATCACAATCCTCGATGCGAGTATCAAAGAGTGGATTCTCGAGAAATTAAAGTGAATTCAGTCGAATTCAAATAGAGGATTGGTGAAAGTAGCTTTGAATGTTTCGAGAACAAAGTGATCAACATTCTCTATGAATTGTTAGGGTGAGAAGTGAGTGAGCGATCATTATCAAGGAGACTTTCAGTCTCTCTCAGATCGGCTTCGAAATCAAAGAGAACATCGTTACTTTCTGATGAAAGTGGATTGATGTGAGTGAGTTCATCGGTGAACTCCTCAAGAAAATGATCAGCATCAGATTGTGGAAGAGATGCCTCAACATACTCGATGTCTCCATATGATGCACAATCTTCGCTACAATTGGAGAAAGTCTCAAAATGATCTTTTACTCGATTAGTAGTCCCCTATTTAATTAAAAACATCACAACTCAAATTTTGAGAATTTTTTTCGGTATTATCCTACTTTGATACTGGTACCGTATTAGTAGTCCCCTAATTTTCTTTTCCAATTTTACTCGATTCATGGTATCGTCCCCGTACCATGTATCTAGATTCAATCCGTTTGATCGGTTCGCCGATTCAAGATTCGGTTCATATCTTCATCACTGTCTCACCAATAACATTACAAAGTTAAAATATAAAACAGTAAGGACTGAAAATGTAGAGTATCAAATGCAAGTCATAACAACAACACTCAAAACATTCCGATAACAAAAACTAATGGAATCAGCAGAAGGCGCACAACTAAAACATCTAACCCTCGCCGACAACCTCTTCCGCTTACTTCAACCTGACGTTGAACAAAAAGAGAAAGTTCGTCTCCTTGATGACGTCATCTCCACCGTCACCCAATACGGTATCTTTTCTCAACTGTTTCAATTTTTTTTATTTTTTTTTATTTTTAATTTTTTTAATTTTATATATATTTTTTTATAAATTTTTGAAAAATAGGTTTTTATTAATTATTTGATGTTTGGATTGAAATGTAGATATGGCGCGTTTGTATGAAAGCTTAGGCGCGAACTGCGTATTGGAGATTGATCAGAAGGTGCTTGATGGTATGCGGGTGAAGATTGCTGATGAGTTGAACAAGCTTGATGAAAAGTCAGATATTTTTACCTTTGATTTCTGATTGATTTATATATTGGGCGTTTAGCGTAATAATTCTACTTTTTGAAAATTAGTCTTTTGGGACGGAGGGAGTAGTGATATAAGGAATTGTTAGTTTGGCGCGAAACTAGACTAGCTGTAGGATTTTTTACTAGCGTTTTGAATAGGAGCGTTTGAAGCTAAGTGGGTGTTTGTTTAAGCTTATATACGGGCTTCTGAGCTTATTTAATTTCGACTTATATTTCATAAGCTCCAATTTTCCGGCTTATTTGGAGACTTGTGGGCTTATATAACTTTATTATGATATAACTCATTCATAAATTTAGTGTTTAATGAATTTAACGAGCTCGCTTTTTTTTTTTTTTTTTTTTTTTTTTTTTCTGGTATCACAATTATAGGCTAGAGGGTATTATAGTCCTTATACGTTCACAATTTCAGGGTTTTACAATAGGTAATTAGTTAAATGGGCTCATAATTGTTAGTTTATCGAGCCGTCCCATGTAGTGAGCCCATGGGCGAATAATACTTGTAAACACTATAATAGCCCTTCCCACCAAAGGAAGGATGCGATTTTCATAATTAACTTTCATTTCACTTGAAGTTCCTTCCTCTCTCTCTACTGTTTTCTCTAGAATATCGATCCATATGTGTAACAATGAAAAAATCGTGACCTAGCATTATTTTTGGCACATCGTGTTTGGATAAGTTGTTTAATTAAAACATCACAACTCAAATTTTGAGAATTTTTTGGTATTATCCTACTTTGATCTTGGTACCGTATTAGTAGTCCCTAATTTTCTTTTCCAATTTTACTCGATTCATGGTATCGTCCCGTACCATGTATCTAGATTCAATACCGTTCGATCGGTTCCTCGATTCAAGATTCGGTTCTATATGCTCATCCCTATCTCACCAATAACATTACAAAGTTAAAATATAAAAACAGTAAGGACTGAAAATGTAGAGTATCAAATGAACAAGTTCCTCCTTGTGCAAGTCATAACAACAACACTCAAAACATTCCGATCAAAATTATTCCGATAACAAAACTAATGGAATCAGCAGAAGGCGCACAACTAAAACATCTAACCCTCGCCGACAACCTCTTCGCTTACTTCAACCTGACGTTGAACAAAAGAGAAAGTTCGTCTCCTTGATGACGTCATCTCCACCGTCACCCAATACGGTATCTTTTCTCAACTGTTTCAATTTTTTTTTTTTTTTTTTTTTTTTTTTTTAATTTTTTAATTTTATATATTTTTTATAAATTTTTGAAAAATAGGTTTTATTAATTATTTGATGTTTGGATTGAAATGTAGATATGGCGCGTTTGTATGAAAGCTTAGGCGCGAGCGGCGTTGGAGATTGATCAGAAGGTGCTTGATGGTATGCGGGTGAAGATTGCTGATGAGTTGAACAAGCTTGATGAAAAGTCAGATATTTTACCTTTGAAATCCTTCTTAATCTTCTCATTTTGTTTTTATTCTCACGGATCCTTTCGGAGTGCGTTAAACCAATTTTAAGTGTTTTGGATACACTTATAATAGGGTTTGATAAGATCATATTGTTATCTTTTTAATTGTAAGCTAATTAAAACACTTAACATCTATGAGCTTATTTATTATAAACCAGAAGCTGCTTATAGGAACCCAAAAGTGTCGTTAGGAATTATAGTATATCAGATTATTGGCTTACAGTGTGCTATTGAGGTTATAATAGAAGCGAAATTGAAAGGAACAAACCTTAGTTCTAAGACTAACTCCCAGCTAACGGGCGTTCTGCATTAGCATGAATTGCACTACTATTAGGAATTTAGTTGTTAATTTTGAGCCTAGCAGAACAGGATGCACAGAAACATAGGATGTTACTGGATGGTTGATTGTGTATGTAGGTTCATTATTTACGTGATTGGATTCTTTTAAAGATTGAGTGCCATGCTCTTTTATGATTATTAGATGTCGTGATTTCTTCATAGACATTAAAGTGCAATATATATTCACTTTTAACTTTCTATTAGGATAATCATGGATTATCATGCATTGTATGATATGCAGATCATATAGTCATTCTGCTACCCACCTGTAGTTTGTAGTTTTGTGATTGAATTTAGTCTGTAGGACCAGTCATATTTACATGTTTAATTGCAGCATATGTTTATACTGTTATATCAGTAATTGCTGGGTTTCATAAGTGGAATATGCCATCCTCTATATTGAATATTTAATGCATTTGAGCTTTTGATCCAAGTTTATGTGATAAGCTGCTTTCACTGCAAATGCATATTGGTGCTAGACAAAGGAAGTCGCAAACACTATGTGGAACTTTGTTTGTGCAATTTGCTTATAGCGCGTTCTCTAATTTCTCATGTCAGAACACTTATAGGATTCTGAATATCTTATATGATTCTAGGTATATAGATGCCAGTTATGTGGACAGTTTTTACATTACTAAGACCACGCTAGTGCAGTTTTATACAATGAACTCGCTAATTATTATAACTTGTAGAAGCTTGAGTGTACCATACAAGACTCATTTTCTTTATATGCTCAAGCTTCCGAGTTTGTCAAGTTAACATCTCGCCTGTGGTTTGAGGTTCGGTAATTTATAATATCTCCATGCCTTTAAAACCTAAAACAGTCATGTGATTTGGTTGAATTGCTGATGAGAGGTTTTTAGAAGTATGCATATCGTTACACGATACATTTGTGTATACAAACATTTTTTAAGCTTGTGTTTGTGCTAGGTTGAAGGGTTTGGCTTCTCTCATTAACCAGCTCTTTTATTCATAAATAGGATAGCTGATGCCAAATTAAACTTAGGAGAAAGTGAAGTAAGAGAAGCTCATTTGGCAAAATCTTTGTTCTTCATCCGAATTGGTGAAAAGGTGCGCAACAAAGAACATTGATAAAGCAAATCTGAAGTTGAAATTCTTTTGTTGATTCCATTATTCTCTTTACATATGTGTCTATTCAATCCATAACTGCAATTGTGATGGCAGCCTGTTTAAGGAAGGAGGTGACTTGGAGAGGAAAAACAGACTGAAAGTGTATGAAGGCTTGTACTGCATGTCCACATGCAACTTCAAGAAAGCTGCTGATCTGTTCCTTGATTCTATTTCCACATTCACTACCTATGAGATTTGCCCCTATGATACCTTCATATTCTACACAGTTCTAGCCAGCATTATTTCATTGGATAGAGTTTCCCTAAAGCAAAAGGTAAACTACGCTCCTCTACTTGGCTCCTGCACACCTTTCCATTATATTTTCAAACCGATATTCACATATGAATAATTCTGCAGGTTGTGGATGCACCAGAGATTCTGACAGCAATTGGAAAAATTCCGTTCTTGTCAGAATTCATGAATTCTGTGTACAAGTATCAATATAAGTCATTCTTCTCTGCTTCTGGTGAGTTTATTTGTTATTTATACATCTTAAAGCTGGTATAGGGTGTTTAAATTAAACTGGTGCATCTGAGGAGTACTGTATAGGGGGTGTTTTTGTCCACTTGCCTTGTTTTCTTGTTAACGTAGTGTTCATAACATATAAATACATACAGAAATTATGATGATTGCTCACTTGGCTAAACAACTACCTCTGACCTACACTAAGATATGCATACAATGATACAAAATTAGGAAGCACTTTTGGCCTTCCCTTCCCTGTAACATGAATTTGGTATTGTAGCAGCAAATCGGGTCTGTTATTGTACTGAGCATATGAAGCTTTCCTATTCCAACATAAATAGACTTATTAATAGATGGTTTGCTTTCAAACATCCTGGCTTATGTGTTCAGTAGTGGCACCATAAAGATTATATTGCATGACATCTGAGTAACTAAACCTGTAGTGTTTCGTTTCCATGTATTAAAAATATTTCAGTCAATCTTATGAAATCCCCTATATGAAATATGGTGGTTATATGCATAGAGTAATCCTGCTATCCATCAAGCTGGCACATTGCCAAACTGCTACATGGTCATCAAGCTTATCTTCAAATTAAGATTTAGGACCAACAGAAATTTAATGATTCAAAGCATGGCAACTTATAAGGGATCTAAACTGAGTGTTATATTTTAAATGTTTAGGCTAATTGTGATGGTTATACATAAGATTAAACTGCAACTTTGTAGGAGCTCGTATGTTAATGATGATATTTACATCGGTTCATTTGCTTGACTAGGAATAGAGATGAGTTTAGCGACTGCAAAATAGTGTCTTATGCTTCTTTCATGTTGAATACCAGTTTATTATTGGATCCGTCCACATGATTAGACCTAAATTGAATCTTTAATGTTTTACAGCTGGGATCAGTGAGCGTATGAAGCTGGACCGCTATTTGAATCCACACTTTTACTTTTACATGAGAGAGATCAGGACTGATATCTATTCTCAATATCTGGAATCATACAAGAGTGTCACAATTAAAGAAATGGCGAAGGAATTTGAATGCGACTGTTGACTTCATTGATCTGTAAGAACATCACCTAATCTAATTCTAAAGTTGGCAATTTCAGTCCATACACAAATAGGTCCATTTGGGTTATGCTATATGTAATTGAACCAAAGGCTTAAAATAAGACACCTAACTATAAGACAGCGGGTCAAGCGTGTTGAAGACTTGAAGTCACATGGAATGTTTGTTAAATGCATGTCCTAATTGTTTTGGTTAGTTATGTTAATTCTGATATATTGTTCGTGACAACTTAATGATTTTGTGGTAATTAAAAAGACCTGATGAAAGTTTTTTTGGGTCACCCAAATCAACCCGTTGCGACACATATATATCTCGTGTTACCCGTACACATGGAAACCCATATAAATAGCCCAACCAAATGGCTGTTCCATCTCAATCTCATTCATTTTGCTGTAAACAGGAAATGTCGATTCATTGCAGCAGGAAGCTTCGTTGCAAGATTGATAAGGATGCAGGAGTCCTTGAAACCAACTGTCCAGATGCATGCTCTGTATCTAGCAACTATCAAGCAAGGGGACTTGTTGAATCGGTTCAAAAGCTTTCTCGTGTTATTGGCGGATTCAGAAGCTTCCTCGTGTTATTGATCTTTAAGTGTTTTAGCTCTCTTTCCAAATTCGCCACTTGAGGCGCCTAGTAACAAAACTCTGTAATAGCTGCAAGTTTCGCTAAAATTTTCTTTTGTAGCAACTGTTTTCAGTATGCCCATTTATGGTCAAGAAGATTTTATGTTTGTGTTGATTCTTATGCAATCAAGTATTTGACCCATGCTTTTTTCCCTTCTCATATAAGTTTAGTTTATAAATACTGAGCCCAATCGTTTGGATGTTTTGTCATGTCTTTGCTGTTCAACATCTCTTGCAAGCTTCAGTAGGTTTGTAGATGAGCGATGCTGAAAAAGCATGCGATTTTTGTTGACTAATGCCATGGCAAATTCACACTAATTTACAGGAGTTTGATTCAAAAAACGTGAGTTAAATTCATCTCCATTTAAATAAGTAGAGCTTTGATCATGGAAGGTAATAAATTTATCGATGTAAAAGCAAGTCTCAACCATTGGTATGAGCTATTTATGGCATCTTTGAGCTTTTTTGATACTACCCATATCCGCTCTTCCGGCTCATAAGCCCTGGACCCTGGATCTCCCGCTACATAAACAAATCTTCAGATCTTGAGCTAGCACCATTCTAAATATTGAGATAGTCCTCAGAACCATCTTGGTATCTGAATTGAAAGTAGCCTCTAACGATCAAATTAAAGTTGGTAATACAATCATGGCGAAATATGCAACTATAAGAGCATATTTTATAAGTCAACTTATTTTAAAAGTTTAAACCCCGTAAGCCCTTCCCAAACACAACAATGTGTAAAAAGTTATGCATCCATTGTGTATGAATCCAAAGTAGTGAAAATTGAACTAAAGAGATGAGTGGGTAAAATAAGTGTAATTTGTATCTTGCAGTGACTAAAGTGAGTCTGAGTAAGTATGATAATTGTATTCTAGAACCACTCACAGGACAAGTTCAGAAATTTGGTTGCTTCCTTACCGTCAAAGCCATCCTATGATTGAAGAAATGAACATGGGCTTGATCGATCAGGGGGTTATGTGTTGTATTGTACTTTGTTTATGAGGAAAGATTGTGGGCATAAGTGGATGCAACTGGAATAACTTTCAATATTCCTTAAAAAACAACTCATTATTATGTCAAATTCTATCTTGCACAGCTCATTTCTTATACAATTTACTTCAAGCTTGGACAATAAAAAAAGTATGCGATTTTATTTTCTCTATCATTTAGTTACATATGAAATATAGCAAATTCAAGATGATGTTATCGGGACCATATTAACACATCACTTATTTTAGAATTTCAACAGTTTTTGTGGACCAACCTGGCAACCCACACAACCTACATAAAAAGTATCATTTTGGGTCTGCATTAAATTACCCATCTGACCCGAACCAGTATAATAATAGCTCTACTTATTCAACTGCAATTGCTGATTATACAGAAATGACAAGGGTCGTTCACTGAATGCATCTTACTGTTGGCACACAACATTTGTTGGATACATTGATGACAGTGAAGGCTCGGGTCATCGGCAATGGAATGGCAAGTGCACTCATCCAACTGAAGTGGCGTCTAAAATCCCTTTTACCTTTTCAAGGAAGTTGACACTAAAGCTATTGACAAAAGTGCCAAGTTTGGTCTTTGCCCTGGCTTTAAATGTATACCAAAATGTCCTTGAAACAAAATGTCTACCAACGTCCGAGACCGACCGACGGATCGGCCGAGACCGAACCGGACCGGCTACATTCGGTCCGATCCTCGATCTCGGCTTTTGAACTAATTCTATCTCGACTATTTTACCTTTGGGCTAATCGGTCTCGGTCGGTCGGTCCCATCCGGACCGATGCTCGACCCTACTTGGGCATGTAAATATATTATATAATCAATAAATTTTCTTGAGGCATTGCCCCTTTTGTGAAAAGAATGTTAGAAAGGTCACTTGGACATTGAGCAATACCATTTTTACGAATGAAATCGGTGACACTTGGTTTGGATTCAACCACACCAACACTAGCATCAATGAGAGCAATTTAAATGAGCGAACTCTAGGTGCATCGCGCGAGAGTACTACGATAGTAAATTTAAAAAGTTGAGCTTGATCTTTATGAAACTCAACTCAACTTGACTCATTTCCATCTATAAACATTATAAAAAGTATAGCAGGCACTTCTATAAGATTAAAGAAAAAACTTGAAGATGGGAGTGTTCATAATTTGGGTAATATCCACAGGAACCAAAACCAAACTTTCGAACCGAACCGAATTATATATTATCAGTGCTTTGGTTTTGATTCGGCAAAATGTCAACCGAACCGAAAACCAAATTCGTATAAATATATGCACCTTTAATATATTTATATAAATAAGGTTGTTAAAACCTTTTTCTAGTACAAATTTAACAATTTTTAAGTCATAGATCTTATTTCGACTTTGAGTGATAAAGAATTTAAACCGAACCGATGAAAACCTCCACATGAAGACAAGAACCACGGTAAAATTTATGTAAAACTAAAGTCTAACACAAAACTAAGGTCCGTTTGTTTCATAATACTCATTTAGGATTTGGGCATGATTGTAAAAAAATGTTTGTTTGGTACAAATGGATGAGCTCAAAATTGAGATTGAGTGCTCAATATTTGTCATTATGAAATCCTTACTAGTGTGTCGGGTTTAAAGCTTTATATGATAAAATTTTGTCTTTATTTTAAATAATGAGACCTCTTGCAGTTCAACCACTCATTAGTATTATTTAATGTTTTAATATATGTATAATATTTTAAAGACTAAAATACGGTTGGTCCATAAACTTATCAATGCGCTTCGCGTTGGAATGATCGAGCCTTTTCATCGTCGGAGTCCCTATTTCAAGTTTCTTACTCGTCTTGGTCCTTTGACCATATTGCCGTTAGTCGAGGACGTCGGATGGCGTTAGATTTGTCTTTACTTCAAAGGCGCATTGTCATTTTACTCATGTCCATTAATTACCGTGTCGACCACTTGTTTACCGGGGCTGATCAAGAAACATGGCTAATAAAGGGAAATTTTATCACCACTCATCCTTTATCTTTTCTAACCACTAAAATCTTATCTTATTCACCGACGGTAAAATCGAAAAATGTTGGTGTGTTCATGCAACACAGGGGCGTCATTAAAACCTCTTTGGAACAACACAAACCACAGTAGGAGGTTCTATGCTGTCGAAGGCGGTTTTAGTCTTAATTTTATTTCATTTTAAAGTTGGCATGTAGTGGTTTACCTTAAAATGTGTTGATTATAGTAATATATCTCATTTTATTATAATTGTGATTTTATACAAGTGGGTTTAGTTGGTGTTTATCTTTAGCGAGATGCTCACATTTGATTATCAATTATAGGCTACAACATGTCCGTTCATTGGGTGGTACGATCCACCCATGCAAAGAAACAAGGGATGTTATCATCTACTTGCGAGGACTATCTCTGTAAACAGGCGACATTACAAGAATGCGGCCGCCTCATTTATGAGACTATGGAAGCGGTCAACGGCGGTGACCATGCAAGCAGTCGAGGTCGCTCACCAGCGCCTTGGCGATCTCCTTGTTGAGAAGGAGAAAGTTTTCCGTCTCGGGAACTTTTGTGTGTTGTCTTGGATGGTCATCTTCTTGGTTTTCTATGGTTCTTCTATAGGGTTTAGATAGGTCTTGGTTTTGTGTTTTGAATCGGTGGTAGATGTTCTAGTTGTGTTTAAGTTTTATTGTCACGTTGACTAAGAATAGTCTTTTGGTGTATAATGTTTGGTCCTTGTCACGGTGGTAATATATTTCTTTTATGCTTTGGTCCTTATCTTGTCTTTGCATTTACTAATAGGTCCTTTGCCCCAAAAATTTATATATCACTTGCCACACAAATACTAGTAGAATGATCAAACTCATAACACGGATACAAGTATCAAAGATGGATGAATGATACGAGATGGATGAGCAGACACCACTTTCGGTATCAACATAAACTTGATATGGTGTTGTTCATCCATCTTTGATCTTTCATTCATGTTTGTGATAATAGAATAACGATAACAAACTCAAAACACGGATCCAAGATTCATAGACATATGAAGTCTCAAAGATGGATGTATAGGCACCACTTTTGAGTATCAGCATAAACTTGATATGGTGTTGTTCATCCATCTTTGATCCTTCATTCCTGTTTGTGATAATAGAATAACAGTAAGTTCAACAGATCCAAGAATCATAGACATATGATGTCTCAAAGATGGATGACCAGAAACCACTTTTAAGTATTAACATAAACTTGATATGGTGTTGTTCATCTATCTTTGATCTTTCATTCCTGTTTTTGATGATAGAATAACAGTATCCAACTCAAAACACGGATCCAAGTTGGCGTAGATCCAAGATTCATAGACATATGAAGTCTCGAGGATGGGTGAACCGACACCATTCACGAGTATCAACATAAACTTGATATGGTGTTGTTCATCCATCTTTGATCCTTCATTATTGTTTGTGATAATAGAATAAGAGTATCTAAGTCAAAGATGGGTGAACAATAAATGACTTTGAAAATGTCAACAGTTACTATGCGTGTGAGCTAGTAACAATACGTAGAAATACATGGTAAAGTGGCAAATCAATACAATCAAAACACAATTTAACCCATAGACTAACATGACATGATTTCAACGCAAATGGATATATTTCCAAATGCATAAAATTTTGTAGTCTACAAAGTTCAGAAACATACATTGTTTAAACACATCAAATAATGTTTAGGGGAATACATATTCGATGAAAAACATTGGTTTTCATATGCTTAAATAGCATTTTTTTGTGGTGAAGAAAGATTTGCTGCTATAATCTTGGTCTTAGTCCAAAATTGTTTTGGAGACCCATCAGAAACATCATCAACTTGACTTCTAGATTGAGGATTGGACACTTGGTTGAAAATAACCTTGATTGACCATCGGTTTGAATTTGAGGTTTTCATTACCTTCAAAGTTGTGACTGTAACCTTTGCCTTCTTTTTTGTAACTTTTGGTTGGGATGAACCTATTTTTAAGGCATTGTGTCTTGCCTTGACTTCTGTTACACCTCCTTGCCCAAGACATGTTTTCTTGTTTGTCGGCTTTGCCACAAATACCACAAACCACACTCTTACTAGGCGTGACAAGTTCTTGGTTTTGTCACTATTATCATTTTCGATTAAAGCCACGGTTCTTTTCTTTCGTGGCCTACCTAATGGTTTATGATGTTTAGGTGGAAGAATGGTTGTGCACTTGTGACTTATACCAATCCTCATAACCATTTATTGGTGGATGTGGTGTTTGTAAGTTTCTTCCCAGTCTTAAAAAGTAACATGGATGAACCCATGATTCATGAGATCCTCCTTGCATTCCATTGAACCTCATACACGGTGGGTAGCAACATCATGTTTACATGGCATACCATAGCTTCCATCTTCTACATGTACAAGCCCTAGCTTCAACATTCATAAAACACTATATCCCCATCCACCGACCTCGTACTTTTCTCCTTCAACCCGTAAAACGGTGTACTTATAAGCCTCTTTCTTGATTGCATCTAACATGAGTGTTGCCTTTGGTGTTAATGGTCCGGCACACTTGTGAATCACATTCACAACGTTCACTATTATTTTCATACATTATTTTCTAATGTATTCCAAAGCAGTAATGATGGGTTGGTGCCTACCTCCCAATAGTTTCCCATTGAACACCTCACACATGTTATTAAGTAACACATCTGAATGAGCCCTCCCTACAACATGTTTGGTTAGGTACCTGAAAAATGTCGTAGAACAAAAGATGTACATGTAGACATAGATTTAGTTAGGTACCTGAAAAATGCGACCTTGACCAATGGTTTGGTGGTATCTTATTTAACCAAGCATGGGCAGGTTCGCTAAACCTCTTGAATGCCAACATGGCTGCGTCAAATTGTTGGACGGTTGTTTTTGCTGCACATCTCCACAAATGTTCCTTGTATGATTTAGCATTCCGATGTGCTTCAAACAATATCGTGTTCAAAGACTAGGGAATATACGCTAATCTTTGGAATGGTACCATACACAAATAAACATCAATTCATTAGTAATAAAACTTGCATTTATCGAAAATACAAGTGAATCTAATCAACTAAATGGTAACATCACCTTTTGCCCGTCACGATAAAAGTGTAGTTTGAGTTTGGTTGCAAGTCAAGATCATCTCTTAGACATTAAAGAAACCAAATCCATAAGTCTTTGCTTTCAAACACGCAGCAGCGTGAGGCTAAAGGGTTATGAACTCACCTCAAAATAGTTATAAAAGCAGATAGGTAAGGGTTATGAACTCACCTCGATGAGTCGTTAAATGAGAATAAATCAAGTAGTAATTGTGCGGCTCCGACATACCGACTTAGATAAGTATGGTATGGTTTTTAGTCTAAGTCTCGTATTCAAATGCATGTTGTGTAGTCTAAACAACGTTTGTAAGTTTCCAAGTATTTATGTTTTTGAAATGCTTAAAGTCCAAAAACAAGTGTTTTCAAATAAATTGAGTTATTGTAGCTTTTGTGGAGTTTCACAAGTTTACTTTGATTATCGATGTACATAAAAACGTAGTTGTGAAAATATTTCTTAAGTGTTGGCTCTTGGAAGAGTATGAGAATATATACAATATATTCACATAGAGTTGGCTTGATAATCGTTCAAGTTTTATCGAGGAGCAAATAAATACAAGACGTATTGTATTTATTAAATTAGTTAGGTTTCGAGGTGTGAAAATATATATTTAATGAAGTCGTAAGTAAATAATATATTTGGACGGATATATTACTTATGGCTTACGCGGTTGTGGTGGTCCAATAACAATTTGTGTTAAGCATATTTATCTAGTTGAGAAATGGTAAATGCATAAGTTTATAAAACTTATAAAAGTTTTAGGATGAAAAGTGTCAACGTGTTCAACCTCGAAGGTTAAAGTTGTAACAATAATATATGTTTCAAAACTTTATAAAAGTTTTAAGAAAACTTTTAAATGGGTCAAAGTTGAGGGTTGAAAGTGTAAAGGTAAATATTAGTTTTAAAGCTTATTACATGTTTTAAGAAAATTGCTAAGTGACTTGAAGTGGAGGGGCTGAAAGCGCAAGTTGCCAACATTGTAAAAAAAAGTAAAGGGTAAACTACATAGGGGATTCAACTAAGGACCTCTAGTACACAAAGAAAAGCATACCCACTGATCAGTGGTATTTCATGTTTCTATTGCATATTAAACACCTTTAAGGATCGAGCAATTTGTGCTTTTGTAAATAACTTTTCTACTTAGTGAACACTGAGATATGTTTTTGCATGCATGTGATTTTATTTCCTTGTTTCATTTCAAAATAGTGTTCAAATAAGGTCGTGAAGGAGATCAACGAATTAAGCTCAAATAAGTGTCGACTTATTTGAGTTTATATGACTCGAAATTTTCAAGAGGGACCAAAAGGCCTAGTTTCGTTTCAATGTTTATTGACAAGATCCGATAAGTGTTGGAGGTGAAATAAGCTAAAGGTCGAGAGAGTTAGGATAGTGTAGCTTATAAGCACTCGGTCAAACGTTTTGAGTCCCCGAGTTAGGCCTTGAGCCCAATGGGCATTTGCGTTCAACTAAGTTGAATGGGTCGAAGGTTTTGATTGATTAGTGAACTTGTAATGAAATGAGTAAAGGAATGAGCTAATAAGTCAAAAATCCAAGATCTGAAGTGTTTCCAATGTGAGCCAAAACTTAGTATGATACATATAATCGTTTCTCATTAGCTATTTACGTTCAAAATGAATCAAAAGTTCCACTTTTACTTTTTAAAACCAAAAGCACACAACTGTTTATCCGTTTGTTCTCCATTCATTGTTCCATGTTTTATGTTCAAATCCACCACATAAGCATAATAACATGAGATTAATCATCTTAGTTCATAATAGTTGAGTAGAAGTAAAGTTTCGATGCGTTTCATTTTAACGAGAGTATGGGTAAATCAAATGAGTATATTTGTAAAAGTAGAAACTTGTATGGAACAAAATATGTATAACCAAGGAGTGATGGAGTTTCTTACAATGATGGAAGGGTGCACGAGTGAATGAACAAAGGACCAAGGAACAGGGGACTCGACTAGCCTTCCAAAATGGAACCCGTAGCTTATATAACCCAAGTAACCTTTTTCTTTCTACTCTTTTTGTCACTGTGTACGAGTGTAATGAAAAGACCAAGAACTTCAAACTCGTTTGCCTTCCGAGATATCAACCCGACACTCCTTACTTTCCAAAGCTCAAACTTGAAACTCTTAAGAGTTTTGCAAAGTGAGATGAATGAGTTTAAGTTTGTGTTGCAATCGGTTATAAGGAGAGAATCATGACAAAGTTTGTTTTTGATTAAGTTGGAAAGTGAATTGTGATGTGTGAGGAAAGGTGGAGCTTTTATAGCCAATGAGAGCATGGTGTTCCTATATATTTTATTTCCCATGCGTCTCGTATTTAAGGGAAAAGTAGGAAAAGACTTGAGTACTTGTTTGGTTTATTACTACACGCAAGAAAAGGAGAAGAAAAGGAGTGTGTGTGTCGTGTATGACAAGAGGGTCAAAGGAGGAAGGAAAGAAACATGTTTACATAAACATTCACGTGAATGTGTCCACCCTCAATTCATATATTATTTTATGGAATACATCTATTTGTTTGTAACTTTGAAATATTTTTGAAGTGTAATGAGATAGAGCTAGTGAGAATGGGTCGTTTATATATGAAGGTGGTTTGGAGCTTGTGTGTTCGGTTGTCAAAAGAGAAAGGAAACATAGTAGTCCAATGCATGTGTGTTTGAAGTGAAAGTAAAATACTCAATGTGTCATAAAAGTGGAGTATGAACTTTTTATTTATTTGAGTTGGTGTGTAGTTAAAATATAAAACGTATATACGTATATGTATATAATCGAGTCTCGTCGTGTTTGGTTGCATAAAATGGGACACAAAAAGTTTAAAATAGAGTGGGAAGTTAAAACGTGAACTTTCTTGGAGTTTTGGTATTTCATTTACGTTCTAAACGTGAGTTGAAATATTTCGATTACGTTGAAAATGGTTAACGTGTAAAATGTGTTTTCGAGTGTTTTTATAAAAGAAATATAAAAACATCAATATTGGTTCCAAAAATGTGTTTATTAGACTAATACCATACTTTCTATATGGTGGGTTCGTCACGCGAGCTCGTGTTTTTAATAAAGTGAGATAACTTCGTGTGAGTTTGAAAACTTCGTAGAAGGTCGGAAAATAAAAATTTATCATTTCGATAATTATAAATAGTTTAAATTGTTTCATTGTGTGAGATAACCTCCTTATTTATCTCAAGTGAGCTAATGCTTGCTCAAAATCGTTGAGGTAATAATAAATAATAATTTATTATTAAATTTAAAATGTGGAAATTTATCGATTGTCACAGGCCTCCTGTTTTACAAGGAAATTGCCCTAATTTCGGTTTGAGTTACTCGATAAAGTTTATGTGTTTTGACAATCGGAAATGGTTATACCAACCGTTTGACTTCCCGACTCATGGTTTTAGCGGTTTTAACGTTTCATCGATGTGAATTTCCTCCAAGGAAAATGATGTTCCGCCTAGGTGTACTCCTAGAGTTATTTCTATTACTTCATTTCTCAAGGTTTTGTTCTTGAGGATATCCAAACAACCTATTCTTTGTAGTTGCTCATGACATGATATTTGTGGATAGTCATTCCATCCGGATGATGTCGAAATGTCATGTTCGTGCAGTGATTAAAATGATAGTGTGGGTTATTGGTAAGCTTCGTGTTCCTTCTAGAAAGATGGTGTTGATTGCTACTTGCAATTCGTTGATTGACTTAATGATGTATTTATATACCCTAAGTACGAAGGCTCAAAGTTGGGGTATAGTTTGATCATTCACGGAGTATAAGTCGTTATGTAGTTATAGAGTTCCTACTTGACGATGAGGTTTCTCGGAACTAGAAGAGTTACGGGGAGAAACAAAGAGTTATGTGGTTAATCTCCGTAAATAGTCCGGAGTTATAACTTTTAATGGGTTGTCCTAAGACAATTTAGGATGTGGTTTGTCTCCTTAGTTTAATATGGGGTGTGAGGTAAAGCATATTTAAGTGATCAAGTTCTATAGAAATCTATTTGATTTCTATGGTTACTTAGGATAAAAGTTCGTAAGTCGTATTTCTTCTGACTACACATGTGGAAATTGTTGGTTTTATGGACAATAAATTAATAGACGTGTGTTAGGATCGAACTCGAGACCACGGGATTGCACACTTTACGTATGAGAATTAAAGTTAATAATTAAATGTAATAGTTATATTTATTTATTAATTAAACGAAATAACTATAACGGACGTTAAGTAATTAGTTGTAATGGACAACGATCGTTAAATATATTTAGGAAGGACTAAAGATGAAATTAGAGATCGAGAAGGTTCTAGAATCCTTGTGGGTTTCCTAAACCGATCGTCCATATGGTTTCCATAAACCAATCCATAGCCAACTTGTTCACCAAGTTTAGTTGGGTATATAAACAAGGCTAGGGGTTTTATTTTTTCATCTCTTGTACTCATAAGCTAAAAACCTAAATTGTTTGTGTGTGTTTTTGTTTCAATCGATCGTATAAACCCTTTAGGGTAGTCGATCATAGTTTTCAAAACATAATTATTTTGTTTAATTAAAACTAGCATTACTTTAATTTGTTATAAGACGTGTATAAGAACGGGGACAATCACACTATTGATTGTATCTTGGATTGAATTACAAAACGGTGAGGGTAATTCACTTAATCCCATAAACCCTAATTAGGGTTCATCCTAATTGCTAGTTTGTGGATTTGATTCTTGTTCGGCTAGAATCAAGAAAGATACGCATACTTTATTCTTTAGTTAATTAATTATTCATTATATGTTCTATACGCCCGCACTTACTTTGATGTTTATTGTTTATATTTATGATTAGTCATGTTATATAATTCCAACATAGTGGCATCACGAGTCATTGGTTTTAATGAGTAATTAATTACTAAACACGTAAAAAACGGATATTGTATTGTGTTTGATATGATTTATTCTAGGGTTTTGGTTATGATTATATAAACCCTAATTTTAGGGTTAAGGATTTTGCCCTAATTTGGTTTTAAAAATCTATTATGGATCGAAAAATTTTTTTGGGTGGAAACCCTAAAATTTTTTAGTCGATTTCCTAAATTTTTTTTAGGGTTTATATTAATTGTTATGTTATCAATATCGAAACCTAGATTTAATATATTTGTTACGTGATAAATTCATGAATAAAGTGTTATGTGACATGGAATTGTATGCGATCTTGTGACTATATTGAATAATTGTTATGTTATATCAATGATGATACATGCATGTTTGTCATGGATAGTTGCTTGTATTATTATTTAATTGTTAAGATTGGATTAATTGTTAAGTTTTATACACATGTATATTTATGATAAATCTTGAATTCGGGATGACTCAATTATATACATTAATGAATCAATTATGTGCAATTTGGTATATCATTAATTATGGGTTTACGCAATCGATTCGTCGATGTATGCTGCTCACTTTCAATTGAGAGAGTGAAAGCCCTATTAATATATATCGTTAATTTAACCTAGACATTGATTATTAATAGGGTTTTATCGAATAATTTGCATGTGGCTACTTGTTTACACGTATAAATTGTTTATTATGTGCATTGTTTTTAGTTGTTTATACTTTTTATTGGTATTACTTGTTTGTTTATTATGTTAGGACAGTTAAGCAAAGGGTAATTTTGAATAGAAAATAATAACGGACTAAACAATGGCGAAATTTGATTTGTTTGGAAGAGTTAAGTTTTCAATAGTTTAATTGATTTGTGACTTTGGTACAATGACCGAAGCAGCCACCCATTCGAATGAACTATAAAGGGTTATTTAAGAAGCATGAGTCATTCATCGAATGGATGTCTAAGGTTATGCTGTTGCGCTACTCGGTCCTCCGCCTCTGAAGTTCGAATGGAGCTACTTAGTAAGCCATAAAAGTACAAGCTCATCTTAAGGCAATTAGTTTTAATTCCATGCGCCACTTGGTGGTAATTATCCGAAACACTAAGTGTTTACACTTATGCAAAAGTACGTATAATGGATGATAATTAACACTAAATTCCTTGATTGGTGAACCCAATACCTCAATCAAAACTTTGATAATTTGATCTTTATGAATTGGTAATAAAAAAGTTTTTATTAAAATTATGTTACAAGATGAATGCATGGCATCTTTGTACATATTTGATTTGACACATAAAATCAAAACTAGTACCCTTTTAAATTAAGTTATATGCCATCTAATTAAAAGGAACACTTGAAGTTGCAATTTAAGTCATGAGAGTACTTGGCTAGATTGTGATGGAGAGGTAAATCTCTATGTAAAGTGAGACCTTACATGGACATATTTGCGCTCTTTAAGTTAGACACTTAAGTTGAGTAGGAAGTGAGACTTGGACTCATGGCATAAGATGGGATGAAACATGTTTATATTTGCAATAGCATTGGAAAATATAAATCCCATAATGATCTAGGAATTGGAAATTGTTTCACAATTAATGTTCGACAGATTACCTTATTATATGCGTCGTTGCTAGCGGATCAACTCGATGTAATGAACCTATGATAATTTGGATCCTAGTTTTCGAGAAAATTCTATGGTTATATGAATATTACTTGGTATTTTATTTTCTTGAAAAGTTTAATTATCGAAAATACTAAAATTGAATTTTGCTAATTCTTTAAACGTTAATGCAACATTAAATCGTAAACGAGGTTATTCTTGTATTGGTAAATTGATCTACACCGTATGGTTTTTTGTAGAGTCAACTTTGCAAGAGAATAAACCTAGTCCTCTTCACGCCGAAAGAGTGAGATTCAACCCTATTCCTTTTCATGAATGAAGAAAGGTATGATAGACAATTAGAATTGTCTAAATTCTAAATACATAACTCAGAAGCAAATTTTAATAGTTAAGAAAATTGCATATTTTCGAGTTATTAAATTAGAAGCTAGACTAATTATCGTATAATTGGTAAAAGACAAACTAGCATATTTTATCTAGTTGTTGTGCTTTGACCATTTAAAAGTACTACTTACAATTGTTGGAATAGTAGAACTATTAAGAAAGAAATTGCATGCCCAATTTTTCAAGTTAATAGCATTGATGGATAGTTCATCATCTACAGTAGAATACACTCTTTAAGTACATAAGTAATTGTTATGTATGGACTTTTCAAAGGTGTAGGAAGTAAATAGAACACTATTTTCTTTCACCGTTAATGTAATACTTACAATGTTGTCAAATCCAATGGGAGTATTTTGTTCATATTAATGAATAAGGAATTAATGTAATGATCTCTTATTAAGTGGGAGTTAAGTTTAGTCATCTTGGTAGTAACCCGAATTATCTCTAGAATGTCTTACGATAATTACTTTCCACTTGTAGACACTTATGTTTTCAAGGATAGTCATGTACGCTTCCTTATTAGACAATGAAGTGGTTCTACATCTACTAGTTATGCTAATATCAATGACACAATCATATTAGTCACATAAACAAACATATGTCGTGTTGTTTATTCGCTACATGATGTTGTTCCATGCAAGTGGGAGAAATCTATATTGTGTGCAAGGTACAACATATAAGTATATGATTTAACTGGATTCTCTTGACCGCAAGGTAAGAGACTAACGTTCTAATATAACTTGTACATATCTAATTCAAGAACACTTGGTGTTACAATTCACGTCATGTGAGAACTTGGCGTAGATTGCAACAACAAAGTAAATTTCTATGTAAAGTGAGATCTTGCATGGACATATTTACGCTTCTAAATTAGACAAGTATTTAGAACATGTGTCAAAATGATATATAAGACTACTTCAAATTAGATTTTTATGTATTATTAGAATGACATAAATGAAGTAATCTAATACTACTTCAAATTTGTTTATTTATGTATTTTGAATGACATAAATGAAAAATAATGTAGTCCTGCATTATTGTGAAGTAAAATAAATTAACTTGAAATTACTATTGAAACCAAGAGTTGTGTTCATAATTACTTTAGTTAAACATGTTTATGATTCATTGTAAAGACATAAACATAAAGTCTTTAAGACTTATAATAAAGTAAGATGTTAACTTGTTATGTTTTTAATTAAGACATATACAAGAAGTCATTGAGTTGATCAATGATTTATAACGATATAGGGATTATAACAATTTATGTTTCTTGTTGAGACATGGATATGAAGTGACTTGGTTAAAAGGTACTTGTGTTATAAAGCATGTAGTTGGCTTGGAAAGTCTATTATACCATTAAGTTGACTTAGTTGGTAAATAGGTAAGCAAAAGGAATATGTTTATCTTATATATTGTTAGATTGTCTTACAATATTAAAATTCTAATGAATACCACAAGTTGATGGTATGTTCGTTAGGAGAATCAAACTCTATTTGATTTGTTTGATTCAAGATAATCATAACTTTCTTAATAATAACAAGGTTAGAATATTGAGTATGGATTGAATATACTCAATATGACTCCAACTCTAAGATTAATAAAACACCATTTTATTATGGAATGTGATGAATCACATTAAGTTTTATAATTGAATATCCTGATTTTGTTAAACTACTTATGAATAGGTTATTAACAAACTAATGTCAAGAATTATCAATGTGTATTTGTAATGTCCCAAATAGAGAACAATGTAATTTTGCTCTAATTGCTAAGTATATATAGATAGTCTTGAAAGATATATTACAAAAATCTTCTAAACAGTGGAGTTTTTTTTTATCTTGAAAGATAAAATTACAAGATACATAATCTTCTAAAACACACTAGTAAATATCATGATGAGGTTAGACATGTAAATGATAGACCTCATGATGATGGAATTTTCATTCATAGATTCGCAAGGATATCTCGGATATTTGACTTATATCTTCGAGAAATATGAGTTATGTGATTATAGTAAACCCGATAATCATTATGATGGATTACCAAATATTGAATTGGGAAAATTACTCTACTATGAATGTTAAAGATGTCATCCATAAAGATAATCAATTTTGGAAATTTGGTTTATCCTAATAGTTAGACTAGAGAATGGAAATGAGTTTCTTCAAAGAGATGAAAAACCTAGTGGTTTGAATTTCTATGTAGAAATCATATGGACAATATTCTACACATATTTAATGCATGTCTTATGACAAGATTATTAATCATACTTAAGCAATTAATTGTGATTGAATATTCTTTTCTAGACACATTAAATATATAAAGATGATAATTGTCATACTTGTTTTCATTAATATGAAATATGACAATGGAATATCAAAACTCTTTCGAGAAATTACTTGAGCGAGGAACCTGCAAGTAATTGAAAGGTTTTTGAATTCATATAATCTTTGGAAGTGTACTCAGTGCAATAATTCATGAATGGATAAATGCATGCATCTATGAAATTATTCTTATGTTAAATTATTAAATCCATTTTCGATTTATAATTAAAATAAGATAAATTTTAAGTATTCTAAAAGCTAGTGAGTATTATGTTAAGGTTTTAAATCTTATATGTTGTATAACATATGAGAAGTAACATTCCTGAAAGCTAAATGTTAAGTCTTAGATTGAATGAAACTTCATTTGTAAGATTTAAGAATTAAAACATACAACCTTGAATATATGTTTATTATTTATAAACATGTGCAGAAAATAAATGATTCTAATAAAACATGATATATCATTGGGAAATGGATAAATATTTTTGACAAGATAGAACGTGAATGAAGTCTAAGTTTGACCTTAGATTCATCATGTACATCATGTAGTGTATTAAAATTGTTGTATCATTCTGAATAAGAAGTGATTTGACAACATTGATATCTAATTAAAAGTTATTAGATAACTTGTGTAATGAATATTCTAATAGAATTACATCCTTAAAACCGGAATTGCTCCTAGATTCTATGGATGAACAATATGTCAATTGTTGTGCAAATTGTCATCAGCTTTAAACTTGAAAGTTAGGAAAGCATCAAACGTTACATAATAAGATATTAAAGTTTACGGAATTTTAATGAGCACATTGTTGTTTGTATACAATGATGCTGGTTTTAATTGAGATGACACTCAATACTAGTCATGGTAGGATTTCATCCTTGTTAATGGCCATGTGACCTAGTTTTGCTTATCTAAGAGCGCAATTGCATTATACATTAAAAGAATAAGAATACTTTAAACTTTAAAATGTTTGAAAGTTTAAATTGTCATAAATGGTGATAGAGGATGTCACACACTTTATGAATTATTATGTGGATCAGTGAATGCACACATACAAGGACTTCACTAATTGAATTCTTGAAATAAGTATTCTCAAAATTATGATAGATCAAGTTGGTTGATTTATGCCTTGTCAACAAGTATGATTGTCATTACTTGAGGCATAATTCATCAACCTGAATTTTCATGCATTGATCTATTTGGTAATTTGGATAGTGGATGTTAAACAATTATTATAATAAATCAAATACTTGGCATGATTGATTTTATAATATATTGTATCCTATATTTACATGTTTAATCCGTGAGTAAATTTATTTATTCTAAATCATCCGTTGTCAATTAATGATATGGGAGTATCATTAAACTAAGACAACTGAGAGATATGGTAGAATATACTTGAAAGTATATTGATGAGAATGCATACCATTTCGATGATATTCAATGAATTGAATATAGACTTATCCCAACTACATAATTACTTTATGGATATTGTTGTTAAGTAAATTATGAATAGTTATCCTCGCACTTGAGATACCGGATAAGTGTCATGAATGTAGTGCACTTCATGGAACAACTTAACGCTATATGAATCTGTAGTCATCAAGGGTTGTTTCGACGGTGTTGCAAAGTTTGGGTTATTCTTGTAGTCAAGATAGAATTTGTTCCTTCAAATTTATTTTGAGTTTAATATCACTGGGCCCTCGTAGGGTTGACAAGATGTTTGTATGCCATGCCCAAAGTTCTCTAATATGTTCGTAAGATTTGGTAATCTTGTTCAATCACTAATAATCGAAATGAATGGTTGAATAAAGAATGACTTAATTTCATATCTTTATTTAACATGGTATTAGAAACAAAAGGATAATAATAATGAGAAATCATTAAAAGGTTTTCCGGAGCCTTACCGAGTTGTACAGAGGCATCGCTGTTGCAGATCGCCAACCGAATGTGATCACTCCATTAAGATATGTCAGTGGGGAGTTCGGTTTTATGGACAATAAATTAATAAGACGTGTGTTAGGATCGAACCTCGAGACCACGGATTGTACAGCATTAACTTATGACGAATTAAAGTTAATAATTAAATGTAATAGTTATATTTATTTATTAATTAAACGAATAACTATAACGGACGTTAAGTAATTAGTTGTAATTGACTAACGGTCGTTAAATATATTTGGGAAGGACTAAAGATGAAATTAGAGATCGAGAAGGTTCTAGAATCCCTTGTGGGTTTCCTAAACCGATCGTCCATATGGTTTCCATAAACCAATCCATAGCCAACTTGTTCACCAAGTTTAGTTGCAAGATATAAACAAGCCAGGGTTTTATTTTTCATCTTCAGTACTAAGTTCAAAACCTAAATTGTTTGTGTGTGTTTTTGTTTCAATCGATCGTATACAACCCTTTAGGGTAGTCGATCATAGTTTTCCAAAACATAATTATTTTGTTTAATTAAAACTAGCATTACTTTAATTTGTTATAAGACGTAAGTATAAGAACGCAGACAATCACACTATTGATTGTAGATTCGATTGAATTACAAAACCGTGAAGAGGTAATTCACTTAATCCCATAAACCCTAATTAGGGTTCATCCTAATTGTTACTAAGTGATTCGATTTCTCGTTCTGCCAGAATCAAAGAAACGTACTACTTTATTCTTTAGTTAATTAATTATTCATTATATGTTCCTATACGCTTCCGCACTTACTTTGATGTTTATTGTTTATATTTATGATTAGTCATGTTATATAATTCCAACAGAAATGGCTGTGGATTTAACCTTAGTTACAATGCTTTTTTTGGTTCCATTCCACCAAGTTTTACCCTTTTGCCGTGAAAGAGATCAGCAGCAAGATCAAAGTCTAAGAATACCAAAATCAATGTTGCCATGGCGGTACCCCCAGTGGCAGGGGCTGAGGTTGTGGAATCGGAGAAATCGGTAGGAATTTGGTGCATTTTTCGGCCCTTTGTGTTTACAGCTGATGATTTGCTATGTGCAACTGCTGAGATATTGGGAAAGAGCACTTATGGAACCTCTTATAAGGCTACATTAGAAGATGGTAACTACATTAGAAGACGGTAACATGGTTGCAGTGAAAAGGCTAAGAGAAAAAGTCACCAAAGCGCAGAAGGAATTTGAACAGAGGCTGCTGAACTGGGAAAGATTTGGCATGAAAACATTTTGGCCCTTAGAGCTTATTACTTGGGAACTAAAGGCGAGAAGCTTCTCGTGTTCGATTACATGCCTCATGGAAGTCTTGCTTCTTTCCTCCATGGTATGTTACTTCCAAGCTTCTCGTCCTCGCACTCTTCGGTATGATTAATTATCTAGTTTTAGGTTTAGCAGGCAACACAATTCTCATAAACTAGGTTTGACTCATTTCTGTGATACATGTTTACATATCTTTTTCCAGTGATCAAACGAAGGAAAATATACTTATAAAATTACACAACAGTGAGAGAGAGCGTCAGAAGAGGAAAACGTTAACCAAAGATCCATATCAAAATGGGCTTAAAGCATTGCAACAGCTGCAAAGAAAGGCAGACATGGTCAGCAAGAACTAGATTGGGACAGCTACGAGATAATTAAAAGAGAAATGGCTCTTCAAAAGCTTCAGCGGTCTGCTAATGTGGCAAAAGCAAAGGAAATGGCACAGATATGAGGAGAGAGACGACGAAAAGCAAAAAGCTGAGAAGGTGAAGCTTACATTAAAGAAACGGGTGGAAAAGTAAAAGGGTTGGCAACGAAAAATCTAAAGAAGAAAAAGAGGAGTTGGGAGTGACTAAAGATATGAAACTGAGGGAGAGGTTAACAAAGGTAATTGCTTTTAAGAAACACGGTATATAGATAAATTTTAACATCATATTTTAATTAAACTACAATGAAGAACACAAGATTTATGAGACGTTGGTCTGGATATCAAGCTTTGGGCTACCTATACTTGAACTAAGGGTGGCAAAATAAGAAAGTCGGGTTGGGTAATGGGTTAAAACGGTTAAAAACATAGGATTGGTGATGTTACATAAAGTTGATTATGTCATGAGCTTATTTTCAATTTTCTGTAAGTAAATAGATCGAGATACAGTTATAAAAACTAGTACTACTATAATGATCCATTTTGTGTATTAAAACAATTTAGGATATTATAAAAAATTGGAACCATTGATTTGCTTTAGCTCAATCCATTTCCCTTTCAGTTAAGTTTTCGAATTTAGTCATTCGACTCTTACCATGAGTTAAGTGCTACAAAGAGAACTTTAGGAACTGGACATCGCTAATTGGTGATGCGGAATCAATATACTGTTGGTAAAGATAGTTGAGATGGGAACAATAATGATCTTTTATTAGTGTGTTTTGGGATTTTCATAACTTAGGGGTGTTTGGGTAAGATTATTCACAACTTAATATCTAAACACCTTCTTTATATGACAGTAGAGCTAGTGAGAATGGGTCGTTATATATGAAGGTGGTTTGGAGCTTGTGTGTTCGGTTGTCAAAGAGAAAGGAAACATAGTAGTCCAATGCATGTGTGTTTGAAGTGAAAGTAAAATACTCAATGTGTCATAAAAGTGAGTATGAACTTTTTATTTATTTGAGTTGGTGTGTAGTTAAAATATAAAACGATATACGTGATATGTATATAATCGAGTCTCGCCGTGTTTGGTTGCATAAAATGGGACACAAAAGTTTAAAATAGAGTGGGAAGTTAAACGTGAACTTTCTTGGAGTTTTGGTATTTCATTTACGTCTAAACGTGAGTTGAAATATTTCGATTACACGTTGAAAATGGTTAACGGTAAAATGTGTTTTGAGTGTGTTTTATAAAAGAAATATAAAACATCAATATTGGTTCCAAAATGTGTTTATTAGACTAATACCATACTTTCTATTGGTTTGGTTCGCACGCGAGCTCGTGTTTTTAATAAAGTGAGATAACTTCGTGTGAGTTTGAAAACTCGTAGAAGGGTCGAAAAATAAAATTTATCATTTTCGATAATTATAAATAGTTTAAATTGTTTCAAAGGTGAGATAACCTCCTTATTTATCTCAAGTGAGCTAATGCTTGCTCAAAATCGTTGAGGTAATAATAAATAATAATTTATTATTAAATTTAAAATGTGGAAATTTATCGATTGTCACAGCCTCCCTGTTTTACAAGGAAATTCGCCTCTAATTTCAGTTTGAGTTACTCGATAAAGTTTATGTGTTTTGACAATCGGAAATGGTTATACCAACCGTTTGACTTTCCGACTCATGGTTTTAGCGGTTTTAACGTTTCATCGATGTGAATTTCCTCCAAGGAAAATGATGTTCTGCCTAGGTGTACTCCTAGAGTTATTTCTATTACTTCATTTCAAGGTTTTGTTGTTGAGGATATCCAAACAACCCTATTCTTTTGTAGTTGCTCATGACATGATATTTGTGGATAGTCATTCCATCCGGATGATGTCGAAATGTCATGTTCGTCGTGTGATTAAAATGATAGTGTGGGTTATTGGTAAGCTTCGAGTTCCTTCTAGAAAGATGGTGTTGATTGCTACTTGCAATTCGTTGATTGACTTAATGATGTATTTATATACCCTAAGCACGAAGGCTCAAAGTTGAGGTATAGTTTGATCATTCATGAGTATAAGTCGTTATGTAGTTATAGAGTTCCTACTTGACGATGAGGTTTCTAACTAGAAGAGTTACGGGAGAAACAAAGAGTTATGTGGTTAATCTCGTAAATAGTCCTGAGTTATAACTTTTAATGGGTTGTCCTAAGACAATTTAGGATGTGGTTTGTCTCCTTAGTTTAATATGGGGTGTGAGGTAAACTGATTTAAGTGATCAAGTTCTATAGAAATCTATTTGATTTCTATGGTTACTTAGGATAAAAGTTCGTAAGTCGTATTTCTTCCGACTACACATGGAAATTGTTGGTTTTATGGACAATAAATTAATAGACGCGTGTTAGGATCGAACTCGAGACCACGGATCGCACACTTTACGTATGAGAATTAAAGTTAATAATTAAATGTAATAGTTATATTTATTTATTAATTAAACGAAATAACTATAACGGACGTTAAGTAATTAGTTGTAATGGACTAACGGTCGTTAAATATATTTGGGAAGGACTAAAGATGAAATTAGAGATCGAAGGTTCTAGAATCCTTGTGGTTTCCTAAACCGATCGTCCATATGGTTTCCATAAACCAATCCATAGCCAACTTGTTCACCAAGTTTATTGGGTATATAAACAAGGCTAGGGGTTTTATTTTTTCATCTCTTGTACTCATAAGCTAAAAACCTAAATTGTTTGTGTGTGTTTTTTGCTTCAATCGATCGTACAACCCTTTAGGGTAGTCGATCATAGTTTTTCCAAAACATAATTATTTTGTTTAATTAAAACTAGCATTACTTTAATTTGTTATAGTACGTGTGTACAAGAACGTGGTACAATCACACTATTGATTGTATCTTGGATTGAATTACAAAACGGTAAGGGTAATTCACTTAATCCCATTAACCCTAATTAGGGTTCATCCTAATTGCTAGTTTGTGGATTTGATTCTTGTTCGGCTAGAATCAAGAAAGGTACGCATATTTTATTCTTTAGTTAATTAATTATTCATTATATGTTCCTATACGCTTCCGCACTTACTTTGATGTTTATTGTTTATATTTATGATTCGTCATGTTATATAATTCCAACAAGGGCATCACGAGTCATTGGTTTTAATGAGTAATTAATTACTAAACACGAAAAACGGATATTGTATTGTGTTTGATATGATTTATTCTAGGGTTTTGGTTATGATTATATAAACCCTAATTTTAGGGTTAAGGATTTTGCCCTAATTTGGTTTTAAAATCTATTATGGATCAAAAATTTTTGGGTGGAAACCCTAAAATTTTTAGTCGATTTCTAAATTTTTTAGGGTTTATATTAATTGTTATGTTATCAATATCGAAACCTAGATTTAATATATTTGTTACGGATAAATTCATGAATAAAGTGTTATGTGACATGGAATTGTATGCGATCTTGTGACTATATTGAATAATTGTTATGTTATATCAATGATGATACATGCATGTTTGTCATGGATAGTTGCTTGTATTATTATTTAATTGTTAAGATTGGATTAATTGTTAAGTTTTATACACATGTATATTTATGATAAATCTTGAATTGGGGATGACTCCAATTATATACATTAATGAATCAATTATGTGCAATTTGGTATATCATTAATTATGGGTTTACGCAATCGATTCGCCGATGTATGCGGCTCACTTTCAATTGAGAGAGTGAAAGCCCTAATTAATATATACGTTAATTTAACCTAGACATTGATTATTAATAGGGTTTTATCGAATAATTTGCATGTGGCTACTTGTTTACACGTATAAATTGTTTATTATGTGCGCATTGTTTTAGTTGTTTATACTTTTATTGGTATTACTTGTTTGTTTATTATGTTAGATGCTTTAAGCAAAGGGTAATTTTGAATAGAAAATAATACGGACTAAACAATGGCGTAAATTTGATTTGTTTTGGAAGAGTTAAGTTTTCAATAGTTTAATTGATTTGTGACTTTGGTACAATGACCGAACGGCTCACCCATTCGAATGAACTATAAAGGGTTATTTAAGAAGTGCACAAATACATCAATGGATGTCTAAGGTTATGCGCTTGCGCTTACCGTCCTCCGCCTCTGAAGTTCGAATGGAGCTACTTAGTAAGCCATAAAAGTACAAGCTCATCTTAAGTGGCGAATTAGTTTTAATTCCATGCGCCACTTGGTGGTAATTATCCCAAACACTAAGTGTTTACACTTATGCAAAAGTACGGTATAATGGATGATAATTAACACTAAATTCCTTGATTGGTGAACCCAATACCTCAATCAAAACTTTGATAATTTGATCTTTATGAATTGGTAATAAAAAGTTTTTTATTAAAATTATGTTACAAGATGAATGCATGGCATCTTTGTACATATTTGATTTGACCACATAAAATCAAAACTAGTACCCTTTTAAATTAAGTTATATGCCATCTAATTAAAAGGAACACTTGAAGTTGCAATTTAAGTCATGAGAGTACTTGGCTAGATTGTGATGGAGAGGTAAATCTCTATGTAAAGTGAGACCTTACATGGACATATTTGCGCTCTTAAGTTAGACACTTAAGTTGAGTAGGAAGTGAGACTTGGACTCAATGGCATAAGATGGGATGAAACATGTTTATATTTGCAATAGCATTGGAAAATATAAATCCCATAATGATCTAGGAATTGGAAATTGTTTGCCAATTAATGTTCGATGATTACCTTATTATATGCTCGTTGCTAGCGGATCAACTCGATGTAATGAACCTATGATAATTGGATCCTAGTTTTCGAGAAAATTCTATGGTTATATGAATATTACCTGGGTATTTTATTTTCTTGAAAAGTTTAATTATCGAAAATACTAAAATTGAATTTTGCTAATTCTTTAAACGTATTAATGCAACATTAAATCGTAAACGAGGTTATTCTTGTATTGGTAAATTGATCTACACCGTAAGGGTTTTTGGTAGAGTCAACTTTGCTAAGAGAATAAACCTAGTCCTCTTTCACGCCGAAAGAGTGAGATTCAACCCTATTCCTTTTCATGAATGAAGAAAGGTATGATAGACAATTAGAATTGTCTAAATTCTAAATACATAACTCGTAAGCAAATTTTAATAGTTAAGAAAATTGCATATTTCGAGTTATTAAATTAGAAGCTAGACTAATTATCAGTATAATTGGTAAAAGACAAACTAGCATATTTTATCTAGTTGTTGTGCTTTGACCATTTAAAAGTACTACTTACAATTGTTGGAATAGTAGAACTATTAAGAAAGAAATTGCATGCCCAATTTTTCAAGTTAATAGCATTGATGGATAGTTCATCATCTACATAGTAGAATACACTCTTTAAGTACATAAGTAATTGTTATGTATGGACTTTTTCAAAGGTGTAGGGAAGTAAATAGAACACTATTTTCTTTCACTGGTTAATGTAATACTTACAATGTTGTCAAATCCAGTGGGAGTATTTTGTTCATATTACTGAATAAGGAATTAATGTAATGATCTCTTATTAAGTGGGAGTTACAAGCTTAGTCATCTTGGTAGTAACCCAGAATTATCTCTAGAATGTCTTACGATAATTACTTTCCACTTGTAGACACTTATGTTTTCAAGGATAGTCATGTACGTTTCCTTATTAGACAATGAAGTGGTTCTACATCTACTAGTTATGCTAATATCAATGACACAATCATATTAGTCACATAAACAAACATATGTCGTGTTGTTTATCTGCTACATGATGTTGTTCCATGCACAAGTGGGAGAAATCTATTGTGTGCAAGGTACAACATATAAGTATATGATTTAACGGATTCTCTTGACTGCAAGGTAAGAGACTAATGTTCTAATATAACTTGTACACATCTAATTCAAGAAACACTTGGTGTTACAATTTACGTCATGTGAGAACTTGGCAGATTGCAACAACAAAGTAAATTTCTATGTAAAGTGAGATCTTGCATGGACATATTTACGCTTCTAAATTAGACAAGTATTTAGAACATGTGTCAAAATGATATATAAGACTACTTCAAATTAGATTTTATGTATTATTAGAATGACATAAATGAAGTAATCTAATACTACTTCAAATTTGTTTATTTATGTATTTTGAATGACATAAATGAAAAATAATGTAGTCCTGCATTATTGTGAAGTAAAATAAATTAACTTGAAATTACTATTGAAACCAAGAGTTGTGTTCATAATTACTTTAGTTAAACATGTTTATGATTCATTGTAAAGACATAAACATAAAGTCTTTAAGACTTATAATAAAGTAAGATGTTAACTTGTTATGTTTTTAATTAAGACATATAAGAAGTCATTGAGTTGATCAATGATTTATAACGATATAATGGGATTATAACAATTTATGTTTCTTGTTGAGACATGGATATGAAGTGACTTGGTTAAAAGGTACTTGTGTTATAAAGCATGTAGTTGGCTTGGAAAGTCTATTATACCATTAAGTTGACTTAGTTGGTAAATAGGTAAGCCAAAAGGAATATGTTTATCTTATATATTGTTAGATTGTCTTACAATATTAAAATTCTAATGAATACCACAAGTTGATGGTATGTTCAGTTAGGAGAATCAAACTCTATTTGATTTGTTTGATTCAAGATAATCATAACTTCTTTCTTAAATAATAACAAGGTTAGAATATTGAGTATGGATTGAATATACTCAATATGACTCCAACCTAGAAGATTAATAAAACACCATTTTATTATGGAATGTGATGAATCACATTAAGTTTTATAATTGAATATCCTGATTTTGTTAAACTACTTATGAATAGGTTATTAACAAACTAATGTCAAGAATTATCAATGTGTATTTGTAATGTCCCAAATAGAGAACAATGTAGTTTTGCTCTAATTGCTAAGTATATATAGATAGTCTATATATTACAAAAGGCAAGTGGGAGTTTTTTTTTATCTTGAAAGATAAAATTACAAGATACATAATCTTCTAAAACACACTAGTAAATATCATGATGAGGTTAGACATGTAAATGATAGACCTCATGATGATGGAATTTTCATTCATAGATCTGCAAGGATATCTCAGATATTTGACTTATATGTCGAGAAATATGAGTTTGTGATTATAGTAAACCCGATAATCATTATGATGGATTACCAAATATTGAATTGGGAAAATTACTCATACTATGAATGTTAAAGATGTCATCCATAAAGATAATCAATTTTGGAAATTTGGTTTATCCTAATAGTTAGACTAGAGAATGGAAATGAGTTTCTTCAAAGAGATGAAAACCCTAGTGGTTTGAATTTCTATGTAGAAATCATATGGACAATATTCTACACATATTTAATGCATGTCTTATGACAAGATTATTAATCATACTTAAGCAATTAATTGTGATTGAATATTCTTTTCTAGACACATTAAATATATAAAGATGATAATTGTCATACTTGTTTTCATTAATATGAAATATGACAATGGAATATCAAAACTCTTTCTTGAGAAATTACTTGAGCGAGGACGGTAAGTAATTGAAAGGTTTTTGAATTCATATAATCTTTGGAAGTGTACGAGTGCAATAATTCATGAATGGATAAATGCATGCATCTATGAAATTATTCTTATGTTAAATTATTAAATCCATTTTCGATTTATAATTAAAATAAGATAAATTTTAAGTATTCTGAAAAGCTAGTGGGAGTATTATGTTAAGGTTTTAAATCTTATATGTTGTATAACATATGAGAAGTAACATTCCTTGAAAGCTAAATGTTAAGTCTTAGATTGGAATGAAACTTCATTTGTAAGATTTAAGAATTAAAACATACAACCTTGGAATATATGTTTATTATTTATAAACATGTGCAGTAAAAATAAATGATTCTAATAAAACATGATATATCATTTGGGAAATGGATAAATATTTTTTGACAAGATAGAACGTGAATGAAGTCTAAGTTTGACCTGTAGATTCATCATGTACATCATGTAGTGTATTAAAATTGTTGTATCATTCTAGAATAAGAAGTGATTTGACAACATTGATATCTAATTAAAAGTTATTAGATAACTTGTGTAATGAATATTCTAATAGAATTACATCCTTAAAACCCGAATTGCTCCTAGATTCTATGGATGAACAATATGTCAATTGTTGTGCAAATTGTCATCGCCTTTAAACTTGAAAGTTAGGAAAGCATCAAACGTTACATAATAAGATATTAAAGTTTACGAATTTTAATGAGCACATTGTTGTTTGTATACAATGATCTTGGTTTTAATTGAGATGACACTCAATACTAGTCATGGTAGGATTTCATCCTTGTTAATGGCCATGTGACCTAGTTTTGCTTATCTAAGAGCGCAATTGCATTATACATTAAAAGAATAAGAATACTTTAAACTTTAAAATGTTTGAAAGTTTAAATTGTCATAAATTGGTGATAGAGGATGTCACACACTTTATGAATTATTATGTAATTGTTTCATGTGTGAGATAACCTCCTTATTTATCTCAAGTGAGCTAATGCTTGCTCAAAATCGTTGAGGTAATAATAAATAATAATTTATTATTAAATTTAAAATGTGGAAATTTATCGATTGTCACAGTCTCCCCGTCTTACAAGGAAATTCGTCCTCGAATTTCAGTTTGAGTTACTCGATAAAGTTTATGTGTTTTGACAATCGGGAAATGGTTATACCAACCGTTTGACTTCCCGACTCATGGTTTTAGCAGGTTTTAACGTTTCATCGATGTGAATTTCCTCCAAGGAAAATGATGTTCCGTCTAGGTGTACTCCTAGAGTTATTTCTATTACTTCATTTCTCAAGGTTTTTGTTGCTGAGGGATATCCAAACAACCCTATTCTTTGTAGTTGCTCATGACATGATATTTGTGGATAGTCATTCCATCTGGATGATGTCGAAATGTCATGTTCTGTCGTGTGATTAAAATGATAGTGTGGGTTATTGGTAAGCTTCAGGTTCCTTCTAGAAAGATGGTGTTGATTGCTACTTGCAATTCGTTGATTGACTTAATGATGTATTTATATACCCTAAGTACGAAGGCTCAAAGTTGAGGGTATAGTTTGATCATTTGCGGAGTATAAGTCGTTATGTAGTTATAGAGTTCCTACTTGACGATGAGGTTTCTCGGAACCAGAAGAGTTACGGGGAGAAACAAAGAGTTATGTGGTTAATCTCCGTAAATAGTCTGGAGTTATAACTTTTAATGGGTTGTCCTAAGACAATTTAGGATGTGGTTTGTCTCCTTAGTTTAATATGGGGTGTGAGGTAAAACTGTATTTAAGTGATCAAGTTCTATAGAAATCTATTTGATTTCTATGGTTACTTAGGATAAAAGTTCGTAAGTCGTATTTCTTCTGACTACACATGTGGAAATGGTTGTGGATTTAACCTTAGTTACAATGCTTTTTTTGGTTCCATTCCACCAAGTTTTACCCTTTTGCCGTGAAAGAGATCAGCAGCAAGATCAAAGTCTAAGAATACCAAAATCAATGTTGCCATGGCGGTACCCCCAGTGGCAGGGGCTGAGGTTGTGGAATCCGGAGAAATCGGTAGGAATTTGGTGCATTTTTCGGGCCCTTTTGTGTTTACAGCTGATGATTTGCTATGTGCAACTGCTGAGATATTGGGAAAGAGCACTTATGGAACCTCTTATAAGGCTACATTAGAAGATGGTAACTACATTAGAAGATGGTAACATGGTTGCAGTGAAAAGGCTAAGAGAAAAAGTCACCAAAGCGCAGAAGGAATTTGAACAGAGGCTGCTGAACTGGGAAAGATTTGGCATGAAAACATTTTGGCCCTTAGAGCTTATTACTTGGGAACTAAAGGCGAGAAGCTTCTCGTGTTCGATTACATGCCTCATGGAAGTCTGGCTTCTTTCCTCCATGGTATGTTACTTCCAAGCTTCTCGTCCTCGCACTCTTCGGTATGATTAATTATCTAGTTTTAGGTTTAGCAGGCAACACAATTCTCATAAACTAGGTTTGACTCATTCTGTGATACATGTTTACGTATATCTTTTTGCAGTGATCAAACGAAGGAAAATATACTTATAAAAATTACACAACAGTGGAGAGAGCGTCAGAAGAGGAAAACGTTAACCAAAAGATCCATATCAAAATGGGCTTAAAGCATTGCAACAGCTGCAAAGAAAGGCAGACATGGTCAGCAAGAACTAGATTGGGACAGCTACGAGAAAATTAAAAGAGAAATGGCTCTTCAAAAGCTTCAGCGGTCTGCTAATGTGGCAAAAGCAAAGGAAATGGCACAGATATGAGGAGAGAGACGACGAAAAGCAAAAGCTGAGAAGGTGAAGCTTACATTAAAGAAACGGGTGGAAAAGTAAAAGGGTTGGCAACGAAGAAATCTAAAGAAGAAAAAGAGGAGTTGGGAGTGACTAAAGATATGAAACTGAGGGAGAGGTTAACAAAGGTAATTGCTTTTAAGAAACACGGTATATAGGTAAATTTTAACATCATATTTTTAATTAAACTACAATGAAGAACACAAGATTTATGAGACGTTGGCCTGATATCAAGCTTTGGGCTACCTATACTTGAACTAAGGGTGGCAAAATAAGAAAGTCGGGTTGGGTAATGGGTTAAAACGGTTAAAAACATAGGATTGGTGATGTTACATAAAGTTGATTATGTCATGAGCTTATTTTCAATTTTCTGTAAGTAAATAGATCGAGATACAGTTATAAAAACTAGTACTACTATAATGATCCATTATGTGTATTAAAACAATTTAGGATATTATAAAAAATTGGAACCATTGATTTGCTTTAGCTCAATCCATTTCCCTTTCAGTTAAGTTTTCGAATTTAGTCATTCGACTCTTACCATGAGTTAAGTGCTACAAAGAGAACTTTAGGAACTGGACATCGCTAATTGGTGATGCGGAATCAATATACTGTTGGTAAAGATAGTTGAGATGGGAACAATAATGATCTTTTATTAGTGTGTTTTGGGATTTTCATAACTTAGGGGGTGTTTGGGTAAGATTATTCAAGCAACTTAATATCTAAACACCTTCTTTATATGACAGTTATATACTGTATTTCAGAATGGATTGATAGTTGCTTACTTGATATTTAGTGTACCTAATTGGGGAAACAATGGACTGATGATCGTTTTGAACACTAGCATGGTTGCTGCCTTTTCAAACATTAGCCCGTTCAAATATTTTGCAGTCCTAATCATAGCAAGATGAACAACTAAACATAAGTTTGAACCATGATTTATATTTCATTATAAGGATATTAACAGTTACTAACGTAATTTTGAATGACATTGCTGCAGAGTTCATGGAAAGCAAGACAATCTAACATGAGTCCCCACTCTTCTTCAAGGCAAAGAAAGATGAATAAAGAATGTACATGCTGCTAATAACCAAGAGCCAACTGGACGAATTACTAGAGCACGTGCAAAGGCATTGGGAGTATTAGGGGTTTGCCGCCGCTACATCCTGTGGTGAAACAGGACCAAGAGCAGGCTCTTCAGCCAAAAACCAAACGGGCATCATCAGATAATAAGTCTGCTACTGATGTTGATCCTGCTGTACAGGCTAAGAGAAGAGCTGTTCTTAGGACATCTCTAACAATCCTTCAACGGATCCCGTATAAAAGCAGTCAATGGAGTTAAAGCTCAGGTAACACCCTCTGAGTGCTTATCTCCTTCTTCCATTGCTTTTCAGCAATTGCTTGATGCATAAAACTATGCCTATCTGCTTATTTATATGCAAATAAGCAATCCCAACCCAAAAACACTATAAGCATAGATTGTTTGACGTACATTGCCATTTAACCTTCGATTCATATTATAATGCTAACATGGATCATAAAAAGTGTAGTACCTAATTTGAGGATGCATAACAATATGTTTAGTACCTAATGTGAGGATGTATACCAATATGCACTTGATAATCTAACAAATTGGTTTACATGTACGAGTCTTTATGATAGTTTGATCCCGTGATCCATCATTGATTTCGTTCATTTGATTTTCTTTATTGATTTTGTTGTTGTTGTTTATAGGGATGAAGAGGTTTAACGATGATGTTTTTGGTGTGTGCGGTTTTCGACATAAGTCTCGAATTTCGATTACAAGATATTGGTATACATCATCTTTTCAATGAAACTACAATAAAGAACACAAGATTTATGAGACGCTGGCCTGATATCAAGCTTTGCGCTACCTATACTTGAACTATACACTACAAAAAATCATGTCATTTTACACACTTTATTTGGTAGATCTTCACACATTAAAGTGTGTACAATTCTATTCTCAACACTTTCTTCTTGTATGGGGATTTTCGGTGTTACAAAATTATTGTGAATTGCCACATTTATTTTTGTGAATATATAAATAGACTATTCACACTATCTTGTGTGGAGAAAAACTTTTTTTTTGTCACATAATTAGTTGTGAACATTAGTAAAGAACCTTCACATTTTAAACCGTAGACAAGAATTGAAAATACCACATTTGAAAGTGTGAACAAATAAGAATGACAAGAAATAAAAAGTTCACAAAGGAAAAAAAATAAAAAGTCCACACTTGAAAGTGTGAACAAATAAGAAGGACAAGAAATTAAAAGTCCACACTTAAGAGTGTGAACAAACCAACCAAAGCCAACTAGAAAAGTTCACACTTAAAAGTGTGACAAATTATATAGTGCTCAAAACAAATTATATATCCAGGTTTCAAAACAGATTTCAAAACGAATTTCAAAACAGATTTTTTACCAGATTTCAAAACAAATTTCAATTACAAATTTCAGTTACAAATTTCATACAATCCTGATGTTAACAATTCTTATACTAAAAATTCTGCAATATGAGACTAAAAATCATAACAATTCTGCATTTTTGATACTCAATTCTGCAATATGGTCATTTGTTTCTCTAACAATTCTGTAATTCTGCAAATCTGCAATTCTTCATATACTTTGGTCATTTGTTAACTCCTTTCTGCAATTCTACTCATCCAAAGCCACCTGCAACATAACAAAATATCAGCTAAACTACATCTCTATGAACTGCTATTGCTGCTTTACGGGCTTCAAGGTACCTACTTGATGTTAATTATGATTAAGGCTATAAAAGGGACAGCAAAGAGTTATTTTATGATTAATCTGATCTTTTAATCTGATCTTTTATGCCTGCACTCAACGAAATTCTATTTGTATACCTCTTTTGAATCGTTTTCCAGAGCCTAAACGACTAGACAAAATGTCCGTTGAACAAGCGGAACAAGCACCTCTAGTTTTTCCTGTTTCTGAAACCAACCCGCCTACGCAGCACAAGTCAGATGGTTCATTTGGGTCGGTTTTCATAGTGTTGGCTGTGATAGTGGTCATATCAGCTGTTGCTTGTATTCTTGGGAGGATGTGTAACAAGAAGCATAATAAATCGAAACCATCTAAGCATGCTAAAATAGTAGAAGAATGAATAGTAGTTTGATCCAAAAATACTAAAATAACAACACCTCTCTTTTTTAAAACAAAGAACTGAATACTACTAAACTACTAAGAAACAGAGCAAATATCCAAATGAGTAGGTGCATACTGATCTGTACTATAAGTTAAACATATGAGCTTGTATCAAGGACTCGAGCCTAAATGAAGTATAAAAGGAAGTGTTTACAAAATAGTTAATCCATGATAATACGGTTTTCACCTAAACCTATCATCCGCAGGTGTGTGATTAGTAGGAACTTAAGGAAGTCTTGCCAAATGACCACTAGAAGCCAATAATTAGCACTAACTTTACATTTATATTTTAAATCTTGAACTACAACAGATTTATGTGTCTCAGTTTTTTTTTTCATGTGTGCTAGACAAATAAACTAATCGTGCTTTAAACACTTTCGACAAACTAAAAAAAATGGTCATTTAACAAACCAAAATCCTATTATCATAACATTTTATGAAACTGACAGATCATACAATAATCTTGTTATACATTGTTTTGTTGCAATCAGTTATAACAAATATATTACGGAGTAACAATCAAGTATTTCATCAAACACTTCGGGATCCATTTAAACAACTATTGTAATAAGCAATTCATATTCATCTATTGTTTGTTCTTCGTCACTACTGTTGTTTTGTAACTACTTTCCGTCTGCAACATTACACTTAAAAAACATCACAAATATATATCACCTAGATATATATCACTAACCACACCAAGACATCATATATCTATGTGTATCCTTTTGCAACAAGCTGACTTTGAATTTAGCATTACCTTAAAAAACTAGACCTTGGAGCAAAAGTATATTAGGCAACTCACATAAGAGAGGAATTTAATGAAAAGACAAAAAACAAATGCATCACAAACCTGTGCATTTGATGTACCAGTAGCAAAAAAAGCCGGAAGCACGGTTTTGAGCTGTCCAAAAAAGTTGTTCATGTTTTCTTCCATCGTCTTCATTTGTCTACCTTGTTTCTCTATTTGTTTACTTTGAGCTACAACTTTGTTCAACAGGAATCGATTTTCACTTGATACACTTTGACGTCTCATTCTTCTCAATTCGTAACTAAATTTTGTTACTTGGGATTTGGTCACTCCAACCCCATGGCCACAAGGTCTTCCATTCTTATTAGGTCTAAGTTCTTGCATGACTTCCCTTGCAATTTCCAACCTTTTCTCTGGATCAACAGGTTCTGAATTTCCGACCTCAAATAACTTGTTTGCAAAATCTGCTTTTGCTTTACTCTAGAACATTAAACAAGCATTCAAGTTCATCTAAGTTTACATTTATATCTATTTATAACATAATAAAAGTAGTAAAATTATTTACGTACCGCGAACACTCTTGATCTATCATCAACGTATAACCCTTTCTTTGTTACATGCATCATATCAAATACTTCAATGTCATCAGGTTCTCGTTTATGTTCCACAATCTGTAGATTAACATATAACCATCAAAAGTAGATAATTATAAAAAGTAAAAATAGGTTTAATTTATTTTAAAAGAAGACTTACATATGCATCCTTTTTCCGAGGAATACTAACAGCACCACAAGTGTGAATATGGACTTGGCTACCTCTTGCTTTCTTCCCATTTGCTGAGAATTTCTGTGACTCGGTTAATTGAAAACACATGTTAGTAATTTGTCAAAGAAATGAAACAGTACCAAATTTTGGAGAAACACATGTAAAAAAAAAAGGTCCGGATGCAAGGTTCAGTAATCAGTAAGCTAAATGGCATTTCTTTGTAGCGTACCTTTGTTTTAGGTGCTCTGAGATAACCCTTGTAAGATTCCCATTGGTGATCAACAAAGTATGGTGGTGGTTCGACTAAGTCGAGTGCTTGCAAAAGTTCCTCATCCGTATATTGCACATCTTCATCAACGTTATTAGCTTCTTGTAGTCTTTTGGCTGCTAATGCTAACAAACTCTTCTTCATCCTATGTTTTACGGTCCTAAACTTTTCGTTTAAATGAGAAAGGACAACCTCGTCCACATCTTTACTTTGAGGAAACTCAAATCTTCGCTGCAAATATCAATAATGAGAAAGGACAACCCCAATCATTCAGCAAATCATATGTTCATTATGTGTACAAATTATATGTAGAATGAAAAATGCTTATTAAGGTACCGTTTTGCACCAGTCTACAAACATAAAAAAAGGGACATGTTATTCCTTAAAAGGGTCTCCTTACAAAGCACTCTTTCTTTTTCAGCACATTACCCATCTCTCTCTCAGTGAAATGACTTTCAGTAAACTATGTGTCAAGTAAAATGTACAGTCTTACATATGTTTAATACAGGTTTTAGTGAACATGGTACAAGAGATAAAAGGAAGTGACAAGTTCATGTGAAGGGAAATTGATCCAGAATCCTAAGAAAGATACCTACGAGAACCAAACAGCGAGCAAAGAATACTTTATCAACCCGAAAAAGTGAATAGTAACTTAACTGAGGTACATAGACCAGGCTCTCTACAAGCTCTGGCATCATTACTATGTATAAAAGTGCTAGAGGAACCATTGCTAGCATATATGTTAAATTACAAACTTTCACTAGCTAGCTCTAGAGAGTGTTACCGATTCCAGCTTATTTCATTTACAGATAATCATATAAGCAGTTCAAACAAGCAATCTCAAACACCCTCAAAACTGCTTATTTGCTTATTGCATTTTGTTACAACAGATAAGGAGAACTGCTTATTTGATTATTTGTGAGCGAAGTAAACTGTTTTGAAGAAGCGAATTAAAACTGCTTATTCAAAACAGCTAATTTCGAAAGTCATTCCCAAATTCAAAAAGAAACAAAAACCTATATCAAAAAACACATAAAGGTAACAACTTTAACCTGAAGAAACAGATTCTTGATCTTCTTGTTCTTGTTTGACACCGCATATGCTAAGTGAATATATTCTATGCATATTTTCTTGTTTTTTACTTCAATTTAAAATGAAAAATTTAAAGTAAAATGAAAGCTCAAAAGAACAAAAAAATGATAATCAAAGTAATTACCCGTAGTTCCGTTAGCAGCCTGATACCACAACGCTGTTTGCATTCTTTCCAGTCCTTTGCATCGAGGGGGCATAAGTTGGGTTCCTTCACAAGTAGGGTCATGAATCGTGTAAATAAACCTCCTGCAGATTTGATGGGTTGATTGTTGTCATTGAAAGGAACCACAATTATTTCACCCGCTTCTAGCTTATACACTTCTTTTGTGGTCATTGTTTGTGTCCTAAGAAAGTTTCCATCACCATCTACAAGATAATTATGCATTGTTAGAATATAATATACACTACAGAAATATGATAAGCACAATGACTCATGCAAAGTTTACCTATTATCTCAACCTCGCTCAACAACGTCTTCTCATAATCCTCATCCATATCATCTTGCTTATCCAAAAGAGGTGCTGAGGAAGACGAAGGCTGTTGCAAAGTTGACTCATATGCACTTGTTTCAGATTGTAAGGATTGAGAATAGGTGGATGTTGATGAAGAAGAATTATTATTTTGGCGAATAGTAGAAAAAAGGGGAGGTTTGAGAGGTGTGGAGGGAAAGATGATGATTGGTGGGAGTAGTCGAGAGATTGAACATTTACTTGAGTACCTGATTGTTGAAAGGTCTGCATAAGTGAATTACCAAGGACCATATCTGATTTTCTAAGTTTCTGCATATGTGGTTGTCTACAAGTATCTATATGTGACTGACCACATGTTTGCTTATATGATTGTATGAGGTTCTGCATATGTGGTTGTTCAAGAGCCTCCATATGTGACTTACCAACACTTTGCTCAGAATCTCGTCCATGGGTATCAATACGCAACTGACCTGTGATTTGCTTATTTGATTGTATGAGGTTCTGCATAGGTGGCTGTTCAAGAATCTCCATAAGTGACTTACCAATGGTTTGCTCAGATTCTATAAGTGTCTGCATATGTGGTTGTCCAAGAGTCTCTATATGTAACTGGAACTGGGAGGGGGAAAGTGACTGTTGTGTTTGATTGTCACGGTAGAATCTTGGATGAGTCACAGCATAAGAATGTAAAGAATAATTTTCACTATGCTGGCTTGTAGGATTCTTCATTGTTGTTTGAGATTTCAACATTTTCCTGCTTAAGAACAATAATAAATTTAGTTTGAGATTTCCAAAGATCAAGTTATGAGGTGCTGTTAAGAGCTTATTGCAAGCTTTTGAAGATGACTGATAAGGGACTGCAGTCCAATCAGTTATGCAAATCTGTAGGTAGTAACATCAGCCTATTCAACATTAGCTATCAAAGAGCCTATGTGAGAAGGCGGGAGCATTAGCAACAGGATCCCTTAGGTTCATACGGTGTATTAAGCATACAATAGACATAGCTTTAAATTCCAGTTATAGTACTAACAACTCTTTAAATTCTCATATTAACAACTCTTTATTTTTAAGGAAGGTATCAAGCTTAAAGCCACATAATCAAGCTATCAAGTTTCCATTGATACCCCAACTATGGAATTAAGAATACAGGATGTTCTGAGACTGTTAACGTCCTACATTGTAAAAGAGTTTATGCTGTAAACCTACGCCTAAACCCAATCAAACCTAACTTAACTGATGGGTTCTAATATATAATTCAGTAAGTTGATGTGTACTGTCTAGTACTTGAGCACTGATAGAAAAATCCAGAATACGTCCTAATAATCACTAAATAGGAAAATCATATGGACCAAAATTAATACTATCAATATCTCAAAATAACATGTAGAGATAGAAACCAACCACATGTAACATTTACCTTTTTCCAGATATGCCCACTCCTTCCATACAAAACTGCAGAAAGCACACCAAGAACAGCACCTGAATACTCCACCAATATAGCCCTGAAATTACACTTAGTACTTAGGTAATCTGAATACTTCATAATTTCTCGTACCTTGTTTACTAGAAGGATCTAAGGCACCAAACAAGCTGAGCCAAGCGTGACTAGTAATGATACTCGTAAGAAAAGCTAGAATTAACAGTCATAGCAGCTAAGTGCATATTACTTGTATAATACATGTAACTAACTTAAATTAGGGGGTACATGTAAATTAAATGTAAAATTAGCTTTATTAATGGGTTTAAGATACTATTGCTATTAGTTTTTTTTTGAACTTAATGCTATTGTGTTCCTGATTTTGGCTAGTTCATTTGCTGCACTCGAGTCGATATCAAGAAAGACGTCCAGTTATGTCGTATCTCTAATAGGTGAAATTGGTAACATGAAAAACTATTTTAAAAGGAAATGGGTCAAACTGGTAAAAGTGACCCAACCTCTTTATTCGTTTTTATGCAAAAAAATCAGATTGCAATATAGTTTATACTCAAACTTATCACATATACTAAAAATTTAAATTTTGGATAAGAAAAGTGTTTGGAGGTGACTCGCCTGTAACCACCTCTACAAGTTCCCATTCTTAAGTTGTCATTATTTTTCCTTGTTTTGGACGATTTAACTTTTATATGCACTGGAAGCCGGTCTACAACATACTTTTACATCAATATCTGTAGTTAGAGCATGCCTATGCCTTTTTATCTATGAACATTTCTTATTTATAACACTTGAATCATCTGTCTAGTGTTTCAATGAACATCAAATGGCCAAGTTGAAGAAAAGCAAAGCTTTTACTGTGGAAATGACTATATAGTTAAAGATATAGACTATAACAACCTCTCTATGCAGTTGATTATTAATACCAAAAATACGACTTGCCTCAAAATGCATCAGTAGTGGTGCTAAATGTGTATAAAGGAATGAACAATACCTGAAAATTTTTGGAGGAACTCGAAAGTACAACTTGTGACCTTGTTATATATCTAACCGGATTGCCTTCCTTCTTCTTCCCCTACAAAAACGATCAAATCAAATCATATCAATTCCACATAGAATACTTAGAAAAGAAAAGAAAAAAAACTGACGAATATGCACACGTTAAACACACACTTCCTTACCATGACATTAACTGTTTGAGTCTCGTAACAGCATATAGATTCACTCAACAAGTACATTAACGTTTAAAGCTTTTGACGTTAAACACACACTTCCTTACCCTTTGCTGGATGTATAAGAGGATAACATTTTCAGGGCTACACTTTTAAAAAAGATTTTATTTAGACCAAAAATTGCTTGTAACAAAGAAAACACCAGTATAGACCAGCATACACTGAAATCCAATACAGCTCAATAACAAGTTGACACTTATGAGTAATGATATGCCTTAGCCTGCCTCACTAGTTGTTTCTCCTTCTTGGTGTTAATGGTGTTATTCGTCATCTTCAATTTCAATGTCCTTCCTATGCCAAATTGGTGCCTCATTTACATCATAAAGTGTTGGAAGATTATAAGGCATGCATAGGGTATAAGACTCATCATCATCTCTAAGTACTTTGGTCCCCATGTCAAACATATATCTTGGCGACGCTCTAATTACATGTGACCATCCAGCATCTTTTAGATCCTCTATGTAGAAAACTTGTCTTGCTTGAGATGATATTATAAAAGGATCATCTTGCAAGTTTTCACCCGTGTGTATTAACGGCCTAGAAAAGTTTACAAGGGGAAATCCGTATTTATCTTTCTTTAGCCCTCTTGAAGGTCGAATGTCAGCCCAATCACAATGGAAAAGCACAACTTTGTATCCACCAAAATATTCTAGCTCGATAATGTTGGAAAGTTTCCCATAGTAATTTCCTCCTTCGACTTCCACAATGACTCCTGAATTTTGGGTCTTTTTAAACTCTTCACGTCTTCTAGTAAGAAATCTATAACCATTTGTGATGATGCCATTATATCGTTTAGCAATAGTTCTAGGGCCACTAGCAATGGACACAACTTCTTGATCAAACTTAATCTTTTCTAAGGATGGAACCTATAGTTTTAAATACACTTGTTAGTTTATGCACACTAAAGATGAAAGAACTAATATACTAGCTACAAATTTGGTAACCTGCTCTTGAAGCCACCGTGGAAAAACTTCCACCATCAATTTCGCTTTTGTCTTTAGGTCCATGGGTTTATCCTTAAGAGCTTGTTGTTTAGCCAAAAAATGACTACAAAAAAATATACCATAACTTTATATAGTTTATATAGCATTAATTTAAACTAAAATGTAAGAATATGTATACAAATATACTTACTCGCGAAATGGCTGAATTTTACTATGATTTAGTAGAACATAGCGGTGTGCTTGAGCTAATGAATTGTAATCAAGCTCAATAATCTCAACCTTTCCTAGCTTACGACCACCCGAATTAAGAATACATCTCTTTTTCAAGAATGTGTTCATCATTTCTAGGAGGGCGATTAAAGATGGTCTCGACACCTTCGAAATATCTTGAACAAAAAGTAAGACATTCATCTTTAATATATCCTTCGGCGATTGACCCCTCCGGTTGAGCCTTATTACGAACATATGACTTCAACCGCATCAAATACCTTTCAACCGGATACATCCATCTATAATGAACGGGTCCACCAAGCTTGGCCTCCGATATCAAGTGAATAGTCAAATGGACCATAATTGTGAAAAAACTAGGTGGAAATAATTTCTCCATCTCGCATAGTGTAAGTGCTATTTGAGACTCCATTTTGTCTAATTCATCAAGATCAAGAACTTTCGCACACAACCCTTTGAAAAAGAAGCAAAAATCAGAAACCACTTTAACTACTCGAGATTGTGCTCGTGAAAGCATGGAAACCCTAAGAGTTATCGGCAAAATGTCTTGCATTAAAATGTGGCCATCATGACTCTTAAGGTTGGTAATTTTACGATCTTTCATGCTCACACCCCTTGAAATATTAGATGAATATCCGTCTGGAACTTTAAGACTTTTTAAAACTTGTAAGAAGTTGGCCTTCTCCACACTAGACATGGTATAACATGTTGGGGGCATGCATGGCTTTTTGTTAGGACGATTTATAAGGTGGAGTTCATGCCTTATTCCCATTTCCATAAGATCCTTGCGAGCGTTTTCGTTATCTTTAGTCTTCCCGTCTAAATTTAATAGGGTTCCGAGCAAATTATTAAACACATTCTTCTCAATATGCACATCCAAATTATGCCTCATCAAATTATACTTCCAATATGGCAAATAAAAAAAACGCTCTTTTTCTTCCATAACTGGTGCTCAGCAGCTTCTTCTTCCACAAAATACTCTATATCCTCAAATGCACTTGATTCGTTGTTCCCTTCATCATGAGCATTTGTTGAACAACTAACACCGTCCCTTGTTCTCTTATTACTGGATTTACCAGACTTCCCATACATAAAACTTGCACCGCTCAGTTGTTCTAAAATCTCACATCCTGACAATAGGGTAGGCGGGCCCTCTTTCTCAATTGTACCATCAAATTGGTCCTTTTGAAACCGATATTTATGATTTTGCTCTAACCATCTACGATGTCCCCTTTTGAACCATGATTTATATTTCATTATAAGGATATTAACAGTTACTAACGTAATTTTGAATGACATTGCTGCAGAGTTCATGGAAAGCAAGACAATCTAACATGAGTCCCCACTCTTCTTCAAGGCAAAGAAAGATGAATAAAGAATGTACATGCTGCTAATAACCAAGAGCCAACTGGACGAATTACTAGAGCACGTGCAAAGGCATTGGGAGTATTAGGGGTTTGCCGCAGCTACATCCTGTGGTGAAACAGGACCAAGAGCAGGCTCTTCAGCCAAAAACCAAACGGGCATCATCAGATAATAAGTCTGCTACTGATGTTGGTCCTGCTGTACAGGCTAAGAGAAGAGCTGTTCTTAAGGACATCTCTAACAATCCCTTCAACGGATCCCGTATAAAAGCAGTCAATGGAGTTAAAGCTCAGGTAACACCCTCTGAGTGCTTATCTCCTTCTTCCATTGCTTTTCAGCAATTGCTTGATGCATAAAACTATGCCTATCTGCTTATTTATATGCAAATAAGCAATCCCAACCCAAAAACACTATAAGCATAGATTGTTTGACGTACATTGCCATTTAACCTTCGATTCATATTATAATGCTAACATGGATCATAAAAAGTGTAGTACCTAATTTGAGGATGCATAACAATATGTTTAGTACCTAATGTGAGGATGTATACCAATATGCACTTGATAATCTAACAAATTGGTATACATGTACGAGTCTTTATGATAGTTTGATCCCGTGATCCATCATTGATTTTGTTCATTTGATTTTCTTTATTGAATTTGTTGTTGCTGTTTATAGGGATGAAGAGGTTTAACGATGATGTTTTTGGTGTGTGCGGTTTTCGACATACGTAAGTCTCGAATTTCGATTACAAGATATTGGTATACATCATCTTTTCAATGAAACTACAATAAAGAACACAAGATTTATGAGACGTTGGCCTGATATCAAGCTTTGCGCTACCTATACTTGAACTATAGGTGGCAAAATGAGAAAGTCGGGTTGGGTAATGGGTTAAAACGGTTAAAAACATAGGATTGGTGATGCTATATAAAGCTGATTATGTCATGAGCTCATTTTCAATTTTTTACAAGTAAATAGATCAAGATACAGTTATAAAAACTAGTATTACGATAATGATCCATTATGTGTATTAAAACAATTTAGGATATTATAAAAAAATGGAACCATTGATTTGCTTTAGCTCAATCCATTTCCCTTTCAGCTAAGTTTTCAAATTTAGTCATTCGACTCTTACCAATTAGTAGAAAAATCCAACCAATCGCTTTCACATAAACGAAAATTGCTTGTGATACCCCTGATGCAAAGATGTTGATGATATTTCTTCGGGTGTACGGCTATGTTTTAATATCGAAAAGTTCTCACTTGATGAACCAAAATGTAGCAAGTTTCATAGCATATAAGGAGCAGCATCTCTCAATTTTTATGGCACTCTTCTAGTATAATTTGTTTGTTGTATATCCCTCATATTCACATAAAGCTCATAAATGGTGAATGAATCTTATTATGATCATGGGATCTATATTTGGGTTTGATACATATCGAATTCAAATTCATTTATGAATAGATTACGAGAAGTATCAATTCCAACTTTTGACACGATCATGATTCTATTCGGGGGCATCTTACTTAGATGAGTTAAATACTTAAATGGGTATAATATAAATTCATGTGATGGGTTGCAGAAGTGTCTTCAAATGTTTACATCCTCTGAGATTTGTAAAACTTGTGTTGAAAAACTTGACCAACAAAGCGACAAGACTTGAGAAATTGTCTTGGAAAACTTGATAAACAGTCTGTAAATCGTATGCTACAGATGCAATATTAAAGTATATCTTTTTCAACTAACTTCGTATATTTGGTATGCAATCAATTTGAAAAAGTTATATGTATTGCAGGAACATATGAATCTGCATGACACTAACGATTAAGAATTAAATGTTGGGTATTTTCAACTGTTGCTGCATCAAGCATGTAGAAACATATGCTTTATTTTGAGCAACCGTTTGTCATCTTCTACACACTTTTAGTTGTTGTTTTGAATCATTTTAGAGGTTTGCTAAGATCTTTTAATTAGATTGTATTTGCACCTTTGCACTTGGCCGGTATTCAACAGAATATTGGTGTTTTAACGAACTTTTTTCAATGTTACCTCACCAAAGTACCAAAATTAAACATCTAAAAAATTTGAGTCGCAAGTTCAATGGCAAATTATGGTGGTTGAAAAGATAAGTGGCAAAACAACTCTCTTGATACATTTTCAATGGCAAGTTTGCCCTTTTAACTTTTTAAGACAATATATTCGACATCAAATACATGATAAAAGAATTTATGTTCAAACCCCATGCGTGTTATAACTAGTTGATTATAAATATTTACATGCCCATGCAGTGGCGGACCCATGATTTTAGAAGGCGGGGGGCAAAAATAATTTTTTTTGATAAAAATCGTGATGCACTTTAATAAAAAGGTCATAAAAAAATTTACACTGAAAACTGATATTTTTTTAGATTAAAATAGAGATTTAAGGTTTTTTACATTGTTTGATCTTAAAGTGAGCGGCAATTTGATTTTGTAATGGGGTGCACTTTAATAAAATGGTCCTAAAAAAAAATTTACACTAAAAATTTTTTTACACTAAAAATTCTAAAGATGTTCAAAATGCATGTATGAGGTTTGTCTTACTTGTTGTCGGGGAAATACCGAATAACGAGCCTCCTTAATAAGTAGCAAAACTTAGTTGGGGTATATAAGAAGACCATTGGCATGTCGGAAAGAACATTTAAACCTGCTCAAAATAGGCAACTAAAAACAATGGAATAATTTGTCACGAATGTGACAATTCTTTATCGGAGCTCATGCATAGCTTACAAAAAGATTAGATCTCGACGTTGGAAGCAAGAGCTGATTCTATATTGAAAACAATTAACCCAACAAATTTTGAATCACAAAAATTTGACGATAATTGTGATACATAGCTCAAAGCAGCTAGTAAGGAATCATATGATAGTTTCTTAAATTACCCCTTCTCAAAAGACGTCTTGGAGAACGATGACCTTATGCGTTTTCGTCAACATTGGATGAAAGGTCAGCCAGTAATAACATGAGCTAAAAATCAAAATTGCTCATACACCTATGCCAAAAAGGCAAAAACAGATAACTATAAGGCCATATGCATATCCATCACTATAACTATATTCATTCCATAAAAATTGCTTAATTCTGCTATAAGGCCATATGTATATCCATTCACTATAACTATATTCATTCCATAAAAATTGCTTAATACTGCTAGAATTAGAATCCTTGAGAAGCATACTGAAGCAAGGAGATGTGTGCTGAATACATGTAATCACAACATACGGCTTTAAAGCAACAACAATACAAAAGCGATCCCTTAAAGCATTTGCAAACCAGGTAAAGTGACGAGGTGCAGAATAGCATGAGCAGTTACATCTTAGCATAACCAAGTAGCTACATAGAGAATACCATTCAACAAAAAAATACAGCTCCAGAAAATTACCATTCTAAGTCATCTTAAGCCAAACTAAAGTAGACTAAAACGATGGTTGACAGAGCTCTTAACCATCAAGACTCATGAGATAGTTGACAGCACTCCTAAATTTAGCTTTTTGCGCCTATCAAAACAAGAAAAAGTTTGATGAGGTGTTTTTGGATTGCGTCAATCATAGTCAAATATAGAGTCAAAAAGGAATTTTCTAACAGAAACACACAATATATTTCAATCACCAGTTTTCTAACAGAAACATAAAAAATATTCCAGTTGTGCTTACCGCGTCAAAGCCGGAAGTGGTGAAACGGTAATCAGACCAAGCCGGATAAAAGTAGATACTCGACTGCAAAAGGAGATAATACAAATTCAGTACAAGTGTAATTACTATAACCGTGTTCAACACTTCAGATACTTACCCCAATCCCAGCAGGAGAGAAAATAGCTGTCGACGGGTCGATACCAAGAGCCTGCAGAAACAGAGGCATGTCGAACGCCAAGGCCTGAGGCTGCACAAGACAGTTACAATATAAATAAGAAAACAAACACAAAATTGATGCATCAACCCGAAATGAGCAATACCGTTATCTGGTTGTTATTCAGCAGGAAGGTCTCGATAAGATCCTTGCCAGTTGGGCCTGTTAGAAAGTCAAAACAAAAAATAAGATAATTACCAAAACTGTTAGCATTCTAGTAATAATTAGGGCTGTAAAGGAAGCGGACGAACACGGACGGAGGCTTGTTCGTGTTTGTCCGCTTAAGTTTAAGAGGGAAAATGACATTTAAAGAGGGGTACATTCTTGTTCATGTTCGTTCATTTAGGTCTAAAAAGAAGAAAATAATGGACATATGAGAAGAAGCAAAATAAAGATAACATTCCGATTTTATTTTTATTATTATTATTTTTGTTTACCGAATTGTTCAATCTACAGCCCTACTAGAAATTGTAATATTACCATCATCTTGGAGCTCCTCCTCCTCCTCATCGGACTGGTAACTGCAGCAAAGAAGTTACTCCATAGTAAATAACAAAAGTAACCATAACAATATAATTTATGATGATTCAAGTCAAGTGTATAGGTAGGTATAGAAGAAGAATAATGATAATGATATCATTATTAGTATTAGGGAGTAAATGATACCTTGCCACCATATAAAATTAGCCTGAAACGACTGGCCATGGCCAAGGCCAAATATATTCTGCATAATAACGCCGGGTAAGTGATGGGATTAATCCTAAAAAAAAAGCGCGAGCACCCAAATGGGTGCTGGCTTCCCCACGCAATGTTCCAGTGACCTTTTAGCCGTGAGGAGGAGTTGGGATTGAACCCAGCCTCCTCCTCGGTGACCGGTCAAGTGGACGTTTGCGGTGGGACCATTGGAGCAACCAATGGTACTCCTAATAATAATAATAATCTAAGATATTATTTCTTTATTAATATAATAATAATAATAATAATAATAATAATAATAATAATAATAATAAAATAATGAGGTTAGAAAGGGACTAACAACAGATGAATCGAGTAGGCGACATGACAAGCCGCCGCGGCAATAGCCGGAATGACAAGTAGGTAGTAGGGTACGTTCTCCATAATGCTCATAACCGGGGGAATGAGCTCTGGGTATTCCACATCTTTCATTGGAAAATCGATTCGCTTATGAGTTATAGGCGATCGAGACTGGGTTTTGAGATTCTTATATGCATTGTTCAAGAAACTTGACTATATCCTTCAATCCATGATCCCCACCTCCCTCTGCTGTCATAGCACCGATCTTCGTTTTAACATGCGCCAAACCTTCCTTTAGGATCATCTTGCCGTATGCCGCCAACATTTTTGATTTTTGGATGTTAGGGTTTTTTGCTTTTTTGGTTGGACAAGATGATGAACAGCGGCTCACCGAGCTTTCTTTAATCTTTAACTCATTTGTTCGTGGGCTTGGGCCTTACTTTTCTTTTGTTTTATCAGCCCAGTCTCATAGTTACGTGTCTTTACTACATAAAAATAGAAAAATGGTCAAAGGTGAAAGTCAAAAGTGAGAGAAATGTATAATGTAATTAATACTCTTATTAAAATACCCCGTTATTAAAAGTACATTTATTTATTCATATTGTACAACCAACTAAAAGCATATTCACCAAATTAAATACAAACAATTAAAACATCCCATACTAAAAAGTACAAGTGAGTAGTAGTACTTTTATAAAAGGCTGTGATTTTGTGAAAACTGCTCACAGGAAGGACGTACTAAGGAGCAATGCCACAAAGCCCTCTTGGCTACCCAGTGGCACATCCGTTTCATGGAATATACCAGCCAAAACCCCATAAGTCACAACATAATCATTTTACAAACATGGTCCAAAGTTCAAAATGATTCCGCAATTCCAAAACACCCATTCTACTCACCCACAACCTGCACTCCCTCTCATTATCATATTGCAACCATGATTGATCATCTTCAAAACCAACTTAACCAAGTCTTGATCATGATGCATAGCAATCAAATTGCCTTGTTCTCCTCTCAAAGTTTTACAATCCCTAAATTCATGCATAAGCCTTATTGGAACAAAAGAGGGCTTTGATTATGTGTACACTGAAACTTTTTTTGTCGTCTTTTTTTTTCCTTCCAACTTTCTCAAAGGTTTTGCTGTCTTGCAAATTTATGTTGTGACCTTGGGATTGTTACGTTTTTTGAAGCCACGAAGCTCAAGTATTCCGAATTGCCTGTTTCGGAGAACGATTATCCTTTGTTCCAGACGAGTTATGCGGATGCCGAGTCACGTTTGCGTGATGCTGATAGAGATTTCTTCAAGACCAAATTTTCTTACTTGAAGCATCTTGTTGGTTTGGCTGAAAACCCTTTGACGAGTTTCGATGCAGTACATCCTCCTCGCCCATAATCTTCTTCTACCCGCTCCAAGCCTGAATAGCTTGTGTACTGTTCTTTTGTGTTTTTCCTAGTTGTTTAGGCCTTTTTGTACGCTTGGTGCCTCAAACCTCGGGGAATTGTCTTTTTTGTAGGACTATGATGTTCCTTTCTTTTATATAAAATATCATATTTGTATATTTTGCATGTGATGTATCAAGACTTTGCATTGATTTCCTTGCCTGTTTTTTTTTTTCTACTTGTCCGTCTTTTCCCAAGAATGACATAGATTATTAGCTATGTAACATTAGTCAAGTAAACATATCAACATAGGTGAATCATCCGAGAGAAGTAGTACTTTTATAAAAAGGGTGTGATTTTATGGAAACTGCTCAAAGGACCCCAAGGTGTGGCCGGACTCATGAGCTTGGGTAACGCTAATCGGAGTAGCCGGAGTACCAAAAATGTTTCATGGAAATGAAATGATGGACTCTTGGTATGAGAGTCGTGAATCTTTTTCAAGGTATGATTTGTTCGCATCTTTAGCCTGTTTGTTTTGGTTTTCGATTTACACGCTATGACTTATCCTGGAATATGGCTTGTGAGCTTGCCACAGGTTTTTCTTGTGGATGATGTTCCTAATACTAGGTGTGTTTATTGTAGAATTTGAATTAGACGGTTGTATCCATAGCTGTAAATCTTCTCTTTCCTCCATTGGTTTTCGAGGCACTGATTTTGAATTGTGGGTTGTGTGTTTTTGTCTTGTAACTACGCGTTTAGCCTTTTTAGTTGTCTTTGCGACTTTCAAGGCATCGCAGAGCTAACCGCTACGTGTTTTTTGCAATATTGGGAAACTTATTTTTGCGGTTTTTGTATTTGAGCAAAGATAATCTTGGCTTTTGTCTCCTTCTTCTTTTCCCTTTTTTTGATTTTTTTTTCTGCTCATAAAGATATGGATTATGATACCCCTTTCTTTGATGACGAATGTTCTTTGGACTTCGGAGAGTTGTTTTTAGATTTTGCCGGTTTTGCCGTCGATGTTGCTCTCGTTTTGCTTCCTCTATTTTCCTGCTTTAGATACCTTTGTCTTGCCTTTAGTATCTTCATTTTTTGTTCAAATAAGCTTTTTTCTTTTTAATTTTTGTGTTGGGGTTGATATGTTGCCTTTTTGTTTTCTTATAGTGCCATTTTCCAATCAACATGAATTTTCTTCCCTGGGGAATCTGAGGCGCGTAGTGACCTTATTGGAAGAGAGCTTTGGTTAAGTGTACTCTGAAATTCTTTTATCGTTTGTTTTGTTCTTCCGAGTTTCTAAAAGGTTTTGATGTCTTGCAAATTTACACTTGTGACCTTGGGATTGTTAGGTTTTTTGAAGCCGTGAAGCTCAACTATCCCGAATTGCCTATTTTGGAGAACGATTATCCTTTGTTGCAGATGAGTTATGCGGATGTCGAGTCACATTTGCATGATGCTGGTAGAGATTTCTTAAGGACCAAATGGTCTTACTTAAAGCAGCTTGTGGGTTTGGCTGAAAACCCACTGACTAGTTTCAGTGATTTGGATGCAGTATATCCTCCTCGCCCATAATGGTCCTCTACCCACACCAAGTCTTGAATAGCTTGTGTACTGTTCTTTTGTGTTTTTCATAGTTGTGTAGGACTTTTTGTACGCTTGATGCATCAAACCTTGGGGAATTGTCTTTTTGTAGGACTATGTTCCTTTCTTTTATATAAAATACCAGATTTGTATATTTTGCATGTTATGTATCAAGACTTTGCATTGTATAGAAATGGATTTTTTTTGTTAATGAAATAGATGCCTCACTGAATTCAACCCATTAGTCTCCCTTACAAGGTAGGGCGAGGGTGAGGAAAGGCAGAAATGAGTGCATGCCACAACGTTACCGGAAATTTATCAAGATTTTTGGCTCGCAATAAAGCTAGGGTCTTGTTCAAGCAAGCTATTGATTCCATTACCGAACCAAACAAGATTATTCCCTTAATCATATCTATCCACTCTCCAGACACAATATCTTGAGTACTGATGCAAGATTTCTGACCATATTTTACTATTTATAAAGTCTCGTCTACCTAAGGTCTACCTAATGCACTAACGGACACTGTACCCGGTCGTGTGTAGTGTAGTAATCGGTAAAGCCTAGGTCGTCCCAATAGCTATGCGTGTGGATCCAATTTAAGTTCTAATGTCACTGGTTTTAAAAAGGGGTTTTTACAATTTAATTAATTAACTAATGAAATAAAATAAAATAGAAAGCGAATAAAAGTGGAAGGAGAATCAATAGAGAGAAATGTGCTAGCCTAGTTATTAATCTTGATATGCTATGATTACGTTTTCTTTAATGTTTTCAATCACTCCACATGGGGATTTAATTCACTAGACTCAGTTGGTAAATTCGTCTAGTCCTATCTTCTATAGCGTCCTATTCCGTAACCTAATGATTACAATAGTCCTATCTTCTATAGCGTCCTATCCCCTAAATTCTTAAGCATTTCCGTTTTGAAGGTGATCGTTTGGTTAAATTCTTACGCAAGATAATGATAGTCCTATGGTCAATTCTTACCACTACTCGCAACCTGATTCACTAGGGTCCTATGGTCAATTTTCCTAGCTTCCTGGATACTACCCAAACTTCCATGCTACCAAAACGAGGGTGTCCAAAAATAAGCAAAGAAAGTATACATATAAAGCGATATGAAAACGAGAAAACTGCATCATAACAATAACAATTTCATAACTAGGCTAACTCCAAATGTGTTTAGCCGATCATATTAAAACATGCATAAAATTCAATGTTTAACATAATGAATGAAGACATGAATTAAATACAAGAATGTGATATGAAATACTAAAACTTATGAAGTTTATAGAGCGAATTCTTCCTTGGAAGTGACTTGTATGTTGTTGGAATTCGTCCTCCCTGAAGCCCTGAATCGTTCTCTGGTTTTTGTGCGTTGAGAAGATATGTGAAAATGCAGAATTAGCGCTTGAATTTATAGTCTCGACTAAATTACAGCGTAACATCTAGGGTTAGTTACGCCGTAACCTTTGAATCTAGGATGATCTTATCCTCACTGATGAAACTACGCGTAACCTAAAGGTAAGTTATGAATGTAGAACTCTCATTAACCACTTTACGCCGTAACCATGAAAGTGGTTACATCGTAACTTCTTTTGCCTACGAAATTCTTCTAAGTCTTGGAAATATATATACGGCGTAACTTATGTAGGAGTTATGCCGTAACCTTGGTCAGCGTTGACTTTGATATTCTAGTGTTAATCCTTGTTACGGCGTAAGTAGAGTAAGGATTTACGTAGCAACTCTTGTCTGCTCAGCATACTCTTGTGTATTTTCATTAATAGTCTTCCAATTCCGCGTCTCTTCGTTCCTATGCTCATTATTAACCTGAAAACGAAATATTAACGAATAAGAGTATATATTCAAGTAAAATGATACAAATGATGAGCATATTAGGGTGGAATTGACACTAAAATATTAGGACTATTTGATGTTATCAAATATCACCCTACTTGAACTCTACTTGCCCTTAAGTACACCTTAATAGAATCATTCTCAAAAGGATATCTCCCAAAAGACTTGAAAAATATGAATTTGAAAACTTCCTATGCTAGAATTTATCAAAGCCGAAAACCTCACGAAATGGGAACAAAAAACTCATACTTTTCTATTCTAAGTGTCAATTTTGGGTGGTCACGGTCATTGCACAATCGTATCATGTATTTTATCATAGGCTTGACAGTTACACAAATCTCCTCCACTAGAGCTAAGTTCAAGACAATCCTTAAAGGCACTATTGGGTGAACATATTATATAGGCTAGGGTGAATCATCTTTACTAACGTGCCATGGCAAAGGGGACAAAATCAATGATACATGACCAATCCATGGCCAAGACACCAATGATTGCTCGCTTCTTCACCTAGACACAATTCATGACTAAAGGGTAGGATAAGACGAGGGATGCACAGAAATGGTGTAAAACTAAAATAACAAGCAAATAGTCTTAGCCTACAACTAAGTCATCACCGCCCACCGTCCATCTAAAATCCAAGCTTCAAGACTTGGCGGATCATCATGTAACGATTTAGTGTGTTATAAGTAGATGTCATAATGGTGTGCACACTAACTTGGTCTTCAAACAACCCATCTCTTAAAATGAATGTGATCGAGGTAAACTCCTTGATACTAGTCCAATAAGCTCCTAAGGATTAGTGCTTATAATGTTTGCACTATCCTTTAACAGTAAACAATAAACAAACTAATATATTTTTTTCATAACAATATATACAAATAAATAAGTCATCCCCCGACTTGAGATGTGAGGAATATGGGGGTATTCAATGATCTTCAATAATAAGTCTTCAACGTAGGTGTGATTCCGAATCTCTACCCAAACCTCAAAGTTAGGCAAACGGCAAATTCCCAATCATAAACCAAAAATACACGGTAGACTTAAGGCGAATAGGCGTAACAAAATAATAACATAATGGCTAAGAAATGAAAAGAATGGCTCAAAAGGGTGTAACTAGGGGTATCTTGCACTAAAGGTGAGTGCAACAAAAGGGTTTATTACGGGGGTCGAAGAGTTGAGGTGACTAATCAAAAAACGCACACAATTTAACACATGTGGGCTATTTAGTGTAAATCCTAAACATTGCCTTTTCAAAATGTCCCTCCCAAATGTATCAAGCTAACTTGACACACTACTTGTCTATGGTCTCAAAATGATGTAAAAGCCAAGTTCTAAAGTTTACAAACTACCCAAGACACTCAATATTTGGTGGATTTGAAATATGGGGAAACAGAAAGGCTTAAATCTCACAAAGGAAATCTAAGGTTATATTGCGCTCGGCTAAGGTCTATTCTAGTTAGGTTAAGAAAAACATGTCAAAATTTTAAAATGGCATAATTTTTCAAAATAAACTAGAAAAATGGGCAAAAAGATCAAGATGTAATTCTACTCGTCCACCCACTTGAAATGTGCAAAGTCTCTTTGGACGTAAACATGCAATAATAAAGGAGAAAAGTAGAATTAGAACGAGAACTCCCTTGAAATTTGCTCTTGAAAATGATAGAAGGATCATGTGTGAGAAAACGTGCCTTCTCTTCGCCTATTGAGCAAACTCTAAATCCCTAAAGTCACATCACTACCCACAAGCATAAATCTAAAAAGAAAACAAAGAAACCTAACTCACTTTCATAGGAATTACGGTTGCATTTAGCGAATGCAACAAGCCTATTAAACCACTCGGTGTCCCTAGTGGACGAGTGAAAAACACCCTTAATAATTGTTTAGGATACATTTTCATAAGTTTAAATCTAGAGTTTACTTGAGGACAAGTAAAGTTCAAGTGGAGGGATATTTGATGATATCATATAACAACAGTTTATTGGCCTCATTTATCCTATATATATTGCTTTTTTTGTATTATTTTATTTGAGAATTGATACTTAATCGCTTACTTTTGTATTTCTCAGTTGAAAACAAGCATTTGGTGAAAGTTAGCTATTTTGGACGTAAATGGAGCAAAACAGATCATATTTGTAAAGTCTACTAAACTGAAAGAAGATACGTCGTATCATTCTAGCTAGATACGCTGCACATCAACATTTAGACTGTTAGATTGCTAGTTTTATGACACAAGCATCAATACAAGAAATAAAGAAGAGAAGAGATTGGTTGAACACGTTAAACACACACACACGTATAGATCTTAGACGGTTATGCGTAAGGTGTAAAGAGAGTGAATAAAATGAACAACCAACCCTCAAGTGAGGGTTATACAAGAGTATTTATAGGAGGGAAGCTAGGGCAACACTCCTAGTTCCCATCCTTTCCTTAATGGACATGGGCCTAAGCTCATGGGCCTTCTACACAAGCTTAAGGCTAATAACAAACATAAAGGCCATAATTAAGCTAACTATTACATATGAATTACTAACACTTGATTATGGTTTAGGAGTGATTCCAACAATCTCCCCCTAAGTGTTAGTGATGAATAAACGGTGAAGGTGCAGTAGTAATAGTAGCTTTGACATCTTCTGACATTCTTCTTTCTTGCGAGAAGAATTGCCTTAATTCGAACAATCTCCCCAGTGTAGAGAGATAGTTTTCTTTGAGCAGTTCTGTTTTGACGTCATCTTTAAATTTGTTCTTTGATCATTGTTCTTTGTGATGAAAGTGATAGTATGTTGTTGCCTACATCAAGTCTGCCTCAGGTCTGCTTCGTTGCTCCAGTGTCTCCACGTCATTCTTCAACATGCTCACATGCTCTTTGACATTGGATTTCAGTACTGATGAAGTTCTTAAAGTCTTTAAACTTTGTAGATTCTTTGGTTTGACGAAGAATCATTCTGACTTTTGTGTTGCTTTAAGATAGAACTTCCATTAGTGAAGATGTTGGCGTGAGCATGAGAAGAATCTGCACGATCATTCCGCTCCAAAGCTTCCATAAGAAGAAAACATTAAAACGGTTAGTAATAAGCGGATTCCGGCACTTACAAGTTTGAACTTCGAGAGTGTTAACAGCATAGTGTGAAAACACAACTCTAATTCTCACAAAGGCCGTTCCTGAACTGGAGTCCCACAAGTGAGATAACGCGATGTACCGAAGTACATCTACAACTCAGATGAGTCGCTAAGGTACACCGAAGCATCACCTCACGACTGTAGACCAGTTGAGACACACTAAGCGTAATCCACGGGGAGTTACCGAAGTGACCTGCTGTCAAGGCTGTTTGATGTTGACCCTGGCAGGAGTTTCCATTCAGTCACTGAGGATCACAAATGTGAACTTCTCATTAATGTTCTCGACAGATTGCTAAGATCTGTGAAGGACTCGATATCGTACCACTGATGTTCTTATTATTGAACATCAAGTGATGAAATGTCAAGTGTACCTAAGAGATCTTTTGATGAATCTCGTGGCTCTAGACTCAATTGTGCATTTTTGGTTTTCCTGAGCGGAGACTAGGGAGAGGGTCTCCTTCTTCAATATCAGCAATCTCTAAGAGAAAGCCGATAGATTATGTAGGGTTCCCTGTGAGAATGAAACAAGCTTCTGTTGAGAAAAACTTGAGTGGCTAAGAAGGTTTAGTGCATGCGTCACTGGGTCCATGACGACTTTTAATCTTCAATACCGGTGTCATCAAGTGACAACCAGTAGCATATGAATTGAACTCGGTGTCTGCCCTAAGTTGAATAATCTGGAAGGCTATTTCTTTTCACCCTTTTCTTTGCATTTCTTTTTGATTCTTCAACTCCTTCTTTCTCCGATTCTCATTTTCTCCTTTTTACAATCATACCTAAGGACTTCTAAATTCTAACTATTTGTGGTTTCCTTGGGTAGATCCCTCTGGCTCTGGCGGATCATAGGACGGTTATTCCTAACCTTAGTCACCTTATAACTCCATGACTAACCTATGTTGCCATAAAACCATTTACTTGAAAAATCTCACACAGTGTTTGTGAATGAAAACATTTTGTACCACTGTTGAGATAAGATTTTGCATAAATACTGCCCCTTCACATGTGCTTAAGAGTTTTAACGGTTATTTGCACAGTGAGGAAAGAGCGCGCACATTTTGAATTGATCCACTCAAGATAGACAATCCCCCGCGAGACATGGTTACGTTGCATAGTTAAAGAGTTACATTGTCAGCTTTTAGGTGACAACTAGCTCTAATAACTATCTTGAAGGTGTAGACAAACCTCGAAAGGTTGTCAAACCCGTCAGAGTTCATGTCTACCAAGAGTTTCTCGAATGGTACATTCTACTCGGACAAGTCCTTTGCGAGACACGTTTACATCACTAGCTAACTAGCTTGAAATTATTACCCGTCCCGGACAAGTCTTTTCGAGTCACTAACAGTTTAGGATCTCGTCAATTCGTTGGTTAAGTCTTTTCACACGAGAATTCAACTAACATATTTCTTATCACATATTTTCTCCCCACAAAATGGCATATAAAATGTTATTTTGAAAATTGATAATAAATATGACCATTTCGAGTGTTGCGGGAAGAGTGACACAAAGAACATTTTGTTGAACAAAGTTTTAAGTCAAATACTCCCCCTCAACAAGTGATATAAACGGTTGAGGTTTTGAAAATCATAGGGGAAAGTACTTGTTTTTTTGAGCAAAACCTTGACAAGTGAAAGGTTTGATAGGTTTTACTCAAAAGTAAGAAGCTTTCGCTCCTTTTATAAGGATTGTGGCACTGAAGCGTACCACAGGGTCCTTTCTTGACAATTACGGGTTGTACACTGTTATGTGTGCACAAGCCATAGACATAATGAATCATACATCCAAAGTTATAATGAAAGAAGCAGTTCAAGGGGTACCAGGAAGTCCAATGATGTTTCCAGGAGTGCGAACAGGGCGTTGATAGCGGTGATGTTAATCTGGGTCGACCACCAACAAAGCTTTCCAATGTTCTGAACTGATCCCTTCGATACAACCGTTCATCAATCATCGTGATGATCCTCCTCACATCCCTTCTATCCTGAAAATTCCATCGCTTAGGAGACCCAATCTTTTGATGTATATCCTTCAACCGATAAGCCAATCCGTCCCTAACCAACTTCAAAGTGTGATCCCCAAACTTGTGAAGATCTTTGCACGCCATCAAGTAATTGCGTTGAAGTTCACTACGATAAACGACACCGAACGGTTTGCTGACGAGTGCGTATTGAGGAAGCTGGTTGATGTCGGGAAGATCAAGCTATGGTGGAGTGAAGTTGACACGGGTCTGATAAGATTCAACTGCAAGCTGGAGATCTTCTACACGTTCTTTGATAACTATGCGTCTGATGAAGATGAGCAGTGACTTGATGAATTCACGTTGTACTTCAGTTGAAAATTGTCTCATGCGACCCTGTACTTTGGCAAGGTACATGTCTTCAATGTCGTTGATAGACAAATTCTCAAAGTCAGCTTTAGAGAATGCATAATCCCTTTCGTCTTGCCTTTTGACAGCAATCTTCTTGAGAAAAGTGTAGTCCCATTTGGACGAAAGATCAACGTGTTGGATGGCAACGATATTCTTTGTACTGAACACTTCATGTTGAGACTTCTGAACCTGGCAGCTTCTATAGTAGATTCTTTGGCGTTCCGGCCAATGGTGAATCCCATACATTGCATCACGGTCATACTCTTCCACTTTGTTGGAGAACATGTGGTTAGCGCGTTCCTAGATGGCTATGCAGTTAGAGTATATTGTTGCCGGGAATGGAAGTGTCAAAGATGTAGCGTATTTCCTTGAACCATCGCCACCGTGTACTCAAAATAATCACCGGTTTTCTGAGTCTGGGGCGGTAACTCAGAATCCTGAGGTTTATCTATAGAAGAATGTGGAGGAGACCTTTGTTGTGCTGGAGTCTGTTGGGGCAGAGGTAGCATAGAAGATGATCACCAGACGATTTTGGGTGTTTAGGCTCTTTCTCTTGATCCTTATCTATATCTTCATCGTCTCTTGGACGTTTTAGCCTTTCAGCTTCTTCACGGCATGCAGGTTTGGGTTGGTATTCCAGCAATGCTTCCAACAACTTGCTTTCGTGAGAAGCAAGTGTTCTGAATCATTTAGCCATTTGAGCTACTAGCCGATCAACCAATTCAGCATCTGAGAAGATTTTGGGATCAACTGGGTTGATGCTTACATACATTGGTGTTGATCTCATTGTTTGCTTCGCCAAGTGCAATAGGTTAGGATAGAGTTGTTTGGTAAACATCTCCTATGTAGCTCTAGGAACTATGTCAAGAAGGTACTTGTGAGTGTAACCTTTGATCATTTCGTTCATTTTCCTTTAAAGATCATCTTGCCTGAGCTTCTGGATGTATTCCCTTTCAACTTGCATCTTGTCCTTCTCATCGTGAAGATACTGTATTTGATCAGCAATGAAATTCAGCTTTCTATAGAGCATGTCTTTCTTTCTGACACGTTTGACAGCTTTGGTGATTCGGTTCTTAGCTTGAGACATCCAAGATGGAGTTGGCTTCTTTACTGATTTGGATGATGATTTGGTTGATCTTGTTGATGGTGGTGGTGAAGAATGAGAAGATGAATCCGATGATGAAGAGACATGAGGAGACTTGGGGTCCTTTGGAGGCTCAGCAGTTTCCTCTTTAGAACGTTGTGGACTATCCAGAAGAAGGTTATCATAATTGGTATCTTCATCATTTCCAGAGTTAGTCTTTTCATCAGCCTTATTCTCAGCACCAGAAGTCTTTTCAGTCTTTTCCTTATCTAGTTCTTCAAAGTCGTACTGAATAGTGTCCTCCAGACGCGTTTGTTGTTGTTTCAAAGTGGTGGCACCAGATCCCTTATCGGGTTGATTAACCGCATCGGGATTTGGTGTAGGTTGAACTGCACCACTTGACCCTCCGGGGCCACCCATTTTATCCTTTGCAAATTCTTTTGCCATGTGTTGGAGTCTAAGGAATTTGAACTTTTTCTTGTAATCAGTATCCAGTGGCTCTTCATCTGAGCTTGAGCTTCCTTCATAAGGCACAAGCACTGGAGTCTTCCCTTTTCCTTGGTCAGCTGGAGGACTTGGAGGTTTGGATACTGAAGGATTAATGTCGGTTGCAGTTTCAGAGAAGAAGATCTCTTCGTCTGTTTGTGTATCTTGAGCTTTTCACAAGTCGTCTTTGCGGTTCGATTGGGAATTGGGATAGGAACAACTTCCTTAGTGGGAACAATCCTTTTACTTGGAGGATTCCTCTTGGGATACTTCCTCGACTTTCAAGATTTGCACTTCTTGCCGCCTCTTACGGTTCTCCATGTAGGTGTTCCGAAGACTTCTCATCGAGATAACCAACTTTGCCTTCTCTATCGACACCCGATACCTTTTGTATGTTTCGAGCTTTTGATTTCGTTAGTCGGAAGGTGATCGGGTAACACAACACCTGTTTCTTTGTTGACGATTCCTTGATTCGGCGAGATAGGATAGGCTCGATCAACATGTCGTGTTTGTTGGGGTCATTGAGCCTCTTGGGAATATCGGGATGAAGTCCAAGTGCTCTCGGATCAAAAGCTTTGTGTATCGACATAGGGATCTTTGAGCCAAGCTTTTGAGAAATGACATCATGTCTTCCCATATCGAGCTTCAATTTCGATGTCTTTCTTGTTGATTAATGACCAAAGATTTGTAGTTCCATGAGCTTGGGATGCTCATAGCCACTATCACGACCAGAGACCGATTTGGTGATGATGATGTAGAGGGTTCTCCACGGTTGAGGAATGTTCTTAAGCTCCACATGAGAGTGCTTAGTGATAATTCCTGAAGCTTCATCATAGCCAATATCAATCAGGAATTGTAGAACTGTCTCCTCAGTAGGTGTGGCATAGAAGTCGGTTGGTTCGATTTCAGGTATGAGAAGAACATCCCGTAAGTCTGCATGTGTGATGGTGACTTGTTTGTGATTGAGCGTCACTGTCACCGCACTTTGACCTTTGATCCTTTGCATTGAATTCCAGAATTGTTGTATGTAGATCTCTGATACTGTAGCAGAGTGTGAGAGCATGTTCTGGTAGGGATGATTCTTAAGAACATCTACAACAATGAGGCATGAAGATTTCGAGCAGGTGAGAGTTTCAAAGTCAACTCTGAGATTGTTCTTTCCAATCTTCCTTGGATAGCCATTAGGGAAGATATCGGCAACTGTGAGAACCTCAGGTGCATCCACATTCATTTGAGCAGCAATGTCGTGATCTGAAATAGCATTAGCCAAAAGAACCAACATATCGAAAGACATAATGTTAGTCAACAGAAGGTTTTATTATCTAATTATTGAATGTACAATGTCAATGATTGTTACGAGTCCAAAGTCACTTGTTTGTCCAATAGTCCAATGACGTCATGAAAAGTTTCGTGAGTTAGTTAACTTTAGATTTTAAAGTTTATGTTATCACATATTTTCACAACACATTATACATTTAAATTTATTCGTGACGGTATTGGATTCGTGACGTTATGATTCATTTATTTACAAGTTTGCACGCGTAACAATTCATAACGAAGGTTTGAGCAAGGCTTATGCGTAGGAATAGTAGCTTATGCGTAAGCAGGAGAGTATATGCGTGGGTGCAAGCTTATGCGTGGGATCTTACTTACTTATTAAAGCTTACGCGTGGCGTATATAAAAATGTTACTCGTAAGAGTAGCGTGAGGAAAAGGGGACCTTATGCGTAAAGCATAACTTTCGCGTAAGGTGATCCGTAGAGTTTCAATGCGTTTATATAAAATCATCTAACATCAAGGCTTACGGTTAGGCGTAGAAAACCTTACGCGTAAACCAAAACCCTAATAGTTCATTGATAACGAGTAGACCTTATAAGCCACGGTATTGCGTGAGAAGAGGTCGAGGTTTGAATTTGGGGGTTGGTATTGCTACCGATTACTCTACTTATCTAATTATCTAATCTAAGGTGAGGATAGTCTATATCTATTGTTGTATTATGCATATCCTTCTTTGAGGTTACGAAATCCACTAAGTCATTCATAAACAATCAAAGATTTATCAAGTATTAGACTCTAAGCCAATTACAATTAAGTAAGAGACAACCTAACAATAATTAACAACTAGGTCATATATCCTTTGTAGAAGGTTTTACTCCAAAGACCTCCACACAAAGACCGAAAAATTCGGATTCTATATATACGTGTCGCCGCCATTGGGGCGCCACGTTAACCTTGCGCGGCGTCACCTTATGATTTCTCGGATCGCATCGTAGCGAACTTTCTCGCGAGTTTTGGGTAAGGTGATCCTACATGTGAGTGTCTCGATTTCGAGTTTCAATGACCTTGATTCACGAGACCTAAAAGTGAAAAGGAACGTTTACAAAAGTGATCAAATAAGGACTTAAACGTATGGCAATTTGCTTGTCCTCAAGCAAATGTGAAATAAAATCATCATAACATCAATTTTAGCACACTAACACTCATTCTATAGATCAAACCTCCATCGCTTTGGCGTAAGCACCTAGGAAAGACTATCAAAGAGGTCTTTAAAGGGTTGTAATGTTAGGCTTACGGTAGGAAATAAGGGTTTGGTGGGATAGGCTATTTTTAATCACAATCACTCATTTAACTCGACTTAGCAACTTATGCAAGCAACTAGATAATTGAACGGTTGTAAACAATGTTCTTCATTGATATTCGGAAAACCGCGAGGGTTAACTAGGGTATCGTGAAAACCTTACGCATTTTGGGTGGAATTTGGGTGGTAAAAACCAAAACCCTAATAGTTCATAGATTACGCAAAGAATTTTAGCCATAGGAATTACACCAAATCTTCTTCGCTCTCGTGCTCCTTCTTCTCAACTACTCCATCCTCATCGGAAGAAATGGAAATGGCGTTAATAGACAAAGTGGGGTGGCGTGCTCATCGCTCCTCACTAGCACCTTCTCGGAATCTTCGCCTTAGTGTACTCTTTCACCGAGTCCATCATCTCCGCCATTTTTTCTGATTACATCTCTATGTCCATTGAAGGCTTTTAAGAGGGTGTCGAGCTTGGTTGTCATCTCGCTTTGTCGTTGCTTGAAATCGGCTTCAAGTTGCGTCAATCGAGCTTCTTGAGATGACATGAATTTGGACACCATTCCTCAAGACTAGTGGAAGTTCCGGTGTTTGGAGGGTTGTTGTAGGATTTTCCTAAGTTATTTGGCTCAAGCTTAGGAGTCTCGTAGGAGTTCATTAGAATTTGGCTTGATCTTCAAGTTCGAGCATCCTACGATTGGAAGGTTGTGAGTCAATGGGAGGCAAAGAGATGCGCTTTATCGGTTTTGGACAACTCACGGGGTCATTCCAACATTCATTTTCATAGAGGGCAAGGTCCTCTATTGTACCCCATGATTCTTCCACGGTGAGTTTACTAAGTTTACCACCGCCGCTTGGTCGATGGATTTCTTAGTTGAGAAGTTGACACGATCGTAAAGATTTGGACTAGAAGCCAAAGATCGATGCCGTGATGAGGGACTTTGTGGAGCAATTCCTTAAATCGAGTCCACGCCTCGTCTGAGTTTCGCCTTGACGTTGTTGGAACATCAAGATGTCATTCCTAAGTTTGGTAGTTCTCTCCGTTGGGAAAAATTGGGCGAGGAAGCGAGTGGTGAGATCATCCCATCTTGAGATGGATCCGCGGGAAGTCCGTCAAGCCAATTACTAGCTTGGTCCCGTAGAGAGAATTGGAAGAGACGCAGACGCGTGGTCTCCCGAGTAGTAGCATTTCAAGTATTAGACACAACGATAGCCTAGTCGCACTCCTAAGCCAATTACAATTAAGATAAGAGACAACCTAACAATAATTAACAACTAGGTTTCATATATCTAAGCAAACACACAAGTAATTTAGCGGACATGGTAAACATGCAAGCATACACACAATCAATCAAAGACATAATTGAATTAATGAAGCAAAGACTTATCTTGGTGTAAGATAGGGTTAAAACCCTAAAATCTTGTACAAGACACCTTAGGTTCGGTTTAGGTTTTACTCCAAAGACTCTCCACACAAAGACCGAAAAATTCGGATTCTATATATAAGATTACAATTGCGACGGCGTCACCTTATGTTTAGTGACGCCGTCGTGTCGCCGCCATTAGGGTTTCGTCTTGGCCACGTTAACCTTGCGGCGGCGTCACCTTATGTCCGTGACGCCGTCCTCTTGACTTCTCGGCGTCGTCGGATCGCATCTAGGCCGTCCGAGTAGCGACGGCCTACTCTTTCACAACTAGACGCCGTCTCTTGAAAACACGAGTTTTGGGTTCGACCGTCACAATAATTCTCCGACGGCGCGCAAATAACTCCCGCCGTCGCTTCTACATTCAATGAATGTGAGTGTCTCGATTTCGACTTTGGCCATTTTCTTCATATATTCGCGCCTTTTTCATAGATTACGCTTAAGAATTTTAGCCATAGGAATTACACCAAATCATTTAGCCGAATTACACCAAATCATTTCTGGTAAGTCTTAGATGTCATGTGAGTGTAATGGCCAAGTTTTAACATTCAATTCGCAGTGAATAAAAAATACCCAAGTATGAAGAACATTAAACCCTAAAGTTCAATTATTAATCAATTAATGTTTCTGGGTACTATCTGGGTTAAAATATGATCAATTCATGTTGAAAACAACTTCATACAACAATCTTTATCACCAAAAACGTTCACATATGAAAACACCCAAAACCACGCATAAACCCTAATTTTCAAAATTACTCAATTCATGTATCTGGGTATGTTTAAATGATGAAAATGTATTCATTGATGTAAGAAAAACATTTTGGCACTATCATTTCAATCATAAACACAAAAATTTGATCATGTGTTCATACGCTTATGCGTAGAACACAAAATCCCTTCTAGGCGAAAATCTAACCGTTAGTTTGAAAAACGATTCAAAACCCATGTTTAGATTGTTGCAAAGAATGTATAAACACTTACAAATTGATGATTGAAAGCACCGATTTGTTAAAAGATTTTGGATTGTGGATGATATTAGGTGGAATAATAAGTGTGATGAAATAAGTAAGGTAGGAGGGATGTTTTATTAGAAATTACTTTAAGCTTTTGACACTTTTGGTCCCTCCACCTTTTCCATTTTCATCCAAGGCCTTATAACTTCCATTTTGGTTACCAAATGATAGATTTTAAGAAAGAAACTTGATGACACTCCCCCTCGACTTAAGAAAATAATGAAAGGTTATAAATTTTAGTCCGAGGTGTGTCAGTGAACCAGAAATGTGATCACCATTTTAAAGATACAACCGGGATATGATAACATGCAAGTACACGGATGTTTTGAAATAGTTAAGTATTTATTTTCTCCCCCTCAACACTTGATCGGAAAAATACTAAATTTTGAAAGATTATAGTGTTGACGGAAGAAATGTACTTGCCATGTTGAAAGAAAAATAGATAGAAGAATATTTTTGTTGTTTTATCAGGTTTTATATTTTTGTATTTTGTTTTTGAAAAAAATATTTACAAAAGAGATTTTGGTGTTTGACAGGTATTTAAGACTGTTTTAGGAGGTCATCCAATTCCTATTGAGTCAAACACCGCATACCAATCCGGTGGACCAACTCATTAAACCTAGCGGGAGGCAAGGCTTTCGTGAGAAGATCTGCCAATTGGTATTCCGTACCCACGAAGTATAATTCAACTGTACCCTGTTCCACATGGTCCTTGATGAAATGATAGCGGAGATCGATGTGCTTTAATTTGGAATGCTGAACTGAGTTGCACGAGATCGCAATGGCACTCCGATTGTCGCGATACATTGGGATTACATCAAACACGTAACCATAGTCTTTGAGTTGTGTTCGCATCCGGATGACTTGAGCACAACACGCCGACATGGCTACATATTCGCCGGTTGATGACAACGATGTACAATCCTCGCTTCTTCGATTGCCAAGACACCGTTTATCACCAAGAAATTGTAGTGCTCTCAAGTACTTTTTCGTGAATCTAAACATCTGCGTGATCAAGCATCTAAAAAGCGATTAGTTCAAAACCGAATCCTTCGGATACGGATCCCCAAGTTAATGGTTCCTTGATGTATCGGAGGATTCTTTTAGCCTCGAGAGGTGGGTTTCGATTGGTCTCGATCGATAACGGGAGCATAGATTAACGACAAAGACAATATCAGTCGCTAGTTGTTAGATACATGAGAGACCCAATAATACTTGGTATTTTGTAGGGTCCACTAATTTCCCATGTAAATCGGCGTCTAGATTCTTGGTATGAGTCATTGGTGTGGCATAAGTGTCATGAGTTTACATTCCAAATTTGTTTAACAATTCAAGGGCATATTTGGGTGACTCAAGAAAATACCACGGGGTGATTGATGAACTTGCGGTCCTAGAAAGAACGTAAGTTCACCCATCATGGACATTTCAAAATTTTTCTTCATTAGTTTTGCAAAAGCGTTTGAGTACTTTTTATGTGTAGACCCAAAATGATGTCATCCACGTAAATTTGAACAATTAAGATATGTGCCCGTGATATTGTATAAAAAGAGTAGGGTCGACCGAACCTTTGGTGAAATTATTGGCAATGAGGAAAGATGATAGCTTATCGTACCATGCCCGAGGAGCTTGTTTGAGACCGTCTGAGGTTTGTTCGGTTTGTAGACATGGTTCGGGAATTCGGGATTAACAAATCCATCCGGTTGGTCGACATAAACCGTTTCTTTAAGTTGTCCATTGAGAAACGCAGTTTTGACATCCATCGATAGACCGTCATATTCATATGAGCCGCGACGCGAGAAATATCCGAACGACTTCAGACGAGCAACGGAGCAAAAGATTCTTCAAAGTCTATGCCCTCTTCCTGACGATAACCCTTAGCAATTAGTCGTGACTTGTTTCGGATAACATTTCCTTCAGCATCCAATTTGTTCTTCCAAATCCATTTTAGACCGATGACGTAAACCCCTGTTGGTATTTCAACCAGTTCCCATACTTCAAGACGTTTGAATTGGTTGAGTTCTTCTTGCATGGATTCAATCCAGGTGTCTTTTGTCATTGCGTCTTTAATGTTTTTAGGCTCAGATTGGCAGACAGTGAGTGTATAAATTCAATGCTCACCATCTGAGTGAAGACGTTGTCTTGTGACGACTGGTTGATTCGGGTTGCCAATAATATTTTCTAGAGGATGGTCTTTTGTCCATCTATGTGTGGAGGGTTGATGTTGGTATACATTGTCCAGATTTTGAGGATTCAAATGGTTTGTTGAAAATTCCGTGACATCTGGTGCAGCAGTCTCATTAGCAAACGGGTTAAAGAACGCATTTGGATCAAAATCGGCAGGTGGGGGTACTTCATCAAGAACATCACCAGCTGTTTCATCATTGTTGGAAGCGGCTTGTTCAACTGTTGTGTTGGAGTCAACTGGTGGTGCTTCTTCAACAATAGTTGTTGTCGCAGGTGTATCAGGTATAAGAATATTATCAAGTTGAGCGGTGAAGCAGCGGATACACATGGAGCACGTTCATCAATATCGTCACTGAACAGCGGAGCAAATAGCCATTCCATTTGTTGACGAGTGAGCTGGGGGCTTTGTTCAGCTGATGATGGGGTTTAGGGGAAGTTTAAGTGGTTGTGACCGGGTTCCAAGCTGTTGTACTCAGAAGCCGTCTCTGTGAGTTCATCAAAATGAGCATGAATCGTTTCCATAACCTCCTTTGTTCGACGATTCCAAATACAGAAACCTTTAGAATTATCACAGTATCCAATAAAGACTCCAATGTCAGCTTTGGCTTTGAGCTTTCCAAAGTCATCACGATCATTATTCGGATAACAAAGAGATCCAAATACATGAAAGTGTTTTAAATTCGGTTTTCTGTTATGGACAAGCTCGAAAGGTGTTTTGTTGTGGCGTTTTGTAATCATAGAACGGTTTTGAGTATAGCATGCGATGATCGACTTCCGCCCACAAGTAATATGGGAGTTTGGCATTGATTAACATTGTTCTTGCAGCTTCCACCAACATTCGGTTTCGTCTTTCAACAACTCCGTTTTGTTCGGTGTACGAGCAATAGATGTCGATGTTGTATTCCACTTTCTCATAAAATTCACGAAAGGTTTGGTTAACAAATTCGGTTCCTCATGCATTACGATTTGTCGAGCGGTGTTTGAGTCGAAACTGTATTTTCGTGAGAAAGGTAATAATCATCTGTGGAGCTTGGTCTTTGCTTCGAAGAAAGTAGACCCAAGTCCAGCGTGAATAGTCATCAACGATTACTAAGATGTAGAGTTTGCCATTTATCATTTGCACACGCATCGGGCCACAAAAATCCATGTGAAGAAGATGAAGCACATGCTGAGAGCTGTGTTCCACCTTTGAAGGAAAATGAGCACGTGTTCTTTTCCCTTGTTCACATGCTGAGCAAAGGTGATCTTTTGAATACCGAAATCGTGGGAGTCCTTCAACTAGTTTATGTCGAGCAAGGTTGGTGATGGTCTGAAAGTTTAGATGTGAGAGACGACGATGCCATAGCCAGGATTTTGTTGATGTTGCCTTTGAAAGTAAGCAGATGGGAGAAGAAGCAACCATGTCTTGCATAGAGATAGTGTAAAGACTAGAAATACGCGAGCGGACATAAGGTCGTTTCCATGTAGATCACGAATGAAACAAGATTTCTCCTGAAAGCAACCTCCAAATCTCCATCACAAAACCGACCTCTCGAAAGCAGTTGTGACCGAGGCCTTCCACATAGTAAACCACGCTTATTTCGATGTTCCCATTGATATAGTCTCCGTAGCCCATGATAGCGCTGAGTGATCATTCCGAATCTGCGGTGCCAATGAACTTTGCAATAAAGTTTGATAACAGTTTAAGGTTGCTGTCATGTGTCGGGAACATCCGCTATCAACAATCCGAGAATGATCATATCACCGCATTACACACGGCGACACGGATGGAATTGAAGTAGATGTGGAACCCGAAATGCTAGAGGGTTCCGGAGCGTATATAGTGACATACACACATCAATAACTTTAGGCATCTATTTAAATCCTAGTGTGTTATGTATCCATTTCTGCCATCTATAACTACTATTTGCTTTAGTCTAGGTGAATGCACTAGGTGGTACTACATTCTTTGGAGGTAAATCTGGAGCTACAGGGACAACAATGCATTTCTTAGAATCTAAAGAAGGCGGTCTACCAAGCACATACTTAGAATGATTAATGGGCCGAGAGGTATTCCAATTCTTAGGATTCCTTAAGCGAGAGATGATAGCTTTAGCAACACATTTGTCATGACAATCAGAATTCATACTTTTACGACAAATAACACAAGGTGCATCAGACTAAATATCATAAGTACTTAAAGGTTTAGCATTCGTTACATCACTATTTCTATTACATTTGCCAGATGCAATATCTATAGTGGAAGCAACGTGAGTCTTATTCATAGTCCTAGGGTGTTCTTCTACTTTAGCATTCCTTATTGATCTTTTCTTAGATCGTAACTTCCTATTCTTCGATGTAGTGCTCCTAGGCTGTGAAGTGCGGACGTTTGGAAAAGACGAAACTATTCCTGTTTCAGTAGAAGGAAGCACGTTAGCAACTTGTGATTTGGCAGTAGGGATTCTAGGTTCACGATTACTAAGTGTTACTGGTGCTATTCTCTTAATCACGGTAGGCGGAAGTTGTTCATACTTTCCTAACATTTCTCTTAGCTTAAAGATAGTGTGCACCAATTCTTGATTTTCAGAACGAAGATTTCCCAAAAAATTCATGACTTCCTTAGTGTGTTCAAGAAAATGATCAAGCTCGTTTGATGCTTCATCAAGAGTCTTTTTAAGTAAATCAAATATGACACCATTTTCCTGTTTAACTTTACAAGTTCTTGTTCATATTTAGAGATTTGACATTTCAAAGACACGTTTTGATCATCCAGTTGCTCAAATTTTGGATTAAACGATTTAGATTGCAACTGGTTGATTTTGTTTTGCAAAGCAAGTTCACGATTTTGACAGTCTTTTTGACACCATTGAAGACGACGTTTTGCATTTGAAAGCTCATTATTCAATCGTTCATTTTTAGCTTTTAAAGACTTGAACTGATGCACATTATCATAATTCTCAATAGTTACAACATTATCAACAATATCGCAGAGATATGATCGGATGCATATGCAGCATTGTAATAACACAAGATTATTGATGTCGCACAGATGACATCTTCCAAGAGTCGATCAACATCTTTTCTCAACATTTTCTTTTTACGTTTAGTATTGAAATAGATGTTTCATTTTCTCTAAAACGACCTTCATCAATCCAAGTTCCTTATGAAATTCCGTTCCCAAGACAATGCACAATTTTCAAATTTTTAACATTAGGTAAAAGATTTTTCCGAAAAATGTCTCTTTGTTCTCGCGCGAGGCGATTGAAAATGTTGAACTTTGATTTCGAATGATATTCTATCTCATGTTATAAAGTTTTGAGGTCGACCATGAAAAGGTCAAAATATCTAAGAATTTTGCGATTTTCGGTTTTGAATTTACTTCATCGATGGAAGGTAAAGGACCATAAATTTGTGCATAATCGGTTGGGGATTAACATTAGAAGACTCGAGACGTTTTAATGATAACCCTTGGTGTGTTAGAAGAATCCTTTGGTTGGACGAAAGTGACCGCTTGTGAATAAGTAAAGGTTTGTTGTAAACAACTTTTTCTAATTTTGATCGACTCGTCTTCATCATCTAATTCCTCTTGACGATGATATTCAACAATGATCATAATAGAATCATCAATTTTATATTCTGCACTGGAAACTTCCGAATTTGGTTTAAATGCTTTGGGAGAAAGCTTAGGTTTGTAATCAGCCAGATTCGGTCCATATCCATTTGGATTGGGTTTTAAAGTAAACTTTTCAATAACTGTTACTGACTCACCATGTTTATAAACAACAGTTTTAAACTCTTTAAGCTTGTTTTGCAAACCAACAATTTCTTCCAGATAGTCATCTATTCGATTCGTTGAATGCTTTTTGTATGCAGAGAACTTTTTTTGACAAGTTAACAACTCAGCCTTAGCTTTTTGATTTTCCAAGGTGAGAGCGTTAATTTGCTTTTTATATTCATGTTTCAGTTGTTCTATTTCAGACAACAAAGCATTCTTTGAAGCGGCTAGATCACGCATCCGTCTCTCTAAATATTTTTCGTTTTGATGAGATTTAGCAAAAGCGGCTTCAAAACCTTTTTCACGTTTTTCATGAACTTTGAAAAAGTTGAGTTGCATTTTTAAACCTTCAAAATCCTTGGTTAACAGTGCATTTTAACTTTTTAAGTCCTGATAGGTCATCTTGATCGTCAAATGTAACTACGGGGTCTAATTGAAAATCGTCGGAATGAGATGTGGATGACTTATTTTGAACATTCTGAGCCTTGCCGGATTCAGATGTTGGCGGAGATATTAGATCAGAGATTAATATGGTTTGTTCGGTACCGAGACAAGCCATCGATGTCATACTCGGGCTGTTTCACTCATGTGTAGCTCTTGCATATTAGCCATCAACATAATCACGAGTTGGTCTGCAAGTCCTCCATATCATCATCTCGAGCGCATCCGCCATAAAGCTCGTTCTTTGTCCGTGAGAGTTCCACCGACTTCATCCTTAAGAGCCAAAAAGAGCCTCTTTGTGATAAGCATTGCCCTAGTCCTCGGCTTTGGGCATGCATTAGCCAGTGTCCTTCTCATTGAAGTTGTAGCATCGAAGACCATTCAACCCATTCTCGAGCATTTCCTGTTCCACCACTTGAGCTCGTTGTTATTTCTACCCACAACATTAAACCCTTGACCACCGCTTATCGACGACCATAACCACGATTCTAAACTTCAACTCGTCCATTGTTCACATGACTTGATTCCTTGTGTTAGATGAGGAATGAATACGATTGTTGGATTTATTGGTATAACGGCCAAAGGCATTAGCAATCATAAAAAATCCTTGTTGCAATGCTTCGAACGGATCGGTTTCCTCATTAGCTTCACTGACAAGTGCTTGAGCATTGTTGTTGTTGTATGGAACCAATTGATTTTGAGATTGTTGTTGTGAAGGATCATATGGTGTGATTGCAGCAGTTGGTTGAGTTGCTGGTTGAGGAGAGTAACTGTTTTGAGCATACAAGGCAAGTTGTTGATTTTCCGGATGTGTAGGTGGAGCAATTTGAGCACGGAGAATCATTTCCCTGTCAACTTCCTTTTCATGAGGCTTCAAGTAATCGTACAACAATCCGTATGTATAATGATGCATGTTCTTCGCTTGACGGAGAAAAATGACATACTTCTCTCATTTAGGACCAAGACTACTCAGGAACTTAGTATTCACTGCAATTCTTGGCATGATGATGTTGTGTTTATCCAAATCATTGATGATGTCTGAAAATCGATGATGATAAGACTCTAGTGTCTCTCCAGGTTCAGTCATGAAGTGTTCATAAGCTAAGTAAATTTTGGATTCCATATCTTCCTGATTGAGTGCAGATCCTTCCATAAGAAGATGAATATGTTCCCACATTGCCTTAGCAGTCTTTTGAGCATTAACACTGCGAAGAATTGGGTTTGGTAATCCTAAAAGGATATATTGCATTGCAAGCTCATCAGCTTCATACTATAGAAGTTCTTCTGGATTCAAGTCTGCAATAGTAGCAATGTTTGTTTGTTCATCTCTTGGTGGATTAGCATCTGGATCTCCGGGTACAATGACGGTAGGCATCTGAAATGGACCTTCCACGATAACCTTCTTTAAGAACTTTCCATGTGGCTTCTTCAGATCACAAAACCTAAAGAACCTAATCACCCATTGATCATAGTTTCCTGGAGTAAGCATTGGAGGTCTATTAAGTGATCCAGCCTCATGAATTGATTGTTGGCTGCTTAAAGCTTCACACATCTTTGCAAACAAAGTGGGTTCCTTCATAGTGTTCCTTGATGGATGTTGATTGAATTCATTATTGTAGGGTTGAACTTGAAGACTTGGTGGTGGTTGAACCATTTGAGGTTGTGGAATTGCAGCAAGTTGTGGAGTATGTTGTTGATTAAATTGTTGTTGATAAACTGCTTGTAGTTGATTCCATTGTTGGTGTTGAGGACTTAGTTGTTGTTGACGTTGAGAATAAGTGTAAGGGAAATAGTTAGAGTATGGTGGTTGATTCCTTCCAAACCGACAAGTTTAATCACGCAAGCTAGCCACTTGTGAATGGCTAACTGTAACAAACTTCAAACAGTCTGGAAACGAATGCAATGAAGTCCAGGAGAGTATAGTGTTTCCCCAGGTCGTTAAGTCCCAACGAGCCGTGCGAGAATGATCAAACGTGTAGTGATCGAGAAGATTTGAACAGATAAGGAGATATGATTTATTATAACTACAGAATAAGTGTATAAATTACAACGGCTTAAATGAAAATTAAAGAAAATTAAAAAGAAAAAATATTAAATAAACGCTATCACTATATTTAAAATGATGTTTTTGATTTTATGTTTTTCTAAAACTGAATTAAAAACTACGTAACGTACAAATGAAAATGTGAAACTTACACAATATTAATCCTAAAAATATGAAAATGATATTTTTACAATCCTAATGATAAAAGATAATTTTTAGAAAAAGAAAATTATTTTTAAAACTATTTATCTAATTATTATTAATTAAAAACTATTTTTTACTATTTAATAATAACCTAAAATACTAGAAAATATGAAATAAAGCTTGAAAAATAAAATTATGACTTGGAAAAATCTAAAATAACAAAAAGAATTTTCAAAACTATTTTGTATTTTTCGATTATTTTGGATTTTTATGAATTAAAAACTATTTAAAACTACTTAAATTACTTAAAAATACAAATTTAACTAAGAAAATCTGAAAAATATTTTTTGTCTTTTATATTTATCTTAACCTAAGAAAAGTGAAAATTATTTTTTGAACTTTTTCTGAATTAATTGTATTAAATGCTAACTAAAAATGCTTAAAAACTATTTTAAATTAAGAAAAATAGCAAACTGACCTAGAAAAATGTGAAAAATTCAGGAAAACTCTAAAATAATATACTGAATCTAGGAAAAACAGAAAAACATGGGCTTGTGTGTAAGAGTTTGAAACTGCAATGCAAAGTACTTATCAATAAGCACTTGGAATAAGCACAAGGTACAAACAGGGCACCAAACCTTCACAGAAGCTCTAATAAGCTATAAGTACTTTAAAACAACAAATTACAAATGACCTTGACCATTGAATTGCAACTGCTTGTGAATTGAATGTTTTGAGTTAAGATGCTAAAGCGATTAATCGAGTACCACTTTGTGACTTAAAAATAAGTCGACCAATAAGTGGAAATCAAAACTATTTATTGGAATCTAAACTAGACCTAGCTAGCTACCTTCAAACCAAAAGCAGACCTAGACAAGCTCTCTCGAGCTTGGGACAAACCTGCCATAGTCGAGAAAACTCGACTTTGACCGAGTTTATGAATAGGGCATATAAGCCATGTTTGATGAGCTTATTTGAAGCTTTTAGAAAATTACCAAAATTCCATAAAAATCATAATAAGTAATTTAACCAACTGAAGTTTTAAAACCAAAAGTTTCACCGGATTTGGACCAATAATGAACTGTGAAAATCTCTCGGTTGGGCTCAAATGACTTTCCGGTTTTGACTTTTGCAACAAAAATGAGATGTTTGACTTTTGTGAACTTTGATTCAATTTATTGGACTGATTTTGTTGTTTAATGATGAAATGAAACTGAATCAAGCTTTATCTATGAGTTTTGAACACAAATCAAGTTTTTGCATTTCAAAAATTCCAACAGTTGAGTACTAAGACAGATTAAAGATAAAATTTGACTTTGGACTAAAGTAGGTGCAATATTAAGATAGTAATGAGTATACTAGAGCTAAACAAACATGAAACAACAGGTCTTTAACCACTGCACTACCCTTAACACAGATAAACCAACTAATCCAAACACTCTTTCAAATACTGATTTGCAAATTAAAAGAACTAACTACTGATTTAGTACAAACCAATGATTAATATGACCTTAGTTATACTAATCACCACTATTTAAACAAGATTAAACCATTAATGGCCACAGAATTAAACATGAGCATAATATGAAAGCTGCATAAAAAGTGAAAATGAGAACAAGAAGCTCACAAATGTCCAGCCTATATTTCAGCTTAAACCAAACCCAACACCATTATCCTAATCCATTTCCACCCCAAATCAACCTCTGCATCAACCATAAACCATTCCTTTGCTGTTTGAACCAAAATCTTCTTCACAGTTGACTTTTGTTGACTTTAGACCAAATATGTTTGAAACTTAAGTACAAGCTTACAAAAAGCTATAATAAGCTTATGTAAGCTTGTTTGAGCTTATGGATAAGCTAATAAGACCTTGTACATAAGAACTTGAAATGGAAATTTTCAACAGTAAGCAAAAAAAATGTAATGTGAATAAAAACTTGAATTGCTGCTTGATAATAGTTTGAATACACTTAAATGACTTAATTTGATATATTGAAACAAAATATTACAACTTAAAGCTTAATTAAAAACATAAACATGAAATACGACATACATGTGAAAAATAAAATTAACTATCGCCTTTTCTCCTCCTTCCTCCTCTTTTATATGAAAATAGCTTTCCACGTGTCTCGAGTGATTCCCACTGATGCCTTGTCCATTGGATCGGTAGAAATCATATTGGCCATTTGATTGGTTTTGGCGGAAATGCCAATTTGATCGTGGGTTCGAATTTAGCAACTAGGGGGTTGGAGTAGGTGTGATGATGGGGAAGGTATAAGGTGATAAGGTGAGAGGTGGATGGGATGGGTGAGTGTTTGCGATTGCAGCAAGTGGGAGGTTGAAGATAAGCCGATGGCGGGTTTTGTGAGGTTTGTTGGTTGTTGACCGAGGTCCAAAAGAAAGGGTCAAGGGGTTTAGGCGGGGTCAAAATTGGGTAAAGGGTCCATTTGGTAGGTTTAGTAATACAAGGACCTTTTGCAATTCTCCAATCTTGAAGGACTAATCTCGCCATTTTTCGATTTTCCAAGGTCAATCATGCACATTCGATTTAATAACCCAAGGGCCAAACTTGACAATCTTTGAAAGTTTAGGGACCTAACTTGTCATTTTCAAAGTTTAGGGACCTAAGTTGTAAATTTGCAATTTTAAATCTCAAGGGCTAATTTTGACAACTTAAGAATCCTAGGGACTTAAAATGATATTTTTCTTTATTTAGATTTACCAGGACTGTTTTGACAACTTTTGAAACTTGGGGACTAAAGCGCCAATTATGCAAACTTGATCGTTTTTCACCGATTTTGATATTTTGCATTTAAAACACATAAAACACTTATTTGTGATATTTTATCATTTTGATGCTTTCGAGTGTTTTCGGATGTTTTTGCGTTTAATTGGTACAAAATGATGAGTATTTAGACACTCATCAATCCCCACACTAAGATATTGCTAGTCCCTAGCAATGTTTTGAGAAAAATTTAATGGATTTCATCTCTTTACCAAAAGCCATTACTCGGAGTAGCCAAATGTTTTAGTTCAAGTAAGAACTTTTGTACACCGATAACCAAGTGATTTTGAGCAAATCACCGACTTTCAACGGATTTGATTTGTCTTTACGAAGCCGTTTGCTTCGGACTAGCCAACTCTTAGATAAATTATCAATATTATCTTTGGTGGTGATTACCAATTATGGTTTTTCCATCGCCTTTACCACAAGCCATAAACTTGCGGGCTAGCCAACTCTTCACTTTTAAGGATATGGTGGTGAATACCATACAATTTTGGGCAAATTGCAAGCCGTCAATGGATTTGAGATATCTTTACCAAGAGCCGTTTGCTCTGGATTAGCCAATCCTTTTGTTTATTAGACAAGGCGGATCGATAACCGGATGAGTAAGTGCAAAACACTTACTCCAAAAAAAAAAAAAATTGGCCAAAACGGGAATTAGGTGGGATAATTACATGATAAAATTCGTGAGAATCCCCCACACTTAGAAATGAATATTGCCCTCAATATTCAAAGTACCGCGGTTATACCGAAACATAGAACGTAAAGGGAAATACTACGGCCGTTATTACGAAAGATTTTTTTTTTTTTTTTTTTTTAGGAAGACTTATATACATATAACATGTGGGTAACTCCCCACACTAGGGTGGTACACACGGTGAAAACCCATGTTTAGCTACTGTTTTTGGTTACCTAGTCGCTAGCTTGACTCGACCCCGAATTCATTTGTTCATGGGGAAAGTAACGTGGAAGAGACAATCTCCATCGGACTTTCGTTCAAGATGTTTGGACAAACATTTGAAGCACGAGAAAGTTCCACACCGATGAGATATATTCCCGGTTCAAGATAATGATACATGGAAATGCCGGGATCAAAGATAATGTCTTCATTCCGAAGGAGTGAAGAGCAGGAGAAGTGATGAATATATGAAGAAAAGAAAGAAAATCATGATAGAAATCATGACTAACTCTTCATCCTCAATAGGAGAATTCATAGTTTCATGAATCTCATCGTTAAGCTCGCTTGATCAAGACATATTATGGGTGTGTCTAGATCAAAGTAGAAATTATCATACTCGCGGAGATATGATATGAGTGAGTTCATCCGAGAACTCCATGAAGGTGAATGAATCATATTCGAATTGATATGAGTGGGTTCACCGGTGAACTCCTCCAATGTAAATGATTCATAATCGGAAGAGAATTATGAGAATGAAAAGTGGTATCGCCACTAATCTTCTCTCCCATATTATCAAAATAGAAGGCTTTCATTTCGGATTAGAATCATCGGAAAGAATGTCACTACCCTTAATGGGGATAGGAGATGAAATTGGTTTCTCTTTGAAAGCCTCGATTTTAGAAATGAGAAGACCGACATTCAATAATGTAAGACGAAGAGCTTCATCTTTGATTTCGGTTTGATAACTTCATCATTCTCTTCTTCTAAGCTAACAAGCTCGGAAGGTAAATCTTCCACATAAGCGATGTCTCCACAAGATAACGAATCATCATCATCGAATCGGAGAACATCTCAACATGATCTGTTGGGAAGACAAGAGGGTAGGGATATCACACAAATGCTCGAGAATTCCCCGTGACTCTCTTGGGATTGGGACAAGGTTCTCAACACTAGACTTTATGAATTCGTCCGATTCCTTTTCAGGAACAGTGTCAAGATGCTCGTCCCCCATGCTCAGAGAGTGAGTGTGAACCTCGGGTGTGATAGCAGTTGTTTGAGATGGAATCTCAACTGCTGGGATCTCAACTGACTGAGGGAGTTGAGAAATATTATCTTTAAAAGGATAAAAACTCTCCTCGTCATCGTCATATAGAGCTGCCTTGAGAAATTGGGAACGCCTTAGAGCTGCATGCTCTAGGACTAATAATTCTTCCCTAGATTTGCGAGCCTCTCGTTCTTCTCGTTCTTCGGCTAGCAATTCTCCTATGGTCTTTTCACCACTCACTTGATTCTTAAAGTTACTAATCATATCATCAAGTGTTTTCATTGTGGTTTCAAAATCTTGGGAGATTTCTTAAGACAACGGCTCAGGTGAAGTTTGAACCGTATAGTGCTGTGGAGGTTGGAAATTGTCAAACATGTGAGAGTCATGATTGTTACAAGGAATTGGGTTCCCTATTTGACAATCAGAGCTGAAATGGGGACCTCCACAGACTCACAACAAGAAAGCTGCTGAGTGCGGACTGGTGAATCATATGGATTTTGGTTATAACCAAAGTTCGAGCATCACCGAAAACTGCTCATAGACAAACGTGTTTCGGATTGACACTCAAATCCTTGGTGAGGACCTCCACAAAATTCACAGTAGTTATGTTGATTATATGAAGATAAGTCGGTGTGGTGGGTAATTGGAAAAGTTTGAGGGTCGTTAAATGAGTTCGATTAGGATCATAATCAAATGAATTCCTCGAACCACAAAACAAACAACTCCGTTATGAATATCATTACCACATTGTACACACGTACACCAACGATGTGGTGAACCAAAAGAGGCTCACCACAACCGACACAAGGAATAAACGATTGCATTTGAGAGTTATGAAAGGAATCGGTTCATTCAAAGAATCAACAAAACCAACATGGTGATCCGAATGACTATTAAGACTCAAGAACATTTTGAAAAATCCGGAGGTGGGACAAGTGGTGTGCTCGAGAGCTAGCAATTTCCACCACTTCGTTATGATCTCTGGTTCGGTTCTTGAGAAACGTGAAGATTAGGCAAGTCATTCTTGCTAGTCACCGGTCTAAATTTCGCATTTTGTTTTTAACCGTAAATCGTGAAAGATTTTGATCAATTCTGGACGGTTTGGGCTCAGAGACAATACAAGAAACATCGGGTTGTGGCGGATGGTCAGAAAAACTTGGAGAATCATCGAGAGAGTTTTTATCGGATAATTCGCACCAATAACAATATTTGCTTACACCCATCCTTCCACATTGCTTGCATAAACAATCCGGATTCTGACAACAGAGCTGATCCTCTTCCATACGGCTTTTGCAGTGGAAACAACGAGGATAATCGAATGTCGCCATGAGAATTAAACATGTAGAGGGTTAAAGAAATAGAATTAAACGGTTTTGAGGTTAAAGAAGAGTAGAATCAAACGGTACGAGGGGGTAAGAGAAATAGAATCATACGGATAAGAGGAATGAAAAGAGTATTTTTGGATTTTTGGATTTTTATAAGAAAATATAAACATATATAGATGGTATGAACAATGAGTGAATATTCAAATCACTAATCGCTAGAGCGGAAGATAATCAAGACTGACTCCCGGCGTGGCGCCAAAATTTGATTCCTTCCAAACCGTCAAGTTTAATCACGCAAGCTAGCCACTTGTGAATGGCTAATCGTAACAAACTTCAAACAGATCGGAAGCGAATGCAATGAAGTCCGGAGAGTATAGTGTTTCCCGTGTCGTTAAGTCCCAACGAGTGCGAGAATGATCAAACGTGTAGTGATCGGAAGATTTGAGCAGATAAGGAGATATGATTTATTATAACTACGAATAAGTGTATAAATTACAACGGCTTAAATGCAAATTAAAGAAAATTAAAAGATAAAAATATTAAATAAACGCTATCACTATATTTAAAATGATGTTTTGATTTTATGTTTTCTAAAAGCGAATTAAAACTACGTAACGCATAAATGAAAATGTGAAACTTACACAATATTAATCCTAAAAATATGAAAATGATATTTTACAATCCTAATGATAAAAGATAATTTTAGAAAAGAAAATTATTTTAAAACTATTTATCTAATTATTATTAATTAAAACTATTTTTACTATTTAATAATAACCTAAAATACTAGAAAATATGAAATAAAGCTTGAAAAATAAAATTATGACTTGGAAAAATCTAAAATAACAAAAAGAATTTTCAAAACTATTTTGTATTTTTCGATTATTTTGGATTTTTATGAATTAAAAACTATTTAAAACTACTTAAATTACTTAAAATACAAATTTAACTAAGAAAATCTGGAAAAATATTTTTTGTCTTTTATATTTATCTTAACCTAAGAAAAGTGAAAATTTATTTTTTGAACTTTTCTTGAATTAATTGTATTAAATGCTAATTAAAATGCTTAAAACTATTTTAAATTAAGAAAAATAGCAAACCGACCTAGAAAATGTGAAAATTCAGGAAAACTCTAAAATAATATCTGAATCTAGGAAAAATAGAAAACATGGGCTTGTGTGTAAGAGTTTGAAGCGCAATGCAAAGTACTTATCAATAAGCACTTGGAATAAGCACAAGGTACAAACAGGCACCAAACCTTCACGAAGCTCTAATAAGCTATAAGTACTTTAAAACAACAAATTACAAATGACCTTGACCATTGAATTGCAACCGCTTGTGATTTGAATGTTTTGAGTTAAGATGCTAAACAAAGGTAATCGAGTACCACTTTGTGACTTAAAAATAAGTCGACCAATATAATCGGAAATCAAAACTATTTATTGGAATCTAAACTAGACCTAGCTAGCTACCTTCAAACCAAAAAGCAAACCTAGACAAGCTCTCTCGAGCTTGGGACAAACTCTGCCATAGTCGAGAAAACTCGACTTTGGTCGAGTTTATGAACAGGCATATAAGCCTGTTTGATGAGCTTATTTGAAGCTTTTAGAAAATTACCAAAATTCCATAAAAATCATAATAAGTAATTTAACCAACTGAAGTTTTAAAACCAAAAGTTTCATTGATTTGGACCAATAATGAACCTTTGAAAATCTCTCTAGTTGGGCTCAAAATGACTTTCCGGTTTTGACTTTTGCAACAAAATGAGATGTTTGACTTTTGTGAACTTTGATTCAATTTATTGGACCTGATGTTGTTGTTTAATGATTAAATGAAACTGAATCAAGCTTTATCTATGAGTTTTGAACACAAATCAAGTTTTTGCATTTCAAAAATTCCAACAGTTGAGTACTAAGACAGATTAAAGATAAAATTTGACTTTGGACTAAAGTAGGTGCAATATTAAGATAGTAATGAGTATACTAGAGCTAAACAAACATGAAACAACAGGTCTTTAACCACTGCACTACCCTTAACACAGATAAACCAACTAATCCAAACACTCTTTCAAATCTTGATTTGCAAATTAAAAGAACTAACTCTCGATTTAGTACAAACCAATGATTAATATGACCTTAGTTATACTAATCACCACTATTTAAACAAGATTAAACCATTAATGACCACGAATTAAACATGAGCATAATATGAAAGTCGCATAAAAGTGAAAATGAGAACAAGAAGCTCACAAATGTCCAAATTTATATTTCACTTAAACCAAACCCAACACCATTATCCTAATCCATTTCCACCCCAAATCAACCTCTGCATCAACCATAAACCATTCCTTTGTTGTTTGAACCAAAATCTTCTTCACAGTTGACTTTTGTTGACTTTAGACCAAATATGTTTGAAACTTAAGTAAAAGCTTACAAAAAGCTATAATAAGCTTATGTAAGCTTGTTTGAGCTTATGGATAAGCTAATAAGACCTTGTACATAAGAACTTGAAATGGAAATTTTCAACAGTAAGCAAAAAAAATGTAATGTGAATAAAAACTTGAATTGCTGCTTGATAATAGTTTGAATACACTTAAATGACTTAATTTGATATATTGAAACAAAATATTACAACTTAAAGCTTAATTAAAAACATAAACATGAAATACGACATACATGTGAAAAATAAAATTAACCATCGCCTTTCTCTCCTCCTTCCTCCTCTTTTTATATGAAAAATAGCTTTCCACGTGTCTCGAGTGATTCCCACTGATGCCTTGTCCATTGGATCAAGTAGAAATCATATTGGCCATTTGATTGGTTTTGGCGGAAATGCCAATTTGATCGTGGGTTCGAATTTAGCAACTAGGGGGTTGGAGTAGGTGTGATGATGAGGGGAAGGTATAAGGTGATAAGGTGAGAGGTGGATGGGATGGGTGAGTGTTTGCGATTGCGAGCAAGTGGGAGGTTGAAGATAAGCCGATGGCGGGTTTTGTGAGGTTTGACTGGTTGTTGACCGAGGTCCAAAAGAAAGGGTCAAGGGTTTAGGCGGGGTCAAAAATGGGTAAAGGGTCCATTTGGTAGGTTTAGTAATACAAGGACCTTTTGCAATTCTCCAATCTTGAAGGACTAATCCGCCATTTTCGATTTTCCAAGGGTCAATCATGCACATTCTGATTTAATAACCCAAGGGCCAAACTTGACAATCTTTGAAAGTTTAGGGACCTAACTTGTCATTTTTCAAAGTTTAGGGACCTAAGTTGTAAATTTGCAATTTTTAAATCTCAAGGGCTAATTTTGACAACTTAAGAATCCCTAGGGACTTAAAATGATATTTTTCTTTATTTAGATTTACCAGGGACTGTTTTTGACAACTTTTGAAACTTGGGGGACTAAAACTGCCAATTATGCAAACTTGATATGTTTTTCACCAGATTTTGATATTTTTGCATTTAAAACACATAAAACACTTATTTGTGATATTTTTATCATTTTGATGCTTTTCTGAGTGTTTTCAGATGTTTTTGTAGTTTAATTGGTACAAAAATGATGAGTATTTAGACACTCATCAGTGGTTGTGACATGTTGAAAACTTGTGTTGGTAAAAATGGATCTTTGTAGTCGAATGAACCTTTGTTGATGAAGGTTCCTTAGGCGTAGAAATCACAATGAACCAAGTAGCACTTATGCGTAAAAACACCAAAGTTACGCGTAACAAAAGGAGTTACGCGTAGGTTTAGCTTACGCATAAGTATGGAAAAAGCACTAAAGTTATGCGTAAAACAAGAAGTTAGGCGTAGAAAATTTAGGCGTAGGATTACCTTATGCGTAAGACTAAGCTTAGGCGTAAGATAAATCTTATGCGTAGGAATTTCTACGCGTAAGCTTTATGCTTATGCGTAATTTTAGGGTTTTGCCCAAATGATCTTTTACACTATCACAGTGCAAAAGATATCCAAAGTCGACGTATTTTCAGGCTTATCCAAGCAAGAAAACACGGAGTAAACCCTGGCGAAGATCAAACCACGGATAAAGTTACGCGTAGAACTAGGGTTTTGATACGCGTAGCTTTACTCGTAAAAATGATTTTGCCCAAAGATGTTTCTAAACCAGATTTTTGTGATGAGTTAGCTTCAATATCACCAAAATAACACAAAAGTGTGAAACTTGATGAACCAAACCGTCTAAACAGGTTACGCGTAGGATGAAACCCTTGAACAAAAACTAGCTTAAAAACGTAGATCCACGCATAAAGTTTGAAACTTTTTGCCAAAAACAGTTATTTTAACACCTTAAAACATTGAAAGTACAAGAATCTTGGATTAAAAAGTGTAAAAAACGTGTTTTTAAGCGAACCAAAGTATCTCGTTAGCTTTACGCGTAGGACCAAAACCCACTTCAAAAGCAATAACGATTCACCCAACTAGTAGGCGATTGATACCACTGTTAGGTCACTAGTTTTACAACACAAGCATCAATACAAGAAATAAAGAAGATAAGATATTGGTTAAACATGTTAAACACACACACACACACGTATAGATCTTAGACGGTTATGCGTAAGGTGTAAAGAGAGTGAATAAAATGAACAACCAACCCTCAAGTGAGGGTTATACAAGAGTATTTATATGAGGGAAGCTAGGGCAACACTCCTAGTTCCCATCCTTTCCTTAATGGACATGGGCCTAAGCTCATGGGACTTCTACACAAGCTTAAGGCTAATAACAAACATAAAGGCCATAATTAAGCTAACTATTACATATGAATTACTAACACTTGATTATGGTTTAGGAGTGATTCCAACATAGACGAATGTGAAGACCATTGCTGACTTTAAAGAATATGCCTTATGGAATTCTTCCATGCGTCGTATATAAAACCTTGGTCAACACAGAGATTTGACTTATCTGCTCAAGATACGCCGCATAACTACTTCCACATGCGCCGTAGCAACCTAAAGACTTCACCACGTAATTCCAAGATTAGAAGATACATACGTCATACGAAGACTGAAGATCCGCCGTATCTTAAGGCGGTGTACGACTATTTCAGAATAAAATAATCTTGGACCCCACGCGAAGTTACCTGGATACGGCGTACCGAGTAAACTAATACGTCGTATCAATGCCGTTTCCAGAAAGTATAAATACCGGGTTAACCTGCCTCATTCGAGATATACATAATACACACCGAAGAAGGTTCAGAATGCATAAGTAGGTCCTGCTAGTACTTTAATTCATAAGTAGATTCGTTTATTTGTATTAGTACTCTTTAATCTATCAAGATTGCATGCCTTGTCACCGCCATATGACTCGCATTTAATCTGCTTTCCCATCGGTTAAAGTATATTTGATGTTTATTTGGTTTATTAATGCATGTGCTTTGATTACATATTGAGTTTATCGTGGCTTGTTTCATACCGCCATATGCCTCCCACAATTACTTCACTAACATCTTAGGATAGTTGGTGTAAGCCCTAACGGGATAAATAATTTAAACTTAGTAATCATTAAGTGTTTACACGCCTGTGTTAAGCAACCAACGAGAGAGAATAGACTTTAGTACTCATCTTATATAACTAGAAATTAAACGAAGTGAAAATCTACTTATCTGTCGGGTTGGCCTCTTATTTGTCATCTGTTTCCTATCTGTGTACGTGTGTGTTTATCGCCTTGTTACCCTTTTATTTTACGTAATCTAATCATTGTGCCAATCTCTCAGGCTCAAAACCCCCCTTCATGTTAGATTAGGTTTAGTTAGACTAACCTTAGAATTAAATTACTAATAGATATTTAAGTGTTGACATTCCACTCTTAGTGATCGACACTCTACTTAGCAACTAAGATACACTGATCGGGTATACTGCTCGTTAGTGTTTGTTATAGGATAAGTCGTCTAAAATAAATGTAAAACTTGATAATAATAATTTTCCTATACACTACGAAACACATCACACACACATAAAGTTCATTTAAAAATTAATACAAGGTTGAAGTATGTTTGTTATTCAAAAAATAAATTTTTTCTAGTACAGGAGAAAGTTACGGTGTAAGCTCATGTATTGAGTTACGCCGTAAGTAATAACACCTGACCAAAGTGCAGATATTTGACGATGGTTATGATGTAACCTATTCATAGGGTTACGCCGTAGAAACTCTCTAAGACAAATTCCAGGAGTGAAAGACTCTATGGTGCGTTTCCAAGCCATGCTTCTTCCTCCAAAGCTGCAAAAAAGTCATAACAAAACAAACCAACCAAACTATACTAATAAAAAGGAAAGAAAAGAGATAATTTGGGTTTTTTACAAAAAAGCACTTTTGTTTATTAACAAGTCTTTAAGTTAGACTCAAGGCCATGATTCATCATTGTTGCCGATGGACTTGTCCAAGCTCGTCCATTTCTCTCATAAAATTGTGTCTTACCCAGCCAACATTCATGGTGGTGCGAAGAAATTATTTTCTTTTGATTTTTCTTACCTTGGAAAACTTCTCATCAGGTCCTAAATAATTCCTAGTAATCCCAAACATCTCGATAACAATCGGAGGGTCTTTTGTAAGGTATGCCTAAAAGCTTACATCTCCGTTGTTCGTATGCTTCATAGTCATGATTTGTGAACCCATCATATCCTTGTATATCAAGGTAATCCATAATTTCATCTAATTCATCATCGTCGAACTTTGTGCTTTTAAACCATTCATCATCAAACTAATCCTCGATAAGATTTAGTTTGCAACGGTCTTCTCTTCATCCCACCTTGTTTTGTATTCGTTCTTATCATCATCCCTTTCCTCATCAGGATTCACATTATTTCTTGGAGCTTCTTCATTCATTCAACCATTCCAAATATTCTCATTAGTTGAAGCATCCACTTTTTTGAACCTGATTTTAATCCAATCATCAAAAACTAATTTATCTACCCATGGTAATTCACTTCTTTCACCATCGTTTGTGGATGTCCAAAAATTATCATCATCCTCGGTCCTTTCACGGCTACTTCCTCCATTACGTCTTCGTCATAAGGATCACAAGAAGCCCAATATGTATCCCCATTGGTGCCTTTGATCTTAATCTTTTCACACCAATTTTTCCATCCACTTGTACTCCTGTGTCATCATTTAATTCAATTGAAGTACTTTTAACAACTTTGCCGTCAATAAGCTCCTCTTCATGTGATTCATGGTCGTCCTTGGTGATAGGGGTTTTATTGTCCTGGGAGCGGTTCAAGCTATCCTAAATGTTACCTTTTTCCTCTTTATCAACCTTACCATATACGATACGTATCCAATCGTCGAATGGTAATGTACCTTCCCATATAAGGTTCTTCTATCTCAATCATTAGTGGAGGTCCATAGATTCTTGTTATTTCGTAACCTAACTTCATTACCCCTGCCATCACATAGATCGATATTTGGGTCACAAGACGCCCATAAGTCGTATCCTTTTTCATGGTCCACCGGAATAGCTTCACACCAATGGTATTTGAACTCCGTGTTACGAGCTTAATTGACCTCCTTCAGATGTTGAGCCATAATAGTCGTGAGGGTACCTGTTTCCTTGCTAGTTAAAGTCAATCCAACAATTACCTTGAGTTCGGATTTACCTCTATTAATACACACTTGGTATTTGGTGGCACATGAGAGTCCATTTTTTCAGTACCTTGATTACGCCGTAACTTGTTGGAAGAGTTATGGTGTAACTTTCTTCTGTCTTCCATTCGAGCATCATTTTCCTGCAAAACAACACTAGAACTATTGATACTATTTGTTCCATGATGCACGTGTGATATATTTTCAGGAGTTGTATTCTTAGGTCTACCCTTTGTTGTTATTTCCTGGTTAATGATGCACACAAACTCTATTGGTTGACATTTTCCCTTTTCATCCATGCTAAATGTTGGCGATAAGTGGAGACATTTCTTTTCCCCTAAAAAAGGAATGCGGGGGGTGGAGCTCGGCAGAGGGTTCGAGAATAAGGTAGGGTCCTGTTCTTAAGATTCAGATAAGAAAAAAGTTACAAACCTTTATGTATGCACCTCCGTACAAGTGTTGCATACAAGTTCCGGCCATGATGATTGGGAAAGATTAAAGCAATTTGAACCGCTCACATAAACTAGTTTATCATTGTCAATTGTTAGAGAAATGCGTTTATTGAACACATCAATTACAACACGTGTTGTAGCAAGGAGGGGTCTTCCTAGAATTAAAGGTATTTCTAGGTCCTCTTCCATATCAAGGATGACAAAATCCACTAGGAAAGTGAACTTATCAATTTTTACTAAAATGTTTTCTAAGACGCCCTTTGGTATGCTAACAGTTTTGTCGGCCATTTCGATAGTCATGCAGATAGGTTTTATTGGACTTTTGCACATTGATAATGGCATGATGCTAATGCTAGCTCCAGGGTAGGCTAAAGCATTGTTTACGCATAAATAATTAATAGAGCAAGGAAGAAGAAAACTTCTTGGGTCTTTTTCCTTCGAAGGTAATTGATTCTGAATGATGGCTAAACAATGCTCGTTTAACCTAATTTCTTCTCCCTCCGCTCTTGGTTTGTCATCAAACAAACTTTTTCTTTTTGGGGAAAGCTCCATGAGTGCCATTAAGTCTTCCTTCCCGTCTTCATCCTCGTAATGAAGACCATCTTGTTCAGACAGGTTAGAGAAATAATCAAGTTCTTCGTCCAAGTACCTGAAAGGAGTGTAAAGGGGTTGTCCACTGCTGGTAAATATTGCTTTGCATGCTCCTGAGTCTTTAGAACAACTAGCTTCATCTCTCTTGTTTTGCCATTGAACTTCATTTATTAATAGCCCAATTATAGTCTCGAGACTTCGAAGAGTCTCATCATGGGCCTTGAGGTTAGCATTAGTCCCTTCTTGAAAACTCTTAATTCATTCTTTACTCTCATCATGCTTCTTAGTAGATTCCTCAAGATACCTCTGAATTGATTCTTTCAAGCTAGAATTCCTTTCCCTAAAAGGAGGTTTGTTGTCAACTCTTGAGTAATACCCTTGTGGTCCTACATGGTATCTTGCTCCATTATTGTTGTTTCCTTAAAAAGGTCTGTTTTCTCCATATTTGACCTCTTCTACTCTTTTATCCTCTTCATTCGATGGGCAGTCCTTGGCTAAGTGAGCTCCACCACAAGTTTCGCATCCTACTTGAACAACATGCACATTCTTTTTCAATTTCTTTATATCCCTGCCAAGGCTTTCAAGTTTATTAGTGATAGCCGCAATTACATCCAAACTTCCTCCCATGCTTCTACTGCTTCCTCCATCATGCCATTTTTGCGAATGGTTTCCCATGTCTTGAATAGCTTCAAGGGCTTGAATTAGAGTTATCTTGGGAATCGGGCCCTGAGAGTCAAGCATTTGCCTTGTGGTAATGTTGATTCCCTTGTAGAATGTATTGACCATTTACTGTTTGTTGAGGTCATTAGTTGGGCACCTGCAAAGGATATTGTTGAACCTTTCCCAAGCTTGGTACAATGTCTCGTCAACGTCTTGTTTAAAATTATGAATCTCCTCAAGTTGTTTTGCGTCCTCGAAGGAGGGCAATAATGGTGAATGAAAGCTTTTTTTGAGGAGTTCTCATGTGTTGATAGTTCAAGCTGGCAATCGATCAATCCATCTTTTTGTAGCTCCAGTGGGTGTCATTGAAACACTCTGAGCATAACTACATCGTGAGAAACACCAAGAATATTGAAAAGGCTCATCATGTACAAAAAATTATCAATGTGCTCGTGCACATCTTCGGTTTTGCTCCCTGAAAAGGGGTCCTTCCTTAACTCCTGAATGAACTGATTCTTGATCTCAAACTGAACATCAACTTCAATAATTGGCCTAACCACACCAGGCCCTTGTTCCTCTTGCATCAAAGAGAGGTATTCGTCCAAGGTAAGTGTATTGGTGTCAACTTCACCCATGGTACCTGAAAATTGAAAAGAAATCATGAGATAATGAAAATTTAAACAAAAATTTAAAACTTAAACAAAATCCTAAAATAGCTCCCCGGCAGCGGCGCCAAAAACTTGATGCAGGATTTCAGACCAAGTTTTAATATATATAAAGTCTCATCTACCTAAGGTCTACCTAATGCACTAACGGGCAATGTATCCGTTCGTGTGTAGTGTAGTAATCGGTAAAGCCAAGGTCGTCTCAAAAGCTATGTGTATGGATCTAATTTAAGTTTTAGTGTCATTTGTTTAAAAAGGGGTTTTAATAATTTAATTAATTAACAAATGAAATGAAATAAAATAGAAAGCGGATAAATGTGGAAGGAGAATCAATAGAGAGAAATGTGCTAGCCTAGTTATTAATCTTGTTTGCTATAATTACATTCTAATTAATGTTTTCTATCGCTCCACATGGGGTTTAAGTCACTAGACTCGGTTGGTCAATTGCCTAGTCCTATCCTCCATAGCGTCCTATTCAGTAACCTAATGATTACAAGAGCTCGCGGGTTTACCCTATGGAAGCGTCATTAAGTTTCGCTACGATCTAAGACTTATTTAATGAAACCGGTGGTGGATCTTAGGTCTCCCCTAACTTCTTAAGAATTTTCGTTTGGAAGGTGATCATTGGGTAAAATTCTCATGCAAGATAGTGATAGTACTATGGTAAATTCTTACCACTACTCACAACCTAATTCACTAGGGTCCTATGGTCAATTCTCTTAGCTTCCTAGATACTACCCAAACTTCCATGCTACCAAAACGAGGGTGTCCCAAAATAAGAAAAGAAAGTATACATATAAAGCGATATGAAAATGAGAAAACTACATCATAACAATAACAATTTCATAACTAGGCTAACACCAAAGGTATTTAGCCGATCATATTAAAACATGCAGAAAATTCAATGTTTAACATCATGAATGAAGACATGCATTAAATACAAGAATGTAGAATGAAATACTACAACTTATGAAGTTTATGGCGTGAATTCGCCCTTGGAAATGACTTGTATGCTGCTGGAATTTTTCCTCCCTAAAGGCCTAAATTGTTCTTTGTTTTTTGTATGTTGAGAAGATATGTGAAAAAATGCAGAATTAGGGCTTGTATTTATAGTATCGACTAAGTTACGGCGTAACCTCTAGGGTTAGTTACGCCATAACCTTTGAATCTAGGACGACCTTATCCTCAGTGATGAAACTACAGTGTAACCCTAAAGGTAAGTTATGAATGTAGAACTCTCGTTAACCACTTTACGCCGTAACCATGAAAGTGGTTACTTCGAAACTTCTTTTGCCCACAAAATTCTTCTAAGTCTTGGAAATATATATACGGCGTAACTTGTGTAGGAGTTACGCCGTAACCTTGGTCAGTGTTGACTTTGATCTTCTAGTGTTAATCCTTGTTACGGCGTAAGTAGAGTAAGGATTTATGCCATAACTCTTGTCTGGTCAGCATACTCTTGTGTATTTTCATTAATAACCTTCCAATACCGCGTCTTTTCGTTCCTATGCTCATTATTAACCTGAAAACGAAATATTAATGAATAAGAGTATATATTCAAGTAAAATGATACAAATGATGAGCATATTAGGGGGAAATTAACACTAAAATATCAGGACTGTTTGATGTTATCATGTACCTATGATGGTGACCACATCTGCCGGCATGTGATGTCTGGACGTATTTTTATTTGTTTGTTTTTCCCTTTTGGCGAGATTTGTGGCACATAGATTCATAATCCAGGTGGAGCTCACTAGTAATAATCTTGGGCCAGTATATCTATTGATCAGATAGGTATATCTAGCCTTTATTTGATGCAACGAGTTGTTCTCTTTTAAGACAGGTGAAACTACAGACTATTTGTTGTTGTATGTTTGTTGTCCCAGGTACCTCTAAGGTGCTAGTTATTATTTTACGTACTTAGTTTCGCGTATTGCCATTATGTTTTGAACAATCCTTCACTATATAGTTACTTGTTATGTTAACTAATTGCGAGAACATGAAAGTCAAGATGCGTTTGTCTTGTCAATCACCGACGAAGGTAATATGTTTCGAACACATTAGTTATTTATTAGTAGGGAAAAAATCATTAATTCTTTTTGTAAGACTTACATATTTCCTCACTATAATCTCTTCCAGGGAAAACTAGAGAAATATGAAAAATGATAAGATAGTAAAACAACTATCTAAAGAGGTTTTGCTTGTCTTGTCCAGGGGAATAGTCGAACCTATTTATGTTTTGAAAGCTATCCGAGGAGAAGTTCCTTAGGCTAGACATTTCCCAGGAGAGTAGTCGACCCTGTTTGTTTTCTTTTACAGACAATGAACTCCAGTCTTTGCCTGATCCATACGTTTAAATGCTGCAATGAATCTTTCTTTGTAACATTGGACGGTTCTCTTGATAGCTTGCTTAAGAAGGTTCGATGCCATAGGTGATCGATCCTTGTCCTGGCCATTTGTTTGCTTGGTGATGTTCCACCTTTTGTTGTTGCTTATGAGAACAGTGTTGAATGTGTCTTCATAGATTGTTCTGGTCTTAATGAAGTTGGCCTGGATTATGTTGTTGTTTTGATAGTTTGATGTTTCTAGCGGGATAATGTTTCTTTCCCTGTATTTGGACCTTCCGCCTTGACTGGTGCTACTGTGTGACTCTGATGGGGTTTCGATGATTACATCAAAATTTCTAGAAAGAATTTGATTGAGTTGATTTCTTACCTAGAACGGGAGATGCCTAGTTATAACAACTTTCTTCTTGTCTCTATATGCTGTCAGTTCCCCCTTGTGTCTCGTGTCTAGTTTGTCCCTGGGCTTTCTGCCTGATGATTTGTTGCTTAGTGCTATCATTTTTCACTTTTCTCTGGAGGGTCACTCCTGATTGTTGCTATCACATCCTTTGTTGGAAACTGAATTTGAGAGCCAATGGTGGAAACTTCTGCATGTAGTTGTTGCATTACTTTCCTTCCTAATAGGACATTGTATATTGTATATTCATTGATGACATGGAATTCCATGATCGTTGTCCTTTTAAACGGATGCTTTCCTATTATCATCTCCAGGTAGCTCGTTCCTTCAAGCATGTGTCCTTCTGATAAGAATCCAAGTAGCGAAGTTGTTGGAGGGCATAGCTTGTTCCTTAGGTTTTCAGGTAGTTGTTCAAAGCAATTGGCATACATAATGTTAACTGAGCCCCCAATTCCAGGTATATCCTGCTTACTAAGTGTGAAGAAATTACTGCCTTTATGATTACTAGATCAGCCGAGGGTGTGAATTCTTCAACCTGAGAGTATGCATTGCCTATTGTTATAAGTGACTATTATTCCTGGAAAGAGCCCAGGAGTTTATCGTGTGAATGTGAGGTAGTTCGGCTTCCTTGACGCTTATCCTTTTCCTAGCTGCTTAGCACAAATGCTTAAGTTAACCTGCCTGGATTGCCTTATCAGTCTCTTTCTTCACTTCTATGCACTGATTTATGTCGTAGCCATGATCAACATGAAACTATCTCGTGTTTCTCTTACTTTCTTCCCTTAATGTTGCAGGTCGTTGCCATTTCTCCTCGACTTCTTTTTCTGTTTCCTGGATTTTAGTTGGTGTCTTTGTCAATGTTCTCATATTATTAACCAACGATTTGGTCTCTAACAGTTAGTAGTTTGTGACCACTTTCTGGTCACTAATAGTTAATAACAGTGACGAATTGATTGTCATCATTAGCTTTGTGACGATATTTTCGTCACTAAATGGGTAAAATAGTGACCACTAATAACGTCACATATTAGTGATGAAGTCTATTCTCATCTATAATTGCTTTAGTGACGTACACTGTTAGTGCTGAAAATGTTTTCATAAAAATAACGTGATTTGATATAAACAATGATAAATTATATAAAGATATCTCTAATATAATAATTCCTATATTTGAGAAAATAAAAGAAACAAAAGTTTCTTTTATACACAACGATTTCATTAAGTTATCCTGCAAAATCCCTTTACGTATGTCGTTGTTCCAAGACGGAAAAGTAGATGGCAGCACAACCAAAGTAATTTTATACCTGTAGTATATGTCAAAATGTCAAATGATTATTATGACATTCTTAAAAGGGCTTTCAGATCATATTTGCAAAACTATTGTTGTGGTACCAAAGAGATGGAGGAAGATCAAAGCATCACACCACAATTATTAGAATTTAATGTCCAAATGAGTTAGTCCATCGTATACAATCATTGTTGCCCGCAAAAGATGTTGCTCGTATGTGTGTCTTGTCGAAGTCATGGCTAGAAGCTTGGTCTACCCTTTCTACTCTCTAGTTTACTAAAATTGCATATTCATATATTTATCCAAAACGTCATAAACACTATCACTCGCTACGGATACAAAATTTATGTTATACAGAAATATATAAAATTGCAAATATTTACCTTTCGTTTATTATTTTTCATTAAATATATAAGAATGTAAAAACAACATGTATAAAATATAAGAGTAAAATACACCGTTGGTCCTTAAACTTGTCAAAAAACATCACCGAGGGACAAAAGTTAGCATTTTCGTCGTCGGGAGTCCATATTTCAAGTTTTTGGTATCAACGAGGTCCTTTGACCCGTAATGCTCTGGTCAAACTCGTTCATTTCCATTTGATTTTGTTTTTAGTTACGGGCATTATCATCTTTTCCAATTTCGCTATACCGAGTAAGTACATGCGTCTTCTGACTGCTACAATATTTTTTTTATACAAAAAAGGCCAAAATCTTTATAGCCACTCATCCCTAAGCTTTCCTCTCTCCTAAAATCTTATCTTCTAATTTAATCGGTAAAATGGTGCGTTGTTCTTGCCATCGAAGGGTTGTGGTTCAAACATGTTGGAACGACATGAACATTGGAAGATGGTTCTATTCCTGTCCAAGACACGTTTGGACACTTGATTTTTTTTTCAATATAAAGTTTAATGGTGGTTCAGAGGTTAAAAGTGTTGTTCATAGTATAATGTAGGTTTAATTGTAATAGAGATTTTAGTTTAAAGTGTAATTTTGAAGTTTAAACAGTAACAAAAGTGGGTTTAAGCTCTAACATGTTGATTATCATATTTAGGCATCTAGATGTCCATTTATTGAGTAGTACGATCCACCCATGTCAAGGCGAGCATTGGAAGTGACTAGGTGGTTGCAGAGAAACATCCACCAGCATGAGGTGGCATTACAACAATGCCAAGCCGACCTCATTGCTCAAACATAGTTAACGTCAACTCGGCTGACGCCCAAGAGGCTGCTCACCAAGCTTGGCTAGCTGATCTCCTTCTTGAGAAGGAGAAATTTTACATGTTGAGGAACTTTTGTGTGGTGTCTTGGATAGTGATCATCTTCGTCTTTATCTGGTTTATCTAGTAGGTTTAGAAACCGCAATGTTTCTTGCGTTTTTTTCGGGTTTTAGATCGTATGTTAATGGTAAGGCTTGTGTAGGAAGCCTTAATTTTGGTTGAATAGTAATAAATTTTGAGTTGTTGTATTTTGGTTTATGTACAATAGTTAGTCTTTAATATATATGCACTAGATTAACAACCCGCCCGATGGGCGGGCTAGTTTCGATATATTGTTTACGTATTAAAAGATAAGTGTGATTTAATGAAATGATGTTTAGTAAAAATCGACATCAACGAAAGAGTTATTTAAATGTAACATATAATTATAGCTATAATTATATTAATTTATTCATGCATACAATAAAAATCGACATCATTGCTTCATAAAAATCATATCAACAAAAGTACAACAAAAAGCACAAACATCCGTATTGTCTAAGTTTGTGTAAAACTTCTTTAAGTACAACGTTGTTTGTTTTATCAATATAGTTACCTTTTCAGTCGCATACAAAGAACACTCAAACCTTCTTTGCTCTTAACCCTTGAAACATCAACATACAAGCGGCCATGAGAAAAAAGAAGCGCTTTAAAAACGCTCAACTTTTGATAAAATTTGCCCTTGACGTTTATTGATTACACATATTCAAATGTACGTGTAGTTTCATGAACATTAGTTTGGTAAAAATATACAACAATGATAAAGTTTTAACTTGTAATATCCTTATACTTTTAAGTCTTTTTAAGTATCAAGTTATAGTAAAATTTTGTAGTTTGAAATTGATTTTATGGTTGCTATCTTTGTAGATAATATCATTTTTAGAATTGTCATAGTTGTCATTTTTGTCACAACAAAGAAATTTTAGACACTTCTTGCTTTTGACTCTTGTTAGAGCTACATAAAATTGTCCGTGCGAGAATACTGAATGTCCCACTCTTCGAAAGGACATTTTTGTCCACAATTTTTCCTTTAAAAACATCGAAAGGAATACTTGAGTGTATATTAAGCATATGATGAAGTAGTAGGCAACTTATATGTCGAGTCGGGTAATTCGTGTTCTCGAGTCATATTATAAAACCAACTCTACATAAATAAAATAGCCGACAACATATATATTTGTTATAGTAGAACGAAAGACCAACTTATAAAAGACACAGGTTGTCTCAAATCTCTTTAAATTGACTTTAGGCAATTAGAAGTCTAACATAAATAAAATTTACGTTTAGTCGATCATAATTGTGTAGTTAAACATCATTTAACATATATAAAACCAATTCCAACTCTCATTTATACTTACAACTATAGTCCAACAAACTTACAATAACCTCAAAGATTATTTCTCTATGATGACTCTCTCTTAAAATAGTGCAATTATAAATGAATTAAATCAGTCCAACTGACTATATCTTGTTTTTTCATTAGTGTATGCCAAGTCAACAGTCAAGCCTATATGTATAACGTCTTAGATACTATAATAATAAACTTAAACAAAGTAAATTATCATGAAATCCATGTTTATCACTAATCTTGCACCTTCTAACTCATGTTTTGATTAAACTTGTATATATCCGTTAAACTTGAAAGAAGAAAGCTTTGTAGTCTCCACATAACTTGACAAACAAAACTGAAAAAATTCCACAACAACACAAACAATTACAGAACCCTGCAAAATGTTACAGAAAAGCTCAAAAATACACTCAACACGATCGAGATATCAACTGAGTAGTCAAATTCACTTTTTACTATTGACCTTAATGGCAAATTAACATAATCGACCCAAATTTAACAGTAAATTGTACTATTATTACCTCCATTGCAGCAACTCGGGCAAATCTTTTCACAGATTTTTTGACTTAACTGGGGCACTATCACCTTACATAGTTGAACCCCAATTTATTTGAAGGGGATTTGAAGCCGCTTCCTTATCCTCAACAGCTTCTGTATCACCAGCTTGGTTCTCATTTTCTTCCAATACCTCCTCTTTGTCTACTTCATCATCTTACTCAAATCCTTAGCAGCATCAGTATTATCATGAGAGACATTTGTAGTTTCTACTTAAATATCCGTGGACCTTTGAAGTTCAGGTTCTAAGCATTCTCCAAGAGATCTTCGCCTCCAAAAGTTAGTGTTATCTTCTTCTAACTTGAATCGAGCTATTAATGCTGCTAAATGCTACCTCCTCATCAATCTTTACACACAAAAAAATCCATATGATGCATTGTTTTATCGAATATGAACATACAAAATGCATATCAATGAGATAAGTTCCACTCTTGCAACAATTTGGCAACCTTTTGCAATGTTTAGGACAACATCATCTGTTACAAATCTAGACCTATTAAAATCAAGAATCTTAAGATTTGCTGCAAATCCTAAACCATTAGCAGCGAGTCCATTGTCTCCAATGCATTTAATATTAGCAAGATTTAAATACTCAAGACCACCTACACTTTACATTTTAGTAATACCAGACACACCCTATTCTTATTTCTGCAGTAGCCTGATCCAAACATCCTTTTTATCATCTCAAAACATGACATTATGAAATCAACAAAATCGCAAACAAAAAATTACACACATAAAATCAGTAAGAGACAATCATAAATGCCTTTTCTAAAAGTTTTATTAATCACAAAAGGGCTATTTAAGCCTTTTTGCCAATTCTACCTATTTAAGTGACTAACTGCTATAATGACGAAGGTGGTTATGGTAGACTGGCAGCGCTTCGGGAACTAACCGATGCCAATTATGCAAATTATCAGTGTATTACATATGATTTACCCTCTCCTTAAACATCATAACTGATGCACATAGAAGCAAGAACAAATTACTATTAATGAAACAGACTCAATATATCCATTATAAACAAAAGCAGTACATGGCAATATACTGACTTTTGTAGCTTTCTAATTCTCACAACCATTTTTTAGTGACCATGTAGAGTATTAAACAACATAACGGATGCACACAGAACCAAGAACAAATCACTGTCAATGAAACAGGCTCAGTATATCCAAACAACACATATACAAACAATTTATAAGCAATTCCAAACAGCCAAGTAGCAACCACATCATATCAAAAAGAGAAGCTGCTTCCTCGTTAATTTGAAGAGTTAAACACAAAATCAAAATGAATCCTCTGAAGTAGATAAAGATCGATCGAGGAATACTTGGAGGATCGCATCTTCTGAGGAGGTGTGATAGAACCCTCTATAAAGCAAACATGATTCCTTTGCCCAAATGTCTGAATTAAAGTAGCCACCCGCACAAAAAAGTACCCACTTTGACCTGTTACCCAACCTGCCCGACCAGCCCATTTTCCACCTATACTTAAAGATCCTTGCTTGATAATGAAAACAAGCACCAAAATCATGTGGCACAATAAAGAAGTGATCAGCCCTATTCAAGTAAGGCCAGTTAGAAGAAATAAGTGAATTGCACTTCTCATGATACGTGGTGATTTGAAAGGTAGCAGGAGGCCCTTTGGTGTTAGGTCACAGGTGGTGTAAACAGGGGTATAAAACCAATCGGCTTCCTCTGGATTAAGAGTTTTAACAGGACTCGATAAGAGAAATCTGTGCATATAAATTTCAACAGCAAACATGTGGTTGAGACATCGAGCTTCTGCAAGATTTTCTTGTCGTGTTTGCTCCGGAGCTCATAAACAAATACTTTCAACCTTCCAACTGGATCGTCTTCCAATACATCACCAGCACTACCTATATTGCACCCAAAAAAAAAAAAAAGAGCATTAACACAGAATCACTAGTACCATTGAACTTGTAAAGCATCAACAAGGGAGTGTTTGGATTTGTGTTTTAGAAGTGCTTATCCCATTATTGCAGCTTTAACAGATTCTAATGTTTGGATATATTTTGATTCTGATTGTTTGATTATTTAGGGGTCAAATATATTATCTTCGTACCAGCTGCAACAAAACTGGTTATCTGAGAGTAACCTACAGTTAGCTATCTACCACTTCTTTTGACCTAATATGCGAGAGTTTTAGTCCCATTTCACAAGACTTTTATCATATTTCACATCATACCTACCAATTCCTTAAACGGTCAGAATTTTGCAAACAATTGAAACAATATTATCATCTGATCATTACAACTTCGAACATCTTAAGACCATACAAACAGATAGCTCCTTTTATATAACTTATTATCTGATTCTATTCTATTACTATCACATAATCACTTCAAATGGCACATCTAAGGCAAGTCTAAACACAGCAGTTCTGCAATCAGGCATCCATGTCCTTATACACAGGTACACCCTAATGTTAGAGGTATCTCAAAAAATACTATATCAAATGACTTATTAATCATAAAAAGTACACGTGATTGGAGACTACATTTTGGAAGGTTCTAATCATAAGACATGGAAGCGAAATCGTTACATGAGCAATAATTACAAATTTCATTTATGCCCTAGGAGAAAGTTATTTAAGAAAATCAAATACAAGTTCAAAGTGATTTGTAAAGAAGAATTAGAAAAGAAGTTTATATTTTCGTATGGAGTGGGCGATGCTGTGATAAATACAAATGATGGTGAAATGGTGATACCAAACGTTCAATATACACCTGAAGTTTCGTTGAATATTTTGAGTTACGACTTGTTAGAAGAACAAGGATATATGGTGAGAATTGACGATAACAAATGCAACATCAAATATATGTTTGATGAAGAGAGGGTTGGTTTGGAGAGAACTCAAAATGAAAGCTTCTGTTAGCCTTAATAGTTTTATCAGAAGTGATGGTCATTCACGTTTAGGAACTTTGTAATGTGTGTTAGATATCATGATAGAATAGTCAACGGGCTCGTGGATTGGGCTAATGATTCGTTCCCAAACGTCAAGTTTTCTCACACAAGCCGGCCACTTGTGAATGGCCAACCGTAAGAAACTTAAAACGGTTCAGAAACAAATGCAATGAAGATCAGGAGAGAATAGTGTTTCCCCGGGTCGTTATGTCCCAGCGAGCTATGCGAAGAATCACCAAACGAATAGTGATCGAGAGATTTGAACGGAAAAGAGTTTTGAACGATTATAACTACAGAAAAAGCTAATAAATTACAGGGGCTTAAATGCAAATTAAAGAGAATTAAAAAGATAAAAAGTATTAAATAAACGCTATCACTATTTGCAAAATGATGTTTTTGATTTTTCTTTTATAAAACTTTAAATTAAAAACTACGCGACGTACAATAGAAAATGTAAAACTGAAACAATATAAATCCTAAAAATATGAAAATGACATTTTTACAAACCTAATGATAAAAGAAAATTTTTAGAAAAATAAAATTATTTTTATAACTAATAAATTAATTATTATTAATTAAAAACTAATTTTAACTATTTAATAATAGCCTAAAATACAAGAAAATATGAAATAAAGCTAGAAAAATAAAATTATAACTTGGAAAAATCTAAAATAACAAAAGAGAATTTTCAAAACTATTTTTGTATTTTTCTGACTATTTTTGTATTTTCTATGAATTAAAAACTATTTAAAACTACTTAAATTGCTTAAAAATACAAATTTAACTAAGAAAATCTAGAAAAATATTTTTTGACTTTTATATTTATCTTAATCTAGGAAAATGAAAATTATTTTTTGAAACTTTTCGAATTAATTGTATTAAAAGTTAATTAAAAGGTTTAAAACTGTTTTAAATCAAGAAAAATACCAAACAGGCCTAGAAAAATCTGAAAAATTCAGGAAAAGTCTAAATTAATATTTAGAATCTAGGAAAATATAAAAGCAGTGTGTGCAAGAATAAGGAGCGCAAAGCAAGTGCTTATAGAATAAGACTTCAAATAAGCCAAGAACCACAAAAAGCCACAAACCGATTACAAAGCTATAATATACTAAAAGTAACCAAATGCAACAATTTACAACTGTCTTAAACTCTGAATTTCACCCTACAGATTTGATTAGTTTGAGTTCAAGTGTCTAAAAGCAGTTTTGACTACTACTTTTAAGCTAGAGAATAAGCTACACAATAAGCTAAAAATCAAAACCAAAAGTTGGAACTTGAGAAGACCGGTGGGAACTTGTAAACCAAATTTCGAGACTTAGACAAGCTCTTGTGAGCTCTGTGCAAATCTGCAAAAACTCATGCACACTCGATTAATCATCGAGTTTGTGCATGTGGGAAATGAGACCCAAAAGACAAGCTCATTTGAAGCTTTTAAAAAATTTGTAAAAATCCACAAAAATGGTAATAAGAAATGAGACCAGCTGGAGTTTATGAACCCACAATTTCACTTAGTTTGGCCCAAAAATGAGTAAATGAAAAATCAACTCAGATGGGTACAAACTGACTTTTTCAGTTTTTGACTTTTGATACCCTTTTGAAAAGTTGACTTTTATGAACTTTGCAACCAATTTGTGGAATGAACTTGATGTTATATGATGAAATGATACTACTGCAAGTTATACCTTTGATTTATAAACACAAAACAAGTGATTGCTTTTTAAAAATTCCAACAGTGAAGAAGTTAAGACAGATTAAAAGATGAAGTTGACTTTGAGTGTTTGCAGGCACAGACAACTGACTCAAATGAGTCTAATTACTTATTTTAAGACAGATAATGCAATAGTCAAGCACAAACAAAGACTCAAACTCAGCTTTACATACTGATCCAAACACACCTTTAACCCACTGATCCAACTTGTGATTAATAATCAAAATGAACTTAGATAACTTAAATACAACTAATTAAACAGGTTTGAACAGATAATGATTACAAATACAAGTTGTGCAATGGAACTTGAAAATAAACTTACATAAGGTCCCAGCCACTATGGCTTGAAATCAGTAACCAATGAACCACTAGCCTATTTCTATCAACCCATTAGAATCTAAATCAACCCAAATCAAAGCCGCATCAACCATTAACCTACACCCATATCCATTTCCTTTTCAATTTTGGCTCAGTTTGACTTTCTTTGACCAAAACCCAATTTTGCTTGAAACTAAAATGTAAGCTTATAAAAAGCTCTAAGTAGCTTATAAAAGCTTATTAGAACTTAGAACCGAGCTATTTGAAGCTTGAAGGTAGGAGTTGAAACCGAAATTTGCAAGAAAGAATACAAAATATGAAAATAGATAAAACTTTGGAATTGATAATTAAAAGTTGATTATACCGATAATGTAACTTGAGTTTGATACAAGAAAGCAAGAAATTACACCTTTTACACTTAACTAGAACTTTTAAGTTAAAAACGACATTCGAAATTTAAAACTACAAGACTCCTCTATCTTGCTTCTTCTTGCTTCCTTTTATACACCAAACTTCTTCTCACCTCTTTCTGAGCATATCCCACTATTATTCTTGACCATTGGATGTCTTGAAGAGATCTTGGCCATTGAATCAGTTTTTGGCGCCAAAAGATAAATAAGCCGGTTGGGGTTGAGTGAGGGTAGGAGATGCATTAAATGCTATTTGGAGTGTTGTTGAGGTGGGGAACAAGGATGTGTGAAGGTGAGGAGGGGATGGGAGGTCAGGTGTTGCAGAGAAGCGGTTGAAGAAGAAAGAAAATGGCGCGTAGGTGTTGTTTGACGGAGGGTTGACTTTGGTTTTAATATTAAAGGGGGGTCCAAATTAAGGGTCCAATTGGCTTATGGAGGGGTCACAATTGGTAATTGGCGGTCACAATGGGTTTTGACAAGGCCAAGGGTTATTAATAACAAGGACCTCTTTTGTAATTTCTGAAATATCAAGGACCACTTCTGCCAATTCTGCAAAGTTGCTCCAAGGAACTAAAAGTGACAAGCTCCAATAGTATAAGGACCAAACTTGACATTTTCAAATTTCCAGGGACCATTTTGCCAATTTTTAAACTTGAAGGACCAATTTTGTAATTTCTCAACACTTTTTACATTTTTCACCAAAGGACTAATTTTGACAACTTATGATTTTAAAAGGACCTTTGGTGATTTTTCTTTTGAAATTAAGTGCTCAGGGACTATTTCTGACAATTTTTGAAACTTGGGGGACTGAAGCGCCAAATATGCAAACTTAGCTCATTTTTCATCCGATTTTGAACATTTTGCATCTCAAACATATAAAATGCAATTTTAGAATATTTTCGATATTTTGATGCATTTCGAGCATTTTAAACGTTTTGCGATCAGATTTAACAAAAATGATGAGTATTTACACACTCATCAATCCCCACACTAAACTATTGCTAGTCCCTAGCAATCTTTTGAGAAAAACTTAATGGATTTGAATCTCTTTACCAAAAGCCATTACTCGAGTAGCCAAATGTTTTAGTTCAAGTAAGAACCATGGTACACCGATAACCATGTGATTTTGAGCAAACCACCGACTTCCAACGGATTTGATTTGTCTTTACCGAAGCCGTTTGCTTCGGACTAGCCAACTCTTAGATAAATTATCAATATTATCTTTGGTGAGTGATTACCAATTATGGTTTTTCCATCGCCTTTACCACAAGCCATAAACTTGCGGGCTAGCCAACTCTTCACTTTTAAGGATATGGTGAATGAATACCATACAATTTTGGGCAAATTGCAAGTCGTCAACGGATTTGAGATATCTTTACCAAGAGCCGTTTGCTCTGGATTAGCCAATCCTTTTGTTTTTTAGACATGGCGGATCGATAACCGTGATATGAGTAAGTGTAAAACACTTACTCCAAAAAAATTTTGGCCAAAACGGGAATTGGGTGGTATAATTATATGATAAAATTCGTGAGAATTCCCCCATACTTAGAAATGAATATTGCCCTCAATATTCAAAGTACCGCGGTTATGCGAAACATAGAACGAAAAGGAAAATACTACGCCATTAATTTTTTTTTTTTTTTTTTTACTTGCATATATACACAACATGTGGGCAACCCCCCACACTAGGGTGGTAGAAAGATAGAAAGAAGTCGAAATATGGGTGAAAACCCATATGGCATGCTCTTGTTTTTGATTCCCGAGTCGCTAGCTTGACTCGATCCCCGCATTCATTGGTTCATGGGAAAGTTTGTAGATCCGGACAACCATGGAGGAATGTCCTCTCCAAAATAATGCTTCAACCGATGACCATTCACTTTAAAGTTTGGACCATCGGGTTGAGATAACTCAATGGTTCCATATGGAAAGACTTTAGTGATGGTAAATGGTCCGCACCAACGGGATTTTAATTTTCCGAGAAAATCTTCAATCTTGAGTTGAAAAGAAGGACTCGATCACCAACGTTGAAAACGCGGTTCTTGATTTTGAGTCATGAATCTTCTTTGTCTTTTGTTTATAGATCAAAGAGTTCTCGTATGCTTGATCACGAAGTTCATTTAATTCATTCATTTGAACTTTCCGGTGATCACCACCGTCTGAATATCAAAGTTAGCATGCTTCAAGGCCCAAGATGCCTTGTGCTCAAGCTCAACCGGTAGATGACATGCCTTCCGTACACTAGCTTGTATGGAGTGCACCCAATGGGTGTTTTATAAGTCGCACGGAAGGCCCAAAGTGCGCCATCTAGCTTATCCGACCAAGAGGCACGGTTTTCACCAACCGTCCTCAAGAATTCTTTATCCTCGGTTGGAAACTTCCACTTGCCCACTTGTTTGGGGTTGGTACGCAGAGAGAGACGGTGAGTTACACCATACTTTTGCATGACCCTATCAAATTGGTCATTGCAAATGCGTACCACGATCACCGATTATGGCTCGTGGAGTTCCAAACCTAGCAAATAGAGATTTTAAGAATTTCACAACAACTCGGGCATCATTGGTGGGCAAAGCCTTAGCTTCAACCCATTTTGACAAGTAGTCAACGGCCACGAGTATGTATTTATTACCCGAGAAGAAGGAAATGGCCCCATAAAGTCAATGCCCCGGATGTCAAAATCTCACACACTTGAATGGCGTTTTGCGGCATTTCATTTCTTTGAGAGATATTTCCGTGACGTTGACAAGCGTCGCGGTTTTGACAAATTCATGGGCATCCTTGTAAATCGTGGGCCAATAGAATCCGGAATCAAACACCTTCTTGGCGGTGTAGTTGGGGCTATGATGTCCCCCCAAGAGGTCCGAATGGCAAGCCTTGAGAATGTCAATAGCTTCCCTTTCACCGACCATATACACATCGCGGATGACTTGATCCGCACAAATTTTGAACAAGTAGGGTCGTCACCAAAGTAATGTTTTTGATAACGCTACACGCGCGTCGTTCGGGGTCAAGGAAACTTCCTTTTCTTCGAGCAAGTTTTATAACACCCTAGGCGGTGAACCTAATCGTTGTAGTGTAGTAATTAGGGTAAGCCACGGGTATTGATATCGTTCTCTGGGGAATAGGAATGCTAGTAGGAGTTACTACGCTAAGGTTAAGGTTGAGGAAGATTATTTTTATCTTTTATATTTTATGAAAATGGAAAGGTACGAATCTCGGTATTGGATTTGGGGGTTGGTATTTCTACCGATTACTCTACTATTATCTAATTATCTAAACTAAGGTTGTGGGAGTCTATGTCTAATTAATGTGTGCTCGTATGATAGTTTAAAGATGTGTTTACTTAGTTTGTATTACTCCTTAATTATCTCCTATTGATGGTTGAGTGTCACGTCTTATTCCTAGTTGCGTTGTGTTTCTAAAGTTGTAGGGTATGCGTTTCTCCTAACTCTTTGAACTTACCAAAGGGTCTTGTCTACAAATCCACTTAGAGATTATAGACTCTACTCTAAGGCACTCTTCGGATGTTTTAGCCTACAATCACTCGGTAATCATACTCTAAGGTTCACAAAGATGAATCAAGCATTATACACAACGAATGACCTATCGCATTACTAGATCATTAATCAACTAAGATAAGAAACAACCAATCAATATTCAATAATTAAGTTTCATACTTCCTAAGCAAACACACAAATAAATTAGCGGACATGGAGAACATGCAAGCATACACACAAATAATCAAAGACATAATTGAATTAATGAAGCAAAGACTTATCTTGGTGTAAGATAGGGTTAAAACCCTAAAATATTGTACAAGACACCTTAGGTTCGGTTTAGGTTTTACTCCAAAGACTCTCCACACAAAGACCGAAAAATTCGGATTCTATATATAAGATTACAATTGCGACGGCGCCACCTTATGTTTAGTGACGCCGCCGTGTCGCCGCCATTAGGGTTTCGTCTTGGCCACGTTAACCTTGCGACGGCATCACCTTATGTCCGTGACGCCGTCCTCTTGACTTCGACGTCGTCGGATCGCATCTAGGCCGTCGAGTAGCGACGGCCTACTCTTTCACAACTAGACGCCGTCTCTTGAAAACACGAGTTTTGAGTTCGACCCGTCACAATAATTCTCCGACGGCGCCGCAAATAACTCTGACGCCGCCGCCTTCTACATTCTGATCGTGAGTGTCTCGATTTCGACTTTGGCCATTTTCTTCATATATTCGCGCCTTTTCGTCCAAATAAGTGTCATTCCAAAGATTTTGCCTTCACGAGACCTAAAAGTGAAAAGGAACGATATTAAGCAATAACGGATACAAAAGTGATCAAATAAGGACTTAAATGACCCTCAAATGGTACCTTTAAAACCTTATCAAATATCCCTACACTTGTTATTTGCTTGTCCTCAAGCAAATGTGCTTTTAGCCAATTAATTTATAAGTTAAGGGTCATTCAGCATTAATTCAAAACGGTCCACAACACATATAAGCCCATAAAAGTCATAACAAGCACGGAATTACATACTAGCACCTCACATGGGGTGTTTGGATACTCACATCTCTCTCGGTGTATAAATGAAATATAACAATATAGGAAATGGAAGATAAACACTCATTAACCGGTCCTAGTACATAGATTACCATAGGCTTGAGAATAGATCAAACCTCCATCGCTTTGGCGTAAGCACCTAGGAAAGACTATCAAAGAGGTCTTTAAAAGGGTTGTAACGTTAGGCTTACGGTAGGAAATAAGGGTTTGGTGGGATAGGCTATTTAGTGGTGGTAAGTCAAAAATCTTTATGTTAATCGCATATGAAGAATGGCGTTGCTAAGCCAAGACTCGACACTCTAAACTCTAGATAACTGAAATAAACAAACATAAATTAAAAGATAGATGTAGGATGGTAGCCCGTATTTTTTTTTTTTTTTTTTTTTTTTTATCACTCTATTTTTTTTTTCTCTTTTCTATTTTTTTTTTTTTTTTTTTTTTTTTTTTCATACACTTTTACTCTACCATCCTCTAAGGTAACATCAAAATACTAGGATTTACAGCATATCCCTACACTTGAGTTTTATTACTCTAACACTAATTTGACCCGATTTGAAAAGATCAAAACACTTGGGGTACATTATTACGTAAACAAAGGGAATTTGAATTTAACGCCCTTCCGTCATTTCATAAACTTTAACTTTTCCCATGAATCCCAATCATCCCAAAAGCGTATACAAAGGATATGACTCGACTTAGCAACTTATGCAAGCAACTAGATAATTGAACTAAGGGTTTAGGGTGATAACAAACATTTGCACTAAAAGTGAGTGCATAAGGGGTAGGCTAAGGCGATTTGGGTGTATATTTGGGGTGGGGTGTAAACAATGCTCTTCATTGATATTCGGAAAACCGAAACATCACGAGAACCGCGAAAAGGATAGGCTCGAGGGGTTAACTAGGGTATCGTGTACTAAAGATGAGTACAACGCAAAGGGTGTGGGGAATTACTCAACCGATGTGGAAGAAGTAATTATATTACGGTATCAAACAAGGGTTTATCCTAATGCCTCTTTTCATTTAGTTATTCCTAACTACACAAGTGTAGCCTCACTTGCGATCTCGGAATGCATCACAAAACAAGTTCTAGAATCTAATATACTACCGGTTCACACTCTAAGCATTAAAGATGAATGCTTTAATTCCTACTAATCTAAGGGCGATCCTCACATTTTGGGTGGAATTTGGGTGGTAAGGGTTTTGTGCTAGTCATATAACTTCCTATCCATGAGACGCTTTTGTTAAGACTAATGGCCCACTCCTATATGTCATGAAAAATTTTAAATTTGGTGCCAAAATTACCCTAACCGACATTTTCTCATGGTTTATTACACAATCACAATTGGACAAAGCAAATAGTCAAGGATAAGCATAGTTTCAAAGTTCCGCTTTATTTTCCTCCCTACACTTAAACCGAACATTGTCCCCAATGTTCCCGAAAGTATCAAAGTTATGATAAAAGAAGGTAATTAAAAAAAAGAAACTAATACTCCCCGATTAGCTCGGTAGGATCCGTGTAAAGTGGTGGTTAAATTCTTTTCAAGAAGAATTATTGCATGAAAAGCTCCTTCCAATCTTATGTAACTTCTTCTTGACAAACTAAACCCGCACACTTGAAGAAAACAAACGAAACCTTCGCGTAAAATCGGCGGTAATAATATATATAAGACTCGATTTAAACTAGGATATAATGCTTGTGGAATGAATGTTTACATAATTTCTAAGAAAATTAAGACCGAAAATTCCAAAATTTATAAGTAGCTCGTAAAACGAGAAAAAGTAATCGATGTTTTACTCCTTCTCGACGCCGTCAGTTGCAATCCCGACAAAGTTATCCCGACAAAAGCGGTCTGCGATTTTACGGAAAAATTTCGGAAAATTTACATCTTTAGAATCTGGAAAAATTTTCGCAAAACATTCATTATGACTCGATACAAGCATTTGACTCGAACAAACAAACATATATATCTTTTAGTTAATTGTTATTCTCATGTTTACGTTTCTTTTGAAAACGTGTGTAATCCTCCTACACTTATCCCTTATGTAAAATACCTTTATATGTAATTAAGACGGTTAAAAACAAAATAAAGCATTTTACAAATTTAAACATGAGGATAAACAATTAATAAAAGATATATGACACTAACAAGCAAACAATTAAGCATGGGTTGCCTCCCACGAAGCGCTTTTCTTTATTTAAGAGTCTTGTAGCTAGACTCATAGTCGTGCTCCTACGCATCGATATACGTAAGTCTATCCTCAACAATGTCGTAAGGATCAAACTTATCATTCAAGTTCCTAGTAGTACGCTCGGTTAAATAAGCCTTTTCAAACATCTCACCATCGGGATCATAGATTTGTATCCTAATGTGCCACCTTCCATTACCATCACTAGGCGGTCTATTCCAATTCCACATGTGTTCGGATTTCTCAACTATCCACTTATTCATGACAAGGTTAACGGGCAAGCTTCCTAGGAACTCGGTCATCTTCCTAAATACTAAGGCGCCCTCGAACGGGTTCACTTCTATATCCCTAGCCAATTCTTGTTCTTGGAAAGTTCTTTGCACTAGCAAAGGCCTTATCTAGGTAAAAAGGTCTTTGGGGCCTATGATGTTCTTCTCAATCCAAGGTCCATATCGAGAAGGCTCTCTATCCAACCCTATCTCATGTGGGATTTCCTCATCCTTATAGTATGTATGTTTTTTAACATCGTAAACGGATCTAGCACTCCCTCTCCTACCACTATTTTGGACATTTTACAATCGATGATGGCACTAGCGGTAGCTAAAATCCTCTTCCAACTAGTAATGGGCATGTCGGGTCCTTATTCATGTCGAGTACATGAAAGTCGGCCAAAAGAGTCAACTCTCCTACATGTACTACCATGTCCTTTATTATTCCAACCGGACGTGCTATACTACCGTCCGCTAATCCTAAGATAGTTTCCGTTGGTTCAATTTTACCTAGGTTGAGGCTTCTATGAAGGGACAACGGAATGAGATTGATGCATGATCCTAAATCGGCTAAAGCATCGAGTGGCTTGGAAGTTCCAAGTCTACACGGAAGAGTGAATAGCCCGAGATCATCTAATTTCTTAGGTAAGTTGTTTCGCACAAAGGCGGACCCATGTTTCCCAAGCCTAAGTTCTAACTCATATTTTTCTTTTAAAGCATTATAATAAGGTGCATGAGCTAAGACTTCAAGAATCGGTTTTTCTTGATGGAGTTCCTTGTACTCCTCCTCTAAACTAGGTTTGGATTCTTGGTTGACGGGTTTCTCAAGAGTAGGCTTTACCAAAGGTGTCGGGCTTTGGTATTTCTTGGATGACTTGGAACCCTTTTTGATAGCATTTACCGAATGAACCGTTGGGTGAGAGGGGCATGGATGTGCACTCTCCCATGGTGAATTAGAACATGAAGTCGATGCAATCGAATTCACTTTTGGGTTCTTAATGGTATCACTTGGGAGTGCTCCAATTTCCCGCTCATTGAAGGCTTTTAAGAGGGCATCAAGCTTGGTTGTCATCTCGCCTGCTTTGCTTAAAATCGGCTTCAAGCTTATTCAATCGAGTTTCTTGGGATGACAAAAATCTAGATGCAATTGCTTCAAGATTAGTGGGGTTCCGGTATTAGAAGAATTGAACCTATTAGGCGAACTAGATGAACTTTGGGGTGTGCTTGAGTTTTGGTTCCACTTAAGATTAGGGTGATTTTTCCATGAGGGTTGTATGAGTTTCCTAAGTTGTTTTGTTCGGGTTTGAAAGTGTACCACTTCTCTCCCGCTCCGTCGGCACGTATGGAGGCGTAGTCCGCAAAGCTTGTTCGGGGAGCCTTGAGCGATCACGAGTGTCATGGGGACCACCGCATAACTCACAAGGTAGAGTGATTTGATTCACTTGTCGTGAGGACTTAGGATTTTGTAGGAACTCATGAGGAATTTAACTTGATCTTCAAGTTCGATCATCCTACGGTCGGGAGGAGGCAAGGAGATTGCCTTGACGGTTTTGGGCAGCTCACGGGGTCATCCCAACTTTCGTTGTCATAGAGGGCAAGGTCCTCTATTATTTCCCATGATTCTTCTGCGGTGAGATCACTAAGTTTTCCACCGCCGCTTGGTCAATGGATCGCTTAGTGGGAAAGTTGACATGATCATAAAAGATTTGGACTTGGAGCCAAAGATCAATGCCGTGATGAGGGACTTTATGAAGTAAGTCCTTGAATCGGGTCCATGCTTCAGAGAGATTCACCTTGACGTTGTTGGAACATCAAGATGTCATTCCTAAGCTTAGTGGTTCTCCCGGTGGGAAAAATTGAGCAAGGAAGCGAAGTAAGATCATCCCAACTTGAGATGGAGCCGGCGGGAAGTCGCTCAAGCCAATTACTAGCTTGGTCCCGTAGAGAGAATTGGAAGAGACGCAGCGCGTGGTCTCCCGAGTAGTAGCATCAAGGTCGATGGAATCGACGATTTTGAGGAAATCCTCGATGTCGATTTGGATCTTGAACGAAGTCCATGGAATGCACATCCGCTTTGCACCAACCGGATGGTGTCGGATCGCAGGCCGTAGTTTGGGCTTGGTCGGGAAGCTCAATGGTGTTCCTATAGCCTAAGTGGCTTGGTCTTGAGTATTCACCAAGAGTATGGGCTCTTGGCGGGTCATTTGGTGGTGGGTTGATGAATGGTAGTGGGTTATCACCTTCCATGATGAAAAGTGATGGAATTACTAACAAAGGTCACGAAGAAGGGGATAGACTAAGAGAAATCTAAAAATGAGAAAAAGTTTACTTGATAGGAATCAAGCAAAGAAACCTAAACGAGGTGGACTACTAACTAGCTATTCTATTCCCGCGTGGCGCCAAAAACTTGATAACGCTACACGCGTCGTTCGGGGTCAAGGAAACTTCCTTTTCTTCGAGCAAGTTTTATAACACCCTAGGCAAGTGAACCTAATCGTTGTAGTGTAGTAATTAGGGTAAGCCACGGTATTGATATCGTTCTCTGGGGAATAGGAATGCTAGTAGGGAGTTACTACGCTAAGGTTAAGGTTGAGGAAGATTATTTTTATCTTTTATATTTTATGAAAATGGAAAGGTACGAATCTCGGGTATTGGATTTGGGGGTTGGTATTTCACCGATTACTCTACTATTATCTAATTATCTAAACTAAGGTTGTGGGAGTCTATGTCTAATTAATGTGTGCTCGTATGATAGTTTAAAGATGTGTTTACTTAGTTTGTATTACTCCTTAATTATCTCCTATTGATGGTTGAGTGTCACGTCTTATTCCTAGTTGCGTTGTGTTTCTAAAGTTGTAGGGTATCGTTTCTCCCAACTCTTTGAACTTACCAAAGGGTCTTGTCTACAAATCCACTTAGAGATTATAGACTCCTACTCTAAGGCACTCTTCGGATGTTTTAGCCTACAATCACTCGGTAATCATACTCTAAGGTTCACAAAGATGAATCAAGCATTATACACAACGAATGACCTATCGCATTACTAGATCATTAATCAACTAAGATAAGAAACAACCAATCAATATTCAATAATTAAGTTTCATACTTCCTAAGCAAACACACAAATAAATTAGCTGGGACATGGAGAACATGCAAGCATACACACAAATAATCAAAGACATAATTGAATTAATGAAGCAAAGACTTATCTTGGTGTAAGATAGGGTTAAAACCCTAAAATACTGTACAAGACACCTTAGGTTCGGTTTTAGGTTTTACTCCAAAGACTCTCCACACAAAGACCGAAAAATTCGGATTCTATATATAAGATTACAATTGCGACGGCGCCACCTTATGTTTAGTGACGCCGCCGTGTCGCCGCCATTGTGGTTTCGTCTTGGCCACGTTAACCTTGCGACGGCGTCACCTTATGTCCGTGACGCCGTCCTCTTCGCCTTCGACGCCGTCTGCGGATCGCATCTAGGCCGTCCGAGTAGCGACGGCCTACTCTTTCACAACTAGACGCCGTCTCTTGAAAACACGAGTTTTGAGTTCGACCGTCACAATAATTCTCCGACGGTGTCGCAAATAACTCCCGACGCCGCCGCTTCTACATTCAGCCGATCGTGAGTGTCTCGATTTCGACTTTGGCCATTTTCTTCATATATTCGCGCCTTTTCGTCCAAATAAGTGTCATTCCAAAGATTTTGCCTTCACGAGACCTAAAAGTGAAAAGGAACGATATTAAGCAATAACGGATACAAAAGTGATCAAATAAGGACTTAAATGACCCTCAAATGGTACCTTTTAAAACCTTATCATTTTACATCTTTAAAGAATTTGTTTTTCTGTGGGACGACATTCCTTTCACCACAAAGTTACCCGCATGGTAATTTGCAAAGTCAAGAAACCATGGGGTAGAAGAGTCCCACTAAAAGAAACCACATTGATTGTTTCGAGAGGAAATGTTTCATTAATTTCCTTTTCTCGAACACATCTTGGTGAGGGTTTTCTAGACGGGATAAATGATCGTGACTGTGTTCTCGGCTCCTTTTTATCACGTATAATGATATCAAATTCTTGTAGGAGGAGAACCCAACGGAGCAATCTCGGCTTTGCATCTTGTTTTGCAAAGAGATATTTGAGAGCCGAGTGATCCGTATACACCACGCATTTGGTCAAGATAAGGTATGGCGAAACTTTCAAACGCATACACCACGACTAATAATTCTTTTTACGTAGTGGTGTAATGGGTTTGAGCTTCATCATAGTTTTACTTGCGTAGTGGATAGGTGAAAATGCTTGGTTTTTCGTTGCCCCAAGACCGCACCGATAGCAAAATCACTTGCATCGCACATGAGCTCAAAGGGTAAATCCCGATCGGGGCAACTAGAATGGGTGCTTCCGTAGCTTTTCCTTTAATGTTTCAAAAGCTTCGATGCACTCGGAGAGAAGATAAAAGGAGCATCTTTTCAAGAAGATGGGTCATAGGTCGAGCGATTTTAGAAAAATCTTGTATGAATCTGCGATAAAACCCGCATGACCTAGAAAACTCCTAATACCTTTGACGGTAGTAGGATGAGGCAATTTAGCAATAACATCAACTTTTGCTCTATCTACCTCAATCCGTTTTTGAAATCTTATGGCCAAGGACTATGCCTTCTTTGACCATAAAGTGGCTCTTCTCCCAATTTAGACAAAGATTGGTGTCTTCACACCTTTGAAGCATTTTTCTAAATGGAGAGACATGTATGAAACGAGTCCCCAATGACCGAGAAGTCATCCATAAACACCTCCATTGTTTCCCGATCATGTCGTGGAAAATTGCCATCATACATCGTTTGAACGTGCGGGAGCATTGCATAAGCCAAAAGGCATACGTCAGAGGCAAACGTCCCGTATGGGCGGTGAATGTGGTTTTTCTTGATCCGGCGGATCAATGGGGATCTGAAAGTACCCCGAGAAACCATCAAGGAAACAATAGTATTCGTTCCATGCTAATCTCTCAAGCATCCGGTCCATGAAGGGTAGAGGAAAATGGTCTTTACGGTGGCTTCGTTTAACTTGCGATAGTCAATGCACACGCCATCCCGTAACCAATCGAGTTGGAATTAACTCGTTTTCTTCATTCGTGACAACAAGAATGCCACCCTTTTTGGAACGCAATGAATGGGGCTAACCAAGGACTATCGAGATCGGGTAAATTAAACCGCATCAAGAAGTTTGAGAACCTCTTGTTTGATAACCTCATGAAACTTAGGATTCACCCTTCTCGATGTTGGATCATTGGTTTGAAGTCATCCTCCATTAAGATTTTGTGAGTACAAAACTCGTGGTTGATACCCTTAATGTCGGAGAGTTTCAAGCAATTGCTTGCTTGTGTGACTTCAAGACCTTTATGAGAGCAATTTCTCCTCCTTAGTTAAGTCTTTAGCAATTATGACGGGTAATTTATCATCACCCTCCAAGAATGCATACTCGAGATGAGGAGGTAGGTCCTTAAGTTCAACCTCGGAAATTCTTGATAGATGTTTGTCGATTTGATTTCCTCAATTGTGATTTCTTTAGAAAGGAGTGAAAGTAATGGATCTTCATTTAATAATTGCTCAAGATAGAGAATATCCCCTCCAAATCATACACACCATCAATTCCAGCGGAATTGATTCATCGATAACAAGAAATTCATCGATCTCTTCCAAGGAAGTCACCTCCCTCAAACGGGTGAGAGAGGGGAAGAGTCGGCAATGATTGGTTTAGAAGATGTGGTGGAATCCCCACCACGAATTATGAAGATAACCAAGAAACTCTTGAGAGTACTCCTCAAGCAATATCAATTAAATCGACTCGATTAACCGATTCAAGATCATAATTTGAAGAGTACCTCAAGTTTGATCAAGGTTAAAGGTATGACTTCATTACCCACACGTAAAGTGATTTCTTGCTCAAATACATCAATAAGAGCACGACCCGTTCTCGTGAATCCTCGTCCAACAATGAGAGGAACCCGATGATCGGCATCGAAATCAACAACCACAAAATCACTAGAAAATGGAACTTTCCTACTTTCACAAATACATCCTCGGTGATGCCAAGAGGACGCGATATAGAACGATCGCAAGCTCGAGAGTCATGCGGTAGGAATAAGTTCGAAGAGAAAGCTTCTTCCACATCGAATAAGGCATCGATTGATGCTTGCACCAAGATCGGCAAGGCAAAGCATTCAATCATCCCGTGAAAAACACAAGGAAGAAGAAATTTTCCGGGATCTCTTAGCTTTCGGGAAGCTTCTTTATGATAATCGCGTAATTCTCGTTCAAAGGAGTCTTAGCCATTTCAAACACTTTTCCTTATTGCTCAACATGTGTTTGAGAGTAGATGCAAACTTGGGCATCAACATGATGGCATCCGCAAAGCTTATGTCAAAATGAAGTTCTTGGAAAATTTGAAAGAATTTTTCCATTTGATGACTAGCTTTTTCGCGGAGTTTTGCTCATTTAAACGTGAGGGTAAGGAATAGAAGTTTTGATTTGGGGTTACCAACTGGAGGTTCAAAACAACTCCGGATTGGTCTTGGGTTTCGGGACAACCCGAGGATGGACATTGTTGGCACTTCCGTTATTAGTAGGAAGTTCCTTGTCCTTTGTCGCCTCATGTTCACTTTCCACTACCTTTGGGAGAGAAGAAGAAGAGGTAGTAGGAATAGCGGGTCCATCATAAGAAGCACCACTTGGTTGTGATCGCTTTGCATCTTCCTCGGGTTAGCGATCGTGTTGCTCGGAAGTTTTCACGAGCCCGAGGGTCGATCATTTAAAGACTTCTTAATGTCGAATCCGCTTACCAACAACCGATTCATTTCCTCTTGGGATTTCATGAATTGTTTCAACAACTCATCGATGATGGTCCAGTTGGAACAATGGCTTGATTTTGCAGGAAAATTCGCCTCTATTGTTAGGATTAGGGCCTTGAAAATTTCCTTGATTATTGCCATGAAAATACCACAGGTTGAAATTTCCCGACTGGTTTCTATTGAAATTTCCTTGATGTTGGAAATTTTGATTTTGATTTTGAAAACCGTTGTTTGGATTAAAATTACCTTGGTTTTGAAAACCTTGGTTTGGTCTATTTCGATTTTGATTACGGTTTGGTTGAAACCGGAGGTCCAGGTAGTGGTTAGGGACGGTGGTTCGGGTTCATAGGAGCTCGGTATTGATTGCCTCTGGATTAGAAATCCCGCCCACAAGATTAGCTTCAAAGGGTTACCATCGGTGGCCATACAGTTGTAATAAGCATGGGGCCACCACAAGTAACACAGACTTCCACTTTCTTAACTTCAGCAGGAGGTGAAGTTTGTGGAAAGAGACTTTCTTTTGGTTGGATAGAACCAAAGCTTGAATTGCTTCCGTGAGTTTGTCAATCTTAGCATCGGTGCTAGATTGACTCACGAGCGATGAAGAAGAAGGACCAACACCGACTTGGGAAACAACCGGCTTGCTTCGTGAAAGGCGGACTTTAGACTTGTTTTCAATAATCGCTAAAGCTTCTTTGTGGTTTTGCTCAAGAAATTTCCTCCAACGGAGGAATTGAGAGAATCTTGATCGATTGACTCACTCCATTATAGAAAGTATCGAGTTGCATCAACTCGGAGAAACCGTGGTGAGGACATTTGCGAAGCAATTCCTTAAAACGATCCCACGATTCACTAAAGGATTCATCAAACTTTTGAGTGAACTTGATGATTTCATTTTAAGACTCGTGGTTTTGGAAGGTGGATAAAATTCATTCACAAATTTCTTCACGGATCTTCCCATGTCTCAATTGACCGAGGGGTTGTTTTTCAAGCCAAATCCGGCTTGTCCTCTAGAGAAAATGGGAATGAAGAAGCTTAACAAAGACATCGTAGGGACATTCTTGTATTTGATGGTAGATGCAATCTTGTTAAACCATCGAATATGAGCATGAGGATCATCCCGCTCAAAACCGTAGAACCGACTTGAGGTTACAAGATTCGATAACCGGTTTTGAGTTCAAAATTTTCACCACAATGGTTGGATAACGATAGCATCTCCATACCCGTCGATGGGTGCACGGAGAAGCTCACACATAGGCGTTCTTCCGCCATGATAACGGAAGTAGTGTGAGCGAGACGGATCTCGATCCGATCGATGGAGCAGAAAGTCACTGACACGCCTTCTTGGAATCTTGACAAGCTCACGAAATGGGCTTACGGATCTAGAGAAGCGGTGCGCATACACTAGAGTTAACTCTAAGAGACCTCGAGTTAAGGAGAGGAATGGGAATTATGAAGATATTTTATGAAAATGGGGTGAGAAGAATCTTTTTGGTTTTCTCGGTTCGACAAGTAGATATAACAACAAATCAATTAAAACAAAATCGAGGCAAAACAACGGTGAACTTAAACCAATAATCACAAGATGAATGGCTTCTTTGAAAAAGGTACACCAATCACAAGGACACAAAGGCAAGTTTTAAATCTTTGGTTCGGGAACTTATTATGGTCGTACCCCCAGTTAGGTAGTACACTGCCTTGGTTTGCGGTGGTAATCTTTTATGTTGTTATTATTAAACAAAAAAAACGACAAATCTTTTTGTATTTTTATCTTTGATACATATATAGAAACAAAAAGAAAATATTTTTGTGTTTTATACGTTTTTGGATGTTTTTTGGGTTTTTGGATTTTTTATAAGAAAATATGGAGATATAGATATAGATAGATGGATGGATGGTATGAACAAAGAGTGAGTATTCAAATTACTAATCTGCTAAACGGAAGATAATCAGCACTGCTCCCCGGCAGCGGCGCCAAAAATTTGATTCGTTCCCAAACGTCAAGTTTTCTCACACAAGCCGGCCACTTGTGAATGGCCAACCGTAAGAAACTTAAAACGGTTCAGAAACAAATGCAATGAAGATCAAGAGAGAATAGTGTTTCCCCGGGTCGTTATGTCCCAGCGAGCTATGCGAAGAATCACCAAACGAATAGTGATCGAGAGATTTGAACGGAAAAGAGTTTTGAACGATTATAACTACAGAAAAAGCTAATAAATTACAGGGGCTTAAATGCAAATTAAAGAGAATTAAAAGATAAAAATATTAAATAAACGCTATCACTATTTGCAAAATGATGTTTTGATTTTTCTTTTATAAAACTTTAAATTAAAAACTACGTGACGTACAATAGAAAATGTAAAACTGAAACAAGATAAATCCTAAAAATATGAAAATGACATTTTTACAAACCTAATGATAAAAGAAAATTTGTAGAAAAGAAAATTATTTTTATAACTATTAAATTAATTATTATTAATTAAAAACTAATTTTAACTATTTAATAATAGACTAAAATACAAGAAAATATGAAATAAAGCTAGAAAAATAAAATTATAACTTGGAAAAATCTAAAATAACAAAAGAGAATTTTCAAAACTATTTTTGTATTTTTCTGATTATTTTTGTATTTTCTATGAATTAAAAACTATTTAAAACTACTTAAATTGCTTAAAAATACAAATTTAACTAAGAAAAATCTAGAAAAATATTTTTTTGACTTTTTATATTTATCTTAATCTAGGAAAAATGAAAAATTATTTTTTTGAAACTTTTCTGAATTAATTGTATTAAAAGTTAATGAAAAAGGCTTAAAAACTGTTTTAAATCAAGAAAAATACCAAACAGGCCTAGAAAAATCTGAAAAATTTAGGAAAAGTCTAAATTAATATTTAGAATCTAGGAAAAATATAAAAATAGGGGGCTGTGTGCAAGAATAAGGAACTGCAAAGCAAGTGCTTATAGAATAAGCACTTCAAATAAGCCAAGAACCACAAAAAGCCACCAACTGATTACAAAAGCTATAATATACTAAAAGTAACCAAATGCAACAATTTACAACTATCTTAAACTCTTGAATTTCACCCTACAGATTTGATTAGTTTGAGTTCAAGTGTCTAAAAGCAGTTTTGACTACTACTTTTAAGCTAGAGAATAAGCTACACAATAAGCTAAAATCAAAACCAAAAGTTGGAACTTGGAGAAGACCTGGTGGAACTTGTAAACCAAATTTCAGACTTAGACAAGCTCTTGTGAGCTCATGCAAGCTCGCAAATAATCCGTGCACACTCGATTATCTTGAGTTTGTGCTGGGAAATGAGACCTAAAAGACAAGCTCATTTGAAGCTTTTAAAAATTTGTAAAATCCACAAAATGGTAATAAGAAATGAGACCACTGGAGTTTATGAACCCACAATTTCACTTAGTTTGGCCCAAAATGAGTAAATGAAAAATCAACTCAGATGGGTACAAACCGACTTTTCGGTTTTGACTTTTGATACACTTTTGAAAAGTTGACTTTTATGAACTTTGCAACCAATTTGTGGAATGAACTTGATGTTATATGATGAAATGATACTATGCAAGTTATACCTTTGATTTATAAACACAAAACAAGTGATTGCTTTTAAAAATTCCAACATGAAGAAGTTAAGACAGATTAAAAGATGAAGTTGACTTTGAGTGTTTGCAGCACTAGATAACCGACTCAAATGAGTCTAATTACTTATTTAAGACAGATAATGCAATAGTCAAGCACAAACAAAGACTCAAACTCGACTTTACATACCGATCCAAACACACCTTTAACCCAACTGATTTGCAAATAAAATGAGATAACCACCGATCCAACTATGAGACAATCAAAATGAACTTAGATAACTTAAATACAACTAATTAAACAGTTTGAGCAGATAATGATTACAAATACAAGTTGTGCAATGGAACTTGAAAATAAACTTACATAAGGTCCGGCCACTATGGCTTGAAATCAGTAACCAATGAACCACTAGCCTATTTCTATCAACCCATTAGAATCTAAATCAACCCAAATCCAGCACTGCTACACCCATATCCATTTCCTTTTCAATTTTGGCTCAGTTTGACTTTCTTTGACCAAAACCCAATTTTGCTTGAAACTAAAATGTAAGCTTATAAAAAGCTCTAAGTAGCTTATAAAAGCTTATTAGAACTTAGAACTGAGCTATTTGAAGCTTGAAGGTAGGAGTTGGAAACTGAAATTTGCAACAGTAATACAAAAATATGAAAATAGATAAAACTTTGGAATTGATAATTAAAAGTTGATTATACTGATAATGTAACTTGAGTTTGATACAAGAAAGCAAGAAATTACACCTTTTACACTTAACTAGAACTTTTAAGTTAAAAACGACATTATTGAAATTTAAAAACTACAAGACTTCTCTATCTTGCTTCTTCTTGCTTCCTTTTATACACCAAACTTCTTCTCACCTCTTTCTGAGCATATCCCACTATTATTCTTGACCATTGGATGTCTTGAAGAGATCTTGGCCATTGAATCAGTTTTTGGCGCCAAAAGATAAATAAGCCAGTTGGGGTTGAGTGAGGGGTAGGAGATGCATTAAATGCAATTTGGAGTGTTGTTGAGGTGGGGAACAAGGATGTTGAAGGTGAGGAGGGGATGGGAGGTGCAGGAGTTGCAGAGAAGCAGTTGAAGAAGAAAGAAAAATGGCGCGTAGGTGTTGTTTGACCGGAGGGTTGACTTGGGTTTTAATATTAAAGGGGGGTCCAAATAAGGGTCCAATTGGCTTATGGGGGGTCACAATTGGTAAAAGCGTGGTCACAATGGTTTTGACAAGGCCAAAAGGTTATTAATAATAAGGACCTCTTTTGTAATTTCGAAAATATCAAGGACCTATTCGCCAATTTCGCAAAGTTGCTCCAAGGAACTAAAAGTGACAAGCTCCAATAGTATAAGGACCAAACTTGACATTTTCAAATTTCAAGGACCATTTTGCCAATTTTAAACTTGAAGGACCAATTTTGTAATTTCTCAACACTTTTGACATTTTTCACCAAAGGACTAATTTTGACAACTTATGATATTAAAAGGACCTTTGGTGATTTTTCTTTTGAAATTAAGTGCTCGGGGACTATTTTCGATAATTTTGAAACTTGGGGACTGAAGCGCCAAATATGCAAACTTAGCTCATTTTCATCGATTTTGAACATTTTGCATCCGAAACATATAAAATGCAATTTTGGAATATTTTCAGTATTTTGATGCATTTCGAGCATTTTTAAACGTTTTGCGCTCAGATTTAACCAAAATGATGAGTATTTACACACTCATCGCCTAAGCTAATTGGTTAAACTTTAGGGTATGTTAGCCGCTTGTATGCTCATATATCCTAAGCCCAATCCAAGTCCAACGAAGCCCATAGGAAAGCCTTTTAGGTTTTCATGTATTCCACTATAAATACCCTCAAATGGTCATTTGAGGGTGTGCTGAAAGTGTGTGTGTGTGTGTGTTTTCCTTGAAGCAATATATAACTTATTGTTTTCTTCTCTCTCTCTCTAAATACATACACGATCCATATCATTCAAGTCACCACGTTCTAACCTTCATCTTTCTTATCGCATAACATACTTACATTTGTTATACATGTTTGTGTTGGGTTTGCTTGATAAAGTGATAAGGTATATGTGAAAAAGGGATTTACAATTGGTATCAATCGCCTAACAATGGTTTAGGAGTGTTTGTCTTTGTTTTGGAGGTTTGGTATTGTTTGCGTATAAGCTCACGTTATACATATTGGCTACGCTTAAAGCTTTAATTTTGCACTCAAAATTCAAGATTCTTAATGGTTTAAGGTTTATTTGGTGCAAAGTTTGAGTTTTGCAAAAGTTTGAAGCTTTACGTGCTTTTCTTCATTTTTAAGCTCGTTTTTTGTTCTTTGGTCATTTCTACTCGTAACTTTTCTAAGCACTTTGGGTGAAAAAGGTCAACATTTTTGGGTTATTCGAGTGTTTTTAAGGATATCTGTGCAAGAGAAATCGTTTGAATCGCTGAATTTTTTTTACGAGTAGGTCAAAACCCTAGTTCTACTCATAAGAAAGTCAACTACGCATAAGGTTCTACTCATAACTTTTTGGTGCAGATTCTTGAGCTTAAGCGGTGACTCGGTGCTTCCTCACTGGATAAGTTTGTGGAACACTTCGACTTTTGGATATCCCTACGTTGTGACGGTGTAAAGGATTTTGGTTCTTAACCATAGTTTACGCATAAGCTAAAAGCTTACGAGTAACTCTCGCATAACTTCACAATTACGCGTAAGGTTTACGAGTAACTTTTTCCACGCATAAGCTTAAGGTTACGCGTAAGATACTTTCTACGCATAAGGAATCCTACGCCTAAGCTTCCCACGATAAGATCCTACGCCTGGCGTCATCTACTCGTAACCGTGTTTCTACGCCTAAGCTCTTTCTACGCATAAAGGTTTAAAAAAAAAAATTGTGGTTGTGGTGTGATGCTTTTATCTTCCTCCACCCTATGGGGTACCGCAACAATAATATGATCCAAAAGCCCTTTTAAGAATGGCATCATAATCATTTTGAGATATATAAAATTACCTTGGTCGTGTCTTTGCTATCTAATCTTTCCGAATGAAATCAGAAAAGGGTTTTGCAAGATAACCGAATGAAATCAATCAGATACAAAACCTTTTATTCCCTCAAATATAGGAACTATTATATTAGAAATCTTTTATATAATTAATTTTATTATCCTTATTTATATCAAATCAAGTTTTTTTTATGAAAACGCTTTTATGGTTTTAGTTATACTTTTAGTTTATCCAACTTAGACATTTAAATCCTTGTTTATATCAAATCATATATTTACGTGTAACGTAAATAATATGATATGTACTTGGCCAAAGGGCGGTGGATATGAATATATGATATTAAACATAGTAATTAAAGAATTTTGATGAAACATGCGTGAGATACTATGTGATTTTAGAAACATGTATAAGATATAACATGAGATAAAATGTGATTTAGACTAGGTGTTAGGTCACGGTGGTATAAACACGAGATAAAATCGATTTAGACTAGGTAGCATGTGATTTTGATGATAAATCGTGAGATAAAATCGATTTTGAAACATGTATAAGATATAACATGAGATAAAATCAATTTTGATGAAACATGCGATTGTTAGCCCTATTATGTGTTTTGATCAAATTAATTTATTAGTACTTTAGTTTATAAAGGCTTGTTATTCTTGTTTTATTTATTTCATGTATTTGGATTGCATAGTGGGTCACGACTTGTAAACTAAACGACCCATATGCATTTGGCGATTATTAGTTAGTTGGCGATTACATATCAAGAGACACAATGGTTGATAAGTAAGCGCCTCATAATCTTGTGTCGTTTGGATAATTATAAATATGTTTTCATCCTGTTGAAAACATAATAACGATTACTATCTATATATTACTTTACTGCATACACATTCACACAAACGTAGTACCAAATGGTGAACTACAAACAAATCCTCAAATCAAGCTATGTTGGCCGGAAACCTACCACAATTTGTATCAGAGCCATGGTGGCTCGAATTCGTGGGATAGGCCAACACCAGATCATGGTTTTTACACTTTAAGATACCTACTCAGGGAAACACCAACAAGCGTATATCAATGGAACACAAGAAGGAAAAGTATTTCTCCCAAAGGAAAGGAAATACTTGTGAAAAATGTTCTAGAGAACGAGGCATATAATGATGCCAAGATGAAAGGAAAGCAAAGAAGAAAGCGTGAAAACAAGGAGAGAAAAGAGGTATAGATGCTATATATGCAAACAAAGAGGGCATGCCTTTTGGGCATGTAAGAGTAGGAAGAAAGCGGTTGCAATTGAATCACAACAAGATGATGATACAAACCGAAAAGTTCTTGAAGAAGAGGTGAAGTTCCCAGAAAAAGTACACGTGATTGGAGACTACATGTTGGAAGGTTCTAATCATAAATAATGGAACAAAATACGTTACGTGAGCAATAATTACAAATTTCATTTATGCCCTAGGAGAAAGTTATTTAAGAAAATCAAATACAAGTTCAAAGTGATTTGTAAAGAAGAATTAGAAAAGAAGTATATATTTTCGTATGGAGTGGGCGATCTTTGTGATAAATACAAATGATGGTGAAATGGTGATACCAAGCGTTCAATATACACCTTAAGTTTTGTTGAATATTTTGAGTTATGACTTGTTAGAAGAACAAGGATATATGGTGAGAATTGACGATGACAAATGCAACATCAAATATATGTTTGATGAAGAGAGGGTTGGTTTGGAGAGAACTCAAAATGAAGGCTTCTGTTAGCCTTAATAGTTTTATTAAGTGATGGTCATTCACGTTTAGGAACTTTGTAATGTGTGTTAGATATCATGATAGAATAGTCAACGGGCTCGTGGATTGGGCTAAGCTAATTGGTTAAACTTTAGGGTATTTTAGCCGTTTGTATGCTCATATATCCCAAGCCCAATCAAGTCCAACGAAGCCCATAGGAAAGCCTTTAAGGTTTTCATGTATTCCACCTATAAATACAACTCAAATGGTCATTTGAGGGGTGTGCTTGAAAGTGTGTGTGTGTGTTTTCCTTGAAGCAATATATAACTTATTGTTTTCTTCTCTCTATCTCTCTAAATACATACACGATCCATATCATTCAAGTCACCACGTTCTAACCTTCATCTTTCTTATACGCATAACATACTTCTGTTTGTTATACATGTTTGTGTTGGGTTTGCTTGATAAAGTGATAAGGTATATGTGAAAAAAGGGGATTTACAATTGGTATCAATCGCCTAACAATGGTTTAGGAGTGTTTGTGTTTGTTTTGGAGGTTTGGTACTGTTTGCGTATAAGCTCATGTTATACATATTGGCTACGCTTAAAGCTTTAATTTTTGAACTCAAAAATTCAAGATTCTTGTGGTTTAAGGTTTATTTGGTGCAAAAGTTTGAGTTTTTGCAAAAGTTTGAAGCTTTACGTGCTTTTCTTCATTTTAAGCTCGTTTTGGTTCTTTGGTAATTTCTACTCGTAACTTTTCTAAGCACTTTGGGTGAAAAAGGTCAACATTTTGGGTTATTCGAGTGTTTTAAGGATATCGTGCAAGAGAAATCGTTTGAATCGTTGAATTTTTTTACGAGTAGGTCAAAACCCTAGTTCTACTCATAAGAAAGTCAACTACGCATAAGGTTCTACTCATAACTTTTGGTGCGATTCTTTCGAGCTTAAACGGTGACACAGGTGCTTCCTCACTTGGATAAGTGTGTGGAACACTTCGACTTTTGGATATCCCTTACGCTGTGACAGTGTAAAGGATTTTTGGTTCTTAACCATAGTTTACGCATAAGCTAAAAGCTTACGAGTAACTCTACGCATAACTTCACAATTACGCGTAAGGTTTACGAGTAACTTTTTGTCTACGCATAAGCTTAAGTTTACGCGTAAGATACTTTCTACGCATAAGGAATCCTACGCCTAAGCTTCCTACGCATAAGATCCTACGCCTAAGCATCGTCTACTCGTAACTTCGTGTTTCTACGCCTAAGCTCTTTCTACGCATAAAGGTTTAAAAAAAAATTGTGGTTGTGGTGTGATGCTTTTATCTTCCTCCAGCCCTATGGGGGGTACCTCAACAATAATATGATCCAAAAGCCCTTTTAAGAATGGCATCATAATCATTTTGAGATATATAAAATTACCTTGGCTGTGCTGCTATCTAATCTTTCCGAATGAAATATGTAAAAGGGTTTTCCAGTATAACCGAATGAAATCAATCTGTATACAAAACCTTTTTTCCCTCAAATATAGGAACTATTATATTAGAAATCTTTTTATATAATTAATTTAATTATCCTTATTTATATCAAATCAAGTTTTTTATGAAAACGCTTTTATGGTTTTAGTTATACTTTTTAGTTTATCCAACTTAGACATTTAAATCCTTGTTTATATCAAATCATATTATTTACGTAAACGTAAATAATATGATATGTACTTGGCCAAAGGGCAATGGATATGAATATATGATATTAAACATAGTAATTAAAGAATTTTGATGAAAAATGCATGAGATACTATGTGATTTTAGAAACATGTATAAGATATAACATGAGATAAAATGTGATTTAGACTAGGTGTTAGGTCACAGGTGGTATAAACCTGAGATAAAATCTGATTTAGACTAGGTAGCATGTGATTTTGATGATAAATGCGTGAGATAAAATCTGATTTTCAAAACATGTATAAGATATAACATGAGTTAAAATCTGAATTTTGATGAAACATGCGATTGTTAGCCCTATTATGTGTTTCGATCAAATTAATTTATTAGCACTTTAGTTTATAAAGACAATTGTTACTATTTTATTTATTTCGTGTATTTGGATTGCATAGTGGGTCAAGACTTGTAAACTAAACGACCCATATGCATTTGGCAGTTATTAGTTAGTTGGCAGTTACATATCAAGAGACACAATGGTTGATAAGTAACTGCCTCTTAGTCTTGTGTCGTTTGGATAATTATAAATATGTTTTCATCCTGTTGAAAACATAATAACGATTACTATCTATATATTACTTTACTGCATACACATTCACACAAACGTAGTACCAAATGGTGAACTACAAACAAATCCTCAAATCAAGCAATGTTGGCCGAAAACCTACCAAAATTGGTATCAGAGCCATGGTGGCTCGAAATCGTGGGATAGGCCAACACTAGATCATGGTTTTTACACTGGAAGATACCTACTTAGGGAAACACCAAAATGCGTATATTAGTGGAACACAAGAAGGAAAAGTATTTCTACCAAAGGAAAGGAAATACTTGTGAAAAAGGTTCTAGAGAACGAGGCATATAATGATGCCAAGATGAAAGGAAAAGCAAGAAAGAAGCGTGAAAACAAGGAGAGAAAAGAGGTCTAGATGCTATATATGCAGACAAAGAGGGCATGCCTTTTGGGCATGTGAGAGTAGGAAGAAACTGGTTTCAATTGAATCACAACAAGACGATGATACAAACCGAAAAGTTCTTGAAGAAGAGGTGAAGTTCCCAGAAAAAGTACACGTGATTGGAGACTACATGTTGGAAGGTTCTAATCATAAAACATGGAACAAAATCTGTTCTGTGAGCAATAATTACAAATTTCATTTATGCCCTAGGAGAAAGTTATTTAAGAAAATCAAATACAAGTTCAAAGTGATTTGTAAAGAAGAATTAGAAAAGAAGTTTATATTTTTGTATGGAGTGGGCGATGCTGTGATAAATACAAATGATGGTGAAATGGTGGTACCAAACGTTCAATATACACCTGAAGTTTCGTTGAATATTTTGAGTTACGACTTGTCAGAAGAACAAGGATATATGGTGAGAATTGACGATAACAAATGCAACATCAAATATATGTTTGATGAAGAGAGGGTTGGTTTGGAGAGAACTCAAAATGAAGGCTTCTGTTAGCCATAATAGTTTTATTAGAAGTGATGGTCATTCACGTTTAGGAACTTCGTAATGTGTGTTAGATATCATGATAGAATAGTCAACGGGCTCGTGGATTGGGCTAAGCTAATTGGTTAAACTTTAGGGTATGTTAGCCGTTTGTATGCTCATATATCCCAAGCCCATCCAAGTCCAACGAAGCCCATAGGAAAGCCTTTTAGTTTTTCATGTATTCCACTATAAATACCCCTCAAATGGTTATTTGAGGGTGTGTGAAAGTGTGTGTGTGTGTGTGTGTGTTTTCCTTGAAGCAATATATAACTTATTGTTTTTTTCTCTATCTCTCTAAATACATACACGATCCATATCATTCAAGTCACCACGTTCTAACCTTCATCTTTCTTATACGCATAACATACTTGCATTTGTTATACATGTTTGTGTTGGGTTTGCTTGATAAAGTGATAAGGTATATGTGAAAAAGGGATTTACAATTGGAATCAATCGCCTAACAATGGTTTAGGAGTGTTTGTGTTGTTTTGGAGGTTTGAGTCTTGTTTATGTATAAGCTCACGTTATACATATTGGCTACGCTTAAAGCTTTAATTTTGCACTCAAAAGTTCAAGATTCTTGTGGTTTAAGGTTTATTTGGTTCTAAAGTTTGATTTTTGCAAAAGTTTGAAGCTTTACGTGTTTTCTTCATTTTAAGCTCGTTTTTGGTTCTTTGGTCATTTCTACTCGTAACGTTTCTAAGCACTTTGGGTGAAAAAGGTCAACATTTTTGGGTTATTCGAGTGTTTTTAAGGATATCTGTGCAAGAGAAATCGTTTGAATCGCTGAATTTTTTTTACGAGTAGGTCAAAACCCTAGTTCTACTCATAAGAAAGTCAACTACGCATAAGGTTCTACTCATAACTTTTTGGTGCAGATTCTTCAAGCTTAAACGGTGACTCAATGCTTCCCTCACTTGGATAAGTTTGTGGAACACTTCTGTGGAGTTTGATAGGACTCCTTGAGATCGTTTTGAGCCTTAGGGTTTAACAATAACATAGACAAACAATCATACACAGCGGAATAGAACAAAGAACTATGTTATTGACACAAGGTTTTCATCATTATCTCCCAATTATATATTGATCGAATATAACGTGTTACCTAAGCGTAATGAGGATCTAAGCCATCTCGGATCTTAGGGATATACAAAACAAACACTAACCCTAGACGTTTATAGAAACACGTCTAGGTTACACACACACCATCTACTAGACGTCTACATTGTGAAAGACTTGTATATAAAATATACACCCCATGTCCTCTTTATAAACTAGAGGATTAGGGTTTACAAGATACTACGAAGGACTAATAAGTAAATCTTCTTTTGCAAGCAAGTCCTTCCATCTTTTTGTAGATTTATTCTCTTTCTCTTTAAGCCCTTGATGTTTCATTCTTCTATTTACTTTGTCTCATCAAATCCAAGGAACCTAAAACCCAACAATCTTCCCTATTTGATGATGACAAAACAAACAAAGTCGTGTACGAACTTCCCTGAGCAAGTAGCGAAGTTAAGATGTAAACATCTCCATGAATGAAACATTCTTGTCTTCCCTTAATCCATGCTACGCCACTCCAATATATCTTCCCTTTTGTTATCAACAAATAGAGAAATTAAGCGAGAAACTTCCCTTGAGTGGTGCATGAACATAAAAGATTCTTCAAATCAGTAAGCTCCATGTAATGATCACTTGTGAAGAAAACCAAATATAACGAACTTGATGAAGAAGTAAAATCACCCAAACTTGTATCTTATGTCTTGTTTATCCACGTGACTCTGAACGTATACTAACCAATGTATAAGGAGACCGCAATCTCTTGACAATAATCACTGAGCACAATAACGTCACTCCTTAAAGTGTTTTGTCAATTCTTCGTCACAATCATTGAAGCACGAACAAGTTACCTCCAAAGTGTAACACCCACTTTGAGATATGATAAGAACACAACCCTGTGAAACTCAACTACAACATCAAATTAGTGATAATCAACTTTCTTCGTAATCAACTAATCCAATAAACCAAATATGAGCTTTTTAAATCCTTTAAGAACAAATAACCAAAACCAAACTCCTTGTGTGTGAATCAATCTCGTGTGTGTGTCGCCAAAATTCTCAAGACCAAAAACATGTACGGCTTCCCTCAATTCCAAAACCTAATCGTGAAACGAATAACGCAATAAACACCGGCGGTGGAATTGAGATAACACTAGCGATGGTTTCGAGAAAACACTAGAAGTGGTTTCGAAAAACACTAGAAGTGGTTTCGAGAAAAACACTAGAAGTGGTTGCGAAAACACTATCGATGGTTGAGAAAACACTAGAAGTGGTTGCGAAAACACTAGAAGTGGTTGCAGAAAACACTATCAGTGGTTGCAGAAAACACTAGAAGTGGTTGCAGAAAACACTAGAAGTGGTTTCGTAAAAACACTAGGAAAGCTGCTTTTATCCATGAATCATAAACATCACACAATGTATAAACAACCTCCATCAAGAATTAGAACAAGTAACATAAATTCAAGAAGTTGAATATGCATGAAAACCAAAAAAATTCGAATTTCTGAAAACCCTTCAGCAGCCAACTTCGACAATGAATAACTTTTTACTGGAAGTTCAGATCGAAAATTCCTTCGGTGAAAAGTTAGATGAATATATAGAGAACGTCCACCGAAAATTTCAGCCCGATCCAATGGTTAACGAAAAAGTTATCGCCGTTTCAAAACAGTGCTGCAGAAAGTTGCGAATTCTGCACAAATCCGATTTTCTTCAATCTTTTTCGCCAAGAAACCTTGCGAATCCCTAGGTAACGAGCTCCCCAAGCTCTGATACCAATTGTGGAGTTTGATAGGACTCCTTGAGATCGTTTTGAGCCTTAGGGTTTAACAATAACATAGACAAACAATCATACACAGCGGAATAGAACAAAGAACTATGTTATTGACACAAGGTTTTCATCATTATCTCCCAATTATATATTGATCGAGAATATAACGTGTTACCTAAGCGTAACGAGGATCTAAGCCATCTCAGATCTTAGGGATATACAAAACAAACACTAACCCTAGACGTTTATAGAAACACGTCTAGGTTACACACACACCATCTACTAGACGTCTACATTGTGAAAGACTTGTATATAAAATCTACACCCCATGTCCTCTTTATAAACTAGAGGATTAGGGTTTACAAGATACTACGAAGGACTAATAAGTAAATCTTCTTTTGCAAGCAAGTCCTTCCATCTTTTTGTAGATTTATTCTCTTTCTCTTTAAGCCCTTGATGTTTCATTCTTCTATTTACTTTGTCTCATCAAATCCAAGGAACCTAAAACCCAACAACTTCGACTTTTGGATATCCCTAACGCTGTGACAGTGTAAAGTATTTTTGGTTCTTAACCATAGTTTACGCATAAGCTAAAAGCTTACGAGTAACTCTATGCATAACTTCACAATTACGCGTAAGGTTTACGAGTAACTTTTTGTCTACGCATAAGCTTAAGGTTACGCATAAGATACTTTCTACGCATAAGGAATCCTACGCCTAAGCTTCCTACGCATAAGATCCTATGCCTAAGCATCGTCTACTCGTAACTTCGTGTTTCTACGCCTAAGCTCTTTCTACGCATAAAGGTTTTAAAAAAAAAAATTGTGGTTGTGGTGTAATGCTTTTATCTTCCTCCAGCCCTATGGGGGGTACCGCAACAATAATATGATCCAAAAGCCCTTTTAAGAAAGGCATCATAATCATTTTGAGATATATAAAATTACCTTGGCTGTGCTGCTATCTAATCTTTCCGAATGAAATCTGTAAAAGGGTTTTGCAGTATAACCGAATGAAATCAATCTGTATACAAAAACCTTTTTTCCCTCAAATATAGGAACTATTATATTAGAAATCTTTTTATATAATTAATTTAATTATCCTTATTTATATCAAATCAAGTTTTTTTTATGAAAACGCTTTTATGGTTTTTAGTTATACTTTTTAGTTTATCCAACTTAGACATTTAAATCCTTGTTTATATCAAATCATATTATTTATGTGTAAACGTAAATAATATGATATGTACTTGGCCAAAGGGCAATGGATATGAATATATGATGTTTAACATACTAATTAAAGAATTTTGATGAAACATGCGTGAGATACTATGTGATTTTAGAAACATGTATAAGATATAACATGAGATAAAATGTGATTAAGACTAGGTTTTAGGTCACAGGTGGTATAAACCTGAGATAAAATCTGATTTAGACTAGGTAGCATGTGATTTTGATGATAAATGCGTGAGATAAAATCTGATTTTCGAAACATGTATAAGATATAACATGAGATAAATCTGAATTTTGATGAAACATGCGATTGTTAGCCCTATTATGTGTTTCGATCAAATTAATTTATTAGTACTTTAGTTTATAAAGACAATTGTTACTGTTTTATTTATTTCGTGTATTTGGATTGCATAGTGGGTCAAGACTTGTAAACTAAACGACCCATATGCATTTGGCAGTTATTAGTTAGTTGGCAGTTACATATCAAGAGACACAATGGTTGATAAGTAACTGCCTCATAGTCTTGTGTCGTTTGGATAATTATAAATATGTTTTCATCCTGTTGAAAACATAATAACGATTACTATCTATATATTACTTTACTGCATACACATTCACACAAACATAGTACCAAATGGTGAATACAAACAAATCCTCAAATCAAGCTATGTTGGCCGAAAACCTACCTCAATTGGTATCAGAGCCATGGTGGCTCGAATTCGTGGGATAGGCCAACACCAGATCATGGTTTTTACACTGGAAGATACCTACTCAGGGAAACACCAAAATGCGTATATCAGTGGAGCACAAGAAGGAAAAGCATTTCTCCAAAAGGAAAGGAAATAATTGTGAAAAAGGTTCTAGAGAATGAGGCATATAATGATGCCAAGATGAAAGGAAAACAGAAAGAAGAAACTGTGAAAACAAGGAGAGAAAAGAGGTCTAGATGCTATATATGCAGAAAAAGAGGGCATTCTTTTGGGCATGTGAGAGTAGGAAGAAACTGGTTGCAATTGAATCACAACAAGATGATGATACAAACCGAAATGTTCTTGAAGAAGAGGTGAAGTTCCCAGAAAAAGTACACGTGATTGGAGACTACATGTTGGAAGGTTGTAATCATAAAACATGGAACGAAATCTGTTCTGTGAGCAATAATTACAAATTTCACTTATGCCCTAGGAGAAAGTTATTTAAGAAAATCAAATACAAGTTCAAAGTGATTTGTAAAGAAGAATTAGAAAAGAAGTTTATATTTTCGTATGGAGTAGGCGATGCTGTGATAAATACAAATGATGGTGAAATGGTGATACCAAATGTTCAATACACACCTGAAGTTTCGTTGAATATTTTGAGTTACGACTTGTTAGAAGAACAAGGATATATGGTGAGAATTAACGATAACAACTGCAACATCAAATATATGTTTGATGAAGAGAGGTTGGTTTGGAGAGAACTCAAATGAAGGCTTCATTAGCCTTAATAGTTTTATTAAGTGATGGTCATTCACGTTTAGGAACTTTGTAATGTGTGTTAGATATCATGTTAGAATAGTCAACGGGCTCGTGGATTGGGCTAAGCTAATTGGTTAAACTTTAGGGTATTTTAGCCGTTTGTATGCTCATATATCCCAAGCCCAATCCAAGTCCAACGAAGCCCATAGGAAAGCCTTTTAGGTTTTCATGTATTCCACCTATAAATACAACTCAAATGGTCATTTGAGGGGTGTGCTTGAAAGTGTGTGTGTGTGTGTGTGTGTGTGTGTGTGTGTTTTCCTTGAAGCAATATATAACTTATTGTTTTCTTCTCTCTATCTCTCTAAATACATACACGATCCATATCATTCAAGTCACCACGTTCTAACCTTCATCTTTCTTATACGCATAACATACTTCTGTTTGTTATACATGTTTGTGTTGGGTTTGCTTGATAAAGTGATAAGGTATATGTGAAAAAGGATTTACAATTGGTATCAATCGCCTAACGATGGTTTAGGAGTGTTTGTGTTTTTTTGGAGGTTTAGTCTTGTTTTGCGTATAAGCTCACGTTATACATATTATTCGATAAAGCTTTAATTTTGCACTCAAAATTCAAGATTCTTGGGTTTAAGGTTTATTTGGTGCTAAAGTTTCGCTTTTTTCAAAAGTTTGAAGCTTTACGTGTTTTCTTCATTTTTAAGCTCGTTTTGGTTCTTTGGTCATATCTACCGTAACTTTTCTAAGCACTTTGGGTGAAAAAGGTCAACATTTTGGGTTATTCGGGTCTTTTAAGGATATCGTGCAAGAGAAATCGTTTCAATCATTGAAATTTTTTACGAGTAGGTCAAAACCTAGTTCTACTCATAAGAAAGTCAACTACGCATAAGGTTCTACTCATAACTTTTGGTGCAGATTCTTGAGCTTAAGCGGTGACACGTGCTTCCCTCACTTGGATAAGTTTGTCGAACACTTGACTTTTGGATATCCCTTACTACCGTGACGATGTAAAGGATTTTGGTTCTTAACCATAGTTTACGCATAAGCTAAAAGCTTACGAGTAACTCTACGCATAACTTCACAATTACGCGTAAGGTTTACGAGTAACTTTTGTCTACGATAAGCTTAAGTTTACGCGTAAGATACTTTCTACGCATAAGGAATCCTACGCCTAAGCTTCCCACGCATAAGATCCTACGCCTAAGCATCGCTCACTCGTAACCCGTGTTTCTACGCCTAAGCTCTTTCTACGCATAAAGGTTTAAAAAAAAATTGTGGTTGTGGTGTGATGCTTTTATCTTCCTCCAGCCCTATGGGGGGTACCTCAACAATAATATGTTCCAAAAGCCCTTTTAAGAATGGCATCATAATCATTTTGAGATATATAAAATTACCTTGGCTGTGCTGCTATCTAATCTTTCCGAATGAAATATGTAAAAGGGTTTTCCAGTATAACCGAATGAAATCAATCTGTATACAAAAACCTATTTTTCCCTCAAATATAGGAACTATTATATTAGAAATCTTTTTATATAATTAATTTAATTATCTTTATTTATATCAAATCAAGTTTTTTTTTATGAAAACGCTTTTATGGTTTTAGTTATACTTTTTAGTTTATCCAACTTAGACATTTAAATCCTTGTTTATATCAAATCATATTATTTACGTAAACGTAAATAATATGATATGTATGCCAAAGGGCAATGGATATGAATATATGATATTAAACATAGTAATTAAAGAATTTTGATGAAACATGCGTGAGATACTATGTGATTTTAGAAACATGTATAAGATATAACATGAGATAAAATGTGATTTAGACTAGGTGTTAGGTCACATGTGGTATAAACCTGAGATAAAATCTGATTTAGACTAGGTAGCATGTGATTTTGATGATAAATGCGTGAGATAAAATCTGATTTTCGAAACATGTATAAGATATAACATGAGTTAAAATCTGAATTTTGATGAAACATGCGATTGTTAGCCTTATTATGTGTTTCGATCAAATTAATTTATTAGCACTTTAGTTTATAAAGACAATTGTTACTATTTTATTTATTTCGTGTATTTGGATTGCATAGTGGGTCAAGACTTGTAAACTAAACGACCCATATGCATTTGGCAGTTATTAGTTAGTTGGCAGTTACATATCAAGAGACACAATGGTTGATAAGTAACTGCCTCATAGTCTTGTGTCGTTTGGATAATTATAAATATGTTTTCATCCTGTTGAAAACATAATAACGATTACTATCTATATATTACTTTACTGCAAACACATTCATACAAACGTAGTACCAAATGGTGAACTACAAACAAATCCTCAAATCAAGCAATGTTGGCCGAAAACCTACCAAAATTGGTATCAGAGCCATGGTGGCTCGAAATCGTGGGATAGGCCAACACCAGATCATGGTTTTTACACTGGAAGATACCTACTCAGGGAAACACCAAAATGCGTATATTAGTGGAACACAAGAAGGAAAAGTATTTCTACCAATGGAAAGGAAATACTTGTGAAAAAGGTTCTAGAAACGAGGCATATAATGATGCCAAGATGAAAGGAAAAAGAAGAAAAGCGTGAAAACAAGGAGAGAAAAGAGGTCTAGATGCTATATATGCAGACAAAGAGGGCATGCCTTTTGGGCATGTGAGAGTAGGAAGAAACTGGTTTCAATTGAATCACAACAAGATGATGATACAAACCGAAAAGTTCTTGAAGAAGAGGTGAAGTTCCTAGAAAAAGTACACGTGATTGGAGACTACATGTTGGAAGGTTCTAATCATAAAACATGGAACGAAATCTGTTCTGTGAGCAATAATTACAAATTTCATTTATGCCCTAAGAGAAAGTTATTTAAGAAAATCAAATACAAGTTCAAAGTGATTTGTAAAGAAGAATTAGAAAAGAAGTTTATATTTTCATATGGAGTGGGCGATGCTGTGATAAATACAAATGATGGTGAAATGGTGGTACCAAACGTTCAATATACACCTGAAGTTTCGTTGAATATTTTGATTTACGACTTGTCAGAAGAACAAGGATATATGGTGAGAATTGACGATAACAAATGCAACATCAAATATATGTTTGATGAAGAGAGGGTTGGTTTGGAGAGAACTCAAAATGAAGGCTTCTGTTAGCCATAATAGTTTTATTAGAAGTGATGGTCATTCACGTTTAGGAACTTCGTAATGCGTGTTAGATATCATGATAGAATAGTCAACGGGCTCGTGGATTGGGCTAAGCTAATTGGTTAAACTTTAGGGTATGTTAGCCGTTTGTATGCTCATATATCCCAAGCCCATCCAAGTCCAACGAAGCCCATAGGAAAGCCTTTTAGTTTTTCATGTATTCCACCTATAAATACCCATCAAATGGTTATTTGAGGGGTGTGCTTGAAAGTGTGTGTGTGTGTGTGTGTGTTTTCCTTGAAGCAATATATAACTTATTGTTTTCTTCTCTCTATCTCTCTAAATACATACACGATCCATATCATTCAAGTCACCACGTTCTAACCTTCATCTTTCTTATACGCATAACATACTTCTGTTTGTTATACATGTTTGTGTTGGGTTTGCTTGATAAAGTGATAAGGTATATGTGAAAAAGGGATTTACAATTGGTATCAATCGCTAACAATGGTTTAGGAGTGTTTGTGTTGTTTTGGAGGTTTGGTCTTGTTTGCAGATAAGCTCACGTTATACATATTGGCTACGCTTAAAGCTTTAATTTTGCACTAAAAATTCAAGATTCTTGTGGTTTAAGGTTTATTTGGTGCTAAAGTTTGCTTTTTGCAAAAGTTTGAAGCTTTACGTGTTTTTCTTCATTTTAAGCTCGTTTTGGTTCTTTGGTCATTTCTACTCGTAACTTTTCTAAGCACTTTGGGTGAAAAAGGTCAACATTTTTGGGTTATTCGAGTGTTTTTAAGGATATTTGTGCAAGAGAAATCATTTGAATCGCTGAAAATTTTTTACGAGTAGGTCAAAACCCTAGTTCTACTCATAAGAAAGTCAACTACGCATAAGGTTCTACTCATAAATTTTTGGTGCAGATTCTTCGAGCTTAAACGGTGACTCAGTGCTTCCTCACTTGGATAAGTTTTGGAACACTTTGACTTTTGGATATCCCTTACCGTGACGGTGTAAAGGATTTTGGTTCTTAACCATAGTTTACGATAAGCTAAAAGCTTCGAGTAACTCACGCATAACTTCACAATTACGCGTATGTTTTACGAGTAACTTTTTATCTCACGCTTGCTTAAGGTTACGCAGAAGATACTTTCTACGCATAAGGAATCATACGCCTAAGCTTCCCACGATAAGATCCCACGCCTAAGCATCTTCTACTCAGAACTCGTGTTTCTATGCCTAAGCTCTTTCTACGCATAAAGGTTTAAAAAAAAAAAAAAAAAATTGTGGTTGTGGTGTGATGCTTTTATCTTCTTCCAGCCCTATGGGGGGTATCACAACAATAATATGATCCAAAAGCCCTTTTAAGAATGGCATCAAAATCATTTTGAGATATGTAAAGTTACCTTGGCTGTGCTGCTATCTAATCTTTCCGAATGAAATATGTAAAAGGGTTTTGCAGTATAACCGAATGAAATCAATCTGTATACAAAAACCTTTTTTTACCTCAAATATAGGAACTATTATATTAGAAATCTTCTTATATAATTAATTTAATTATCCTTATTTATATCAAATCAAGTTTTTTTTTTATGAAAACGCTTTTATGGTTTTTAGTTATACTTTTTAGTTTATCCAACTTAGACATTTAAATCCTTGTTTATATCAAATCATATTATTTACGTATAAACGTAAATAATATGATCTGTACTTGGCCAAAGGGCAATGGATATGAATATATGATATTAAACATAGTAATTAAAGAATTTTGATGAAACATGCGTGAGATACTATGTGAGTTTAGAAACATGTATAAGATATAACATGAGATAAAATGTGATTTAGACTAGGTGTTAGGTCACAGGTGGTATAAACCTGAGATAAAATCTGATTTAGACTAGGTAGCATGTGATTTTGATGATAAATGCATGAGGTAAAATCTGATTTTCGAAACATGTATAAGATATAACATGAGATAAAATCTGAATTTTGATTAAACATGCGATTGTTAGCCCTATTATGTGTTTCGATCAAATTAATTTATTAGTACTTTATTTTATAAAGACAATTGTTACTGTTTTATTTATTTCGTGTATTTGGATTGCATAGTGGGTCAAGACTTGTAAACTAAACGACCCATATGCATTTGGCAGTTATTAGTTAGTTGGCAGTTACATATCAAGAGACACAATGGTTGATAAGTAACTGCCTCATAGTCTTGTGTCGTTTGGATAATTATAAATATGTTTTCATCCTGTTGAAAACATAATAACGATTACTATCTATATATTACTTTCTCCGCATAAACATTCACACAAACATAGTACCAAATGGTGAACTACAAACAAATCCTCAAATCAAGCTATGTTGGCGAAAACCTACCACATTGGTATCGAGCCATGGTGGCTCGAATTCGTGGGATAGCCAACACCGGATCATGGTTTTACATCGGAAGATACCTACTGTGGAAACACAAAATGCGTATATCGGTGGAACACAAGAAGGAAAAGTATTTCTCCAAAAGGAAAGGAAATACTTGTGAAAAGGTTCTAGAGAACGAGGCATATAATGATGCCAAGATGAAAGGAAAAAGTAAAGAAGAAACTGTGAAAACAAAGGGAGAAAAGAGGTCTAGATGCTATATATGCAGACAAAGAGGGCATGCCTTTTGGGCATGTGAGAGTAGGAAGAAACTGGTTGCAATTGAATCACAACAAGATGATGATACAAACCGAAAAGTTCTTGAAGAAGAGGTGAAGTTCCCAGAAAAAGTACACGTGATTGGAGACTACATGTTGGAAGGTTCTAATCATAAAACATGGAACGAAATCTGTTCTGTGAGCAATAATTACAAATTTCATTTATGCATGATGAGTGTGTAAATACTCATCATTTTTGTTCTTTCTGCACTGCAAAACCAGTCAAAAACACTTTAAAAAGTCTCAAAAAGACAGAAAAAATATTTAGACTGTGTTTTATTCAATAATTGTAAAAATCTGGTCCCTGGTTATTCAAAACTTGTAATTTTTCATAAAAAGCCCTCAGGAATTTTTTAAGTTGTCAAATCTAGCCTTATAAAGTTCAGTATTGCAAAATGGCAACTTTAGTCCCTGAAGTTTCAAAGATTGACATAATTTACCCCTGGACATTTTAAATGGGAAAATTAATATTTTTTGGTCCTTTGGTAATTTAAACTTGTCAAAAAAATGGTCCTTGTGTATTAATCCTAAAAACCAAACCGGACCTTATTTAACCCAAGCCCAAAAACGTAAAAACCCAACACCTTAACCAAACCCGCCACTTGTTTTCCCTCCTTTCCTCCAATACCACCTTCCTTTTTCACCCACCCTCTGCAAAACCACCCACGCTCCAACCTCCATCATCATCACCCCTCACCTTAGCCCTTCCACCTCACCTAACCAAACAAGATGCATTAAATGCTTCCCCTCCCGTGCACTCAATCAAGTCCTTTTGGCAAGAGTATTTTAGCGCCAAAAATCCATCAACGGCTATAAATGAAGTCCACTCATCCAACGATCAAGATTGTTGATGGGAAATATTCAGAAACAAGTGGGAAGTCTTTTTGAGCATATAAAAGGGGCAGAAGCAAAAGAAAGAAGAAGTTAGTTAGTGAGTTAGTTTTTTAGTTTAATATATAGTTTATCACTTAGTGTAATTTTAATCGTATGTGTATTTTTCTTATTCCTTAATGCAACTTTAAGCTTAAAAAACTTTGTACTCAGTGTTTCTATTGTATCTTAACTCTTTTCAAGTAATCAATTTCATATTTTCAAGTTCAATTCAGTCTTACGCAAATTTGAATTTTAAATTTCCAGGCTTATGTTAATGTTGTTTGTAGTTGTTATTATGGACTGAATAAGCTCATATAAGCTCCTAGATAGCCTAATATAGCTATTAGAAACCTTAAAATTCTGTTTAGTATTAAAAAACAAAAACACCAAAAATACAAAAATATAGTGTAAAAATAAAAATCACAAGACAAAGAAGAAGAAGCAAAGAGCATGGTGAAATGAAGATGGTTCTGGGTTAGTGAACCTGTGGAGGTTCTATAGAAAATATTTCTTGATCTTAGTTCTTGGTTCTAAGCTGGATTGCATTTGTAAGCCTATCTGACAATTTTTGTATTTTACTAAGTTCTTGTGTTTTATGTTTTAATCTTTTTGATTCAGTGTTTGTGATAAGTAGATAAGTGGTAATAGAGTTTAAAATCATTAGCTTGTTCATTAGATTTCAAAGCTGCAAGAAAAGTTCAGTTTCACAGTTAAAATAGCATATTTATCATTTCTGCTGATGCTTGGCCATTTCTGCTGATGCTATATATGTTGTTGTTTTGTGTTCTTATGATCCTGTTAAATGATAACATGAAGGTCGAAATCAGTGTTGAGGTCTAATTTAGTAAGTTGCTTTGAAAATAAAAAGTTAGTGTTACATCAGTGGTGTTTGGTTTGTACTGTGTTCATTGTGACAATAGGTGTTATTGTTGATAACTTTGGTTTGCATGTATCACTTAAGGTCTATTTAGCTTAGAGCAAACATAAAATACACACCTTGTTTGTTAGAAAGTCAAAATAGCTTTTAATCTTCATCTGCTAGTTCACTGTTAGGATTTTGGAGTGCAATTTTCATCACAGTTGTTCATTACTTGGTGATCTAGCTTAATTTCATCTCATTATAGCTTAATATAACATTATCAGTTGGAAAACCTAGATTAAAGTTCACATAAGTCAACTTATCAGTGATTCTGCTGAAGTGCATTTGATTCTGCTAAAGTGTTGTTTTGATTTCTGCTGAAATGTTATCTTGATTTCTGCTGAAGTGCTTATTCATGATTCTGTTGATTCTTCTGAGTCTGCTGATTTGCATCTGATTCTGCTGATTCAGTATTTTGGATTCTGCTGATTTGCTTATTATAGCTTCTTAGTATGTTTCTTTACATGTTTTAGCTTATTTTCCAGTATGCTTAAGTTGTTTACAGCTTAATTTGTCCTCAGCAATCATTCTACGTCTGAATGTTTTAACACCATTCAACCTCCGTGGGACTTAAGGACCCGGGGAAACACTAAACTCCTCTGGATTTAACTGCATTTCGCTCTGAGCTGCTTGACTTTTATGGTTGACCATTCACAAGTGGTTGACTAATAAAAGATAGACCGTTTGGAGCGGGACCAATGCCCTAGGAGAAAGTTATTTAAGAAAATCAAATACAAGTTCAAAGTGATTTGTAAAGAAGAATTAGAAAAGAAGTTTATATTTTCGTATGGAGTGGGCGATGCTGTGATAAATACAAATGATGGTGAAATGGTGATACCAAACGTTCAATATACACCTGAAGTTTCGTTGAATATTTTGAGTTACGACTTGTTAGAAGAACAAGGATATATGGTGAGAATTGACGATAAAAAATGCAACATCAAATATATGTTTGATGAAGAGAGGGTTGGTTTGGAGAGAACTCAAAATGAAGGCTTCTGTTAGCCTTAATAGTTTTATTAGAAGTGATGGTCATTTACGTTTAGGAACTTTGTAATATGTGTTAGATATCATGATAGAATAGTCAACGGGCTCGTGGATTGGGCTAAGCTAATTGGTTAAACTTTAGGGTATGTTAGCCGTTTGTGTGCTCATATATCCCAAGCCCAATCCAAGTCCAACGAAGACAATTGTTACTGTTTTATTTATTTCGTGTATTTGGATTGCATAGTTGTGACAAATCGTAATTTCAAGTCATTTTACAAACTTTGAAAATTTTACTATTCATCACGGGAATTTACTATTCACAAATTACTATTCATCATTTTACTATTCATCGTTTTTGAAGTCGATATGCTATTATGAGCACGTATTTCAAAATTTTACTATTCACGAAACACTATTAATTCACGGAGAAAAACACTATTAATGCTTCACTATTTCATCGTTTAACGTAAACTAGGTTTACGAGTATCAAAATTCGCGTAACCTTATTGGTTTAGCTGCGAATTCATGATCATATCATCAAGGACATTTCATATAGACTAGGTTTAGACTACATATCATTTGCATCATTATCATCATATTAGCTCATGCATGGATTTGCATTTTTCATTAAAACGCGTAATTTTCATATTAAATAAACGCTATCGCGTAATTAATTATTTTGAACATTTGATCTGGCACTTCCAAAAATTATTCCGATATATTTTTATACTCATATTAAGATTATAAAAATATTATTATTAGTTTACCCGGTGTTTTAAATTTATTTTGTATATAAATTGTTATATTTATATAATTACTTACGGTTTTCGTAAATACTACACGATAATTATTATTTCACTCAATTTTTGTAGGAAATGTATTTTATAATTTTATGACTTCAATATATTTTGTTTTGATTTGTTAAAATTTATTTTAGCTAACGCTACCCTAAAAGCTCAAATAAATACACAAGTTACTAATATTTCTTAACAAATTATACTTCTATTTATACCCACAATTACTTAACTAAATTAAATCACATATGGTCTTTTTTTTTCTTGAGGGTGTCGACCAAACCATATGACTCACACTTAAATTGCAAAATATCTAATAACTTATGTTCATTTTATACTAAAAACTTCACATAATATCTTTCATTTTCACAAAGTGTTAAAGACCAAACTCATCTCTTTCTCTTTTCTCCATATGACCAGCCACCATAGAAGCTCCAAGAGGAAACCATAAAAATTTTTCTATTCAAGTTCAAAACAATCTAGACACACTCTTGAGTAAGGTTTTGAAATAAAAACCTAAGGTGTTTAGGATTAAACCTTTGTTCACTTCACCTCATCAAGTCACTAGTCGAGGTTAGAGATTCACGCTACATTTCAGTGTACTCACTTTTGTCTTTGCATCATTTCATCAAGTGAGTTTCCATAGCCCCATTTTCAATTGTTTTAATGCTTTTATTAAACTCTTTGGGGGAGATACATGCTCAACAACTTTTATGACATTCATGACTATTTGCAAACTATATGTTTAACTGAAATGAATGTTTAGTTATACGAAGTAACAATATTGCCATACTTAGAATTTCTATATTATAATCATTGAACTGATGGTCTTGGTATAATCATTGAACTGATGGTCTTGGTATAATCATTGAACTGATGGTCTTGGTATAATCATTGAACTGATGGTCCTGGTACAATCATGAACTAATGGTCTTGGAATTATTTGAAACAACTCTCATATGTGTTATATCAATTGAATATTGATAGAGTAAGTAATATACTATTATGTGAATTCATTTGACATCATGCGCTTGAACATAAACTTTACACATTTTGGCAGTGGGTTGTGAACACACAGGTTGCAAGTTTTGTATGGGCGGAACTTGGAACTGAGTGGATTTACAATGCCTTTGCTGCATAAACGATTTTGAAAGGCTTTACATTTCAACACAATCTCTATGAACTCACTCAACCTTTGTGTTGACACTTTTAGCATGTTTTATCTCAGGTATCTAAGGCATACACTTCATGGCATGCATGTGGACTTATCATAGAGTCGTGGTGACGACGTCTCACTCAGGTTTATGCACTTTAAACATCGTTTGAATTGTAACAAATTTATTTTCGTACATATTGACTATCATTTGGGACCTATACTTTGTAAACTCGATTGTTTTATTAAATCAAACGATGTGTTTTCCAAACAACACTTTAGGTCGTTCAATATAATTGTGATTGTGATGCTATGATCAACAACCCCGTGAATTCCATTCCACCGCAAAGCAGTAATTTGGGGTGTGTGAGTTGGCATCGAGCTTGATTATAGAGAACTAGGTTGCATCATTGACCCTAGACTATAACTACATCATCATAGCATCTCATCATATCATTATAAGTACATACTCATTATACATGCGGTTTATGACTTAACACCAAAAATCATATGAGTCGATTAGTCCAAGCATTGCATAGTTACTCTAAATTATACATAGCACGATCACCTATGTCTAATTCGGGAAGAATCATGCAATGAAGGGAGTAATGAGGCTTATATATGTAAGCAATTTATGACCGAGCCAAATTTTCAAAGACTAGTTACTCAAACCGATTTAGCCTAATCTCATGGCAGTTCTTGTTTGATGAGTTGTGAGATTAAGTAAAATCGGTTACCTAAAAGTCTTTTGAGGGTTTTGCTCGAGAATGGGAAGTCTTGCCTCATCAAACCCTAAACCGGAGAGATCAACACGAACATAATTCGGGGACTGGATTCCTTTTTGGGTGGGCGAATGTGACAAATCGTAATTTCAAGTCATTTTACAAACTTTGAAAATTTTACTATTCATCTCAGGAATTTACTATTCACAAATTACTATTCATCATTTTTGAAGTCGATATGATATTATGAGCACGTATTTCAAAATTTTACTATTCACGAAACACTATTCATTCCTGGAGAAAAACACTATTAATGCTTCACTATTTCATCGTTTAACGTAAACTAGGTTTACGAGTATCAAAATTCGCGTAACCTTATTGCTTTAGCTGCGAATTCATGATCATATCATCAAGGACATTTCATATAGACTAGGTTTAGTCTACATATCATTTGCATCATTATCATCATATTAGCTCATGCATGGATTTGCATTTTTCATTAAAACGCGTAATTTTCATATTAAATAAACGCTATCGCGTAATTAATTATTTTGAACATTTGATCCGGCACTTCAAAAAATTATTCCTATATATTTTTATACTCATATTAAGATTATAAAATTATTATTATTAGTTTACCCGGTGTTTTAAATTTATTTTGTATATAAATTGTTATATTTATATAATTACGACGGTTTTCGTAAATACTACACAATAATTATTATTTCACTCAATTTTTGTAGGAAATGTATTTTTATAATTTTTATGACTTCAATATATTTTGTTTTGATTCGTTAAAATTTATTTTTAGCTAACGCTACCCTAAAAGCTCAAATAAATACACAAGTTACTAATATTTCTTAACAAATTATACTTCTATTTATACCCACAATTACTTAACTAAATTAAATCACATATGGTCTTTTTTTTTCTTGAGGGTGTCGACCAAACCATATGACTCACACTTAAATTGCAAAATATCTAATAACTTATGTTCATTTTATACTAAAAACTTCACATAATATCTTTCATTTTCACAAAGTGTTAAAGACCAAACTCATCTCTTTCTCTTTTTTCCATATGACCGGCCACCATAGAAGCTCCAAGAGGAAACCATAAAAATTTTGCTAGTCAAGTTCAAAACAATCTAGACACACTCTTGAGTAAGGTTTTGAAATAAAAACCTAAGGTGTTTAGGATTAAACCTTTGTTCACTTCACCTCATCAAGTCACTAGTCGAGGTCAGAGATTCACGCTACATTTCAGTGTACTCACTTTTGTCTTTGCATCATTTCATCAAGTGAGTTTCCATAGCCCCATTTTCAATTGTTTTAATGCTTTTATTAAACTCTTTGGGGGAGATACATGCTCAACAACTTTTATGACATTCATGACTATTTGCAAACTATATGTTTAACTGAAATGAATGTTTAGTTATACGAAGTAACATTATTGCCATACTTAGAATTTATATATTAAAATCATTGAACTGATGGTCTTGGTATAATCATTGAACTGATGGTCTTGGTATAATCTTTGAACTGATGGTCTTGGTATAATCATTGAACTGATGGTCCTGGTACAATCATGAACTAATGGTCTTGGAATTACTTGAAACAACTCTCATATGTGTTATATCAATTGAATATTGATAGAGTAAGTAATATACTATTATGTGAATTCATTTGACATCATGCGCATGAACATAAACTTTACACATTTTGGCAGTGGGTTGTGAACACACATGTTGCAAGTTTTGTATGGGTGAACTTGGGCGAGTGGATTTACAATGCCTTTCTTTGCATAAACGATTTTGAAAGGCTTTACATTTCAACACAAACTCTATGAACTCACTCAACCTTTGTGTTGACACTTTTAGCATGTTTTATCTCAGGTATCTAAGGCATACACTTCATGGCATGCATGTGGACTTATCATAGAGTCGTGGTGACGACGCGTCTCACTTGGGTTTTATGCACTTTAAACATCGTTTGAATTGTAACAAATTTATTTTCGTACATATTGACTATCATTTGGGACCTATACTTTGTAAACTCTGATTGTTTTATTAAATCAAACGATGTGTTTTCCAAACGACACTTTAGGTCGTTCAATATAACTGTGATTGTGATGCTATGACAGTCAACCCCCAGGAATTCCATTCAGCTGCAAAACAGGTAATTTTGGGGTGTGACAATAGTGGGTCAAGACTTGTAAACCAAATGACCCATATGCATTTGGCAGTTATTAGTTAGTTGGCAGTTACATATCAAGAGACACAATGGTTGATAAGTAACTGCCTCATAGTCTTGTGTCGTTTGGATAATTATAAATATGTTTTCATCCTGTTGAAAACATAATAACGATTACTATCTATATATTACTTTACTGCATACACATTCACACAAACGTAGTACCAAATGGTGCACTACAAACAAATCCTCAAATCAAGCTATGTTGGCCGAAAACCTACCACAATTGGTATCAGAGCCATGGTGGCTCGAATTCGTGGGATAGGCCAACACCAGATCATGGTTTTTACACTGGAAGATACCTACTCAGGGAAACATCAAAATGCGTATATTAGTGGAACACAAGAAGGAAAAGTATTTCTCCCAAAGGAAAGGAAATACTTGTGAAAAAGGTTCTAGAGAATGAGGCATATAATGATGCCAAGATGAAAGGAAAACATAAAGAATAAACTGTGAAAACAAGGAGAGAAAAGTTGTCTAGATGCTATATATGCAGACAAAGAGGGCATGCCTTTTGGGCATGTGAGAGTAGGAAGAAATTGGTTGCAATTGAATCACAACAAGATGATGATACAAACCGAAAAGCTCTTGAAGAAGAGGTGACGTTCCCAGAAAAAGTACACGTGATTGGAGACTACATGTTGGAAGGTTCTAATCATAAAACATGGAACGAAATACATTACGTGAGCAATAATTACAAATTTCATTTATGCCACAGGAGAAAGTTATTTAAGAAAATCAAATACAAGTTCAAAGTGATTTGTAAAGAAGAATTAGAAAAGAAGTTTATATTTTCGTATGGAGTGGGCGATGCTGTGATAAATACAAATGATGGTGAAATGGTGATACCAAACGTTCAATATACACCTGAAGTTTCGTTGAATATTTTGAGTTACGACTTGTTAGAAGAACAAGGATATATGGTGAGAATTGACGATAACAAATGCAACATCAAATATATGTTTGATGAAGAGAGGGTTGGTTTGGAGAGAACTCAAAATGAAGGCTTCTGTTAGCCTTAATAGTTTTATTAGAAGTGATGGTCATTCACGTTTAGGAACTTTGTAATGTGTGTTAGATATCATGATAGAATAGTCAACGGGCTCGTGGATTGGGCTAAACTAATTGGTTAAACTTTAGGGTAGGTTAGCCGTTTGTATGCTCATATATCCCAAGCCCAATCCAAGTCCAACGAAGCCCATAGGAAAGCCTTTTAGGTTTTCATGTATTCCACCTATAAATACCCCTCAAATGGTCATTTGAGGGGTATGCTTGAAAGAGTGTGTGTGTGTGTGTTTTCCTTGAAGCAATATATAACTTATTGAATTCTTCTCTCTATCTCTCTAAATACATACACAATCCATATCATTCAAGTCACCACCTTCTAACCTTCATCTTTCTTATACGCATAACATACTTCTGTTTGTTATACATGTTTGTGTTGGGTTTGCTTGATAAAGTGATAAGGTATATGTGAAAAAAGGGGATTTACAATTGGTATCAATCGCCTAACAATGGTTTAGGAGTGTTTTTGTTTGTTTTGGAGGTTTGGTCTTGTTTGCGTATAAGCTCACGTTATACATATTAGCTACGCTTAAAGCTTTAATTTTGCACTCAAAATTCAAGATTCTTGTGGTTTAAGGTTTATTTGGTGCTAAAGTTTTAGTTTTTGCAAAAGTTTGAAGCTTTACGTGTTTTTCTTCATTTTAAGCTCGTTTTTGGTTCTTTGGTCATTTCTACTCGTAACTTTTCTAAGCACTTTGGGTGAAAAGGTCAACATTTTTGGGTTATTCGAGTGTTTTAAGGATATCTGCAAGAGAAATCGTTTGAATCGTTGAAATTTTTTTACGAGTAGGTCAAAACCCTAGTTCTACTCATAAGAAAGTCAACTACGCATAAGGTTCTACTAATAACTTTTGGTGCAAATTCTTGAGCTTAAGCGGTGACTCGGTGCTTCCTCACTTGGATAAGTTTGTGGAACACTTGACTTTTGGATATCCCTTACCGTGATGGTGTAAAGGATTTTGGTTCTTAACCATAGTTTACGCATAAGCTAAAAACTTACGAGTAACTCTACGCATAACTTCACAATTACGCGTAAGGTTTACGAGTAACTTTTTGTCTATGTATAAGCTTAAGGTTACGCGTAAGATACTTTCTACGCATAAGGAATCCTACGCCTAAGCTTCCTACGCATAAGATCCTACGCCTAAGCATCGTCTACTCGTAACTTCGTGTTTCTACGCCTAAGCTCCTTCTACGCATAAAGGTTTTAAAAAAAATAATAAAATAAAAATTTGTGGTTGTGGTGTGATGCTTTTAACTTCCTCCAGCCCTATGGGGGGTACCGCAACAATAATATGATCCAAAAGCCCTTTTAAGAATGGCATCATAATCATTTTGAGATATATAAAATTACCTTCGCTGTGCTGCTATCTAATCTTTCCGAATGAAATCTTTAAAATGGTTTTGTAGTATAACTGAATGAAATCAATCTGTATACAAAAACCTTTTTTTCCTCAAATATAGGAACTATTATATTAGAAATCTTTTTATATAATTAATTTAATTATCCTTATTTATATCAAATCATGTTTTTTTATGAAAATGCTTTTACGGTTTTTAGTTATACTTTTTAGTTTATCCAACTTAGACATTTAAATCCTTGTTTATATCAAATCATATTATTTACGTGTAAACGTAAATAATGTGATATGTACTTGGCCAAAGGGCAATGGATATGAATATATGATATTAAACATAGTAATTAAAGAATTTTGATGAAACATGCGTGAGATACTATGTGATTTTAAAAACATGTATAAGATATAACATGAGATAAAATGTGATTTAGACTAGGTGTTAGGTCACAGGTGGTACAAACCTAAGAAAAAATCTGATTTAGACTAGGTAGCATTTGATTTTGATGATAAATGCGTGAGATAAAATATGATTTTCGAAACATGTATAAGATATAACATGAAATAAAATCTGAATTTTGATGAAACTTGCGATTGTTAGCCCTATTATGTGTTTCGATCAAATTAGTTTATTAGTACTTTAGTTTATAAAGACAATTGTTACTGTTTTATTTATTTCGTGTATTTGGATTGCATAGTGGGTCAAGACTTGTAAACTAAATGACCCATATGCATTTGGCAGTTATGTTAGTTGACAATTACATATCAAGAGACACAATGGTTGATAAGTAACTGCCTCATAGTCTTGTGTCGTTTGGATAATTATAAATATGTTTTCATCCTGTTGAAAACATAATAACGATTACTATCTATATATTACTTTACTGCATACACATTCACACAAACGAAGTACCAAATGGTGAACTACAAACAAATCCTCAAATCAAGCTATGTTGGCCGAAAACCTACCACAATTGGTATAAGAGCCATGGTGGCTCGAATTCGTGGGATAGGCCAACACCAGATCATGGTTTTTACACTGGAAGATACCTACTCAAGGAAACACCAAAATGCGTATATCAGTAGAACACAAGAAGGAAAAGTATTTCTCCCAAAGGAAAGGAAATACTTGTGAAAAAGGTTCTAGAGAACGAGGCATATAATGATGCCAAGATGAAAGGAAAATAGAAAGAAGAAACTGTGAAAACAAGGAGAGAAAAGAGGTCTAGATGCTTTATATGCAGACAAAGAGGGCATGCCTTTTGGGCATGTGAGAGTAGGAAGAAACTAGTTGCAATTGAATCACAACAAGATGATGATACAAACCGAAAAGTTCTTGAAGAAGAGGTGAAGTTCCCAGAAAAAGTACACGTGATTGGAGACTACATGTTGGAAGGTTCTAATCATAAAACATGGAACAAAATCTGTTCTGTGAGCAATAATTACAAATTTCATTTATGCCCTAGGAGAAAGTTATTTAAGAAAATCAAATACAAGTTCAAAGTGATTTGTAAAGAAGTATTAGAAAAGAAGTTTATATTTTCGTATGGAGTGGGCGATGCTGTGATAAATACAAATGATGGTGAAATGGTGATACCAAACGTTCAATATACACCTACAGTTTCGTTGAATATTTTGAGTTACGACTTGTTAGAAGAACAAGTATATATGGTGAGAATTGACGATAACAAATGCAAAATCAAATATATGTTTGATGAAGAAAGGGTTGGTTTGGACAGAACTCAAAATGAAGGCTTCTATTAGCCTTAATAGTTTTATTAGAAGTGATGGTCATTCACGTTTAGGAACTTTGTAATGTGTGTTAGATGTCATGATAGAATAGTCAACGGGCTCGTGGATTGGGCTAAGCTAATTGGTTAAACTTTAGGGTATGTTAGCCGTTTGTATGCTCATATATCCCAAGCCCAATCCAAGTCCAACGAAGCCCATAGGAAAGCCTTTTAGGTTTTCATGTATTCCACCTATAAATATCCCTCAAATGGTCATTTGAGGGGTGTGCTTGAAAGTGTGTGTGTATGTGTGTTTTCCTTGAAGCAATATATAACTTATTGTTTTCTTCTCTCTATCTCTCTAAATACATACACGATCCATATCATTCAAGTCACCACGTTCTAACCTTCATCTTTCTTATCGCATAACATACTTATTTGTTATACATGTTTGTGTTAGGTTTGCTTGATAAAGTGATAAGGTATATGTGAAAAAGGGATTTACAATTGGTATCAATCGCCTAACAATGGTTTAGGAGTGTTTGTGTTTGTTTTGGAGGTTTAGTCTTGTTTGCGTATAAGCTCACGTTATACATCACGGGCTACGCTTAAAGCTTTAATTTTGCACTCAAAATTCAAGATTCTTGTGGTTTAAGGTTTATTCGGTGCTAAAGTTTCGAGTTTTTGCAAAAGTTTGAAGCTTTACGTGTTTTCTTCATTTTAAGCTCGTTTTGGTTCTTTGGTCATTTCTACTCGTAACTTTTCTAAGCACTTTGGGTGAAAAGGTCAACATTTTTGGGTTATTCGAGTGTTTTAAGTATATCTGCAAGAGAAATCGTTTGAATCATTGAAATTTTTACGAGTAGGTCAAACCGTAGTTCTACTCATAAGAAAGTCAACTACGCATAAGGTTCTACTCATAACTTTTGGTGCGATTCTTCGAGCTTAAGCGGTGACTCGGTGCTTCCTCACTTGGATAAGTTTGTGGAACACTTGACTTTTGGATATCCTTTCTGTTTGTGATAGTGTAAAGGATTTTGGTTCTTAACCATAGTTTACGCATAAGCTAAAAGCTTACGAGTAACTCTACGCATAACTTCACAATTACGCGTAAGGTTTACGAGTAACTTTTTGTCTACGCATAAGCTTAAGGTTACGCGTAAGATACTTTCTACGCATAAGGAATCCTACGCCTAAGCTTCCTACGCATAAGATCCTACGCCTAAGCATCGTCGACTCGTAACTTCGTGTTTCTATGCCTAAGCTCTTTCTACGCATAAAGGTTTAAAAAAAATAAATAAATAAATAAAAAATAAAAAAATTGTGGTTGTGGTGTGATGCTTTTATCTTCCTCCAGCCCTATGGGGGGTACCGCAACAATAATATGATCCAAAAGCCCTTTTAAGAATGGCATCATAATCATTTTGAGATATATAAAATTACCTTAGGCATGTCGCTATCTAATCTTTCCGAATGAAATCTGTAAAAGGGTTTTGCAATTATAACCGAATGAAATCAATCTGTATAAAAAACCTTTTTTTCCCTCAAATATAGGAACTATTATATTAGAAATCTTTTTATATAATTAATTTAATTATCCTTATTTATATGAAATCAAGTTTTTTTTATGAAAACGCTTTTATGGTTTTTAGTTATACTTTTTAGTTTATCCAACTTGGCATTTAAATCCTTGTTTATATCAAATCATATTATTTACGTGTAAACGTAAATAATATGATATGTACTTGGCCAAAGGGCAATGGATATGAATATATGATATTAAACATAGTAATTAAAGAATTTTGATGAAACATGCGTGAGATACTATGTGATTTTAGAAACATGTATAAGATATAACATGAGATAAAATTTGATTTAGACTAGGTGTTAGGTCACAGGTGGTATAAACCTGAGATAAAATCTGATTTAGACTAGGTAGCATGTGATTTTGATGATAAATGCGTGAAATAAAATCTGATTTTCGAAACATGTATAAGATATAACATGAGATAAAATCTGAATTTTGATGAAACATGCGATTGTTAGCCTTATTATGTGTTTTGATCAAATTAATTTATTAGTACTTTTGTTTATTAAGACAATTGTTACTGTTTTATTTATTTCGTGTATTTGGATTGCATAGTGGGTCAAGACTTGTAAACTAAATGACCTATATGCATTTGGCAGTTATTAGTTAGTTGGCAGTTACATATCAAGAGACACAATGGTTGATAAGTAACTGCCTCATAGTCTTGTGTCGTTTGGATAATTATAAATATGTTTTCATCTTGTTGAAAACATAATAACGATTACTATCTATATATTACTTTACTGCATACACATTCACACAAACGTAGTACCAAATGGTGAACTACAAACAAATCCTCAAATCAAGCTATGTTGGCCGAAAACCTACCACAATTGGTATCAGAGCCATGGTGGCTCGAATTCGTGGGATAGGCCAACACCAGATCATGGTTTTTACACTGGAAGATACCAACTCAGGGAAACACCAAAATGCGTATATCAGTGGAACACAAGAAGGAAAATTATTTCTCCCAAAGGAAAGGAAATACTTGTGAAAAATGTTTTAGAGAAAGAGGAATATAATGATGCCAAGATGAAAGGGAAACAGAAAGAAGAAACTGTGAAAACAAAGAGAGAAAATCGGTCTAGATGCTATATATGCAGACAAAGAGGGCATGCCTTTTGGGCATGTCAGAGTAGGAAGAAACTGGTTGCAATTGAATCACAACAAGATGATGATACAAACCGAAAAGTTCTTGAAGAAGAGGTGAAGTTCCCAGAAAAAGTACACGTGATTGGAGACTACTTGTTGGAAGGTTGTAATCATAAAACATGGAACGAAACTGCTTACATGAGCAATAATTACAAATTTCATTTATGCCTAGAGAAAGTTATTTAAGAAAATCAAATACAAGTTCAAAGTGATTTGTAAAGAAGAATTAGAAAAGAAGTTTATATTTTCGTATGGGTGGCGATCTTGTGATAAATACAAATGATTGTGAAATGGTGATACCAAGCGTTCAATATACATCGAAGTTTCGTTGAATATTTTGAGTTACGACTTGTTGAAGAACAAGGATATATGGTGAGAATTGACGATAACAAATGCAACATCAAATATATGTTTGATGAAGAAAGGGTTGGCTTGGAGAGAACTCAAAATGAAGGCTTCTGTTAGCCTTAATAGTTTTATTAGAAGTGATGGTCATTTACGTTTAGGAACTTTGTAATGTGTGTTAGATATCATGATAGAATAGTCAACGGGCTCGTGGATTGGGCTAAGCTAATTGGTTAAACTTTAGGGTATGTTAGCCGTTTGTATGCTCATATATCCCAAGCCCAATCCAAGTCCAACGAAGCCCATAGGAAAGCCTTTTAGGTTTTCATGTATTCCACCTATAAATACCCCTCAAATGGTCATTTGAGGGGTGTGCTTGAAAGTGTGTGTGTGTGTGTGTGTGTTTTCCTTGAAGCAATATATAACTTAGGGTGAAGGCTGAGAATACGTAACAAACTTTCTCAAATATACCGATGTACGTAACATACAAATTTTATTACTTTTGTACGTAAATAACTTTCAAATTATGGTCAATGTACGAATGTGACCAGTAACTACAAGTTACCGTGTCAAAAGTTTCAAATTATGATCAATGTACGTAAATAACTTTCAAATTATGATCAATGTACGTAATGTGACCGTTTTCTTACGCTTTGTCCGCTTTTGTTCCGCTTTTGTCCGTTTTTACGTTTTGTCCGTTTTGTTCCGTTTTAAATCCGCTTTTCTTACCTTTTCTCCGCTTTTCTTACGCTTTGTCCGTTTTCTAACGTTTTGTTCCATTTTCGTCCGCTTTTCTTACGCTTTGTCCGCTTTTGTTCTCGCTTTTGTCCGTTTTTTACGTTTTGTCCGTTTTCTTACGTTTTGTCCGTTTTGTTCCGTTTTTCACGCTTTGTCCGCTCTTTTTACGTTTTGTCCGCTTTTCTTATGTTTTGTCCGTATTTCTTAAGTTTTGTTCCGTTTTTGTCCGCTTTTCTTACGTTTTGTCCGTTTTGTTCCGTTTTGTCCGTTTTCTTACGCTTTGTCTGCTTTTTTTCGTTTTTGTCCGTTTTCTTGCGTTTTGTCCGTTTTCTTATGTTTTGTCCGTTTTGTCGTTTTCTTACGTTTTTGTCCGTTTTTTTTGTTTTTGTCGGTTTTCTTACGTTTTGTCCGTTTTACGTTTTGTCTTTTTTGTTCCGTTTTGTTCGTTTTTCACTTAAGAAAAACGGACAAAACATAAGAAAACGGACAAAACGAAACAAAAGCAGACAAAACGAAGAAAACGGACAAAACGTAAGAAAACGGACAAAACGGAACAAAACTTAAGAAAACGGACAAAACATAAGAAAACGGACAAAAACAGAAAAAAACAGACAAAACGTGAAGAAAACGGACAAAACGAAGAAAAACGTAACAAAACGGACAAAACGTAAGAAAACGTTAGAAAACGGAACAAAACGTAAGAAAACGGACAAAACGAAGAAAAGCGGACGAAAACGGAAAAAACGGACAAAACGTAAGAAAACGGACAAAACGGAACAAAACGGACAAAACGTGAAGAAAACGATCACATTACGTACATTGATCATAATTTGAAAGTTATTTACGACATTGATCATAATTTGAAACTTTTGACCTGGTAACTTGTAGTTACCGGTCACATTACGTACATTGATCATAATTTGAAAGTTATTTACGTACAAAAGTAATAAAATTTGTATGTTACGTACATCGGTATATTTGAGAAAGTTTGTTACGTATTCTCAGCCTTCACCCTATAACTTATTGTTTTCTTTTCTCTAACTCTCTAAATACATACACGATCCATATCATTCAAGTCACCACGTTCTAACCTTCATCTTTCTTATACGCATAACATACAGTATACAAAAAAGGATTTTAGCAAGGTAGACGAATGATTTGATAACAATGCATGAAGAGAAAAGATTTAAGAAGTAAAACATTGTAAGTATATAAAGAGTATTTTTGAAATAATAGGATAAAGTGAATGATCTTTACATGAAGGAACAGTAAGCATTTCTAGAAATCAAGAAAATATTTCATTATATAGAAGTTCAATTAATTTTAGATAGTTATAAATTCAAGTTCTTTAAACTAACTAATATATGGTATTATTGAAGTTTATTGCTCTGCTAATATACGCAAGACAATTATAAAGCTATGTTTAGTAAGCTCTTATTAGAAATTTAATTTTTTATCTGTTTAAAATAATAAAGTTTTAGTAATGTATTATTTTAAAAAACTTGGTTATCTATACAAATTAGAATAAAATTTAGGCATCAAATATTAATATTAACTTGTTTAATTTTCGAATAAATTTAAATTTCAAATGAAACAATTTTAACATATGGTTTTCTTATAAACTTAATTAGAAATCTTTATATATTATTAATATTTTTTATGAAAGTATTTTTATGAAAATTACAATTAGATATACTTGATTAAATAGATTAATAGTTTATCAAAATAATTATGTGATAAGATAACTGTAGATATGATTGATATAAGATGGTAATAAGTAATTGAAACATAGATAATTAACAGATAAATTGATGAAAATCTGATGAAAATGAGTAATGTGATTAGAAAATGTAAGTATATAAATGATTAGAAGTGCTTTAGTTTAGTAGTAAACGGATGTTAAATTTACATGATTAGATAAAGAGAGATAATGATTTGAAGTAAGTACGATAAATATTTAAACGATTATATGATTTCGAGTAAATATGTGATTTATTAAGCTTGGAAGTTATAATCTGTATATAATTTAATAGTATTGTTGCATATAAGATCTTCGTAAACTTCTTGATCGATTATAAGATATTATATAAAATCTTATTTGAAATAATGCAGTAGTGTAGTTTTTCTTTATTAATATGCATGCGTTAAAAGATAATATATCAGAACTTTATAAGTTGGCACATGTACATGATGCTAGTAAAATAGAAGCTTGACAATTGAAATAGTTATATTATACAACAAGGACTTGATCATGGAGTATAAGGGTCCAAATTGAATCATTATTTGAAAACCATTAAAATAATGATCTATTTACTAATTAAGTTTTCTCAACAAGTTAAGTTTTACTTAGTGAATACTACACTAAATAATCCTAGTAGAACAAAGGTTAGTATCTTAGGATAAGGAAATTATGTTAATGATAAAGAAACTAGGAGAAATTTGATGTGAAGTTGAGTAGACAAAGGATTGATGAAACAGAAAAAATGATATAACAAATTAACAGGAGATATAAATCTTGGTTATGACAGTGTAAGTTTAAAGTGTTCAAAAGTATATAAACGAAAATTTCACTTGGAATATTAGATGAAACTTCTTAGATTAATATTTCGCCAAGATTCAACGTTTGTCTACTAAGTTTTAGTTTTTTAATAAGTTAAATTAGTAGATTTTAGTCGCTGTGGTATCGATATATTCACGCCTTTAAGATTAATTATTGATATAAAAAATGGTCAATTATTAATTATTTTCAAACATTAAGTTAAAATTATTGAACAATAATCAAAACTTTTTTAAATAATCTTTATAAGAATCTTATTATAATAATTAATATTTAATTAACATTTTTATAACGTTATATTTAGAATACTTATTTTTTGATTTATTATTTATCTATTTATATCTTTTATCAATATTATAGTTAAATAAAATATGATTTGGATATTAGTATTGATTCTTATAAAAGATGTTGAGAAATCGTTTATTGTTATAGGAAAGTATTAATATAAATGTATTAACATGATTAGACATGTATAAACGATCATAATAGTTAATCAGTAACATTATTGAGAAACAGGTAAATTGTTTACTATAAATGTATAAAAAATCTTTAACTAGTTAGTCACTGAGAAATGTGATAATGATTATCTGATTTATTCAATAAATGTTTATGATGTATATATAACATGAGATAATAATGTGTACGATTATAGTATAACGATAAAGTAATAATAGTATTTTGATAAAGAGAAATTTTTATATTTAATTACTTATATTTAAAAGCATTTTAGATAGTACGATAATTATTTAGTACTTGTATGGCAAATAGTACAATAGACAGTATATAGGTTATTAGTTGGTATAACAAAATGTAATGAGACCATTGTCTTGTATATATATTTGAACATGTGAAATAACTATTAATCTACAATAATTACAAATCATATATTGGAACTAAGATACATGTGATTTCGATCAACACAAGTTATAGATGCTACACAAATTGCAATCTAACATAAGGAAGTCTTAAAACATTGTGGATAGGAAGCAGCACTAGTATGTTATGCCGAAGATCTACATGAAAGCAATCCCAGATGACTCAGAAGGAAAATTTAATCTCGAGAAATGAAAGTTTAAAGAAATTTAAGAAAGGGATAAAGGGGAGCTTATACAAAGAGATGTTAGAGTTGAAAAGCATGAATACTTTGAAGATAGACTTAGCAAGATCACTAACAAGTTAGTAAAATATTTGCATAATTGAATGTACCTTACACAAGTTTCTACCCTAATCAGTTACTAGAAACTTTTTCCTAGATTAAAATTTACGCATAAATTTTTAGTATTTATTAAATACCTATGTGTAGTTCCATAATTTTCAAAAGTTTTAAATATGATTAAAATACTTTATGTTGCATCACTAACTTCAAAATATCTTGCCTAATAATCAATCATTATAAATTTAAAATACTTAATAATCATTATATTATCAATTTGAATATATTATTAAATTTTATAATAATTCATATACATTAAACTTTTTTATATAACATTTATTGATTTTATATATTTTATTTTATATATCAAATATAGTTTTTAAAAGCTATATTTTAGTTATACGTTTAATTCATGATAGACTAATATCATGATTATATCATAAATATAATTATTGATGAAAGTAAGATATATGTGATTTAAACTGTATAGTAAAATGAATAAAATGATATTATGAATGTAGTAGATTTAAAACATGGATAAAAATATGATTACTAGTAACATGGATTTGATGATCAATGAGATAAAGATTCGATAAATATGTATAGTATAACAGAGATAAAATGATGATTTATGATGATTTGTGAATATCGTAATTAATGTTGTTGATACATAGATATACAATTATGACTTTGAATTAGTTTGATAAATGTTATTAGCTATTTGTTATTCATGATTATAGTTATTTGTTTATAAATGGTAAAGTTTATCAATGATAATGGCACTTGATAGTGTTATACAAGAACTAGCTTAACAACGGTATAGGCTATGATGATAGGTATAAGCTCAACCTTCACATGAAGGCTTGCAAAAAGGAAGCTTAATAAAACCTATCAGGCTTCTTACTATTCTTGAAGAAGAGGTGAAGTTCTAAAAGTACACGTGGTTGGAGACTACTTGTTGGAAGGTTGTAATCATAAAACATGGAACGAAATCTGTTCTGTGAGCAATAATTATAAATTTCATTTATGCCCTAGGAGAAAGTTATTTAAGAAAATCAAATACAAGTTCAAAGTGAGTTGTAAAGAAGAATTAGAAAAGAAGTTTATATTTTCGTATGAAGTGGGCGATGCTGTGATAAATACAAATGATTGTGAAATGGTGATACCAAACGTTCAATATACACCTGAAGTTTCGTTGAATATTTTGAGTTACGACTTGTTAGAAGAACAAGGATATATGGTGAGAATTGACGATAACAAATGCAACATCAAATATATGTTTGATGAAGAGAGGGTTGGCTTGGAGAGAACTTAAAATGAAGGCTTCTGTTAGCCTTAATAGTTTTATTAGAAGTGATGGTCATTTACGTTTAGGAACTTTGTAATGTGTGTTAGATATCATGATAGATTAGTCAACGGGCTCGTGGATTGGGCTAAGCTAATTGGTTAAACTTTAGGGTATGTTAGCCGTTTGTATGCTCATATATCCCAAGCCCAATCCAAGTCCAACAAAGCCCATAGGAAAGCCTTTTACGTTTTCATGTATTCCACCTATAAATACCCCTCAAATGGTCATTTGAGGGGTGTGCTTGAAAGTGTGTGTGTGTGTGTATTTTCCTTGAAGCAATATATAACTTATTGTTTTCTTTTCTCTAACTCTCTAAATACATACACGATCCATATCATTCAAGTCACCACGTTTTAACCTTCATCTTTCTTATACGCATAACATACTTCTGTTTGTTATACATGTTTGTGTTGGGTTTGCTTGATAAAGTGATAAGTTATATGTGAAAAAATGGGATTTACAATTGGTATCAATCGCCTAACAATGGTTTAGGAGTGTTTGTGTTTGTTTTGGAGGTTTGGTACTGTTTGCGTATAAGCTCACGTTATACATATTGGTTACGCTTAAAGCTTTAATTTTTGCACTCAAAATTCAAGATTCTTGTGGTTTAAGGTTTATTTGGTGCTAAAGTTTCGCTTTTTGCAAAAGTTTGAAGCTTTACGTGTTTTTCTTCATTTTTAAGCTCATTTTTGGTTCTTTGGTCATTTCTACTCGTAACTTTTCTAAGCACTTTGGGTGAAAAAGGTCAACATTTTTGGGTTATTCGAGTGTTTTTAAGGATACCTGTGCAAGAGAAATCGTTTGAATCGCTGAAATTTTTTTACGAGTAGGACAAAACCCTAGTTCTACTCATAAGAAAGTCAACTACGCATAAGGTTCTACTCATAACTTTTTGGTGCAGATTCTCCGAGCTTAAACGGTGACTTAGTGCTTCCCTCACTTGGATAAGTTTGTGAAACACTTCGACTTTTAGATATCCCTTACGCTGTGACAGTATAAAGGATTTTTGGTTCTTAACCATAGTTTACGCATAAGTTAAAAGCTTACGAGTAACTCTACGCATAACTTCACAATTACGCGTAAGGTTTACGAGTAACTTTTTGTCTACGCATAAGCTTAAGGTTACGCGTAAGATACTTTCACGCATAAGGAATCCTCGCCTAAGCTTCCCACGATAAGATCCTACGCCTAAGCATCGCTCACTCGTAACCCGTGTTTCTACGCCTAAGCTCTTTCTACGTATAAAGGTTTAAAAAAAATTGTGGTTGTGGTGTGATGCTTTTATCTTCCTCCAACCTTTATGGGGGTACTGAACAATAATATGATCCAAAAGCCCTTTAAGAAAGGCATCATAATCATTTTGAGATATATAAAATTACCTTGGTGTTTGCTATCTAATCATTCCGAATGAAATCTGTAAAAGGGTTTTGCAGTATAACCGAATGAAATCAATCTGTATACAAAAACCTTTTTTTTCCCCTCAAATATAGGAACTATTATATTAGAAATCTTTTTATATAATTAATTTAATTATCCTTATTTATATGAAATCAAGTTTTTTTTTATGAAAACGCTTTTATGGTTTTTAGTTATACTTTTTAATTTTTCCAACTTAGACATTTAAATCCTTGTTTATATCAAATCATATTATTTACGTGTAAACGTAATTAATATGATATGTACTTGGCCAAAGGGCAATGGATATGAATATATGATATTAAACATAGTAATTAAAGAATTTTGATGAAACATGCGTGAGATACTATGTGATTTTAGAAACATGTATAAGATATAACATGAGATAAAATGTGATTTAGACTAGGTGTTAGGTCACATGTGGTATAAACACGAGATAAAATCGATTTAGACTAGGTAGCATGTGATTTTGATGATAAATCGTGAGATAAAATCGATTTTGAAACATGTATAAGATATAACATGAGATAAAATCGAATTTTGATGAAACATGCGATTGTTAGCCCTATTATGTGTTTCGATCAAATTAATTTATTAGTACTTTAGTTTATAAAGACAATTATTCTTGTTTTATTTATTTCGTGTATTTGGATTGCATAGTGGGTCAAGACTTGTAAACTAAACGACCCATATGCATTTGGCGATTATTAGTTAGTTGGCGTTACATATCAAGAGACACAATGGTTGATAAGTAAGCGCCTCATAGTCTTTGTGTCGTTTGGATAATTATAAATATGTTTTCATCCATTGAAAACATAATAACGATACTATCTATATATTACTTTATCGCATACACATTCACACAAACGTAGTACCAAATGGTGAACTACAAACAAATCCTCAATCAAGCTATGTTGGCGAAAACCTACCACAATTGGTATCGAGCCATGGTGGCTCGAATTCGTGGGATAGGCCAACACCGGATCATGGTTTTACCTTTGGAAGATACCTACTGGGGAAACACCAAAATGCGTATATCAGTGGAACACAATAAGGAAAAGTATTTCTCCCAAAGGAAAGGAAATACTTGTGAAAAAGGTTCTTGAGAACGAGGCATATAATGATGCCAAGTTGAAAGGAAAACAGAAAGAAGAAACTGTGAAAACAAGGAGAGAAAAGAGGTCTAGATGCTATATATGCATACATAGAGGGCATGCCTTTTGGGCATGTGAGAGTAGGAAGAAACTGGTTCCAATTGAATCACAACAAGATGATGATACAAACCGAAAAGTTCTTGAAGAAGAGGTGAAGTTCCCAGAAAAAGTACACGTGATTGGAGACTATATGTTGGAAGGTTGTAATCATAAAACATGGAACGAAATCTGTTCTGTGAGCAATAATTACAAATTTCATTTATGCCCTAGGAGAAAGTTATTTAAGAAAATCAAATACAAGTTCAAAGTGATTTGTAAAGAAGAATTAGAAAAGAAGTTTATATTTTAAGTATGGAGTGGCGATCTTGTGATAAATACAAATGATGGTGAAGTGGTGATACCAAACGTTCAATATAAACCTGAAGTTTCGTTGAATATTTTGAGTTACGACTTGTTAGAAGAACAAGGATATATGGTGAGAATTGACGATAACAAATGCAACATCAAATATATGTTTGATGAAGAAAGGGTTGGCTTGGAGAGAACTCAAAATGAAGGCTTCTGTTAGCCTTAATATTTTTATTAGAAGTGATGGTCATTTACGTTTAGGAACTTTGTAATGTGTGTTAGATATCATGATAGAATAGTCAACGGGCTCGTGGATTGGGCTAAGCTAATTGGTTAAACTTTAGGGTATGTTAGCCGTTTGTATGCTCTTATATCCCAAGCCCAATCCAAGTCCAACGAAGCCCATAGGAAACCCTTTTAGGTTTTCATGTATTCCACCTATAAATACCCCTCAAATGGTCATTTGAGGGTGGTTTAAAAGTGTGTGTGTATGTGTTTTCCTTGAAACAATATATAACTTATTGTTTTCCTCTCTCTATCTCTCTAAATATATACACGATCCATATCATTCAAGTCACCACGTTCTAACCTTCATCTTTCTTATCGCATAACATACTTACATTTGTTATACATGTTTGTGTTGGGTTTGCTTGATAAAGTGATAAGGTATATGTGAAAAAAGGGGATTTACAATTGGTATCAATCGCCTAACAATGGTTTAGGAGTGTTTGTGTTTGTTTTGGAGGTTTGGTATTGTTTGCGTATAAGCTCACGCTATACATATTGGCTACGCTTAAAGCTTTAATTTTTGCACTCAAAAATTCAAGATTCTTGTGGTTTAAGGTTTATTTGGTGCTAAAGTTTCAGGTTTTTGCAAAAAGTTTGAAGCTTTACGTGTTTTTCTTCATTTTTTAGCTCGTTTTTGGTTATTTCTACTCGTAACTTTTCTAAGCACTTTGGGTGAAAAAGGTCAACATTTTTGGGTTATTCGAGTGTTTTTAAGGATATCTGTGCAAGAGAAATCGTTTGTATCGCTGAAAATTTTTTACGAGTAGGTCAAAACCCTAGTTCTACTCATAAGAAAGTCAACTACGCATAAGGTTCTACTCATAACTTTTTGGTGCAGATTCTTCGAGCTTAAACGGTGACTCAATGCTTCCCTCACTTGGATAAGTTTGTGGAACACTTGACGTTTGGATATCCCTTACTGTGTGACGATGTAAAGGATTTTTGGTTCTTAACCATAGTTTACGCATCAGCTAAAAGCTTACGAGTAACTCTACGCATAACTTCACAATTACGCGTAAGGTTTACGAGTAACTTTTTGTCTACGCATAAGCTTAAGGTTACGCGTAAGATACTTTCTACGCATAAGGAATCCTACGCCTAATCTTCCTACACATAAGATCCTACGCCTAAGCATCGTCGACTCGTAACTTCGTGTTTCTACGCCTAAGCTCTTTCTACGCATAAAGGTTTAAAATAAATAAATAAATAAATAAAATAAAAATTAAAAAAATTGTGGTTGTGGTGTGATGCTTTTATCTTCCTCCAACACTATGGGGGGTACCGCAACAATAATATGATCCAAAAGCCCTTTTAAGAATGGCATCATAATCATTTTGAGATATATAAAATTACCTTGGCTGTGCTGCTATCTAATCTTTCTGAATGAAATCTGTAAAAGGGTTTTGCAGTATAACCGAATGAAATCAATCTGTATACAAAAACCTTTTTTTCCCTCAAATATAGGAACTATTATATTAGAAATCTTTTTATATAATTAATTTAATTATCCTTATTTATATGAAATCAAGTTTTTTTTATGAAAACGCTTTTATGGTTTTTAGTTATACTTTTTAGTTTATCCAACTTAGACATTTAAATCCTTGTCTATATCAAATCATATTATTTACGTGTAAACATAAATAATATGATATGTACTTGGCCAAAGGGCAATGGATATGAATATATGATATTAAACATAGTAATTAAAGAATTTTGATGAAACATGCGTGAGATACTATGTGATTTTAGAAACATGTATAAGATATAACATGAGATAAAATGTGATTTAGACTAGGTGTTAGGTCACATGTGGTATAAACCTGAGATAAAATCTGATTTAGACTAGGTAGCATGTGATTTTGATGATAAATGCGTGAGATAAAATTTGATTTTCGAAACATGTATAAGATATAACATGAGATAAAATCTGAATTTTGATGAAACATGCGATTGTTAGCCCTATTATGTGTTTCGATCAAATTAATTTATTAGTACTTTAGTTTATAATGACAATTGTTACTGTTTTATTTATTTCGTGTATTTGGATTGCATAGTGGGTCAAGACTTGTAAACTAAATGACCCATATGCATTTGGCAGTTATTAGTTAGTTGGCAGTTACATATCAAGAGACACAATGGTTGCTAAGTAACTGCCTCATAGTCTTGTGTCGTTTGGATAATTATAAATATGTTTTCATCCTGTTGAAAACATAATAACGATTACTATCTATATATTACTTTACTGCATACACATTCACACAAACGTAGTACCAAATGGTGAACTACAAACAAATCTTCAAATCAAGCTATGTTGGCCGAAAACCTACCACAATTGGTATCAGAGCCATGGTGGCTCGAATTCGTGGGATAGGCCAACACCAGATCATGGTTTTACTTTGAAGATACCTACTGTGGAAACACCAAAATGCGTATATCAGTGAACACAAGAAGGAAAAGTATTTCTCCCAAAGGAAAGGAAATACTTGTGAAAAAGGTTCTAGAGAACGAGGCATATAATGATGCCAAGATGAAAGGAAAATAGAAAGAAGAAACTGTGAAAACAAGGAGAGAAAAGAGGTCTAGATGCTATATATGCAGTCAAAGAGGGCATGCCTTTTGGGCATGTGAGAGTGGGAAGAAACTGGTTGCAATTGAATCACAACAAGATGATGATACAAACCGAAAAGTTCTTGAAGAAGAGGTGAAGTTCCCAGAAAAAGTACACGTGATTGGAGACTACATGTTGGAAGGTTCTAATCATAAAACATGGAACGAAATCTATTCTGTGAGCAATAATTACAAATTTCATTTATGCCCTAGGAGAAACTTATTTAAGAAAATCAAATACAAGTTCAAAGTGATTTGTAAAGAAGAATTAGAAAAGAAGTTTATATTTTCGTATGGAGTGGGCGATGCTATGATAAATACAAATGATGGTGAAATGGTGATACCAAACGTTCAATATACACCTGAAGTTTCGTTGAATATTTTGAGTTACGACTTGTTAGATGAACAAGGATATATGGTGAGAATTGACGATAACAAATGCAACATCAAATATATGTTTGATGAAGAGAGGGTTGGTTTGGAGAGAACTCAAAATGAAGGCTTCTGTTAGCCTTAATAGTTTTATTAGAAGTGATGGTCATTTACGTTTAGGAACTTTGTAATGTGTGTTAGATATCATGATAGAATAGTCAACGGGCTCGTGGATTGGGCTAAGCTAATTGGTTAAACTTTAGGGTATGTTAGCCGTTTGTATGCTCATATATCCCAAGCCCAATCAAAGTCCAACGAAGCCCATAGGAAAGCCTTTTAGGTTTTCATGTATTCCACCTATAAATACCCCTCAAATGGTCATTTGAGGGGTGTGCTTGAAAGTGTGTGTGTATGTGTGTTTTCCTTGAAGCAATATATAACTTATTGTTTTCTTCTCTCTATCACTCTAAATACATACACGATCCATATCATTCAAGTCACCACGTTCTAACCTTCATCTTTCTTATACGCATAACATACTTCTGTTTGTTATACATGTTTGTGTTGGGTTTGCTTGATAAAGTGATAAGGTATTTGTGAAAAAAGGGGATTTACAATTGGTATCAATCGCCTAACAATGGTTTAGGAGTGTTTGTGTTTGTTTTGGAGGTTTGGTACTGTTTGCGTATAAGCTCATGCTATACATATTGGCTACGCTTAAAGCTTTAATTTTTGCACTCAAAAATTCAAGATTCTTGTGGTTTAAAGTTTATTTGGTGCTAAAGTTTCTGTTTTTTGCAAAAAGTTTGAAGCTTTACGTGTTTTTCTTCATTTTTTAGATCGTTTTTGGTTCTTTGGTCATTTCTACTCGTAACTTTTCTAAGAACTTTGGGTGAAAAAGGTTAACATTTTTGGGTTATTCGAGTGTTTTTATGGATATCTGTGCAAGAGAAATCGTTAATTTGTATCGCTGAATTTTTTTTTCGAGTAGGTCAAAACCCTAGTTCTACTCATAAGAAAGTCAACTACGCATAAGGTTCTACTCATAACGTTTTGGTGCAGATTCTTCGAGCTTAAACGGTGACTCAGTGCTTCCCTCACTTGGATAAGTTTGTGGAACACTTCGACTTTTGGATATCCCTTACGCAGTGATTGTGTAAAGGATTTTTGGTTCTTAACCATAGTTTACTGATAAGCTAAAAGCTTACGAGTAACTCTACGCATTAGTTAAAAGCTTACGAGTAACTCTACGCATAACTTCACAATTACGCGTAAGGTTTACGAGTAACTTTTTGTCTACGCATAAGCTTAAGGTTACGCGTAAGATACTTTCACGCATAAGGAATCCTACGCCTAAGCTTCCCACGCATAAGATCCCACGCCTAAGCATCGCTCACTCAGTAACCGTGTTTCTACGCCTAAGCTCTTTCTACGCATAAAGGTTTAAAAAAATTGTGGTTGTGGTGTGATGCTTTTATCTTCCTCCAGCCCTATGGGGGGTATCGCAACAATAATATGATCCAAAATCCCTTTTAAGAATGGCATCATAATCATTTTGAGATATATAAAATTACCTTGGTCAGGTCGCTATCTAATCTTTCCGAATGAAATCTGTAAAAGGGTTTTGCAGTATAACCGAATGAAATCAATCTGTATACAAAAACCTTTTTTTCCCTCAAGTATAGGAACTATTATATTAGAAATCTTTTTATATAATTATTTTAATTATCCTTATTTATATCAAATCAAGTTTTTTTTATGAAAACGCTTTTATGGTTTTTAGTTATACTTTTTAGTTTATCCAACTTAGACATTTAAATCCTTGTTTATATCAAATCATATTATTTACGTGTAAACGTAAATAATATGATATGTACTTGGCCAAAGGGCAATGGATATGAATATATGATATTAAGCATAGTAATTAAAGAATTTTGATGAAACATGCGTGAGATACTATGTGATTTTAGAAACATGTATAAGATATAACATGAAATAAAATGTGATTTAGACTAGGTGTTAGGTCACAGGTGGTATAAACCTGAGATAAAATCTGATTTAGACTAGGTAGCATGTGATTTTGATGATAAATGCGTGAGATAAAATCTGATTTTCGAAACATGTATAAGATATAACATGAGATAAAATCTGAATTTTGATGAAACATGCGATTGTTAGCCCTATTATGTGTTTCGATCAAATTAATTTATTAGTACTTTAGTTTATAAAGACAATTGTTACTGTTTTATTTATTTCATGTATTTGGATTGCATAGTGGGTCAAGACTTGTAAACTAAACGACCCATATGCATTTGGCAGTTATTAGTTAGTTGGCAGTTACATATCAAGAGACACAATGGTTGATAAGTAACTGCCTCATAGTCTTGTGTCGTTTGGATAATTATAAATATGTTTTCATCCTGTTGAGAACATAATAACGATTACTATCTATATATTACTTTACTGCATACACATTGACACAAACGTAGTACCAAATGGTGAACTACAAACAAATCCTCAAATCAAGTTATGTTGGCCGAAAACCTACCACAATTGGTATTAGAGCCATGGTGTCTCGAATTCGTGGGATAGGCCAACACCAGTTCATGGTTTTTACACTGGAAGATACCTACACATGGAAACACCAAAATGCGTATATCAGTGGAACACAAGAAGGAAAAGTATTTCTCCCAAAGGAAAGGAAATACTTGTGAAAAAGGTTCTAGAGAACGAGGCATATAATGATGCCAAGATGAAAGGAAAAGAAAAAGAAGCTGTGAAAACAAGGAGAGAAAAGAGGTGTAGATGCTATATATGCAGACAAAGAGGAATGCCTTTTGGGCATGTGAGAGTAGGAAGAAGCGGTTGCAATTGAATCACAACAAGATGATGATACAAACCGAAAAGTTCTTGAAGAAGAGGTGAAGTTCCGATTTTGAGTTATATACACTGAAGTTTCAAAGTTTTGTCTACACATAAGCTTAAGGTTACGTGTAAGATACTTTCTACGCATAAGGAATCCTCGCCTAAGCTTCCTCGCATAAGATCTTACGCCTAAGCATCGTCACTCAGTAACCGTGTTTCTACGCTAAGCTCTTTCTACGCATAAAGGTTTTTTTTTTTTTTTTTTTTTTTAAATAAGATAAAAAATAGTGGTTGTGGTGTGATGCTTTTATCTTCCTCCACCCTATGGAAGTACCATAACAATAATATGATCCAAAAGCCCTTTTAAGAATGGCATCATAATATATATAAAATTACCTTGTTTGTCTTTGCTATCTAATCTTTCCGAATGAAATCTTTAAAAGGGTTTTGCGATAATGAAATCAATCATATACAAAACTTTTTTTCCTCAAATATAGGAACTATTATATTAGAAATCTTTTTATATAATTAATTTAATTATCCTTATTTATATCAAATCAAGTTTTTTTTATGAAAACGCTTTTATGGTTTTTAGTTATACTTTTTAATTTATCCAACTTAGACATTTATATCCTTGTTTATATCAAATCATATTATTTACGTGTAAACGTAATTAATATGATATGTACTTGGCCAAAGGGCAATGGATATGAATATATGATATTAAACATAGTAATTAAAGAATTTTGATGAAACATGCGTGAGATACTATGTGATTTTAGAAACATGTATAAGATATAACATGAGATAAAATGTGATTTAGACTAGGTGTTAGGTCACATGTGGTATAAACCTGAGATAAAATCTGATTTAGACTAGGTAGCATGTGATTTTGATGATAAATGCGTGAGATAAAATCTGATTTTCGAAACATGTATAAGATATAACATGAGATAAAATGTGATTTAGACTAGGTGTTAGGTCACGGTGGTATAAACACGAGATAAAATCGATTTAGACTAGGTAGCATGTGATTTTGATGATAAATCGTGAGATAAAATCGATTTTGAAACATGTATAAGATATAACATGAGATAAAATCTGAATTTTGATGAAACATGCGATTGTTAGCCCTATTATGTGTTTCGATCAAATTAATTTATTAGTACTTTAGTTTATAAAGACAATTGTTACTGTTTTATTTATTTCATGTATTTGGATTGCATAGTGGGTCAAGACTTGTAAACTAAACGACCCATATGCATTTGGCAGTTATTAGTTAGTTGGCAGTTACATATCAAGAGACACAATGGTTGATAAGTAACTGCCTCATAGTCTTGTGTCGTTTGGATAATTATAAATATGTTTTCATCCTGTTGAGAACATAATAACGATTACTATCTATATATTACTTTACTGCATACACATTGACACAAACGTAGTACCAAATGGTGAACTACAAACAAATCCTCAAATCAAGTTATGTTGGCCGAAAACCTACCACAATTGGTATTAGAGCCATGGTGTCTCGAATTAGTGGGATAGGCAAACACCGGTTCATGGTTTTTACTTTGGAAGATACCTACACATGGAAACACCAAAATCGTATATCGATTGGAACACAAGAAGGAAAAGTATTTCTCCCAAAGGAAAGGAAATACTTGTGAAAAAGGTTCTAGAGAACGAGGCATATAATGATGCCAAGATGAAAGGAAAACAGAAAAAGGAAACTGTGAAAACAAGGAGAGAAAAGAGGTGTAGATGCTATATATGCAGACAAAGAGGGAATGCCTTTTGGGCATGTGAGAGTAGGAAGAAACTGGTTGCAATTGAATCACAACAAGATGATGTTACAAACCGAAAAGTTCTTGAAGAAGAGGTGAAGTTCCCGATTTTGAGTTATATACACCTGAAGTTTCAAACGTTTTGTCTACACATAAGCTTAAGGTTACGTGTAAGATACTTTCTACGCATAAGGAATCCTACGCCTAAGCTTCCTCGCATAAGATCTTACGCCTAAGCATCGTCTCACTAAGTAACCGTGTTTCTACGCCTAAGCTCTTTCTACGCATAAGTTTTTTTTTTTTTTTTTTTTTTTTAAAAAATAAGATAAAAAATAGTGGTTGTGGTGTGATGCTTTTATCTTCCTCCGACCCTATGGAAGTACCGCAACAATAATATGATCCAAAAGCCCTTTTAAGAATGGCATCATAATATATATAAAATTACCTTGGCTGTGCTGCTATCTAATCTTTCCGAATGAAATCTTTAAAAGGGTTTTGCAGTAATGAAATCAATCTGTATACAAAAACCTTTTTTTCCTCAAATATAGGAACTATTATATTAGAAATCTTTTTATATAATTAATTTAATTATCCTTATTTATATCAAATCAAGTTTTTTTTATGAAAACGCTTTTATGGTTTTTAGTTATACTTTTTAATTTATCCAACTTAGACATTTATATCCTTGTTTATATCAAATCATATTATTTACGTGTAAACGTAATTAATATGATATGTATAACCAAAGGGCAATGGATATGAATATATGATATTAAACATAGTAATTAAAGAATTTTGATGAAACATGCGTGAGATACTATGTGATTTTAGAAACATGTATAAGATATAACATGAGATAAAATGTGATTTAGACTAGGTGTTAGGTCACATGTGGTATAAACCTGAGATAAAATCTGATTTAGACTAGGTAGCATGTGATTTTGATGATAAATGCGTGAGATAAAATCTGATTTTCGAAACATGTATAAGATATAACATGAGATAAAATGTGATTTAGACTAGGTGTTAGGTCACAGGTGGTATAAACCTGAGATAAAATCTGATTTAGACTAGGTAGCATGTGATTTTGATGATAAATGCATGAGATAAAATCTGATTTTCGAAACATGTATAAGATATAACATGAGATAAAATCTGAATTTTGATGAAACATGCGATTGTTAGCCCTATTATGTGTTTCGATCAAATTAATTTATTAGTACTTTAGTTTATAAAGACAATTATTCTTGTTTTATTTATTTCATGTATTTGGATTGCATAGTGGGTCAAGACTTGTAAACTAAACGACCCATATGCATTTGGCGATTATTAGTTAGTTGGCGATTACATATCAAGAGACACAATGGTTGATAAGTAACTGCCTCATAGTCTTGTGTCGTTTGGATAATTATAAATATGTTTTCATCCTGTTGAGAACATAATAACGATTACTATCTATATATTACTTTACTGCATACACATTGACACAAACGTAGTACCAAATGGTGAACTACAAACAAATCCTCAAATCAAGTTATGTTGGCCGAAAACCTACCACAATTGGTATCAGAGCCATGGTGTCTTGAATTCGTGGGATAGGCCAACACTAGTTCATGGTTTTTACACTGGAAGATACCTACACATGGAAACACCAAAATGCGTATATCAGTGGAACACAAGAAGGAAAAGTATTTCTCCCAAAGGAAAGGAAATACTTGTGAAAAAGGTTCTAGAGAACGAGGCATATAATGATGCCAAGATGAAAGGAAAACAGAAAAAGGAAACTGTGAAAACAAGGAGAGAAAAGAGGTGTAGATGCTATATATGCAAACAAAGAGGGAATGCCTTTTGGGCATGTGAGAGTAGGAAGAAACTGGTTGCAATTGAATCACAACAAGATGATGATACAAACCGAAAAGTTCTTGAAGAAGAGGTGAAGTTCCCGATTTTGAGTTATATACACCTGAAGTTTCAAACGTTTTGTCTACACATAAGCTTAAGGTTACGTGTAAGATACTTTCTACGCATAAGGAATCCTACGCCTAAGCTTCCTACGCATAAGATCTTACGCCTAAGCATCGTCTACTCGTAACTTCGTGTTTCTACGCCTAAGCTCTTTCTACGCATAAAGGTTTTTTTTTTTTTTTTTTTTTTTTTTTTAAAAATAAGATAAAAAAATAGTGGTTGTGGTGTGATGCTTTTATCTTCCTCCAGCCCTATGGGGGGGGGGGGGTACCGCAACAATAATATGATCCAAAAGCCCTTTTAAGAATGGCATCATAATATATATAAAATTACCTTGGCTGTGCTGCTATCTAATCTTTCCGAATGAAATCTTTAAAAGGGTTTTGATAATGAAATCAATCAGATACAAAAACCCTTTTTTCCTCAAATATAGGAACTATTATATTAGAAATCTTTTTATATAATTAATTTAATTATCCTTATTTATATCAAATCAAGTTTTTTTTATGAAAACGCTTTTATGGTTTTTAGTTATACTTTTTAATTTATCCAACTTAGACATTTATATCCTTGTTTATATCAAATCATATTATTTACGTGTAAACGTAATTAATATGATATGTATGGCCAAAGGGCAATGGATATGAATATATGATATTAAACATAGTAATTAAAGAATTTTGATGAAACATCGTGAGATACTATGTGATTTTAGAAACATGTATAAGATATAACATGAGATAAAATGTGATTTAGACTAGGTGTTAGGTCACATGTGGTATAAACACGAGATAAAATCGATTTAGACTAGGTAGCATGTGATTTTGATGATAAATCGTGAGATAAAATCGATTTTGAAACATGTATAAGATATAACATGAGATAAAATGTGATTTAGACTAGGTGTTAGGTCGCGGTGGTATAAACACGAGATAAAATCGATTTAGACTAGGTAGCATGTGATTTTGATGATAAATCGTGAGATAAAATCGATTTTGAAACATGTATAAGATATAACATGAGATAAAATCAATTTTGATGAAACATGCGATTGTTAGCCCTATTATGTGTTTCGATCAAATTAATTTATTAGTACTTTAGTTTATAAAGACAATTATTCTTGTTTTATTTATTTCATGTATTTGGATTGCATAGTGGGTCAAGACTTGTAAACTAAACGACCCATATGCATTTGGCGATTATTAGTTAGTTGGCGATTACATATCAAGAGACACAATGGTTGATAAGTAACTGCCTCATAGTCTTGTGTCGTTTGGATAATTATAAATATGTTTTCATCCTGTTGAGAACATAATAACGATTACTATCTATATATTACTTTACTGCATACACATTGACACAAACGTAGTACCAAATGGTGAAATACAAACAAATCCTCAAATCAAGTTATGTTGGCCGAAAACCTACCACAATTGGTATCAGAGCCATGGTGTCTTGAATTCGTGGATAGGCCAACACTAGTTCATGGTTTTACCTTTGGAAGATACCTACACATGGAAACACCAAAATGCGTATATCGATTGGAACACAAGAAGGAAAAGTATTTCTCCCAAAGGAAAGGAAATACTTGTGAAAAGGTTCTAGAGAGCGAGGCATATAATGATGCCAAGATGAAAGGAAAACAGAAAAAGGAAACTGTGAAAACAAGGAGAGAAAAGAGGTGTAGATGCTATATATGCAGACAAAGAGGGAATGCCTTTTGGGCATGTGAGAGTAGGAAGAAACTTGTTGCAATTGAATCACAACAAGATGATGATACAAACCGAAAAGTTCTTGAAGAAGAGGTGAAGTTCCCGATTTTGAGTTATATACACCTGAAGTTTCAAACGTTTTGTCTACACATAAGCTTAAGGTTACGTGTAAGATACTTTCTACGCATAAGGAATCCTACGCCTAAGCTTCCTACGCATAAGATCTTACGCCTAAGCATCGTCTACTCAGTAACCGTGTTTCTACGCCTAAGCTCTTTCTACGCATAAAGGTTTTTTTTTTTTTTTTTTTAAAAAAAAGATAAAAAAATAGTGGTTGTGGTGTGATGCTTTTATCTTCCTCCAGCCCTATGGGGGTACCGCAACAATAATATGATCCAAAAGCCCTTTTAAGAATGGCATCATAATATATATAAAATTACCTTGGCTGTGCTGCTATCTAATCTTTCCGAATGAAATCTTTAAAAGGGTTTTGCAGTAATGAAATCAATCTGTATACAAAAACCTTTTTTTCCTCAAATATAGGAACTATTATATTAGAAATCTTTTTATATAATTAATTTAATTATCCTTATTTATATCAAATCAAGTTTTTTTTATGAAAACGCTTTTATGATTTTTAGTTATACTTTTTAATTTATCCAACTTAGACATTTATATCCTTGTTTATATCAAATCATATTATTTACGATTAAACGTAATTAATATGATATGTACTTGGCCAAAGGGCAATGGATATGAATATATGATATTAAACATAGTAATTAAAGAATTTTGATGAAACATGCGTGAGATACTATGTGATTTTAGAAACATGTATAAGATATAACATGAGATAAAATGTGATTTAGACTAGGTGTTAGGTCACATGTGGTATAAACCTGAGATAAAATATGATTTAGACTAGGTAGCATGTGATTTTGATGATAAATGCGTGAGATAAAATCTGATTTTCGAAACATGTATAAGATATAACATGAGATAAAATCTGAATTTTGATGAAACATGCGATTGTTAGCCCTATTATGTGTTTCGATCAAATTAATTTATTAGTACTTTAGTTTATAAAGACAATTGTTACTGTTTTATTTATTTCGTGTATTTGGATTGCATAGTGGGTCAAGACTTGTTGTTAGGTCACTAGTTTTACAAACACAAGCTTTAGAGAAAGAGAATGAGGCGATTGAACAAGTTATCAAACACACACACTATGATACTTGACACGGTTTAGGCATAGGATGTGAATGAAAGAAAAACTTGAACAACCAACCCTCAGTGAGGGTTTTACATAGTATTTATAGGCGAGGAGCTAGGCAACACTCCTCTCCTTCCCTATTCCTTATTGGGCTTGGGCCTAAGCTCATGGGCCTTCTACATAAGCTTAAGGCTAAAACAAACATAAAGGCCATAATTAAGCTAACTATTACATATTAATTACTAACACTTGATTAGTGTTTAGGAGTGATTCCAACAATCTCCCCCTCAAGTGTTGGTGATGAACGGTGAAGGCGTTGATGTAATAGTAGCTTTGACGTCTTTTGACATTCTTCTTTCTTGTGAGAAGAATTGTCTTAGTATGAACAATCTCTCCAGTGTAGAGAAATTGTCTTCTTCGAACAGTTATGATTTTGACATCATCTTTAACTTTGTTCTTTGATCGATGTTCTTTGTGATGAAAGTGATAGTATGTCGTAGTCTGCATCAAGTCTGCCTCAGGTCTGCTTCGCTGCTCCAGTGTCTCCATGTCATTCTTCAACATGCTCACATGCTCTTTGACGTTGCATTTCAGTACTGATGAAGTTCTCTAAGTCTTTAACTTTGTAGATTCTTTGGTTGACGAAGAATCATTCTGACTGTTGTGTTGCTTTAGGATAGAACTTCCATTAGTGATGATGTTGATGTGAACATGTGAAGAGTCTGCACGATCATTCCGCTCCAATGCTTCCATAAGAAGTAAACATAAAAATGGTTAGTAATAAGCGGATTCCAGCACTTACAAGTTTGAACTTCGAGAGAGTTAACAACATAGTGTGAAAACTCAACTCTAATTCTTACAAAGGCCGTTCCTGAACTGGAGTCCCACAAGTGAGATAACACGATGTACCTAAGTACACCTACGGTTCAGATGAGTCGCTGAGGTACACCGAAGCATCACCTCACGACGTAGACCGTTTGAGACACACTAAGCATAATCCACGGGGAGTTACCGAAGTGACTGCTTTGTCGGTGTTTGATGTTGACCACGGCGGAGTTTCCATTCAATCGCGAGGATCACAGATGTGAACCTCTCATAAATGTTCTCGACAGTTGCTAAGATCGTGAAGGACTTTGTATGAACCATGAATCATCGAAGATCTTATTTGTTGATCAACAAGTGATGAAATGTCAAGTGTTCCTAAGAGATCTTTTGATGAATCTCGTGGCTCTAGACTCAATTGTGCATTTTGGTTTTCTGGCGGAGACTAGGAGAGGGTCTCCTTCTTCAATATTAGCAATCTCTAAGAAAGCCGATAGATTATGTAGGGTTCCCGTGAGAATGAAACAAGCACGTTGAGAGAAACTTGAGTGGCTAAGAAGGTTTAGTGCATGCGTCACTGGGTCCATGACGACTTTTAATCTTCAATACCGGTGTCATCAAGTGACTACCAGTAGCATATGAATTGAACCCGGTGTCTGCCCTAAGTTGAATAATCTTGAGGGTTATTTCTTTTCACCCTTTACTTTACATTTATTTTTGATTCTTCAACTCCTTCTTTCTCCGATTCTCATTTTCTCCTTTTTACAATCATTCCTAAGGACTTCTAACACTAACTAATGGTAGTGTCCTTGGGTAGATCCCTACGGCTCTGGCGGATCATAGGACGGTTCTTCCTAACCTTAGTCACCTTATAACTCCATGACTAACCTATGTTGCCCTAAAACCATTTTGTACCACTGAAAACATTGAATCTCTCACAGTGTTTGTTAATGAAAACATTTTAGTACCACTGTAGAGATATGATTTTGCATAAATACTCCCCCTCCACATGTGCTTAATAGTTTTAACGGTTAAATGCATAGTGAGGAAAGAGCACGCACATTTTGAATTGATCAACTCAAGATAGACAATCCCCCGCGAGACACGGTTACGTTGCATAGTTAAAGAGTTGCATTGTCAGCTTTTAGGTGACAACTAGCTCTAATAACTATCTTGAAGGTGTAGACAAACCTTGAAAGGTTGTCAAACCCGTCAAAGTTCATGTTTACCAAGAGTTTCTCGAATGGTACATTCTACTAGGACAAGTCCTTTGCGAGACACGTTTACATCACTAGCGAACTAGTTTGAAATTATTACCCATCCCGGACAAGTATTTTCGAGTTACTAACAGTTAAGGATTTCGTCAATTCATTGGTTAAGTCTATGCACACGAGAATGCAACAAACATATTTCTTATCACATATTTTCTCCCCCTCAAAAATGGCATATAAAATGTTATTTTTGAAACGTTTTGAGAATAAATATGACCATTTCAAGTGTTGCGGGAAGAGTGACACAAAGAACGTTTTGTTTGAACAAAGTTTTAAAGTCAAATACTCCCCCTCAACAAGTGATATAAACGGTTGAGGTTTTGAAATTCGTAAGGGGAAGTACTTGTTCTTTTGAGCAAAACCTTGAAAAATGAACGGTTTGATAGGTTTTACTCAAAAGTAAGAAGCTTTCGCTCCTTTTATAAGGATTGTGGCACTGAAGCGTACCACAGGGTCCTTTCTTTACAGTTACGGGTTGTACACTGTTATGTGTGCACAAGCCATTGACATAGTATATCATGCATCCAAATTTATATGAAAGAAACAATCAAGGAGTACCGGGAAGTCCAGTGATGTTTCCAGGAATGCGCACAGGGCGTTGATAACCGGTGATGTTGATCATGGGTCGACCACCAACAAAGCTTTCCAGCGTTCTAAACTGATCCCGTCTGAACAACCTTTCATCAATCATCTTGATGATCCTCTTCACGTCCCTCCTTTCCTGAGAATTCCATCATTTAGGAGACCCGATCTTTAGATGTATATCCTTCAACCTGTACGCCAATCTGTCCCTAACCATCTTCAAAGTATGATCTCCAAATTTGTGAAGCTCATTACACGCCATCAAACAATTTCTTCGAAGTGCACTGTGATAAACTACGCCGAATGGTTTGCTGATGATCGTATACTGTGGAAGCTGGTTGATGCCGGGAAGATCAAGCTGAGGTGGAGTGAAGTTGACACATTTCTGATATGACTCAACCGGCAGTCGGAGATCTTCAACACGTTCTTTTATAACTATCGTCGATGAAAATGAGTAGTGACTTGATGAATTCTCGTTGTATTTCGGTTGAAAATTGTCTCATGCGACCATACTTTGGCAAGGTACATGTCTTCAATATCGTTGAGAGACAAGTTCTCAAAATCACTTCACAGAACGCATAATCCCTTTCATCCTGTCTTTTGACCACAATCTTCTTGAGAAAGGTGTAGTCCCATTTGGATGAAAGACCAAGATGTTGGATGGCAACGATGTCTTTAGTACTATACACTGCATGTTGTGATTTCTGAACCTGACAGTTGCGGTAGTAGATTCGTCGGCGTTCTGGCCAGTGATGAATCCCATACAATGCATCTCGGTCGTATGCTTCCACTTTGTCAGAGAACAAGTGATTGGCACGTTCCTCAATGGCTATGCAGTTTGAGTAGACAGCTGCTGGGAATGGAAGAGTCAACGATGTAGCGTATTTTCTTGAGCCATCGCCACCATGGAGAAGAAATTCCAGGTCTCTGTTGAAGAAATATCGGAAGGGAATCCGTGGTTCATCTGGTTGGCCAATGGTCGGTAAAGGTTTGGTCCAATCGGTGTAGTATGGAGGGTTGTCCCTTTTTGTGAAGTCAATGTTTGCCTCTGGGTTGAGCCAATCCATGTTGTTAGACATGGCTCGATCAATGTTATCAAGGTGATATTAAACCTCAAGAGCACTTTCAGAGCTGTCTTTTAGAAGTTGAAACGCTTCATTCTTGATTCGCTTCAGCTCAGATTTCGTCATTTTCTTCACACGGAACTTTTCTTGCAAAACTTTAGCATGCTCCAATGTAGAACCTTCGACCAGATTTTGACCTTCATCAGGGTAGGGAGTTTGATCGACAAGTGTAGAGAACCATTCAAATTCTTCTGTTTGATCGTCATCTAGCCATGATACGACGTCATGCTGAAGCGTCTTCTTCTTCTTTTTCGAAGGCTTAGATGATGATTCTGGTTTCTGTCCTTGTTTGGGAGAGGTGGGTTGTTGTAGGGACTCAAGGACCTCTTCATCGTCACCACCCGTATACTCAAAGTGATCACCGGTTTTCTGAGTCAGGGGTGGTAACTCGGAATCGTCCATAGGTTTATCTGTAGAAGAACGAGGAGGAGACATTTGTTGTGATGAAGTCCGTTGGGGTGGAGGTAACATAGAAGATGAATCACCAGACATCTTTTGACGTTTAGTGATGAGTGTGTAAATACTCATCATTTTTGTACAAAATAAACTGCAAATTCATCTGAAAACACTCAAAAATGCTTTAAAATGATCAAAATATCACAAATCGTTGTTTTATGTGTTTTAAATGCAAAATATCAAAATCGGATGAAAAACATATCAAATTTGCAAAATTGCGCTTTAGTCCCCAAGTTTATAAAATTGTCAAAAATAGTCCCTGAGCCAAAATTTCAAAAGAAAAGTCACCAAAGGTCTTTTTAAAATCACAAATTGTCATATTTAGTCCTTTGGTGGAAAATCTAAAAGTTTTGAGAAAATTACAGTTTTAGTCCCTGGACTTTTAATTTGGTCAAAAGTAGTCCTTGGAAATTTTCAAAAATGTCAAATTAGACCTTGGTCTATTAAAAGTTGGCAACATTAGTCCTTGGATTACATTTTCATAATTTACATGTTGGGTCCCTGGGATTTCAGACTTTACAATTTTGGTCCCTATGTTATTACTTCTACAAACCAAACGGATCTAATAATTGCCCCAAGCCCAAAACACCCTTTGGCCCAATCCAGTATATCCATGACCCGACCAACCCAACACGTTTAAATAAACAAAAACCGCCCCTCTTCCCTGTCCCCCGACCAGTTTGTCTGCTACCACCCCCCTCCTCAAACTCCTCCCATAGCCACCCTATCACCTCAACTTGTCTCCCCCCACCTCACCTAACATCCCACCACAATAAATGCTTCCCCTTTCCCTGTCTAAAGTATCAAACCAAGTTTCCCGCCAAAACCAATGGAGGGCCAAGATCACGTTTTTTTCATCCAATGGTGGAGGTGAGTGGTGGGATTTGCAGAGAGAGAGAAAAGAAGCACTTGGGGTATAAAAAGGAAGAGAGGGAAGCAAGAATGAAGCCAAGTAGTGTAGCTTTAGTTTTAAAAAAAATATCGACTAGTAAATTTCTTTAAATTTCATTGTTATTTAAGTTTCTAAGTCCTTTGTTGTGTAATTTTAGTATATTGTAAAACTTTTTAAGTATTCACTTTCAGTTTCCTAGTACGAATTAAACTTATGCAAATTTCAATTTCAAAAATCTCAAAGCATTTGAATGTTGTGTGCATTTGATGTTATGCAATCATATAAGCTTTTATGAGCTCAGTTTAGCTTATTATCTACTCAGAAACACAATACTCAGATTCTCATTCAAAATTGTCTCACGGTCAACAAAAGTCAACCAAGAGGAAATTTGGTTAAGCAGTGTTGGATTTGGATTCATGTGATGCTAAACTTGAATTTGGGTTGGATTGGACTAGTTTAGCATAGTGTGGGTTTGGTTTAAGCTATTAAATCAGCTGGAGCACTTGTAAGTTGATTCTCATTTTCAATTTTTTTTTATTCAGTGGCAGTTTATGATTGTGTTTGTAATATGTGAACATTACATGGCTTAAACCCGTTTATTTAGTAGTAATTGGGTTCATTAGATAGAGGTTAAGGGGTAGAATTGGATAACTCATTAATCTGCCTATTCATTAGTTCTAGTCAGTTCACAAATGGGTGTTTGGATCTAATGGTTATCCTGAATTAGAGGTTAGTGTAGTGGATGCTTTGCATTGCAGTGGCTCCCGAAGAAGTGAATTAGAGTCTTTAGGTTCATGTTTTTGCATCTCGAACTCTCAAAGTCAATATCGTGTAAATCTCTTTCGACGTTAGACAAGTTAGAAGCAAAGTGGTAGTATTTGTTGGTATTTTACTTTAGAATCACAAGGGTAGTTCAATTAGGTCTCTTTTCACCCCGAGACATCACTTATCACCAAGTGGGATCAATTCAAACTTCATATTAGTCAATTTTATTTACGTCTCAAAAGTCAAAATAACATGAAAAGCGGTTTTCTTTAGAACTTGCGGACCTAGCATCGAATTCATTCTGATGATTTATAGCCTAAAAATTGGTTTAGGTATAGTCGCTAGGTGGTCTTGAGATTGCAACATCTGGATTTAAGTTTCTAGTTTATTTAGTGGCTTAATTTTACGCTGGATGTTGAACCGAGTAAGTGTCCTGTGTAGGCATTGTCGCATGAGTTTCAAGGAATTGCAGACCTCGCGCCAAGTTTACTAGAGCTTTCCTTGGTCTCAATTTTGGTTTACAAGGTCCCAGATAGGTTAAGTTTAGGTTCCAGCTTTCGCTTTCTAGTCTAGCTTATTTGTGTGGATTATACTTAAGCTCAAAGTTGGCCCCTATTCACTGTTTTTGGCTCATAAGCTCATATTCTCAAATCTGTTGAGCTTGTGGTCTAGAGTGTTAAGCTTGTTGTTTATTGCTTCATTTGGTCATTTTTAGCATAATTTTGTTCCTGTTCTCAGTTGGTAGCTTGTTGTGCTCATCTAGCTTATCCTTAGTGCTTATTTTTAAGCACATTCCACTTCAGCTCCTAATTCCTCCACATAGCACCTTGTTTTTATATTTTTCCTTTATTTCTTATATTATTTTAGATTTTCCCTGAAATTTTCATAATTTTTAGGCGCTGTTTAGTATTTTTCTTATTTAAATTCAGTTTTTAATCATTTTTAATTAGCTTTTATTACAATTAATTGAGAAAAAGTTCCAAAAAATAATTTTTCAATTTTAATAGTCTAAGATAAATATAAAAAGCATAAAAAGATTTTCCATATTTTCTCCTTTTATTTGGTATTTTCCATAATTTTAATTAGATTTAAATAGAATTAAATTCATAGAAAATAGAAAATTAATCGAAAAATATAAAAATAGTTTTGAAAATTCTATTTTGATATTTTAGATTTTTCTAAGTCTTAATTTTATTTTTCTAGCTTTATTTCCTAATTTCTTGTATTTTAGGTAATTATTAATTAGTTAAAAATAGTTTTTAATTAATAATAATTAGATAATTAGTTATAAAAATAATTTTCTTTTTCTATAAATTTTCTTTTATCATTAGGATTGTAAAAATGCATTTTTCATATTTTTAGGATTTATCTTGTGTAATTTTCACGTTTTTATTTGTACGTTTACGTTATTTTAATTTAAACGTAAGTTTTTAGTTTTAAGTTTTAAACGTTCATCACTTTAAATATAGTGATAGCGTTTATTTAATATTTTTAATCTTTTTAATTTTCTTTAATTTTCATTTTAGCCCTTGTAGTTTATGTCCTTTTTCCGTAGCTATAATAATTCCAAATCCTTTTCCCATTCAAATCTCGCGATCACTATACGTCTGATAATCCATTGCATTTCATTTGGGACATAACGACCGGGAGACTCTATACTCCTCGATCTTCATTGATTTCGTCAAGTCGTTTTAAGTTTTCTTACGCGTGTGAGAGAACTTGACGGTTTCTTACAAGATCAAATTTTTGGCGCCCGCTTGGAGTGTGGTGATTATCTTACGTCTAGCAGATTAGTGATTTGGATATTCACTCTTTGTTCATACCATCCATCCGTATATGTTTGTATTTTCTTATAAAATCAAAAATCCAAAAGATTTTCGGTCTTTGTTTTTGCATCATGTCTATCAAAAATCCAAAAATATCCATCTTTACCTCTCACATCTTTGATTCTTCATCCCTACCCTCCGAAAACATTTGATTCTTTCTATGTCTTATCCTCACCCTCTTGGTTGTCAATGGTGTGGTGGTCCTTATAATGGTGGCAATTGCCCCGGTTGTAGCATGGTGGAATCGAGAAATGGGTGCATCTATAACCAAGATCCCTATTCTTACCATAACACAACCGATTTATTCCATCGCCTACCACACCGTGAGACTCAACAATTTTCTTGTTGTGAGTCTTGTGGTGGTTCACTCCGATTCGATTGTCAATCGGAAACACGCTTGTCTATGAGCGGGTTCACGATAACGATTATGACTACAACACATACCACTCACGGCCCGCATCAGTTTTTGTTGTGAGTATTGTGGAGGTCCTCACTCTAGCTCGGATTGTCAAGCAGGAACCCATTTCCTTGTAACAATTACGACTCTTAGTATCATGACCAACCTCTACATGACCGGCTGACCCACTTCCTCAAAATCTTCTCCTTAATCTTCGGATTTAGTGAAAGATTTGAAGGAATCTAAACACTCAAGATAATCCAAATGAAAATCCATGGAAGAATTGTTAGTCGAAGAACAGTCGCTAAATTAGATTCCCAGTTGCCGGTGAAAACTCTATTAGGGAATTAATTAGAATACAAAAGCAGCCAGATCTAGCTCTCGATTCGTTTCATTCGATGGCGATGATGATGAGGATACACTTGATATCCTTCAATTCTATAAATATTCATCAAGTTCATCGGATGATATCAATGAGTTGAGATTTCATCTCAAACAACCGCTATCACACCCGAGATTCACACTCACTCTCTTATTATGGGGGACGAGCATCTCGACACCGTTCTCGAAAAGGAATCGGACGAATTCATAAAGTCTAGTGTTGAGGACCTTATCCCAATCCCGGAGAGTCACGAGGAATTCTTGATCATGTGTGATATCCTCCTCCTCTTGTCTTCCAAAATGATCATGTTGAGATGTTATCCGATTCGATGATGACGATTCGTTATCTTGTGGAGACATCGTTTATGTGGAAGATTCACCTTCCGAGCTTGTTAGCTTAGAAGAAGAGAATGATGAAGTTATCGACACGAAATCAAAGATGAAGCTCTTGAGCAACATTATTGAATGTCGGTCTTCTCATTTCTAAAATCGAGGCTTTCAAAGAGAAACCTATTTCATCCCTATCCCCATTAAGGGTAGTGACATTCCTTCCGATGATTCTATTAGGAAATGAAAGCCTTACATTTTGATACTATGGGAGAGAAGATTAGTGGCGGTACCACTTCTGTTCTCATAATTCTCTCCCGATTATGAATCATTTACGATGGAGGAGTTCGCGGTGAACTCACTCATATCAATTCGAGTATGATTCATTCACCTTTGAGGAGTTCTCCGGTGAACTCACTCATATCATATCTCAGCGGAGTATGATAAATTCTACTTTGATCTAGACACTCCCGAGATTTGTCTTGATCACATAAGCAGAATGATGAGATTCATAATCCCGAAATTATGGATCCTCCTATAGATGAAGATGAGTTAGTCATGATGTTTATCATGATTTTCTATCTTCTTCACCTATCCCGTGACCTCTCTGTTCTTCACTCCTTGGGAATGAAGACATTATCTTTGATCCCGGCATTTCCATACATCATTTTTGAGCCGGGTGATGAGTGTGTAAATACTCATCATTTTATACAAAATAAGCTGCAAAATCATCCGAAAATACTCGAAACACATCTAAATGATCAAAATATCACAAATCGGTGTTTTATGTGTTTCAAATTCAAAAATATCAAAATCGGATGAAAAACATATCAATTTTGCAAAATTGCGGTTTGATCCCCAAGTTTCAAAATTGTCAAAAATAGTCCACGAGCCCAAATTTCAAAGAAAAGTCACCAAAGGTCTTTTAAAATCATAAATTTTCATATTTAGTCCTTTGGTGAAAAATCTAAAAGTTTTGAGAAAATTGCAATTTAGTCCACGAAAATCCAAAATGTTCAAATTTAGTCCTTGGGAATTTCAAATATGTCAAAACTAAACCTTGGACTATTAAATATTGGCAAAACTAACCCTTGGATCACTTTTCATAAGTTACATATTTGGTCCTTGGAATTTTGAGTTTTACAATTTTGGTCCCTATGTTTAATAATCTATACAAACCAAACGGACTCAAATGATATCCCAAGCCCAATCCTAAACACCTTGGCCCAATTACATTACCGGCCACTTAACCCACAACCCGACCCAACCCAAGTGTTTAAAAAATAAACAAATCCGCTTTCCCCGTTTTCCTCCCCACCATTGTCCGCCCACCATCACCATCCTCTCACCTCCTATCAACCCACTCTACCTCTCCCATTGTCCCCCACCTCACCAACCAACCCACTACAATTAATGCTACCTTTCCTGTCCCGGATATCAAACACAAGGATTTGGCGCCAAAACCTCTCAGCGGTCAAGATGGGTCAAACATTATCAATGGTTCTCATTGTTCTTTGGGATTCATTCGAGAGAGAGAGAGAAGGACTTTTGAGCATAAAAGAGACCAAGTGGAAGCAAGTTAGAGAGTCTACTAGTTTTTTTTATTTTCTTATGTCGTTTTTATATAAAAGTATTATAGCTATGTTAAACTTGTAATTTTTTGTTAAATTGTATCAATCTTATGTTTTCAAGTGTATTGCAATTAAATTTAAGCATCAATTTCGGTTCAAGTTTGTGATTTCATTTTATGTTTCTTGTTGAATTTATAAATTTCTAAACATGAATTCCAAGCTTCAATAAGCTTCTTTACAAGTTGAAACAAGCTTATACTAGCTTATAATAGCTTTTCATAAGCCTTTGATTAAGTTTGGAACAATATTTGAATTGGTCAACAAAAGTCAAAGTTGGAGCTAAAATGGTTGCGAGTTGGAATGGGTTGATTCAAGGATTGGAAATGGGTTGAAATGAAGCGATGGGTTGGATTGATTAGGCTAGTGTTCTTTGTTTCGAGTTGGCTAGCCATAGTGGCTTTGGACTTATTGTAAGTAATTTTCATGATCTTTGCATATTTGGTAATTAGTAGTTAAAAGTGGTTAAGATCTGTTTAATAAGTAGTAATTAGGTTATTTAGAGTTGATTTGATCACAATACTTGTTGAATCAATTGGTTAATTTTGATTTAGCTAGTAAAACAAGTTTTGAGAAAAAGGGTGTTTGGTTTATCATTTAAACGTGTTTTAGAGGTTTGTTTGTGAGTTAGCTTCGGTTGTTCATGCTTGTTTGATCAAATCAAGTACAAATCATCTTACTTTTGTGTTCAATAGCTCAAAAGTCAACATTGAACTCAAATCATCTCACGATCTCCTTTGTTGGATTTTAAGGAAGCAAATCATCATTTTGTGGTTAAAAGTTATTAAGAAAGGTTGTTATAGCTTCATTAAATCATAACAAACTTAGATCAATCATTAAATTGGGTCTCAAGTTCATAAAAGTCAAATGGTTTCTTATTTCAAAAGTCAAAATGGTGAAAAACTTGTTTTGTGCGAGAAAATCAGTGATTGCATAGGTCTCATTAAAGGGTTTCAAGGTCGATTTTTGGAATATAAGGAGTTGGCTTGGTTGTCTTTAAGCCCTCATAATTGGTTTTAGCTTTTGCCTTTGGATAAGCTTGGGTACAAGCTCAAAGTGGTCCATTTGCCTGCACCATAACTCGAGTGTCGGTGAGTATTTTCTCGATTTTTTACAAGCTTGTGCGAGCTTGTAAAAGCTTTTCAAGGGCTGATCTTTTGGTTAGAGCTAGTCACTTAGGTCTAGTTGAGACATCAATAATTGGTTTTAGTTTATAGCTTATTTGGTTGCTTAAAATTGTCTGCAAGTTGACACCATTTTCTTTTTAGCTTAAATATCAAAATCATCAAATCTGTCTTATCTTGTTAATCGAGTTGTTGTAGCTTGTTGATTTTAGTTCTAATTTGGTTAATTTAGTATATCATAGCTTACGTGATAAGTGTGGTAGCTCATTTTAATCATTTGGCTTATTTTGTGCTTATTTCAATAAGCACAAATCACATCAGTTCCATAATCTTGTACACAAGCACCTGTTTTCTAATTTTCATAGCTTCTTATCATTATTTTAGAGTTTCCTGAAATTTTCAGATTTTTATAAATTTGTTTTGCTATTTTCCTATTTTTAATTAGTTTTAATACTTTTTAAATAGCATTTAATACAAAAATTAGAAAAGGTTCAAAAAATAAGTTTTCAATTTTCTTAGGCTTAGATAAATATAAAAAGTAGAAAAAGTAATTTTCTAGATTTTCATAGCTTATTTGGTAATTTTAGCAATTTAATTAGTTTTAATAGTTTAAAATCCATAGAAAATAGAAAAATAGTCACAAAAATACAAAAATAGTTTTGAAAAGTCTATTTTGATATTTTAGACTTTTCAAGTGTTAATCTTATTTTTCTAGCTCATTTCCTATTTTCTTGTATTTTAGGTAATTAATTATTAGTTAAAAATAGTTTTTAATTAGATAATTAGTTTTAAAAATAATTTTATTTTTCTAAATATTTTCTTATATCATTAGGTTTGTAAAACATCATTTTCATATTTTTAGGGTTAATATTGACTTAGTTTCACTTTTTTATTTTGTGCGTCGCGTAGATTTTAATTTAAGCGTCGTTTTAGGTTTTAACGTTCATCACTTTAAATATAGTGATAGCGTTTATTTAATAGGTTTTATCTTTTAATTTTCTTTAATTTGCATTTAAGGCGTTTTTAATTTGTTTGATTTTCTCGTAGTTATAATAATCTCAAATCCTTTTTCATTCAAACTTCTCGATCACTAGAGCGTTGATTTATCCATTGCATAGCTCATTTGGGACATAACGACCGGGAGACTCTATACTCCTCGATCTTAATTGCATTGGTGTTTGAGCGGTTTTAGTCTTTTAGACTTGTTGTTTAGCACCGATCAAATTTTGGCGCTTGCATTCTTGGAGTGTCTTGATTTATCTCCGTTTTAGCAGATTAGTTGTTTGAATCCTCACTCATTGTTTATATCATCCATCTCTATATATATATATCCATATTTTCTTCTAAAAATCCAAAACCCAAAACAAGCAAAAGCGTATAAAACACAAAAATATTTTTCTTTTGTTTCTATATATGTATCAAAAATAAAAATACAAAAGAATCGTCGTTTTCTCTAATAATTAACAACTTAAAAGATTACCACGAAAACCAAGGCGGTGCACTACCTAGCGGGGTGCGACCATAATAAGTTCCCGAACTAAAGATATAAAACTTGCCTTTGTGTCCATTGTGATTGGTGTACCTTTTTCAAAAAGCCATTCATCTTGGATTATTGGTTAAGTTCATTGTTGTTTTGCCTCGATTTTGTGTTAATTGATTTTGTTGTGATATCGACGTTTGAACGGAAAACCCATAAAGATTCTTCTCACCACGATTTTTACAAACCGTCTTCATAATTCTCATTCTCATGTGAAAGATTTTCATAATTCCATTTCTCTCCTTAACTCGAGTTTCCTTAGAGTTAACTCTTGTGTATCTTTTCGCTCTTCTAGATCTGTAAGCCCATTTCGTGAGCTTGTCAAGATTCCAAGAAGGCGTGTTCGTGACTTTCTGCTCCATCGATCGGATCGAGATCCGGATGTTCACACTCATCCGTTATCATGGCGGATGAGATTCCTATGTGTGAGCTTCTCCGGGCACCCATCGGCGGGTATGGAGATGCTATCGTTATACCGACCATCGTGGTGAAAATTTTGAACTCAAGACCGGGTTCTTGAATCTTGTAACTTCAAATCAATTCTACGGTTTTGGCGGGATGATCCTCATGCTCATATAAGATGGTTTAACAAGATTGCATCTACCATCAAGTATAAGAATGTCCCTTCCGATCTTTGTTAAGCTTCTTACATTCCGTTTTCTCTTGAGGGCAAGCCGGTTGGCTTGAAAAACAACCCCTAAATCAATAGAGACATGGGAAGATCGGTGAAGAAATTTGTGAATGAATTCTATCCACCTTCCAAGACCACGAGTCTTAAAATGAAATCATCAAGTTCACTCGAAGTTTGATGAATCCTTGATGAATCGTGGGATCGTTTCAAGGAATTGCTTCGCAAATGTCCTCACCACGGTTTCTCGAGTTGATGCAACTCGACACTTTCTACAATGGGTGAGTCAATCGATCAAGATTCTCTCAATTCCTCGCGGGAGGAAATTTCCTAAGCAAAGCTGTCAAAGAAGCTTTGGCGATAATCGAAAACAAGTCCAAGGTCCGCCTTGCTTGCGAAGCAAGCGGTTGTTTCCCAAGTCGGTGTTGGTCCTTCTTCTTCTTCATCGCCCGTGAGTCGGTCTAGCACCGATGCTAAGATTGATAAACTCACGGAAGCTATCAAGCTTTGGTTCTCTCCAATCGGAAGAAAGTCTCTTTTCCACAAACTTCACTCTGCTTTGAAGTTAAGAAAGTGGAAGTCTGTGTTACTGTGGTGGCCCCATGCTTACTATAAGCTGTATGGCCACCGATGGTAACCCCTTTGAAGCCAATCTTTGTGGGCGGGATGTCTAATCAAGGAGGCAACCAATATCGTGCTCTGAGACCCGAACCACCGTCCTAACCACTACTCTGGACCTCCGGTTTCAATCAAAACCAAAACCGTAATCGAATCGAATAGACCAAACCAAGGTTTCAAAACCAAGGTCATTTCAATCAAAACAACGGTTTTCAAAATCGAATCAAAATTTCCAACATCAAGGAAATTACAATAGAAACCAGTCGGAAATTTCAACCAAGGGTATTATCATGGCAATAATCAAGGAATTTTGAGAATCAAGGCCTAATCCTAACAATAGAGGCGAATTTCCTGTTCAAACTCAAGCCATTGTTCCAAGCTGGACCATCTTCGATGAGCTTGTTGAAACAATTCATGAAATCGAGGAAGAAATGAATCGGTTGTTGGTCACCAAATTTACGAGATCAAGAAGTCTTTAAATGATCGACCCTCGGGCTCGGTACTTTACCTAGCAACACGATCGCTAATCCGAGGCGATGCTAAAGCGATCACAACCAGTGGTGCTTCTTATTACGGACCCATTGTTCCTACTACCTCTTCTTCCAAAGGTAGTGGAAAGCTCTCCGAAGGTAGTGGAAAGCGAACACTGTGGCATTTAGCGACAAAGGACAAGGAACTTCCTACTAATAACGGAGGTGCCAATAATGTCCATCCTCGGGTTGTCCCAAACCCAAAGAATCAAGGAGTTGTTTTGAACCTCCGTAGCTCTGTGACCCTAAATCCAAAACTTCTATTCCTTATCCCTCACGGTTACATGAGCAAAAGCTCATGAGAAAGCTAGTCATCGGATGGAAAAATTCTTTGATTTTCCAAGAACTTCACTTTGACATAAGCTTCGCGGATGCCATCATGTTAATGCCCAAGTTTGCATCTACTCGAAACATATCTTTGAGCAACAAAGAAAAGCTATTTGAAATGGCTAAAACTCCTTTGAATGAGAATTGCTCGGCGGTCTTGTTGAAAAAGCTTCGAGAAGCTTGGAGATCCGGAAAATTTCTTCTTCCTTGTGTTTTCGGGATGATTGAATGCTTTGCCCTTGCCGATCTTGGTGCAAGCATCAATCGATGCCGTATTCGATGTGGAAACAACTTTCTCTTAGGAACTTATTCCTACCGCATGACTCTTGAGCTTGCGGATCGTTCTATCTCGCGTCCTCTTGGCATTGCCGAGGATGTCTTTGTGAAAGTAGGAAAGTTCCACTTCCGGTGACTTTGTGGTCGTTGATTTCGATCTTGATCCTCGAGTTCCCTCATTGTTGGGCGGGATTCTTGAGGACGGGCCGTGCTCTTATCGATGTATTTGAGCAAGAGATCACTCTCCGTGTGGGTAATGAAGTGTTACCTTTAACCTCGATCAAACTTGAGGTACTCCTCAAATTATGATCTTGAATCAATTAATCGAGTCGATTTAATTGACATTGCTTCGAGGAGTACTCTCAAGAGTTTCTTGGTTATCTTCATAATTACGTGGTGGGAATTCCAATTCCACCACATCTTCTCATCCTATCATTGCCGACTCTTCCCTCTCTCACTCCGTTTGAGGAGGTGACTTCCTCGGAAGAGATCGATGAATTTTGGCTCTTGATGAATCAATTCGCTGGAATTGATGGTGTGTATGATTCGGAGGGATATTCTTTATCTTGAGCAATTGCTCAATGAAGATCCATTACCTTCACTCCTCCGAAAGAAATCACAATTGAGGAAATCAAATCGGTGCAATCTTCCTTGAAGAATTTCCGAGGTTGAACTTAAGGACCTACCTCCTCATCTCGAGTATGCATTCTTGGAGGGTGATGATAAATTACCGTCATAATTGCTAAAGACTTAACCGAGGAGGAGAAAGCGCTCTCATAAAGGTCTTGAAGTCACACAAGCAAGCAATTGCTTGGAAACTCTCCGATATTAAGGGTATCAACCACGAGTTTTGTACTCACAAAATCTTAATGGAGGATGACTTCAAGCCGGCGGTCAAAGTCGAGAGAAGGGTGAATCCTAAGATTCACGAGGTTATCAAACAAGAGGTTCTCAAACTTCTTGATGCGGTTTGATTTACCCGATCTCGATAGTCCTTGGGTTAGCCCAATTCATTGCGTTCAAAAAGGGTGGCATTCTTGTTGTCACGAATGAAGAAAGCGAGTTGATTCCAACTCGATTGGTTCTGGGATGGCGTGTGTGTATTGACTATCGAAAGTTAAATGGCGCCACCGAAAAGACCATTTTCCTCTACCCTTCATGGACGGATGCTTGAGAGATTAGCGAGGAGCAGTACTATTGTTTCCTTGATGGTTTCTCGGGTTACTTCAGATCCCCATTGATCCATTGGATCAGAGAAAACCACATTCACACGCCCATACGGGACGTTTGCCTATAGGCGTATGCCTTTTGGCTTATGCAATGCTCTGGCGCGTTCCAACGTTGTATGATGGCCATTTTCCACGACATGATCGGAAACTATGGAGGTGTTTATGGATGACTTCTCGGTCATTGGGGACTCATTTCGGACTTGTCTCTCCACTTAGACAAAATGCTTAAAGGTGTGAAGACACCAATCTATGTCTAAAGCGGGAGAAGAGCCACTTTATGGTCAAAGGGCATTGTCCTCGGCCATAAGATTTCTAAGAATGGGATTGAGGTTGATAGAGCAAAGTTGATGTCATTGCTAAACTACCTCATCCACTCATCAAAGGTGTTAGGAGTTTTCTAGGTCATGCGGGTTTTATCGTAGATTTATTCAAGATTTCTCTAAAATCGCTTGACCTATGACCCATCTTCTCGAAAAGATGCTCCTTTCATCTTCTCTCTGAGTGCATCGAAGCTTTTGAAACACTTAAGAAAAAGCTACGGAAGCACCCATTCTAGTTGCCCCGGTGGGACTTACCCTTGAGCTCATGTGCGATGCAAGTGATTTTGCAATCGGTGCGGTCTTGGGGCAGCATAAAACCAAGCATTTCCGGCCAATCCACTACGCGAGCAAAACTATGGTGAAGCTCGGACTCATTACACCACTACGGAAAAAGAATTATTAGCGGTGGTGTATGCGTTTGAAGTTTCGACCATATCTTATCTTGACCAAATCGTGGTGTATACGGATCACTCGGCACTCAAATATCTCTTTGCAAAACAAGATGCAAAGCGAGATTGCTCCGTTGGGTTCTCCTCCTACAAGAATTTGATATCATCATTCGTGATAAAAAGGGCGAGAACACAGGTGCGATCATCTCTCCGATTAGAGAACCCTCATCAAAATGTGTTCGAGAAAAGGAAATCAATGAAACATTTCCTCTCGAAACACTCAACGTGGTTTCTTTTCGTGGAGATTCTTCTACCCCATGGTTTGCCGACTTTGCAAATTACCATGCGGGTAACTTTGTGGTGAAAGGGATGTCGTCCCAGCGGAAAAATAAATTCTTTAAAGATGTGAAACATTATTTCGGGACGACCCTACTTGTTTAAAATACATGCGGATCAAGTCATCCGGCGATGTGTGTATGGTCGGGAAGCCGTTGACATTCTCAAGGCTTGCCATTACGGACCTCTTGGGGACATCATAGCCCCAACTACACCGCCAAGAAGGTGTTTGATTCGGGATTCTATTGGCCCACGATCTATAAGGATGCCCATGAATTCGTCAAAACACGTGGCGCTTGTCAGCGTCACGGAATATCTCACAAAGGAATGAAATGCCTCAAAGCGCCATTCAAGTGTGTGAGATTTTTGACATGGGGCATTGACTTTATGGGGCCATTTCCTTCTTCTCACGGAAATAAGTACATACTCGTGGCGTTGACTACTTGTCAAAATGGGTTGAAGCTAAAGCTTTACCCACCAACGATGCCGAGTTGTTGTGAAATTCTTGAAATCCTTATTTGCTAGGTTTGGAACTCCACGAGCCATCATCGGTGATCGTGAGTGCGCATTCTGCAATGACCAATTTGCAAGAGTCATGCAAAAGTATGGTGTAACTCACGTACCTCTCTGCGTACCACCCACAAACAAGTGGGCAAGTGGAAGTTTCTAACCGTGGGATTAAAGAATCTTGGAAAGGGCGGTTGGTGAAAACCGTGCCTCTTGGTCGGATAAGTTAGATGATGCACTCTGGGCCTTCCGTGACGACCTACAAAACACCCATCGGGTGCACTCCATACAAGTGGTGTGCGGAAGGCATGTCATCTTCCAGTTGAGCTCGAGCACAAGGCATCTTGGGCCTTGAAGCATGCTAACTTTGATATTCGAGACGGGTGATCATAGGAAAGTTCAAATGAATGAATTAAATGAACTCCGTGATCAAGCTTACGAGAACTCTTTGATCTATAAACAAAAGACAAAGAAGATTCATGACTCAAAAATCAAGAACCGCGTTTTCAACGTTGGTGATCGAGTCCTTCTTTTCAATTCAAGATTGAAGATTTTCTCGGGAAAGCTCAAGTCCGTTAGTGCGGTCCATTTACTATCGCTAAGGTTTATCCTTATGGTACCATTGAGTTATCTCAACCCGATGGTCCTAATTTCAAAGTGAATGGTCATCGGTGAAGCATTATTTTGGAGAGGACATTCCATCCATGGTTGTCCGGATCTTCAAACTTTCCCCATGAACCAATGAATGCGGGGATCGAGTCAAGCTAGCGACTCGGTAATCAAAAACGATAGCATGCCATATGGGTTTTCACCCATATTTACATCTTCTCACCTCTTTCTACCACCCTAGTGTGGGGGTTGCCACATGTTTCAAAAAAAAAAAAAAAAAAAAAAAAAAAAAAATCTTCTTTCTAAATAATGGTAGTAGTATTTCCCTTTCACGTTCTTTGTTTCGGCATAACCGCGGTACTTTGAATATTGAGGGCAATATTCATCTCTAGTGTGGGGGATTCTCACGAATTTTATCATGTAAATATACCGCTTTAATCCCCGTTTTGGCCAAAAATTTTTTTTTTTTTTGGAGTAAGTGTTCTACACTTTCTCATCGAGTTATCGATCCGCCTTGTGCGTAAGACAAAAGGATTAGCTAATCCGAGAGCAAGCGGCTCTTGGTAAAGATTTCTCAAATCCGTTTATATGGCTTGCAATTTGCCCAAAATTGTATGGTTCTTGACTCCCATCATCCTCAAAAGATAATGAGTTGGCTAGCCCGCAAGATTATGGCTTGTGGTAAAGGCGATGGAAAAACCATAATTGGTATTCACTCACCAAAGATAATTCGATAATTTATCTAAGAGTTGGCTAGTCCGGAAGAGTGCGACACGGTAAAGACAAAATCAAATCCGTTGAAAGGCGGTGGTTTGCTCAAAATCACATGGTTATCGGTGTACCATGGTTCTTACTTGAACTGAAACATTTGGCTACTCGAGTAATGGCTTTTGGTAAAGAGTTTAAAATCCATTATGTTTTCTCAAATCATTGCTAGGGACTAGCAATATCTCGATGTGGGGATTGATGAGTGTGTAAATACTCATCATTTTATACAAAATAAGCGCAAATTCATCGAAAATACTCGAAACACATCTAAATGATCAAAATATCACAAATCGGTGTTTTATGTGTTTCAAATTCAAAATATCAAAATCGGATGAAAAACATATCAATTTTGCAAAATTGCGTTTCGATCCCCAGTTTCAAGAATTGTCAAAAATAGTCCACGAGCCCAAATTTCAAAGAAAAGTCACCAAAGGTCTTTTAAAATCATAAATTTTCATATTTAGTCCTTTGGTGAGAAATCTAAAAGTTTTGAGAAAATTGCAATTTAGTCCACGAAAATCCAAAATGTTCAAATTTAGTCCTTGGGAATTTCAAATATGTCAAAACTAAACCTTGGACTATTAAATATTGGCAAAACTAACCCTTGGATCACTTTTCATAAGTTACATATTTGGTCCTTCGGTTTTGAGTTTTACACTTTTGGTCCTATGTTTAATAATCTATACAAACCAAACGGACTCTAAATGATATCCCAAGCCCAATCCTTAACACCTTGGCCCAATTACATTACGGTTCCTTAACCCACAACCCGACCCAACCCGGTGTTTAAACAAATAAACAAATCCCGCTTTCCCGTTTTCCTCCCCATATACGCCCACCATCACCATCACCCCCACCGACCACCTATCAACCCACTCTACACCACCATTGTCCCCCCACCTCACCAACCCTCCCACTACAATTAATGCTAGTCCTTTCCTGTCCCGGATATCAAAACAAGGATTTGGCGCCAAAACCTCTAAGCGGTCAAGATGGGTCAAACATTATCAATGGTTCTCATTGTTCTTTGGGATTTGATTCGGAAGAGAGAGAAGGACTTTTGAGCATAAAAGAGACCAAGTGGAAGCAAGTTAGAGTCTACTAGTTTTATTTATTTTCTTATGTCGTTTTTATATAAAAGTATTATTTAGCTAGTTAAACTTGTAGCATTTTGTTAAATTGTATCAATCTTATGTTTTCAAGTGTATTGCAATTAAATTTAAGCATCAATTTCGGTTCAAGTTTGTGATTTCAATTTTATGCTTCTTGTTGAATTTATAAATTTCTAAACATGAATTCCAAGCTTCAATAAGCTTCTTTACAAGTTGAAACAAGCTTATACTAGCTTATAATAGCTTTTCATAAGCCTTTGATTAAGTTTGGAACAATATTTGAATTTGGTCAACAAAAGTCAAAGTTGGAGCTAAAATGGTTGCGAGTTGGAATGGGTTGATTCGACATTGGAAATGGGTTGAAATGAAGCGATGGGTTGGATTGATTAGGCTAGTGTTCTTTGTTTCTCGGTTGGCGAGCCATAGTGGCTTTGGACTTATTGTAAGTAATTTTCATGATCTTTGCATATTTGGTAATTATAGTTAAAAGTGGTTAAGATCTGTTTAATAAGTAGTAATTAGGTTATTTAGAGTTGATTTGATCACAATCTCTTGTTGAATCGGTGGTTAATTTTGATTTAGATTGTAAAACAAGTGAGAAAAAGGGTGTTTGGTTTATCATTTAAACTGTTTTAGAGGTTTGTTTGTGAGTTAGCTATTCGGTTGTTCATGCTTGTTTGATCAAATCAAGTACAAATCATCTTACTTTTGTGTTCAATAGCTCAAAAGTCAACATTGAACTCAAATCATCCAACGATCTCTTGTTGGATTTTAAGGAAGCAAATCATCATTTTGTGGTTAAAAGTTATTAAGAAAGGTTGTTATAGCTTCATTAAATCATAACAAACTTAGATCAATCATTAAATTGGGTCTCAAGTTCATAAAAGTCAACGGTTTCTTATTTCAAAAGTCAAAATGGTGAAAAACTTGTTTTGTCAGAAAATCGTGATTGCATAGGTCTCATTAAAGGGTTTCAAGGTCGATTTTTGGAATATAAGGAGTTGGCTTGGTTGTCTTTAAGCCCTCATAATTGGTTTTAGCTTTTGCCTTCGGTTAAGCTTGGGTACAAGCTCAAAGTCCCCCATTTGCCTGCGCATAACTCGATGTCGGTGAGTATTTTCTCGATTGTTTACAAGCTTGTGCGAGCTTGTAAAAGCTTTTCAAGGGCTGATCTTTTGGATAGAGCTAGTCACTTAGGTCTAGTTGAGACATCAATAATTGGTTTTAGTTCATAGCTTATTTGGTTGCTTAAAATTGGTATGCAAGTTGACACCATTTTACTGTTTTAGCTTAAATATCAAAATCATCAAATCTGTGTTTATTGTGTTAATCAGTTGTTGTAGCTTGTTGATTTTAGTTCTAATTTGGTTAATTTAGTATATCATAGTGCTTACGTGATAGTTTGGTAGCTCATTTTAATCATTTGGCTTATTTTGTGCTTATTTCAATAAGCACTCTCACATCGACTCCATAATCTTGTACACAAGCACCTGTTTTCTAATTTTCATAGCTTCTTATCATTATTTTAGAGTTTCCTGAAATTTTCAGATTTTTATAATTTGTTTTGCTATTTTTCCTATTTTAATTAGTTTTAATACTTTTTAAATAGCATTTAATACAAAAATTAGAAAAGGTTCAAAAAATAAGTTTTCAATTTTCTTAGGCTTAGATAAATATAAAAAGTAGAAAAAGTAATTTTCTAGATTTTCATAGCTTATTTGGTAATTTTAGTAATTTAATTAGTTTTAATAGTTTAAAATCCATAGAAAATAGAAAAATAGTCACAAAAATACAAAAATAGTTTTGAAAAGTCTATTTTGATATTTTAGACTTTTCCAAGTGTTAATCTTATTTTTCTAGCTCATTTCCTATTTTCTTGTATTTTAGGTAATTAATTATTAGTTAAAAATAGTTTTAATTAGATAATTAGTTTTAAAAATAATTTTATTTTTCTAAATATTTTCTTATATCATTAGGTTTGTAAAACATCATTTTCATATTTTTAGGGTTAATATTGACTTAGTTTCACTTTTTATTTTGTACGTCGCGTAGATTTTAATTTAAGCGTCGTTTTAGGTTTTAAACGTTCATCACTTTAAATATAGTGATAGCGTTTATTTAATAGGTTTTATCTTTTTAATTTTCTTTAATTTGCATTTAAGGCGTTTTTAATTTGTTTGATTTTTCGTAGTTATAATAATCATTCATAATCCTTTTCATTCAAACTTCTCGATCACTAGGCGTTGATTTATCCATTGCATAGCTCATTTGGGACATAACGACCGGGAGACTCTATCCTCCTCGATCTTAATTGCATTGGTGTTTGAGCGGTTTTAGTCTTTTAGACTTGTTGTTTAGGAGACATTTGTTGTGATGAAGTCCGTTGGGGTGGAGGTAACATAGAAGATGAATCACCAGACATCTTTTGACGTTTAGCTTCGTCATTCTTATCCTGATCCTTATCTTCATCGTCTCTAGGATGTTTAGGCCTTTCAGCTTCTTCTCGGCATGCAGATTTGAGTTGGTATGCCAGCAATGCTTCTAACAATTTGCTTTCGTGAGAGGCAAGTGTTGCAGATCGTTTAGACATTTGAGCTACAAGCCGGTCAACCAATTCAGCATCTGAGAAGATTTTGGGATCGACAGGGCTGATGCTAACATACATTGGTGTTGATCTCATAGTCTGCTTGGCCAGGTGCAATAGGTTCGGATAGAGTTGTTTGGTAAACATCTCCTGTGTAAGTCTATGAACGTTGTCAAGAAGGTACTTGTTAGTGTAACCTTCGATCATTTCGTTCAGTTTCTCTTGACGATGACTTCTCATGAAATCATGGATAAACTTCCTTTCTCCTTGCATCTTTTCATTCTCGTCATACAGATGTTGTATGTGATCAGCAAAGAAATTCAACTTCTTGTTGAGCACGTCTTTCTTTCTAACTTGTTTGACAGCATTCAGAATTCATTTATGTGTATGAGAAATCCAAGATCGAGGTGGTTTCTTTACTGATTTGGATGATGATTTTGTTGTCTTCTTGGATGGTGGTTGTGATGAGTGAGATGAAGAATCTGATGATGATGAGATGTGAGGAGACTCCGGGTCCTTCGGCGGTTCGGAAGTTTCCTTCTGTGAACGTGTAGGACTTCCCAGAAGAAACGTATCATAATCAGCATCTTTATCTTTCTTCTTCTTATCAGTTTCCGGTTCCTCAAAATCATTGACAATTGTATCCTCTGTAAGCTTTTGCTGTTGCTCAAGAGTGGTGGCACCAGCTCCCTTATCGGGTTGATTAACCGCATCAGGAGTTGGTTCAGAGTGGGCAACACCACTTGATCCACCGGGTCCACCCATTTGCTCTTTAGCAAATTCTTCAGCCTTATGTTCATGTCTGAGTTGTTTAATCTTCTTTCTGTAAGCAGTCTCCAGTTGCTCTTCTTCACTTTCTGAGCTTTCATCATCATAGGGTACAAGTACCGGAGTCTTTCCTTTACCCTTATCAGCTTGAGGACTTAGAGGTTTTGGTACTGTTGGAGTGTCAGAGCCATCTTTTTCAGTTTCAGAATAGTGGACCTCCTCGTTTGATTGAGTTTCTTCAGAACGTTCGTCCCTAAGCTGTAGTTTTGGTTCAGGTTTGGGAGTTGGAATAGGAGTAGCTTCCTTTGTGTGAATAAACCTTTTTCTTGGAGGGTTCCGTTTGGGAAACTTCCTTTGACTTTCTGTACTTGTGGCACTTCCAGCACTGCCTCTTCTGGTCCTCCGAGTAGGTGTACCAGAAGCCTTTTCATCAAGGTGTCCAACTTTACCTTCTTTAACGGCTACCCGATACCTTTTGTACATTTCCAGCCTTTTGATTTCCTTTGTAAAAAGGTGATCAGGCAACTCGGCACCCTGTTTCTTCGTAGATGATTCTTTGATTCTGACAGATAGTATTCACTCAGTCAGGATGTCATGATTATCTGGGTCATTGAGTCTCCTGGGGATGTCAGGATGAAGTCCAAGAGCTCTCTGGATCAACAGCTTGGTGTATCGACATAGGGAATTTTGGAGCCAAGCTTCTTGTGAAGCGACATCATGTCTTCCCATAGCAAAGTGCTTGATTATTATGTCCTTTTGTTGATCGAGACGGAAAATCTGCGGTTCCATGAGCTTGGGATGCTCATATCCTTTATCACGACCGAGACTAATTTGGTGATGATTATATAGAGTGTCATCCATGGTTGAGGAATATTCTTGACTCTACACGAGATTGCTTGGTAATGATTCCTGCAGCTTCATTATAACCAATGTCTATCAAGAGCTGTAGGGATGTCTCTTGATAGGGGTAGCAAAGAAGTCGGTTGGGCGATGTGCGGAATGATGAGAAGCGACTCGTAAGTCATCGGGAGTGATAGTGACTTGCTTGTGATTAAGAGTCACATTCACGACATTTTGACGGTGATCCTCGCATGGAATCCCGAATTGTTAAATATAGACCTCTGGGCGTGGCGAGTGTGAGAGCATATTCTGGTAGGGATGATTCCTGAGAATATCCACCTCAATAAGACAAGATGATTCTGAGCATGTTAGGGTGGCAAAGTCAACCCTAAGGTTGTTCTTTCCAAGCTTTCTTGGATAACCTTCTGGAAAGATATCAGCAATTGTAAGAGCATCTGGTGCATCCACATTCATTTGTTCAGCCATGTCGTGATCTGAAATAACATTAGCCAAAAGAACCAACATATCGAAAGACATAATGTTAGTCAACAGAAGGTTTTATTGTCTAGTTATTGAATGTATAGTGTTAATGATTGTTACGAGTCCTAAGTCACCTGTTTTGTCCAATATTCCAATGGCGTCGTGAAATGTTTCGTGAGTTAGTTAACTTTAAGTTTTAAAGTTTATGTTATCACTTATAGTTCACAATGTATCAAACATTTAAGTTTATTAGTGACATTATTGGATTCGTGATGATATGATTAGTTTATTAACAAGTTTGTACACGTAACAAATCATAATGAAGGTCAATCAAGGATTAAGCGTAGGAATGACAAAGTTACGCGTAAACAGAAGTAGTATATGCGTAGACGAAAGCTTATGCGTAGGAAATGTTACGCGTAAGAAAAGGGGACCTTATGCGTAGAGCTTACGCGTAGACGTATAACAACCTTACGCGTAAGGCTTACTCGTAAGAGTAGACCTTATGCGTAAAGGTCACTGTTTACGCATATCCTTCACAGGATATGTGTAGTCCATTGTAGAACCTTACGCGTAACTGTTATGCGTAGGATTATTCTTACGCATAACATGACTACGCGTAGGGTAATCCTTATGCGTAGAGTTGCAAATGACCTTGATTCTGAGTATTAAGCGTAGCAAAGCCTGAAATAAGCTCATCAAATCATCAAAATTAACACAAAACATTATTTTATCAACAAGTTATGGCATGAACATTCATATAACAGTTATGCGTAGAAAGTCATACGCGTAGGTCAAAACCCTAAGGGTTAAGATTTACGCGTATGATTTCTAGCCATGGGATTTGCACCAAACAAATTCTGGTAGGTCTAGAGTGTTGTTAGAGTCTTTAGGCCAATTTATAACATCTAACTCGTTGTGAATCAAAATTACCCAATATTATGAACTTTAAACACTAAATACAAAATGTTAACCAATTCGTGTTTCTGGGTGGTTAATAACCATGGAAATCATTAATTCAACAACCTAAGACCATAACCCAACAATCTTTTATACCAAAACACTTCACATTTGGAAAAACCTAAATCGACTCATAAACCCTAATTTTCAAAAATCGTTAATACATGTTTCTGGGTGTGTTTTGAGCATAGAAACGGTATCATAGATGTTGTTAAAACATTTTGACACCTTCTTTTTAACCACAAACGTCCACACAATGATTGTGTGTTCATACGCTTATGCGTAGAACACATAATCACGCGTAACACACTTTTTAACCATAGGATTTGCATGATATTGAAAACCTTAGCTTAAAAACATGTTAAGATCACAAAACAACTTACAACGTGAAGATCAAAAACACGGATTTCTTGATTAATTCTTAGGCGTAGATGATAAAAGTTGAGTGTAATAAATGAGAAGTGAAAAAGTAGGTGGGAAGAGTTTTTATTAAAAGTAACTTTAACATTTTGACAGTTTTAGTCCCTCCACCTTTTCCTTTTTCAAACAAAGCCATTTAACTTCCATTTTGGTTACCAAACAAAGATTTTTAGGAAAGAAACTTGACGACACTCCCCCTCGACTTCAGAAAATAATGAAAGGTTATTAATTTTAGTCCGAGGAGTGTCATTGAACCAGAAAATTCACCACCATTGTTACAAGAAACAACCGAGATATGATAACATGCAAGTACAGATGTTTTGAAGCAGGTTAATAGATTATTTTCTCCCCTCAACACTTGATCGTAAAAATACTAAACTTTGAAAGATTAAAGTGTTGTGGAAGAAATATACTTGCCATGTTGAAAGAAAAATAGATTAGAAGAATATTTTGTTGTTTTATCGGGTTTTGTATTTTTGTATTTTGTTTTGAAAAATTTATTTACAAAAGAGAGTTTTGGTGTTTAATGAGGTTTTAAGACTGCTTTTAGGAGGTCATCCAATTCCTCTTGAGTCAAACACCTCATACCAATCCGGTGGACCAACTCATTAAACCTAGCGGGAGGCAAGGCTTTGGTGAGTAGATCGCCAATTGATATTCATACCACAAAGTATAATTCAGCGGTACCTGTTCTACATGATCCTTGATGAAATGATAGCGAAGATCAATGTGCTTTGACTTGAGTCTGAATCGAGTTGCGAGATCGCAATGGCACTCCGATTGTCGCGATACATCGAGATTCATCAAATCACGTAACCATAGTCTTTGAGTTGTGTTCTCATCCGGATGACTTGAGCACAACACGACGACATGGCTACATATTCTGCCGGTTGAGGGCAATGATGTACAATCCTCGCTTCTTTGATTGCCAATACACCGGTTTATCACCAAGAAATTGTAGTGCTCTGAAGTATTTTTTCGTGAATCTAAACATCTGCGTGATCGAAGATCCTAAAAAGCGATTAGTTCAAACCGAATCCTTCGGATACGGATCCCAAGTTAATGGTTCCTTGATGTACCGGAGGATTCTTTTAGCCTCGGATAGGTGAGTTTCGGTTGGTCGTGATCGATAACGGAGCATAGATACAAAGCAAAGACAATATCAGTGCGCTGGCATGAGGTACATTAGAGACCCAATAATACTATGGTATTTTGTAGGGTCCACTAATTTCCCATTTAAGTCAGCGTCTAGCTTCTTGGTATGAGTCATTGGTGTGGCATAAGTATCAGAGGATTTCATTCCAAATTTGTTTAGCAATTCAAGGGCATATTTGGACTGACTCAGGAAAATACCACGGGGTGATTGATGAACTTGCAGTCCTAGAAAGAACGAAAGTTCACCCATCATGGACATTTCAAAAAATTTCTTCATTAGTTTTGCAAAAGCGATTGAGTACTTATCATGTGTAGACCCAAAATGATGTCGTCCACATAAATTTGAACAATTAAGATATGTGCCCGTGATATTGTATAAAGAGAGTAGGGTCGAGCGAACCTTTGGTGAAATGATTGGCAATGAGGAAAGATGATAGCTTATCGTACCATGCAGGAGCTTGTTTGAGACCGTCTGAGCTTTGTTCGGTTTTAGACATGGTTGGGAACTCGGGATCAACGAATCCATCTGGTTGGCTGACATAAACCATTTCTTTAAGTTGTCCATTGAGAAACGCCGTTTTGACATCCATTTGATAGACCGTCATATTCATATGAGCCACGAACGCGAGAAATATCCGAACAGCCTCCAAACGAGCAACCGGAGCAAAAGATTCTTCAAAGTCTATGCCCTCTTCCTGACGATACCCCTTAGCAACGAGTCGTGACTTGTTACGGATAACATTCCATTCAGCATCAAATTGTTTCTTCCAAATCCATTTTAGACCGATGACATAAACCCCTGTTGGTCTTTCAACCAGTTCCCATGCTTCAAGTCGTTTGAATTGGTTGAGCTCTTCTTGCATGGATTCAATCCAGGTGTCTTTGGTCATTGCGTCTTTAATGTTTTTGGGCTCAGATTGGCAGACGGTGAGTGCATAAATGCAGTGTTCACCATCTGAGTAAAGACGTTGTCTTGTAACGACCGGTTGAGTCGGGTTGCCAATTATATTTTCCAGAGGATGATCTTTTGTCCATCTATGTGTGGAGGGTTGATGTTGGTATACATTGTGCAGATTTTGAGGATTCAAATGGTTTGTTGAAGATTCCGTGACATCTGGTGCAACAGTCTCATTAGCAAACGGGTTAAAGAACGCATTTGGATCAAAATTAGCAGGTGGGGGTACTTCATTGAACATCATCATTTGGTTCATCATTGTTGGAAGCGGTTTGTTCAAGCTGTTGTGTTAGAGTCAAGCGGTGGTGCTTCTTCAATAGTAGTTGTTGTCGCAGTGTATCGGTATAGGAATATTATCGGGTTGAGCGGTGCTTGATGGATACACACGAGCACGATCATCAATATCGTCACCGAACAAAGGGCAAATAACCTTTCCATTTGTTGACGAGTGGTGGGGGCTTTGTTCGGTGATGATGGGGTTTGGGAAAAGTTTAAGCAGTTCTGACCGGGTTCTAAGCTGTTATACTCGAAGCCATTTCGTTAGTTCATCAAAATGAGCATGAATCGTTTCCATTACCTCCTTTGTTCAACGATTCCAGATGCGGAAACCTTTAGAATTATCACAGTATCTAATAAAGACTCCAATGTCAGCTTTGGCTTTGAGCTTTCCAAAGTCATCACGATCATTATTCGGATAGCAAAGAGATCCAAATACATGAAAGTGTTTTAGATTCGGTTTTATGTTGTGGACAAGCTCAAATGGTGTTTTGTTGTGGCGTTTTGTAATCATAGAACGGTTTTGAGTATAGCATGCAGTAGAGACGGCTTCAGCCCACAAGTAATCTGGGAGTTTGGCATTGATTAACATTGTTCTTGCAGCTTCCACCAATGTTCGGTTTTGTCTTTCAACAACTCCGTTTTGTTCAGGTGTACGAGCAATAGATGTTTGATGCTGTATTCCCGCTTTCTCATAGAATTCACGAAGGGTTTGGTTAACAAATTCGGTTCCTCTGTTTGTTCTGATTTGTCGAACGGTGTTGTGGAGCTGAACCTGTATTTTCGTGAGAAAGGTGATAATCATTTATGGAGCTTGGTCTTTGCTTCGAAGAAAGTAAACCCAAGTCCAGCGTGAATAATCATCAACGATTACTAAAATGTAGCGTTTGCCATTGATCGTTTGCACACGCATCGGGCCACACAAATCCATGTGAAGAAGATGAAGCACATCTTTGAGAGTCATGTTCCACCTTAGAAGGAAAATGAGCACGAGTACTTTTCCCTGTTCACAGGTGAGCAAAGGTGATCTTTTGAATACCGAAATCATGGGAGTCCTTCTACTAGTTTGTGTCGAGCAAGGTTGGTGATGGTGCGAAAGTTTAGATGTGAGAGACGATTGCCATAGCCATGATTTTGTAGATGTTGCCTTTGAAAGTAAGCGAGATGGGGAAGAAGCAACCATGTCTTGCATAGAGATAGTGTAAAGACTAGAAGAGCGAGCGGACATAAGGTTGTTTCCTTGTAGATCACGAATGAAACAAGTTTTCTCCACGAAAGCAACTTTCAAATCTCCATCACAAAATTGACCTCGAAAAGCAGTTGTGATCGAGGCCTTCCACATAGTAAACCACCTTATTTCGATGATCCCATTAACATAGTCTCAGTAACCCATGATATTGCGCAAGTGATCATTCCCGAACTGAAGGTGCCAATGAACTTTGCAATAAAGTTGGTTAACAGTTTAAGATTGCTGTGTCATGTCGGGAGCGACTAATATCAACAATCCGAGAATGATCTGTATCACCGCATTACACACAGACGACACATATGGAATAGAAGTAGATGTGGAACCCAAAATGTTAGAGGGTTCCGGAGCAGTTAGAGTAGACATACACATATTAATAATTTTAGGCATCCATTTAAATCTGAATGTGTTATGTATCCATTTCTGCCATCTATAACTACTATTTGCTTTAGTCTTAGTGAATGCACTAGGTGGTACTACATTCTTAGGAGGTGATATTGGAGCTACAGGGACAGCAGTGTGTTTCTTAGAATCTAAAGAAGGCGGTCTACCAAGCACAGGCTTAGAATGATTTGTTGTCCTAGAGGTATTCTGAATCTTAGGATTCTGTAAACGAGAGATGATAGCTTTAGCAACACATTTGTCATGACAATCAAAATTCATACTTTTAAGACAAATATCACAAGGTGCATCAGACATAATATCAAAAGTACTTAACGGTTTAGCATTCGTTACATCACTATTTTTATTACATTTGCCAGACGCAATTTCTATAGTGGAAGCAACGTGAGTCTTATTCATTGTCCTAGGGTGTTCTTCTACTTTAGGGTCCTTATTGATCTTTTCTTAGGTCACAACTTCCTATTCTTCGTTTGAGTGCTCTAGGTCGTGAAGTGCGGACGTTTGGAAAAGAGCGAAACTAGTCCTGTTTCAGTAGAAGGAAGTACGTTAGCAACTTGTGATTTGGCAATAGGAATTCTAGGTTCACGATTACTAAGTGTGACTGGTGCTATCTTCTTAATGACGGTTGGGGACAAATGTTCATACTTTCCTAACATTTCTCTTAGCTTAAAGATAGTGTGCACCAACTCTTGATTTTTGGAACGAAGATTTCCCGAAAAATTCATGATTTCCTTAGTGTGTTTGAGAAAATGATCAAGCTCGTTTGATGCTTCAACACGAGTCTTTTTGAGTAAATCAAATATGACACCATATTCCTGTTTAACTTTTACCAGTTCTTGTTCATATTTAGAGATTTGACCTTTCAAAGACACATTTTGATCATCCAGTTGCTCAATTTTTGGACTAGACGATTTAGATTGCAACTGGGTGATTTTCTTTTGCAAAGCAAGTTTACGATTTTGACAATCTTTTTGACACCATTGAAGACGACGTTTTGAGTTTGAAAGTTCGTTATTCAATCGTTCATTTTCAGCTTTTAAAGAGTTGAATTGATGCACAAGATCAGAATTATCAACGATAACAACATTATCGACGATATCAGCAGAGATAAAATCAGATGCAAATGGCAAAGCATGAAGTAACACAACATTATGGATATCAGCACAAATAACATCTTCCAAGAGTCGATCAACATCTTTTGTCAACATTTTCTTTTTTCATTTAGTATTAGAAATAGATGTTTACATTTTTCTCGAAACGTTTTCATCACACCAAGTTCCTTATGAAATTCCTTTTCCCAAGATATTGCACAATTTTTCAAATTTTTGACATTAGGTAAAGATTTTTCGAAAAATGTCTCTTTGTTCTCGCGCCAGAGGCGATTGAAAATGTTGAACTTTTATTTCAGAATGATATTCTATCTCATGTTCCAAAGTTTTGAAGTCGGCCATGAAAATGTCAAAATATCGAAGAATTTTGCGATTTTCAGGTTTAGAATTTACTTCACTGATGGAAGGTAAAGGACCATAAATTTGTTCAAAGTCTTGTTTGGGATTAACATAAGAAGACTCGGGTGTTTTAATGATAACCCTTGGTGTGTTAGAAGAATCCTTTGATGGGACGAAAGTGACCGCTTGTGAATAAGTAAAAGGTTTGTTATAAACAATTTTTCTAATTTTGATCGACTGCCGTCTTGACATCTAATTCCTCTTGACGATGATATTCAACAACAGTCATAACAGAATCATCAATTTTATATTCTGCACTGGAAACTTCCGGATTTGGTTTGAATGTTTTGAGAGAAAGCTTAGGTTTGTAATCAGCAAGATTCAGGCCATATCCTTTTGGATTGGGTTTTAAAGTAAACTTTTCAATAGTTGTTACAGACTCACCATGTTTATAAACAACAGTTTTAAACTCTTTAAGCTTGCGTTGCAATTCAACAATTTCTTCCAGATAGTCATCTATACGATTCGTTGAATGATTTTTGTATGCAGAGAACGTTTTTTGACAAGTTAACAACTCAGCCTTAGTTTTTTGATTTTCCAAGGTGAGAGCGTTAATTTGCTTTTTATGTTCATGTTTCAGTTGTTCTATTTCAGACAACAAAGCATTTTTCGAAGCGGCTAGATCACGCATCGTCTCTCTAAATATTTTCGTTTTGATGAGATTTAGTAAAAGCTACTTCAAAACCTTTTCACGCTTATCTTGAGCTTTGAAAAAATTGAGTTGCATGTTTAAACATTCAAAATCCTTGGTTAACGATTGCATTTTTCGTTTTAAGTCCTCATTAATGGCACGACATTCTTCCACTATGGTTTGTTGGTCTTGTATTAAACGAGCAAAATCTGGATGAGGCAAAAGTTCGGCTTGTTCAACGTGAGTCTCAACATGATCATTATTTAGATCCTCAAGTATAACCACGGACTCAATTTGATTATCAAAGAAAACCAAAAGGTCATCTTTATCGTCAAATGTAACTACGGGATCTATTTGAAAATCGTCGGAATGAGATGTGAAAGACTCATTTTGAACATTCTGAGCCTTGCCGGATTCAGATGTTGGCGGAGATATTAGATCGAGAGATAAACATGGTTTGTTCGGTACACGAGACAAGCCATCGATGTCATACACCGGGCCTGTTTCACTCATGTGTAACTCTTGCATATTAGCCATCAACATAAGCTGCCGAGTTGGTCTGCAAGTCCTCCATATCATCATCGAGTGCGCATCGCCATAAAGCTCATTCTTTGTGCGTGAGAGTTCCACCACTTCATCCTTAAGAGCCAAAGAAGAGCCGCTTTGTGATAAGCACCGCCCCTAGTTCTCGGCTTTGGGCATGCATTAGCAGTGTCCCTTCTCATTGCGGTTGTAGCATCGAAGACCATTAAATCCATTACGAGCATTTCTGCTCCACCACCGGAGCTCTGTTGTTATTCGACCCACAAAGCATTAAACCTTTGACCACCGCTCATCTGACGACCATAACCACGATTCTGAACTTAAACTCGTCCATTGTTTACAACAGCTTGATTCCTTGTATTAGATGAGGAACGAATGCGATTGTTGGATCTGTTGGTATAACGGCCAAAAGCATTAGCAATCATAACAAATCCTTGTTGCAGTGCTTCGAACGGATCGATATCCTCATTAGCTTCAGTTACAAGTGCTTGAGCATTGTTGTTGTTGTATGGAACAAGTTGATTTTGTTGCTGTGAAGGATCATGTGGTGGGTTTAAAGCAGTTGGTTGAGTTGCTGGTTGAGGAGGATAAATTTGTTGAGCATATAAGGCAAGTTGTTGATTTTCCGAATGTGTTGGTGGAGCAATTTGAGCACGGAGAATCTTTTCATGATCAACTTCCTTTTCATGAGGCTTCAAGTAATCGTACAACAACCCATAGGTAGATTGATGCATATTCTTCGCTTGACGGAGAAAAATGACATACTTCTCCCATTCAGGACCAAGACTACTCAGGAACTTAGTATTCACTGCAATTCTTGGCATGATGATGTTGTGTTTATCCAAATCATTGATGATGTCTGAAAAACGATGATGATAAGACTCTAGTGTCTCTCGGGTTCAATCATGAAGTGTTCATAAGCCAAGTAGATTTTGGATTCCAAATCCTCCCGATTGAGTCTGATCCTCCATAAGAAGACGAATATGTGCCCACATCTTTTGTGCGATCTTTTGAGCATCAACACTATGAAGAATTGGGTTTGGTAATCCTAAGAGGATATATTCCATTGCAAGTTCATCCGCTTCATAGTGTAGAAGTTAAATCGGGTGCTCAAGTCCGCAATGATAGCAATTTTCGTTTGTTCATCTCTTGGTGGATTAGCGAGGATCTCCGAATACAACTACATTAGGCATCCGAAATGGACCTTCCAAGATAACCTTCTTTAAGAACTTTCCATGTGGCTTCTTCGGATCACAAAACCTAAAGAACCTTATCACCCATTGATCATAGTTTCTGGAGTGAGCATTGGAGGTCTATCAAGTGATCCGACTTCATGTATTGATTGTTGGTTGCTTAAAGCTTCACACATCTTTGCAAACCAAGTGGGTTCCTTCATAGTGTTCCTTGATGGATGTTGATTGAATTCAGTTGGGTAGGGTTGAACTTGAAGACTAGGTGGTGGTTGAACCATTTGAGGTTGTGGAATTGCACCAAGTTATGGAGTATGTTGTTGATTAAATTGTTGTTGATAGATTGCTTGTTGTTGATTCCATTGTTGATGTTGAGGAGTTAATTGTTGTTGTTGTTGACGTTGAGGATAAGTGTAAGGGAAATAGTTAGAGTATGGAGGTTGAGACATGTTGAAAACTTGTGTTGGTAAAAATGGATCTTTGTAGTCGAATGAACCTTTGTTGATGAAGTATCCTTAGGCGTAGAAATTACAATAAAGTCAAGTAGCACTTATGCGTAAAAACACCAAAGTTACGCGTAACAGAAGTAGTTACGCGTAGGTTTTAGCTTACGCGTAAGCAGGGAAAAAAGACTAAAGTTATGCGTAAACAGTAAGTTAGGCGTAGGATTCCCTTATGCGTAAGACTAGGTTTACGCGTAAGATGAATCTTAGGCGTAGGATTTTCTACGCGTAAGCTTAAGCTTATGCGTAAGTTTAGGGTTTTATCCCAAGTGATCTTTTACACTATCACAGTGCAAAGGATATCCAAATTCGACGTATTTTCAGACTTATCCAAGTAAGAAGACACGAAATAAACCACGAAAATGAAGATCAAACCAAGGAAATACTTACGCGTAGTTTTAGGGTTTCACTACGCGTAGGTTTACTCGTATTTATGATGTTGCTCAAAGATGTTTCTAAACCAGTTTTTGTGTGATGAAATAGCTTCAAGATCACCAAATAATGCAAGAATGTGAAATTTGATGAACCAAACCTTCTAAAACAGTTACGCGTAGAACTACACCCATGAATAAAAACTAGCTCAAAAACAATGATCCACACATAAAGTTCCAAAGTTTCTGCCAAAAACAGTAAGTTTAACACCTTATAACGTTGAAAGGACAAGAATCTTGGATTAAAAAGTGTAAAAAATACGTTTTTGATCAAGCCAAAGGTAAGGATACGCAAGTTAAGCGTGAGACCAAAACTCACTTCAAACAATGCGTTCACTCAACTATTAGGCGATTGATACCACTGTTAGGTCACTAGTTTTACAAACAAAAGCTTTAGAGAAAGAGAATGAGGCAATTGAACAAGTTATCAAACACACACACTATGATACTTGACACGGTTTAGGCATAGGATGTGAATGAAAGAAAAACTTGAACAACCAACCCTCAAGTGAGGGTTTTTACATAGTATTTATAGGCAAGGAGCTAGGGCAACACTCCCTCTCCTTCCCTATTCCTTATTGGGCTTGGGCCTAAGCTCATGGGCCTTCTACATAAGCTCAAGGCTAAAACAAACATAAAGGCCATAATTAAGCTAACTATTACATATTAATTACTAACACTTGATTAGTGTTTAGGAGTGATTCCAACACTTGTAAACTAAATGACCCATATGCATTTGGCAGTTATTAGTTAGTTGGCAGTTATGATACGCTTACACAGCGCGTTCGGGGTCAAGGAAACTTCCTTTTCTTCGAGCAAGTTTTATAACACCCTAGGCAGTGAACCTAATCGTTGTAGTGTAGTAATTAGGGTAAGCCACGGGTATTGATATCGTTCTCTAGGGGAATAGGAATGCTAGTGAGAAGTTACTACGCTAAGGTTGAGGTTGAGGAAGATTATTTTTTGTATTTTTATATTTTATGAAATTGAAAGATACGAATCTCGGGTATTGGATTTGGGGGGTTGGTATTTCTACCGATTACTCTACTATTATCTAATTATCTAAACTAAGGTTGTGGGAGTCTATGTCTAATTAATGTGTACTCGTATGGTAGTTTAAAGATGTGTTTACTTAGGTTTTACTACTCCTTAATTATCTCCTATTGATGGTTGAGTTGTCACGTCCTTATTCTTAGTTGCGTTGTGTGTCTAAAGTTGTAGGGTATGCGTTTCTCCCTAACTCTTTGAACTTACCAAAGGGTCTCGTCTACAAAACCCACTAGGGATGATAAACTCTTAATCTAAGGCACTCTTTGGATAGTTTAGCCTACAACTACTCAGGTAATCATATTCTAAGGTTCACAAAGATGAATCAAGCATTAAGTACACAACGAATGACCTATCGCATTACTAGATCATTAATCAACTAAGATAAGAAACAACCAATCAATATTCAATAATTAAGTTTCATACTTCCTAAGCAAACACACAAATAAATTAGCCAGACATGGAGAACATGCAAGCATACACACAAATAATCAAAGACATAATTGAATTGATGAAGTAAATACTTATATTGATGTAAAATAGGGTTTAGAACCCTAAAATACTGTACAAGACACCTTTGGTTCGGTTTTAGGTTTTCACTCTAAAAGACTCTCTCTAAAACTGAAAAATTCGGATTCTATATATAAGATTACATATGCGACGGCGTCACCTTATGTTTCGTGACGCCGTCGTGTCTCCGTCATTAGGGTTTCGTCTTGGCCAGATTAACCTTGCGACGGCATCACCTTATACTGTGACGCCGTCCTCTTGCCTTCGGCGCCGTCTGGTCACATCTAGGCCCGTCGCCATTCTGACGGTCTACTCCTTTAAAGCCCGCGCCGTCTCTTGAAAATACGAGTTTTGTCTTGACCGTCACAAAATCCTACGACGGCGTCATAGATTAGCGATGACGCCATCGCCTTCTATTTTCAGCAGACTTTGAGTGTCTCAATTTTGACTTTGGCCATTTTCTTCAGATATTCGCGCCTTTTCGTCCAAATAAGTGCCATTCCAGCATTTTTCCTTCAAGAGACCTAAAAGTGAAAAGGAACAATATTAAGCAATAACGGATACAAAAGTGATCAAATAAGGGCTAAAACGACCCTCAAAATGGTACCTTTTAAAACCTTATCAAATATCCCTACACTTGTTATTTGCTTGTCCTCAAGCAAATGTGCTTTTAGCCAATTAATTTATAAGTTAGGGGTCATGAAGCATTGATTCAAAACGGTCCACAACACATATAAGCCCCGTAAAAGTCATAACAAGCACGGAAATTACATACTAGCACCTCACATGAGGTGTTTGGATACTCACATCTCTCTCGGGTGTATATATGAAATATAACAAATAGGAAATGAAAGATAAACACTCATTAACCGGTCCTAGTACATAGATTACCATAGGCTTGAGAATAGATCAAACCTCCATCACTTTAGTGTAAGCACCTAGGAAAGACTATCAAAGAGGTATTTTAAAGGGTTGTAACGTTAGGCTTACGGTAGGGAAACAAGGGTTTGGTGGGATAGGCTATTTAGTGGTGGCAAGTCAAAAATCTCTATGTTAAATGCATACGAAGAATGGCGTTGCTAAGCCAAGACTCGACACTCTAAAACTCTAGGTAACGGAAATAAACAAACATAAAATTAAAAGATAAATGTAGGATGGTAGCATGTTTTTTTTTTTTTTTTTTTTACACTCTATTTTTTTCTTTTCTCTTTTTCTATTTTTTTTCCGCTTTTTTTTTTTTTTTTTTTTTCCATACACTTTTACTTTACCATCCTCTACGGTAACATCAAAATAATAGGGATTTATAGACACATCCCTACACTTGAGTTTTTAATACTCTGACACTAATTTGACCCGAATTGAAAAGATCAAAACATTTGGGGTACATTATTATGCAAACAAAGGGAATTTGAATTTTAACGTTCCCTTCCCGTCATTTCATAAACTTTAACTTTTCCCATGAATCCCAATCGTCCCAAAACTGTATACAAATAATGATATGACTCGACTTAGCAACTCATGCAAGCAACCTGATAATTGAACTAAGGGTTTAGGGTGATAACAATAATTTGCACTAAAAGTGAGTGCATAAAAGGTAGGCTAAGGCGATTTGGGTGTATGTAAGATATAACTTTTCACATACACATCAAACCATAACACAAAGTAGCATATAGATGGAATTCTAGAGAGAGAAAGTTAGAGGTTTAGGGAACTTAGTGAGAGAAAGTGAAAGATATTATTATGAGCTCCAACTCTCTACCTTGGAAGGTAGAGAGTATTTATAGTCTTACATAACTCGCCACACTTTGGGGCGTGGATCGGGCATACGGTGGGTAAAGACCCGTCCGTCCTCCACGGTGTTACTTAACTAAATTACTACTTAACTTAAAAGAACTACGACTACGAGCTTTAACGATTACATATACTTGAGGTGACCGACTCTTTACTACCGGAATTTCTAATTCCTAACAATCTCCCTAAGGAGGTCACCTCAATCATGTACCAAAATTACATAGAATACAAATAGATATTACATTAACAATTGATCTTGTATTCTTGATGTAGTCCTTTGCTCCTAAGCTTGTAGTCATTGATTCTTCACATTGCATGTTTGGTTATTCAAGTGGAGGTATTTTCTTGATCCACGTGATAATAATTTTGAGCCATCTTTTGAGATCATCACTATCAACAATCTCGACACATCCTTTGTGGAGTTGGTATTATGTGATGTTGTGACTTTGGGACCGACATGCTCACATACGGATCATGAAATCTTCTCATCGAGTAGCGGAAGCTTTTGTTGAATCATGATATTGGCGCGCAGCAGCGAAGCTTGGTGTGAAAATATCGAGTCATTGATGCACTAATCATGATTTCTTTTGAGATGAATGTGTTAAGTGAGCATGCGGCTATGGATTGACCGCTTCATTACGATCATTTGCAAACGTCGGCACACGCATACAACAGATTAGTAACAAATCGCACGAAAGTGTCTTTGATCACTTCGTTGAATTGAGGTACACGCCCACGGTTCCCCGTTGATCGATACATGTACCGCACTGTGATCGGTATGATTCCTAAGAATCTCCTTGACGAGGTTTCGCGGTTGTTCTAGCCGTTCTCAAACGGAACATCTCAAAGAAGACAACACGGAGGAGTGAGTGAACGGTAATTTTAAGTCCACCGATTGATGAAAAGAGATTTGAAAAACAATCGTGTATTGCTCAATAGAAATTGTTTTTGCAATACAACGAAGGTTTTATTGAAAATCAATTATCAATCATAAAAACACCTTTTGTTTTGAAAAATGAGTACGGTCGATGTGCTAAAGAAAAGAGTTTTTAAGCACAAAGACCGGTTTTCAAAGGTATCCGTCAATCCATAACTCGAACCGAGATTGATTCAAGAGATTGAATCGCCCCATTGTTTCATTCGGTTGTCACATGGTTGATCTATATAATAGATCTCACATGCCACCTACCGAGGAGCTTGTTTGATGTTGGCTCGAAGGCTTTCCATCTTCATTGTGAATATGTAAACACATCACTCGGATGTTACAGCAATACCACAAGGATAATGCATAGGACTCAAGATATAATCTCTCTTTCCACATTGTGTGAAGCAGAGAGTCTTCATTGAAAGTGTCCTAATGAGATTTATTGATGATCTCGTGGCTCTAGACTCAATTTGTGCATATTTGGATCTGTCTTGGGAGACTAGGGAGAGGGTCTCCTACTTCAATATCAACAATCTCTAAGAGAAAGTCGATAGATTATGTCGGTTCCCGTGAGAATGAAACAAGCCCTTTTAAGAGGAACTTGAGTGGTTTGGAAGGGTGAAGTGCGATCGTCCCGGGTCCATGACGTCTTGTCTTCAATACCGATGTTACCATCGGTAGCATATGAAGTGAACCCGGTTTACGCCCTAAGGTTGAATTAATTGAGGCTATTTGTTTTCACCCTATTTTCATTCAATTCTTTTAATTCTTCAACCCCTTGATTGCTTACCGAGACTTCATAGCTAGAACCTTGTTGGGTTTATTCCGATTACTAGCTCGGTCTTAGTCCGCACTCTTCCCTTATCTCATTTTCTCCTTTTATCATCATACCTAAGGACTTCTACACTAACTAGTGGATTGTCCTCGGTAGATCCCTCCGGATTACGGCGGATCATGGGAACCAATACCTAACCTTATCATCCTTATATCACCGTACATTAAAGTAAAGTTGGTCGGTCTATTTGGTATTGTTCATACGCCATTGGATCCAATTGAAAACCATTTGAAAATCAATTCGGATACTTGTGATATATTATCAAAGCTTTTGTACTGAATTGTTTTGATATTTTAGAACGAGAACTCCCCTCAACATGTGCATCAAGTATTTGAAAAATGTTACGCACACGGAGGCAAGAGAAAGAATTAACTTCTTTGATTACCATTTTCTAAAGATATCAACATCACTTCCCATATCAAATCAAGTAAATATAGCATTTCGGAAGGATGAGGTTTCCATAAATTCGCTCCCCTCAATATGTGCCTCGAGGTTTGAAAAGAGTTTTGCACATACTAGAGGGAACCTGCACATTAGGATGAATGATCACGTTTCAAATCAAAGGTTTAAGATAGATGCTCCCCCCCAACATGTGCATTTACCTCCTTATAAAACCATTTACCTATTTATCAGTTTAAATCCAGTTTAAATCACACATTCTCCCCCGATCACAATTATCAAATCATTTTAGATTTGTGATCTCTTATTGATTTAAATTGATTTTGAAAGCTTTTAAGGAGAATTGTGACTTGATTATGAAAGCGTTTGAACTGATAAGGATCGGATTTTAAGACTTTACACTCCATTGATAAAACATGCATTTTTATCTTTTGAAAACAATTTTAATGCCAAATAACTTTTTAATTTAATTGAAATCATTCTCCCCTCAATCAATGACATAGGTTGTTGATTGAGAGATAGGAATTTTGACAAATAAGTCGATGATTATCAAAAATAGAGATTGAGTTATTTTTCAAAGCATTTAGTTTTCAATGAGATAAAAGTTTATAGAATCGAGCATGGAATTTTGAACACATGATAAAACATGGCTCGTTCTTTCTTTAAAACCGGGTTATTGCACGAGAATGACAATAAACCATTTCTCTTTCTCCCAAAAATATTTTTTGATTTTTGATTTTTTTTTTTTTTTTTTTAAAGAATTGAACAACATCTAAAGTCCGTGTCATTCTTTGAATGACAGACAAAGACCGTAGATATAATCGAACCGAGAAAAACATGACAAAATGACAATTTTTTTTTTTTTTTTTTTTTTTTTTGTTTGAAGATTTTTGAATTTTCAAATTTTATGGATTTTGAAAGTTTTATATTTTTCTATTAGATTTTGAAGGTTTTATAATTTTGTATTTTGTTTTCAAATAAATATTTACAAGAGATAGAGCGAAGATAGACCTTTACTCCTCGTCTTCCTCACGAAGGCGTTTGAGAGTTTACGGTTGAAGGCTTTTCAAGCCAAGGCGTGGAAGAATAAACTCAAAACGTTCTCTTGGAAGAGCTTTGGTGAAGATGTCCGCTAAGCGATATTCGGACCTCACAAAATATAGTTCCACCACACCTTTTTCCACTTGTTCACGATGAAATGATGTCGAATGTCGATATGCTTTGCTCTTGAGTGTTGAGCGTTGTTGCATGAGAGAGCAATAGCGCTTTTATTATCACGATGCGGAGGATTTTGTTGAATTCAAAGCCATAGTCGGATAATTGAGATCTCATCCATAAGATTTGAGCACAACAAGATGACATGGCTATGTATTCGACCTCTGTAGAGGAAATAGAAGTACTCATTTGCTTCTTTGAAGACCACTCACAAGCTTATCACCCAAAAGCGAGCACCTCGGGCGTGCTTGACGTGTATCATGACAACTCGCATGATCGGCATCGCATAGGCCGTTAGTGACATACCGGTGTCCTTGGTACCATAGTCCCATATTGATGGTTCCTTGGAATACCGAAGACCCGTTTAAGCGCTTCAAGGTGCTTTTAGTAGGCTTAGCACGGTATCTAGCACACATGCACACAGAGAACAAGATGTACGGTCTACTAGCGATGAGATACATCGGGGATCCAATCATGCTCCGATATTTCGTTTGGTCAATCATGATCCACGAGAGGTCCTCATCTAGTTTGGTTCGGTCAATCATGGGGGTGTCAGCGGTCACATGAATCAAATCCAAATTTCTTTAAAATCTCATTGCATATTTAGATTGATTTATGAAAATGCCTCGGGACTTTGTGAAATTTGTAATCCCAAGAAAAATAACATTTGTCCCATCATTGACATTTGAAACTTTGAACTCATTTCATTAGAAAACGATCACATTCCATTGGGTCGGTCGAGGCAAAATAATATCGTCAACATAAATTTAAACATGAGTTAAATGTTTGCGACTTCACGGTGAACAATGTAGGATCAACTGCTCCTTTCTTTGAATCCGGTTGATAGAAGAAACTTTGTGATGTATCATACCATGCCCTTGGAGCTTGCTTTAAACCGTAAAGAGCCTTCTTCAAGCGATAAGCGTGAGTAGGATGCTCTTGGTTCACAAATCCTTGAGTTGGTGGCGCGAGACAACTTCCTTAAGATCTCCGTTCATAAATGCCGTCTTTACATCCATCGATATACCACCATGTTCTTACTAGCGGCATTAGCGAAAGATTACGATTGCCTCGATTCGAGCAAGCTGGAGCAAACGATTCTTCAAAGTCTATACCCTCCTCTTGGCGATATCCTTTAGCAACTAATCGAGCCTTGTTCTTCAACACATCACCATGCTCATCAAGTTTTACTTTGAAGATCCATTTTAGGGCTATAATCATAGCGATCTGGAGGCAGTACTAACTCCCATACATCAAGGCGATCAAACTCATGAATTTCATCTTGCATAGTATTGAACCACTATCTTCATTCATAGCGGTTTAACATCTTTTGGTTCGATCTTAGATAGTACGGAGTTGAAGAAGCACCATAAGGCATCGGTTGCGAGTTGCTTCGGGTTGATCTGAGACGAGAGGATTTCCAATGATGTTGTCTAATGGATGATCGTGAGTCCATTTTACGAGGTGTTCATGTGGCATTTGTTGAGGCGAGGTAGGCGAGTCGATGTCTCTGAAGAAGATGGTTCGATGATGATTCGGGAGTAGCAAATATGTTTTCAAATGGAGCATCTTGAGAGTCGCAAAGGGATTAACTTCATCATTGATGCGAAACATTTCCATGATGTCCATTTGAAGAATGATGATTTGTTGATGAGGCGAAGGATCGGCAGATGTGCTTCTTGACTTCTGAGATATTGAGGCGATGGATTGACTTCATTCAACGGAATATGAGCATCCTCTGTTGTAGGGATCGGCACCTCATTAGTAGTAGACTCATACAGTTCATCAAACATGGGATCAAACAATTTCTTTACATCATCTTGGATGGAGGTACATATGGAGTTTCTTTAGAGGAGTTTGGAACAAGGGATGAACCAATAGGATTTGTTTTGAAGTGCGGGTCTGGTGGAGTGTCCAGGAGCCATTTGACGGTCGACTCATCAAAGCGAAAGCGTGAATTGTTTCCATGATATTTCGGGTTCTTTTGTTGTAGATTCGGTATCCCTTTTTGTTTGGTGCATATCCTACAAATACTCCAATGTCGACTTTAGCCCTAAGTTTGCCCAAGTCTTGACCCTCATTAGTTGGATAGCACAAGGCACCAAACACACGAAGGAAAGATAGATTAGGTTTCTGTTGTGGACAAGTTCATATGGAGTTTTTCCATGAATGGTGTGAATCGGGAGCGATTTTGTGTGTAGCATGCGATGGCGATTGCTTGACCCGAGAGAAACATTGGAACCTTTGAGTAGATCGGCATTGTTCTAGCAACTTCAACAATTGTACGATTTCGTCTTTCAACTACACCGTTACATTGTGGGGTTCGTGGAACACTTCTTTGATGGTCGATTCCAACGCTTTCATAGAATTCACTAAGTTGTTTGTTGACAAACTCGGTTCCATTATGCATTACGATAATTACGGCGGTTTTGTTTAGTCTAACTGCAATTTGTTTGATGAGTTTGATGATGATATCGGAGTTTCATCCTTTGTCCTTAAGAACTTGACCCGGTGAATCTAGAATAATCATCAACCACAACTAACACATATTTCTTCCCAAAGATATTCTGCACCTCATTGGTCCACATAAATCCATATGAATCATATGAAGAACTTCGTGATGAGTTAGTAGGTTTGGGTTTATGGGCATACTTCTTGCTTTTTCCCAATTGACATTTGAACAAAGATGATCCTTTTCATACTTTAGTCTAGGTAAACCTACAACTAAGTCCTTTACGGAAAGATCGTTGATGGTGCCGAAGTTCAAGTGATTGAGGCGGCGATGCCATAACCATGACTTTGTTTTGAAGCCTTTGATAACAAGCAGTTGGTGAAGCTCTCATCATGTCATCGATAGAGATGGTGTAAAGGTTTGAGCCACGAGTTCCTTTCAGCAGTTCCTTACCATTAAGATCTCTAACGAAGCGGTATGTTTTCGAAGGCTACTTCTAGATCGAGAATCACGAATTGACCAGCGAGAGAGCAGTTATGACCTAAACCTTCCACATAATACACTCACGGAGATGACACTATCACCAACAACATAATCTCCATAACCCATAATAGCACGAAATGATCATTACCAAATCTAATAGATCCGATGAATTTGCTCACGAAGTTCATGAGCCGTGACGGTCTCGGTCATATGCTTGGAACAACTGAGTCCGGTACCACGAGCGATTTGAGCGATCTGCGGTTGAACACGACAAGAATGGATAAGCGGATAATTGGGATCCCCATGCAAGAATGGGTTCCATTTGGTTAGTAACAGCAGTTGGACCACCCGCATCGAAATAGAAGCATTCATATCGAGACGGTGAGGTAATGGAATCATTGTGAATAGATGCAATACTAGTGTCGTATTAGCCCTATTTACTGATGTGACCACTTCTTAAGGGAATAGTTCTACCAAGAGGCATCCATTTTCTAGTGGGCATTATCGATTAGTCTTATGACCAACGGTATCCAATAAAAGCCTATTCTCTTTGAATGTTCTTCCTGTGGGTTTCCATTGTTTTCTAACTCTCTTTCGCTTTTGCCTTTTAGCCTTTTTAGCATGAATTTTAGCATTAACAAAATTAAGCTGGACAATTAACATCATTAGGCGAACATTAACATCACATCCATGATTAGAAAGCGAATTCAAGCAATCATCGGTACAAGGTTTGCAAATAGTATCGAATTGAATTAATTACTGATGCGCCTATGGCTAATACTAGAATCAACACGATTCGTTTTATTCGATTCAAACTTAAGGTTCCTAGATTGTTCTTCTACTCTCTTCGAGTGCACATTCTTAGCTTGAGAGGTCCTATCATTCCTTGTATTGTCTTGAGACTTTGACTGCTCCCTTTAATGTCACCGATTACTCTGTAGAGGGAATGGGAACATTAGTTTGTTTTACTACTCTTTGCACCACTGTTTAGATGTCTTTGGGATCCGAACTACATGCGGTGCACTAAGGTTCACTTTCATAACACTAGAGTACCGAGATTAGTACTCCTAGAAGGCACGTTTGAGTTCACTTTCCTAGCATTGCGGATCTAGAATCGAACTATTCAATGGTACACTACTCCTCACATTCAAACCATTGGGAATCGAGTGCATATCATGTTTGGCCTTAGGCATTGAGCATGGAATCAAAGGGTTAACTCTCTCACCTAATGTCTTTGGGCATATTGTGATCAAACATTCTAAGATTTCTTGAGATCGTTTGGCATATAAGCATGCATGTCCAATTGCATTATCATGAGGTTTCTCTAGCTTATCCTCTTCAACAATCTCACGCAGCATTCTAAGCAATCCTTAAGGGATGAGAAATATGTTTGAATGGCAAGTTTGTTGTTCCTTAGGTGAGGGGACATATGTCACAGATAAAGCATATTTATTACGAGTGAACCTTTGATACAACATTTTCCTCATTGATCATTGGCATTTTCCCTTTTACGACTCTTGATTCTCAATTTCCTTTTGCAATGAAGTTATTTGTTCGTTGTTTTTGTTACGAGTGACTTTAATTGATTCAAACAACTCATTGAAATGACGTTTAACCTTTTCATTTTATTCTAGAAAACTTTCGTTTTCCTTTTGTAAAGCATTTACTAGGTTTTGAAGATGAAACGTTTGAGAATTCGAGAATCTAAAGAAGGAGGCATTTGGGAGCTGTCATATTGTTCGTTTGACCCTTTAATTGAGAGATTTGGGCTTTCAACTTTTCGATCGTGTTACATCGAGCTTGAATCATTCATCTCGTTTGTTAATTTGAAAAGCGCATCAAACTCGGAGCATCCGAAGATGTCTTGATATTTGAAGTTTTGACATTTTCTTTGAGATGTTGATATTTTAGTTGTAGATTAAAATACTCAACTTCTAGTTTAGAAAATGTTTAACCAAATTGTCATGATCATCGGTTCAATTTTCTCATTTAGTTTAGAATTAGTTTTTCAAGCTCAATGACACGATCATGGGAGACTTTCGAGGGCCAGATAGTTCATGAAATTTGGAAGCATTAATAGAGCAATTTGAAGCGATGAAAAGACATCTTGAGCAACACATTCGATAATAAGATTCTCATTTAATGTATGCGTGTTCTTTCTCTCAATCTCATTATATTTTAGTGCGCTCATAATCACTAACTTCAACAACCATTGCATCAAATTCCTTTTCCATACCCTTAATATCGGTTTCTACCCCTTTTAAGACTCTCAAAGTGATCTTTTAGAAGTTTAAAGAAGGGCATGACCTCGATTAAATAACATTCTTTCATTTGTTCAAAGCCCCTTTCTCCTTGATTATACCGGTGGGTGTGATCCTTTTCTTGCAAGTTTTCTCAAAATCAACAAATAGTTGAAATATAACGTATTGGCTTATTAATGTCTTGCTTTTAGTGGCAATTGTTCTAGGTACAAGATGCATTGGTGTATTAGGAGGATACACGATCGCTCTAGGCATTTTCGAAGGGAGGGTTTGTTTCTACAATATTTTCGACTTTACGCTTATCTAAATCCATTTTCCGAAGACTTGTTCGGAGTCAACAAAGTCGAGGCTTAAACTTGTTCAAGGAAATCCAGTTTTCCTTCTTGTAATCATGAGGAGAGATGATTATGTTTTCTCTTTGCATTTGGGATCATTTTGCTTCTTATTCATCTTTTCTCTAGTGATTTCATTTAATATCTTATCTTCCTCGGTGCACTCAACGCAACTAGGTTTACGCCTAGGCTTAAGGACTTCATTACCATCATAAAGAACCTTATGAGCATTTCTAGCCTTTTAATTACCTCTGGATTTGGTTCCTCAACAAGGGAATGCTATGCTTATCGCTTAAGACACGATGTTTCGTGACCATGTGAGCGATCGAATGGTGTTTCCTTGTAAGTACAACTTGTTTTCAAGTTTGTTTTCAAAGTTTTCGATTAGAAAAATCTCTCAAGAGTTTTGATTCCTTTGCATTAAATTCTTGCTTAAGCATTTTCACATTTTCTTGAAGTTCTTGTTTTGCTTAATTTGTTTTAGAAAGTTTTTCTTGCAAGGAATTTAATTCTTGTTTCAATACTTCTTCTCTAAACTTACTTTTCTAATTCTTGTACTCACTTGGACATCCACTTCCCGCTCACAGTGGTCAACTCAAATTTTGCACGTTGTTCATAAATAGCAACACGTTCCTTATAGGCATTTAGTTCGAAATTATGGAATCATCGGGAGCACATGCGGTGTATTCATCAAAGACATAGTCATTGTTGATTGCAGAAGATGCATCACTTGGTACAACTTCACTTTCACTTTGTTTCACGTATTGATCGTATGGGACAATATTGATATTACCCATATTTTCAATATTTGATTCAAAAGTTTCGATTGGTTGTACTTTGTCATGCATCTGTTGCACATCGACATCATCGTATAGCTTTAATACCTCGAGATGAGTTTGTCCTTGGATGGGCCGACTTGTGGTGAAGAAGAGATCTTGGGAGAAACCATTGGAGAGATGCTAGACATAAAGATTGTGTGTGTGATGGGTCCATCATCTACATCAGTCGTATGCATCACGGTCGGCGACTTGAAAGGCATTCGATGATTGTGACCTATCTCACGAATAGGTTGCTCATCCACATCGCATCATAGGTCTTGGCATTGCCCTCGGCAAAAACAACAATTCCTCTTCATCCAACGCAGACACCATTGTCACGAGCTTGTGCGGCAACATCTTATCTACGAAGTAATCGGCGATACGTGGGCGCTTTGGAGATGTGCGGTTCCTTGCAATGTGTCCTTCACCACCGCTTATAGCATTTGATTGGCTTAGGTTGACCTTGGTTACCATTTCTTCCTCGATTACGGTTTCCAACATAACCTCTCCCGCTCCACCTCTTCCCCGATCATCTTGTCTTTCTGAGCTGGTTGCACCGATCCTTCCATCTTTAACGGTGGCTTGATTATGTGGGTTAGATGCGATTCGAGGTTGTTGTTGGTTTGTGGAGAGAATTCATGTTTTGACTAATGAGAAGAGCTAGTTGATTGATGATGTTACCAGCGTGTGCATCGGCATCGACTTGTTTGAACATGGGATCGGGAATGAGTTTTGATTACCATTCCCAAGGGTATGACTTGTGATGCTTTGGTTGTGATTCCAATGTTTGAGTAGAAGGTTGTTGAGTCATTAGGCGAGCTTGTCTCTCCCTGGTTGGTTTTGGCGATTGAGAATCAATTTTTCAAACATGGCATGTCTCTCATTCGAAGGAGGAAGGCATAGAGTTGCTCATAGTTTGTATTCTTCAATCCTTTAGTGAGCTTCACGGTGTGACAAACTTGTGCCATTCGGGATTCATGTTGTTCACAAACTTTGAGTTCGGTGAATGTTAGGCATAGTCATTCGATGTTCCTCATGTCATTCACTAACTTATGGAATCTCACATAGTACTCATAGACACTCTCATCGGTTTCATCTTGAAGTGCTCAAATTCGTCATAGAGTTGGGATTCTCTGTCTTCCATAGTTAATTACGAACCGAGAGAAGCATCTTAACATTATCCCAAAGCGCCTTAGCATCGTGTTATGATTGATCGACTTGTAGATGTCTTTAGGAAGACCTTGAAGAACAATGTTTGAAGCCACGATATACGCATCGAATCTCTTTTCTCCTTATCATCAAGCTCATCATACATCTTAGGTCATCCATTCCGTAAACAAGAGTACCATTTTCATTAGTATCAAGTATGTCTCAGTCGTTTCAACTCGATATGATCCTTCATCAATGGATTTGAGAATATTGACACCATTTTCCTTTCCAAGGCAATACAATCGATTCGTTGAGCCCAAGAATCGTAGTCGATTCTGTCAAGCATGGGTGGGCGAGTATCCGAGCCATTGCTTGTACATCCTCGACAGCAGATGGAGATGAGCGGTAGGGACGTTGGTAGACATGTTAACAGTTATCACGGATTTTATAACTCAATGATTAAACCGGAAATAGATTCTTTCACGGGTTTTACTAAATCAAGAAAACCGTAAACAATCACACAAGTCGCTAGAAACAAATCCACTAAGTCGCTACCAATTAATTAGCTAGGCGACCAAGTCGCTAGAATCCCAAGTCGCTAATGAGAAAAACAAGTCGCTAAGTAGTAACTCGCTACGGACCAAGTCGCTAACCAAATTTTGGCGACAATTCGCTACACAAGTCGCTAGAAACACAAGTCGCTAAAGAGCAACTAAGCTCTTGACCAAGTCGCTACCACAAGTCGCTACCGTGGTGGAGATTCCACTACTTGTACTTTAACTCGCTAGATCTAACTCGCTAGCTTTAACAACGTAAGTCGCTACAAAGCTGTGAAGCAAGTCGCTACCAAGAAACTATTCCGAGAGCTAAGTCGCTAGCTTGAAAAACCAAATAAACTTCACTTTTCAATCCAAAACAACCCAACCAAGATGATTCAAGCTTACCAAATGAAAACCTAAACACTTTTGATGATTCTAAACATAAAAGTACCAACAAAATTCAAACTTTAACACAAGAGATCAACCAAATGATGCAAAACCACTAAACTTTTCAAACTCAAAACCACCTAAAACCACTATAAATCCAAAGATGTGCAAGATATGATCTAACCATGGCTCTTGATACCAATTGTAAGTTATAACTTTTCACATACACATCAAACCATAACACAAAGTAGCATATAGATGGAATTCTAGAGAGAAAGTTAGAGGTTTAGGGAACTTAGTGAGAGAAAGTGAAAGATATTATTATGAGCTCCACTCTCTACCTTGGAAGGTAGAGAGTATTTATAGTCTTACATAACTCGCCACACTTTGGGGCATGGATCGGGCATCTGGTGGGTAAAGACCCGTCCGTCCTCCACGGTGTTACTTAACTAAATTACTACTTAACTTAAAAGAACTACGACTACGAGCTTTCTAACGATTACATATACTTGAGGTGACCGACTCTTTACTACCGGGAATTTCTAATTCCTAACAGTGTATATTTGGGGGTGGGTGGGTGTAAACAATGCTCTTCATTGATATTCCGGAAAAAACCGAAACATCACGAGAACCACGAAAAGGATAGGCTCTGAGGGGTTAACTAGGGGTATCGTGTACTAAAGATGAGTACAACGCAAAGGGTGTGGGGGAATTACTCAACCGATGTGGAAGAAGTAATTATATTACGGGTATCAAACAAGGGTTATCCTAATGCCTCTTATCATTTAGTTATTCCTAACTACACAAGTGTAGTCTCACTTGCGATCTCGGAATGCATCACAAAACAAGTTCTAGAATCTAATATACTACCGGTTCACATTCTAAGCATTGAAGATGAATGCTTTAATTCCTACTAATCTAAGGCGATCCTCGCATTTTGGATGGAATTTGGGTGGTAAAGGGTTTTGTGCTAGTCATGCAACTTCCTATCCGTGAGACGCTTTTGTTAAGACTAATGGCCAACTCCTATATGTCATGAAAATTTTTAAATTTGGTGCCAAAATTACCCTAACCGACATTTTCTCATGGTTTATTACACAATCACAATTGGACAGAGCAAATATTCAAGGATAAGCATAGTTTCAAAGTTCTCGTTTTATTTTCCCTTCCTACACTTAAACTGAACATTGTCCCCAGTGTTCCCCGAAAGTATCAAAGTTATGATAATGGAAGGTAATTAAAAATGAAAGAAACTAGTGCTCCCCTGATTAGCTCGGTAGGATCCGTGTGTGAAGTGGTGGTTAAATCCTTTTCAAGAAGAATTATTGCGTGAAAAGCTCCTTCCAATCTTGTGTAACTTCTTCTTGACAAACTAAACCTGCATACTTGAAGAAAACAAACGAAACCTTCGCGTAAAATCGGCGGTAATAATATATATAAGACTCGATTTAAACTAGGGTATAATGCTTGTGAAATGGATGTTTCTGAATTTACGAGAAAATTAAGACACGGAAAATTCCAAAATTTATAAGTAGCTCGAGAAAACAAGAAAAGGTGATCGATGTTTTACTCCTTCCCGACGTCGGTTATCCCGACAAAAAGCGGTCTGCGATTTTACGGAAAAATTCGGAAAATTTACATCTTTAGAATCGGAAAAATTTGCGAAAACATCCATTATGACTCGATACAAGCATTTGACTCGAACAAACAAACATATATATCTTTTAGTTAATTGTTATTCTCATGTTTACGTTTCTTTTGAAAACGTGTGTAATCCTTCCTACACTTATCCCTTATGTAAAATACCTTTATATGTAATTAAGACGAGGTTAAAGACAAAATAAAGCATTTTTACAAATTCAAACATGAGAATAAACAATTAATAAAAGATATACGACACACAAATGAAAATAAAAAAGGAAAAACACATGGGTTGCCTCCCAAGAAGAGCTTGTTTTTGTTCGAGTCACGAGCCTGACTCTACCCTTATTTAACGGATAAAGGGGAAGTTTTCCCTACACTTAAGTTTAAGTGCGGGTGATAGTAGCAATATACACCCTTAGGGTGGAAATCTACTACGTGAGGAGAGGGTGAAGGGTGATTTATACGCTCAAAGGAGTGTGCTCTATTCATTATAACCTTACCTAAGTCTATTGGTGTAGCGGGTGAATCAAATCTCTCTCCTAAAAATGGATCATCTTCTATCAACTTCAAAAGATTCTTAGTTAAGGATCCATCTTGACCTAATAAACCCGGTTTAAACCCATAGTGTTTCTTGTTATCAACCATGAATGGGTGATATAAGTGTGTAAGGTCATGGGTTACTTGATCTGCGCTGAAAACAGTCAAGTCTAATCACACAAGCTGGCCACTTGTGAATGGCCAACCGTAACAGACTTAAAACAGCTTAAGCACAAATGCGATGAAGATCTGGAGAATACAATGAATTCCCGGGTCGTTAAGTCCCACGGAGACTCAATGGTGTGTAAACACTTGATCAGACGATAGAATGATCACTAAGGATAGTGATCGGAAAGGATTTTGATGGATAACTATACCTAAAGAAAAAGTTAATAAATTACAACGACTTAAATGCAAATTAAAGAAAATTAAAAGGTTAAAATATATTAAATAAACGCTATCACTATTTTTACAATGATGTTTTTGTGATTTTATAAAACAAAATAACTTAAATAAACTATTTTAACTAAAACGTAAACTTAAATTATCTAAAAATGTGACCTAAAATGAAAACGTGCGTTAAATATAAAAATTACGCTGGAGCGCAAGACAAAATATAAAATTTATGAAATAAAAGTCCTACAAGTGTAAAAACAATTTTCTTACTTAATATATGACAAAAGAAAATTTTAGAAAAAGGCCGGGTATTTTTTCGACTTTTATATTTTTTATTATGAATTAAATAAGATTTTACACTAATTAAATGTTAAAAAATACTAAAACTATTTAGAAAAATCTGAAACTTTTTTGTAAAATACTTAATAATAATACAAAGATAAGAAAATTGCAAAAGAGGAAAAAGCTGGCTTAAATAAGCTACAAATAAGCTAATTAGTTCGTATAAGCTTAATAGACAAAATGGGGTTATGTATTTAATTGTGCAAAAGATAACCAAGACAAGTCCCAAGGGCAGTTGGTTGTGCAGGTGTGTGCTGAAGCGTGGGAATGGTGCTGAAGGTCCTGAGTTCGAATCTCAGCAGCCCCTTTTTGCTACTTTTATTTATTTTTTCGATTTTTCTTTTACAAACCAATTAAGCACAAGGAAATAAGCAATTATTAAAACTACAACTTTTTATGAAAACCTCTAATAAGCACAGAAAAAACTGAAAAACTCAACAGTTAACAAAAATATATGGAAATAAGCACTAGATTAAGCTAAATAACTAATAAGCTAATGAATAAGCACAAGGTGAATTGGAAATAAGCTAGATACTGATTATAAGCTAATATTATAACTGAATAAGCAATATAACTTGAAAATAAGCACAAAATAAGCCAAAATAAACAACATTGTTGTGGCATTTTTCAGAAAAGGGTAGTCAAAAGAAGCTAAAGAATAAGCACTCTATAAGCTGATTAAAACTAAACTAGTATTTTTCTAATTTATTTTAGCAGCTATATATTAATTTCCCAAAACCATTTAAGCTAAATCTTAATAATGAGCACACAATAAAATTCCAAAGTTTATTCAAAAACGGGTATTTAGAAATTTTGACTTTTTTATTACACTAGAAATTTGACTTTTATGAACTTGTGATTGATTCTAATGATGAATGTGTTATATTAAGCTATATTAAGAATAGATTAAGCTACGATTATCAAGTTTTAAGCTATTTTGATTAGTTTTGCACTTAAAATTTTGACGATTAACTACTTGGTGAGATTGAAACTAGTTTTGACTTTTACTCAAGTAAGTTTGGTTTTAAGGCTTGGTGAGCTATTAGTAGCTAAAGTAACATGAAACAAGTACAAACACCTGTCTTGAACTCCTTCTATCTCAATTAAACAAGTCGATCCAAACGACCCTTAAAGAAGCCGTTTGAAGCTTTTCACACTTAAACAAGTCTTTAAAACAAACAAGCTACTAATTAACTTATATTAACTATATTAAAACAGATTTCAACTAGAATTAACAGATTAAAACACATAAACTAAGAATGCAATTTTTAGAAATTTCTTACAAAATGAGTTTATGCACGAAATGGAGAACCAAGGTCCGAGAACCACCCTATTGCTTCCCAAGAAGCTCTAGACCAATGAGCAATCCATATCTTACACCGCTTGACTTCCATCTTCATAGTCATTGATTTTGATTTTACACTAAATTTTTGGTATTTTTCTGAAATTTTAAATTCTATTACTAAAACTGATTTTAAGAGTTCTAATAGTTCCCAGAAGCTAAACAAAGAACTTTTATGAGCTTTTGAGTCCTAGATAACAACAGTTAACAACTTTTAAATATTTTGAGGATTCGAGCTTGAAAATGGCATTTACTGAATTAGTACATGAAACTTAAAATTGAGACTGAAAGTAGATTATTGATACACTAAAATAAGATTACAAATGCTTGAAAGTTTTTAACATAAACTGGAAAACATAAAAACTTAAAAACGACATATGTAAAACTAAATTACACTAGTTGGTTCTTCCTCTCTGCTTCTCATCCTTATATTTATTCAAGAAAAGCTTTCCACGTGTCTTCAGGTCATTTCCCACTTTTCTTTTAAGCCATTGGATCATTAGAGCCATTTTTAGCCATTGATGGATTTTGGCGGGAAAATGGTTTTAACAGCTGGTGGGTGTTTGAGTGCAAGGGGGAGGGAACAATAAATGTATCTTGTTTTGTGTTGAGGTGGGGGGGATGGTAAGGTGATTGGTTTTGCAGACAGTGGGTGGGGAAGACACTGTTTTGGAGGGAAAAAGGGGTTGTTTGTTTGACCGAGCTTTGACCGGGGTTAATAATATAGGGGGGTTCAAGGGTCAAGCATGGAGGGGTTCAAGTGGGGTTCAAGGGTTATGGCTCAATTTAATACATAGGGACCTTTTTTGCAATTTCTGAAAGACCAAGGACCAAGGCTGCCAATTCTGATTTTCCAGGGACCAATCATGTACATTCTGAAATTATAATCCAAGGGCCAAACTTGTCATTTTTGAAACTTTAAGGACCTTTTCTGCCATTTGACCAAAGATTTATTCAAGGACCATTTTTGACAAATTAAAATATTTCAGGGACCTTGAATGATATTTTTCTTTATTTTGATATACCAGGGACTGTTTTGACAACTTTTGAAACATGGGGGGCTAAAGCGCCAATTTTGCAAACTTGATCGTTTTCATCGATTTTGATCTTTTGCATTTAAAACACATAAAACACTTATTTGTGATATTTTCATCATTTTGATGCATTTTGAGTGTTTTCAAATGATTTTGCGATTTAGATTGTACAAAAATGATGAGTATTTAGACACTCATCAATCCCACACTAAAATATTGCTAGTCCCTAGCAATGATTTGAAACTTTAATGGATTTTAAAACTCTTTACCAAAAGCCATCACTTCGGAGTAGCCAATTGTTTCATTCAAGTAAGAACCTTGGTACAACGATAACCAAATGATTTTGAGCAAATCATAAGTCAGTAAACGGATTTGATTTGTCTTTACCGAAGCCGTTTGCTCTAGACTAGCCAACTCTTAGATAAGTTATCGAATTATCTTTGGTGAGTGATTACCAATTATGGATTTTCCACTGCCTTTACCACAAGCCATAAACTTGCGGGCTAGCCAACTCTTCACTTTTTAGGATATGGTGAGTTGAATACCATACAATTTTGGGCAAATTGCAAGCCGTAAACGGATTTGATTTATCTTTACCAAGAGCCGTTTGCTCCTGGATTAGCCAATCCTTTTGTTTATTAGACAAGGCGGACTGATAACCGTAAGTTGAGTAAGTGCAGAACACTTACTCCAAAAAACATTTTGGCCAAAAATGGGGAAATTGGGTGGATAATATATGATAAAATTCGTGAGAATTCCCCCCCACACTTAGAAATGAATATTGCCCTCAATATTCAAAGTACCGGCGGTTATGCCGAAACAAAGAACGTAAAAGGGAAATATTACGGCCATTATTTAGAAAGATTTTTTTTTTTTTTTTAGAGATATATATATATATATATATATATATTCGAAGAAGAAAAACTAAAATGAGAAGAATAAGAAGGATTTCTAGCCACACATTTCAAATATTTTATATATATATATATATGTATATATATATATATATATATATATCCTATATATATATATATATATATATATATATATATATATATATAACATGGGCATCACCCCACACTAAGGTGGTAGAAAGGGTAAGAAGTCGAAATATGGGTGAAAACCCATATGGTGTGTCTCTTGTTTTTGATTACCGAGTCGCTAGCTTGACTCGACCCCGCATTAATTTGTTCATGGGGAAGCAAAGTGGAAGAAACAATCTCCATCGGGCTTTCATTCAAGATGTTTGGACAAACATTTGAAGCACGTGAAAGTTCCACACCGATGAGATAAAGAGAGACAGACCCGGCTTACAAATGATAAATAAAAATGCCGGGGTCAAAGATAGTGTCCTCACTCCCGAAGGAGTGAAGAAGAGAGGAAGTCACATCATAAGTGAGGAATGGAAGAAAGATGTTTATAACAATTAGGATCCATTCGTCATCCTCAAATGTAGACATATCGGGAGGAAGGGTGAGGGTAGTATCATCAATAAGCAAACTCTTATGATAGAGTACACCTTCCTCCGAGCCAATATCATCCTCAAGATCAAAATAGAAATGATCATATTCCGGAGGAGATATGTCATGAGAGAGTTCACCGGAGAACTCTTCATGAAAAGAATCATTGGAAAAAGCCTCAAGCTCGGGCTTGTCCAATGTAGAGTCACTATCCACGACGGGATAGGAGATGAAGTGACTTAGCACGAATGATTCGATCTTAGAAACGAGGAGATTTATATTGAACAATTTTTCACGAAGTATCTCGTCCTCAATTTCCGGATCATCGAATTTCTCACTTCTTCTAAGCTAACTAGCTCGTAAGGTAGCTCCTCGACATAATCGATGTCTCCATAGGATAAAGAATCGTCAAACGAAGTACAATCGTTATCAGAATCGGAGAACATCTCGACATGATCATATGGAATGTCAAGAGGAGGAGAAGAATCATCATTAAGAGGCTCATCACACATATTACCGGAGATAACCTCGGACTCACTTGGGGTGGGGACAAGGCTCTCAACACTAGACGATTCCATTTCTGGAATAGTGCTAGAAGGCTCGTCCCCCATTATGAGAGAGTCTTTGGAAGCAATATAAGGTAAAATAGGTGCGATAGCAATAGACTGAGGGAGTTGAGAAATGATATCTTTCAAAGGAATAACACTCTCCTCGTCGTCCTCATAATATTCCCTCATTTGAATACTATCCTCATCATCATCGTCATCATATCGGATTCTTATGTTCATCTCTCAAGCTTACATACCATTCTTTTCATTTGTAGTTTCTTTCGAATGCGTATTTCTTGAACTTTGTGGAAGATTACATTCCTCGTAATCATTGAAATCTTGTGAAGGCTCGGAAGTCGATGGTGATGGAATCTTGTGGGGTTGGAAATTGTCAAAACCGGAGAATTGGAATTGTGAAAATTTTGATTCATCGGTTGACATTCAAAAGTCGCATGAGGACCCCCGCATTCTCACAATGAGATAATTGGGAAAATAACTTTCACCAAAGTTTCGATTGTAACATGGTTCCGGCTCATAGACAAGCGGGACCCGTGGTGGACAATCAAAACCGTAATGAGAATCATTCCCACAAAACTCGCATGAGTAGGATTCGTATTGGGGTTGTGGAGGTAGGTAGGAAAAATCAGGTGTTTCATTTGAAATGGGATCGGGATTACCGACAAATTTGTCTCCGAAACTCACATTGGTACATCGCCGACAATTTCCACCGTTAAATGGACCTCCACACCAGGAACATGTCAAATACCATGACATAAAGAATTAAACGGATAAGAGGATAAGGAATGGAGAATTAAACGGTTAAAGAATATAAGGAATGAAGAATTAAACAGATTAGAGGATAAAGGAATGGAGAATTAAACAGATTCGAGGATAAAAGATGGATATTTTTGGATTTTTGAAAAATATGCTAGAAAAACAAAGAATGAAAATATTTTTGGTGTTGCTAACACTTCAGGAAAAGTGTTAATGAACTTTTTGATATTTTTATAACTTTACAAAAAAACTTTTTACAAATGATGGGTTATGTGCAATAATGGGTCTGAAAATGGCTAAACACACGCTAAAGCCTCCCGTGCAAGCGCTAAAATTTGATCTCACTGAAAGCACCAAGTCTAATCACACAAGCGGCCACTTGTGAATGGCCAACCGTAATGTGAGACTTAAAGCAGTTAAGCACAAATGCGATGAAGATCTGGAGAATACAATGAATTCCGGTCGTTAAGTCCCACGGAGACTCAATGGTGTGTAAACACTTGATCGACGATAGAATGATCACTAAGGATAGTGATCGGAAAGGATTTTGATGGATAACTATACCTAAAGAAAAAGTCAATAAATTACAACGACTTAAATGCAAATTAAAGAAAATTAAAAGGTTAAAATATATTAAATAAACGCTATCACTATTTTTACAATGATGTTTTTGTGATTTTATAAAACAAAATAACTTAAATAAACTATTTTAACTAAAACGTAAACTTAAATTATCTAAAAATGTGACCTAAATTGAAAACGTGCGTTAAATATAAAAATTACGCTGGAGCGCAAGACAAAACGTAAAATTTATGAAATAAAAGTCCTACAAGTGTAAAAAAAATTTTCTTACTTAATATATGACAAAAGAAAATTTTAGAAAAAGGCCGGGTATTTTTTCGACTTTTATATTTTTTATTATGAATTAAATAAGATTTTACACTAATTAAATGTTAAAAAATACTAAAACTATTTAGAAAAATCTGAAACTTTTTTGTAAAATACTTAATAATAATACAAAGATAAGAAAATTGCAAAAGAGGAAAAAGCTGGCTTAAATAAGCTACAAATAAGCTAATTAGTTTGTATAAGCTTAATAGACAAAATGGGGTTATGTATTTAATTGTGCAAAAGATAACCAAGACAAGTCCCAAGGGCAGTTGGTTGTGCAGGTGTGTGCTGAAGCGTGGGAATGGTGCTGAAGGTCCTGAGTTCGAATCTCAGCAGCCCCTTTTTGCTACTTTTTTTTTTTTTTTTCGATTTTTCTTTTACAAACCAATTAAGCACAAGGAAATAAGCAATTATTAAAACTACAACTTTTTATGAAAACCTCTAATAAGCACAGAAAAAACTGAAAAACTCAACAGTTAACAAAAATATATGGAAATAAGCACTAGATTAAGCTAAATAACTAATAAGCTAATGAATAAGCACAAGGTGAATTGAAATAAGCTGATACTCGATTATAAGCTAATATTATAACCGAACAAGCAATATAACTTGAAAATAAGCACAAAATAAGCCAAAATAAACACTGTTGCACAGGGCATTTTTCAGAAAAGGGTAGTCAAAAGAAGCTAAAGAATAAGCACTCTATAAGCTGATTAAAACTAAACTAGTATTTTTCTAATTTATTTTAGCAGCTATATATTAATTTCCCAAAAGCATTTAAGCTAAATCTTAATAATGAGCACACAATAAAATTCCAAAGTTTATTCAAAAACGGGTATTTAGAAATTTTGACTTTTTTATTACACTAGAAATTTGACTTTTATGAACTTGTGATTGATTCTAATGATTGAATGTGTTATATTAAGCTATATTAAGAATAGATTAAGCTACAGTATCAAGTTTTAAGCTAGTTTGATTAGTTTTGCACTTAAAATTTTTGACAGTTAACTACTTGGTGAGATTGAAACTAGTTTTGACTTTTACTCAAGTAAGTTTGGTTTTAAGGCTTGGTGAGCTATTAGTAGCTAAAGTAACATGAAACAAGTACAAACACTTGTCTTGAACTCCTTCTATCTCAATTAAACAAGTTGATCCAAATGACCCTTAAAGAAGCCGCTTTGAAGCTTTTCACACTTAAACAAGTCTTTAAAACAAACAAGCTACTAATTAACTTATATTAACTATATTAAAGCAGATTTCAACTAGAATTAACAGAGTTAAAACACATAAACTAAGAATGCAATTTTTAGAAATTTCTTACAAAATGAGTTTATGCACGAAATGGAGAACCAAGGTCCGAGAACCCACCCTATTGCTTCCCGAAGCTCTAGACCAATGAGCAATCCATATCTTACATCGCTTGACTTCCATCTTCATAGTCATTGATTTTTGATTTTACACTAAATTTTTGGTATTTTTCTGAAATTTTAAATTCTATTACTAAAACTGATTTTAAGAGTTCTAATAGTTCCCAGAAGCTAAACAAAGAACTTTTATGAGCTTTTGAGTCCTAGATAACAACAGTTAACAACTTTTAAATATTTTGAGGATTCGAGCTTGAAAATGGCATTTACTGAATTAGTACATGAAACTTAAAATTGAGACTGAAAGTAGATTATTGATACACTGAAATAAGATTACAAATGCTTGAAAGTTTTAACATAAACTGGAAAACATAAAAACTTAAAAGCGACATATGTAAAACTAAATTACACTAGTTGGTTCTTCTCTCTCGCTTCTCATCCTTATATTTATTCAAGAAAAGCTTTCCACGTGTCTTCGTGTCATTTCCACTTTTCTTTTAAGCCATTGGATCATTAGAGCCATTTTAGCCATTGATGGATTTTAAGGAAAATGGTTTTAACAACGGTGGTGGGTGTTTGAGTGCAAGGGGGAAGGAACAATAAATGTATCTTGTTTTGTGTTGAGGTGGGGGGATGGTAAGGTGATTGGTTTTGCAGACAGTGGGTGGGGAAGACACTGTTTTGGAGGGAAAAAGGGGTTGTTTGTTTGACCGAGCTTTGACCGGGGTTAATAATATAGGGGGGTTCAAGGGTCAAGCATGGAGGGGTTCAAGTGGGGTTCAAGGGTCATGGCTCAATTTAATACATAGGGACCTTTTTTGCAATTTCTGAAAGACCAAGGACCAAGGCTGCCAATTCTGATTTTCCAGGGACCAATCATGTACATTCTGAAATTATAATCCAAGGGCCAAACTTGTCATTTTTGAAACTTTAAGGACTTTTCTGCCATTTGACCAAAGATTTATTCAAGGACCATTTTTGACAAATTAAAATATTTCAAGGACCTTGAATGATATTTTTCTTTATTTTGATATACGTGGACCTGTTTGACAACTTTTGAAACTTGGGGGCTAAAGCGCCAATTTTGCAAACTTGATCGTTTTCATCGATTTTGATCTTTTGCATTTAAAACACATAAAACACTTATTTGTGATATTTTCATCATTTTGATGCATTTTTGAGTGTTTTCAGATGATTTTGCAGTTTAGATTGTACAAAAATGATGAGTATTTAGACACTCATCATTACTCCTATATTAGTTTCTACTCTACATGGCCTAGAATCTACCACCTTTATCAAGCAACTACCCAGACTATCTATTTTGATGGGTGGATTGGGGCCTAATTCAATTCCAAGATTCACATCTAAAGACGGAAAATTGGGTAAGGTTTTTGGTTGAGGCTCCGGTTCATCAAAATTAGGGACTTTCCTAGGACTAAGAGAGACGTCATGACAACAAGCATCTAAACCTACATTCTCTAGTGGCGTTTGGTCCAAAGGTTCTCTATCAATCGGGGTTCCTATAGTCTCTTCTACTTCTTCCGGGTAAGTTATAGGTGATGTGTGTTCCTCAAGTGATGGTAGGACTTGTGGGTTATCCAATAGGATTGGATTTTCTACTCTATCCTCCATCTTATCAAGATCACCTATGTATTCATTTTGTAATGTGGTAGCGCCTAACTATGACATGCACCTTGGCACCTCAACTCTAATCATCTCCTTCCTAAACAACCTTTCCGACCGAAGTTTCCAAATTGAAAATAGGTCTAAAGATTCGTTTTTTGGGTCCCATGTTCCACTTCTAAATTGGGCGTGAATCTCAAAGGTTTCCCATGCAATTCGAACACCACGTCCCCAAATATCCCCATCCGCTACATAGTCAAGTCTCCTTTGGGTTTCAGAGGCGATACGAGTGTAAAAGAATTGTAGTGGAAACAAGAATCAATACCATGATAAAGGACTTTTTGTAATAAATATTTAATTTCAAGTCCACGCCTCCGGAAAGGATTCATCATGATGTTGCTGGAACCTCAAGATCTCATTTTGGAGTAGAAGGGGTAAATTATGTAGTAGATTTCGTTGATTAGGTGAAAGTTTTGGCAGATTCGCGTTCTCCATAACGGCTAACGGAATAGTCAATGAAAATGGTTACGAACAAAGGTTACGAAGAAGGGGGATAGACTACGAGGAATCTAAAAATGAGAAAAAAGTTTACTTGATAGGAATCAAGCAAAGAAACCTAAACGAGGTGGACTACTAACTAGCAAATCTATTCCCCGGCAGCGGCGCCAAAAACTTGATACGCTTACACAGCGTGTTCGGGGTCAAGGAAACTTCCTTTTCTTCGAGCAAGTTTTATAACACCCTAGGCAGTGAACCTAATCGTTGTAGTGTAGTAATTAGGGTAAGCTACGGGTATTGATATCGTTCTCTAGGGGAATAGGAATGCTAGTGAGAAGTTACTACACTAAGGTTGAGGTTGAGGAAGATTATTTTTTGTATTTTTATATTTTATGAAATTGAAAGGTACGAATCTCGGGTATTGGATTTGGGGGTTGGTATTTCTACCGATTACTCTACTATTATCTAATTATCTAAACTAAGGTTGTGGGAGTCTATGTCTAATTAATGTGTACTCGTATGATAGTTTAAAGATGTGTTTACTTAAGTTTTACTACTCCTTAATTATCTCCTATTGATGGTTGAGTTGTCACGTCCTTATTCTTAGTTGCGTTGTGTGTCTAAAGTTGTAGGGTATGCGTTTCTCCCTAACTCTTTGAACTTACCAAAGGGTATCGTCTACAAAACCCACTAGGGATGATAAACTCTTACTCTAAGGCACTCTTTGGATAGTTTAGCCTACAACTACTCAGGTAATCTTATTCTAAGGTTCACAAAGATGAATCAAGCATTAAGTACACAACGAATGACCTATCGCATTACTAGATCATTAATCAACTAAGATAAAAAACAACCAATCAATATTCAATAATTAAGTTTCATACTTCCTAAGCAAACACACAAATAAATTAGCCAGACATGGAGAACATGCAAGCATACACATAAATAATCAAAGACATAATTGAATTGATGAAGTAAATACTTATCTTAATGTAAAATAGGGTTTAGAACCCTAAAATACTGTACAAGACACCTTTGGTTCGGTTTTAGGTTTTCACTCCAAAAGACACTCTCTAAAACTGAAAATTTTGGATTCTATATATTAGATTACATATGCGACGGCGTCACCTTATGTTTCGTGACGCCGTCGTGTCGCCGTCATTAGGGTTTCGTCTTGGCACGTTAACCTTGCGACGGCGCCACCTTATGCCTTTCGACCGACGCCGTCGGGTCACATCTAGGCCGTCGAGTTGCGACGGTCTACTCCTTTAAAGCCCGACGCCGTCTCTTGAAAATACGAGTTTTGTCTTGACCCGTCACAAAATCCTACGGCGTCGCGATTAAGCGATGGACGTCGCTTCTATTTTCAGACTTTGAGTGTCTCGATTTTGAATTTGGCCATTTTCTTTGTATATTCGCGCCTTTTCGTCCAAATAAGTGCCATTCCAGCATTTTGCCTTCAAGAGACCTAAAAAGTGAAAAGGAACTATATTAAGCAATAACGGATATAAAAGTGATCAAATAAAGGCTAAAACGACCCCTCAAAATGGTACCTTTTAACACCTTATCAAGTTACATATCAAGAGACACAATGGTTGATAAGTAACTGCCTCATAGTCTTGTGTCGTTTGGATAATTATAAATATGTTTTCATCCTGTTGAAAACATAATAACGATTACTATCTATATATTACTTTACTGCATACACATTCACACAAACGTAGTACCAAATGGTGAACTACAAACAAATCCTCAAATCAAGCTATGTTGGCCGAAAACCTACCACAATTGGTATCAGAGCCATGGTGGCTCGAATTCGTGGGATAGGCCAACACCAGATCATGGTTTTTACACTGGAAGATACCTACTCAGGGAAACACCAAAATGCATATATCAGTGGAACACAAGAAGGAAAAGTATTTCTCCCAAAGGAAAGGAAATACTTGTGAAAAAGGTTCTAGAGAACGAGGCATATAATGATGCCAAGATGAAAGGAAAACAGAAAGAAGAAACTGTGAAAACAAGGAGAGAAAAGAGGTCTAGATGCTATATATGCAGACAAAGAGGGCATGCCTTTTGGGCATGTGAGAGTAGGAAGAATCTGGTTGCAATTGAATCACAACAAGATGATGATACAAACCGAAAAGTTCTTGAAGAAGAGGTGAAGTTCCCAGAAAAAGTACTCGTGATTGGAGACTACATGTTGGAAGGTTCTAATCATAAAACATGGAACGAAATCTGTTCTGTGAGCAATAATTACAAATTTCATTTATGCCCTAGGAGAAAGTTATTTAAGAAAATCAAATACAAGTTCAAAGTGATTTGTAAAGAAGAATTAGAAAGAAGTTTATATTTTCGTATGGAGTGGGCGATCTTTGTGATAAATACAAATGATGGTGAAATGGTGATACCAAACGTTCAATATACACCTGAAGTTTCGTTGAATATTTTGAGTTACGACTTGTTAGAAGAACAAGGATATATGGTGAGAATTGACGATAACAAATGCAACATCAAATATATGTTTGATGAAGAGAGGGTTGGTTTGGAGAGAACTCAAAATGAAGGCTTCTGTTAGCCTTAATAGTTTTATTAGAAGTCATGGTCATTCACGTTTAGGAACTTTGTAATGTGTGTCAGATATCATGATAGAATAGTCAACGGGCTCGTGGATTGGGCTAAGCTAATTGGTTAAACTTTAGGGTATGTTAGCCGTTTGTATGCTCATATATCCCAAGCCCAATCCAAGTCCAACGAAGCCCATAGGAAAGCCTTTTAGGTTTTCATGTATTCCACCTATAAATACCCCTCAAATGGTCATTTGAGGGGTGTGCTTGAAAGTGTATGTGTGTGTGTTTTCCTTGAAGCAATATATAACTTACTGTTTTCTTCTCTCTATCTCTCTAAATACATACACGATCCATATCATTCAAGTCACCACGTTCTAACCTTCATCTTTCTTATACATAAAACATACTGCTTGTTATACATGTTTGTGTTGGGTTTGCTTGATAAAGTGATAAGGTATATGTGAAAAAAGGGGATTTACAATTGGTATCAATCGCCTAACAATGGTTTAGGAGTGTTTGTGTTTGTTTTGGAGGTTTGGTACTGTTTGCGTATAAGCTCACGTTATACATATTGGCTACGCTTAAAGCTTTAATTTTTGCACTCAAAAATTCAAGATTCTTGTGGTTTAAGGTTTATTTAGTGCTAAAGTTTCAGTTTTTTGCAAAAAGTTTAAAGCTTTACGTGTTTTTCTTCATTTTTAAGCTCGTTTTTGGTTCTTTGGTCATTTCTACTCGTAACTTTTCTAAGCACTTTGGGTGAAAAGGGTCAACATTTTTGGGTTATTAGAGTGTTTTTAAGGATATCTGTGCAAGAGAAATCGATTGAATCGCTGAAATTTTTTTACGAGTAGGTCAAAACCCTAGTTCTACTTATAAGAAAGTTAACTACGCATAAGGTTCTACTCATAACTATTTGGTGCAGATTCTTCGAGCTTAAAGGGTGACTCAGTGCTTCCCTCACTTGGAAAAGTTTGTGGAACACTTCGACTTTTGGATATCCCTTACGCTGTGACAGTGTAAAGGATTTTTGGTTCTTAACCATAGTTTACGCATAAGCTAAAAGCTTACGAGTAACTCTACGCATAACTTCACAATTACGCGTAAGGTTTACGAGTAACTTTTTGTCTACGCATAAGCTTAAGGTTACGCGTAAGATACTTTCTACGCATAAGGAATCCTACGCCTAAGCTTCCTACGCATAAGATCCTACGCCTAAGCATCGTCTACTCATAACTTCGTGTTTCTACGCCTAAGCTCTTTCTACGCATAAAGGTTTAAAAATAAAAAAAAATAAAAAAAAATAAAAAAAATAATAATTGTGGTTGTGTTGTGATGCTTTTATCTTCCTCCAGCCCTATGGGGGGTACCGCAACAATAATATGATCCAAAAGCCCTTGTAAGAATGGCATCATAATCATTTTGAGATTTATAAAATTACCTTGGCTATGCTGCTATCTAATCTTTCTGAATGAAATCTGTAAAAGGGTTTTGCAGTATAACCGAATGAAATCAATCTGTATACAAAAAACCTTTTTTCCCTCAAATATAGGAACTATTATATTAGAAATCTTTTTATATAATTAATTTAATTATCCTTATTTATATCAAATCAAGCTTTTTTTATGAAAACGCTTTTATGGTTTTAGTTATACTTTTTAGTTTATCCAACTTAGACATTTAAATCCTTGTTTATATCAAATCATATTATTTATGTGTAAACGTAAATAATATGATATGTACTTGGCCAAAGGGCAATGGATATGAATATATGATATTAAACATAGTAATTGAAAATTTTTGATGAAACATGCGTGAGATACTATGTGATTTTATAAACATGTATAAGATATAACATGAGATAAAATGTGATTTAGACTAGGTGTTAGGTCACATGTGGTATAAACATGAGATAAAATCTGATTTAGACTAGCTAGCATGTGATTTTGATGATAAATGCGTGAGATAAAATCTGATTTTCGAAACATGTATAAGATATAACATGAGATAAAATCTGAATTTTGATGAAACATGCGATTGTTAGCTCTATTATGTGTTTCGATCAAATTAATTTATTAGTACTTTAGTTTATAAAGACAATTGTTACTGTTTTATTTATTTCGTGTATTTGGATTACATAGTGGGTCAAGACTTGTAAACTAAAAGACCCATATGCATTTGGCAGTTATTAGTTAGTTGGCAGTTACATATCAAGAGACACAATGGTTGATAAGTAACTGCCTCATAGTCTTGTGTCGTTTGATAATTATAAATATGTTTTCATCTGTTGAAAACATAATAACGATACTATCTATATATTACTTTTCGCATACACATTCACACAAACGTAGTACCAAATGGTGAACTACAAACAAATCCTCAAATCAAGCTATGTTGGCGAAAACCTACCACATTGGTATCGAGCCATGGTGGCTCGAATCGTGGGATAGGCCAACACGGATCATGGTTTTACCCGAAGATACCTACTGGGAAACACCAAAATGCGTATATCGTTGGAACACAGAAGGAAAAGTATTTCTCCCAAAGGAAAGGAAATACTTGTGAAAAGGTTCTAGAGAACGAGGCATATAATGATGCCAAGATGAAAGGACAATGAAAGAAGAAACTCGAAAACAAGGAGAGAAAAGAGGTCTAGATGCTATATATGCAGACAAAGAGGGCATGCCTTTTGGGCATGTGAGAGGAAGAAAACGGTTGCAATTGAATCACAACAAGATGATGATACAAACCGAAAAGTTCTTGAAGAAGAGGTGAAGTTCCCAGAAAAAGTACACGTGATTGGAGACTACATGTTGGAAGGTTCTAATCATAAAACATGGAACGAAATCTGTTCTGTGAGAAATAATTACAAATTTCATTTATGCCATAGGAGAAAGTTATTAAGAAAATCAAATACAAGTTCAAAGTGATTTGTAAAGAAGAATTAGAAAAGAAGTTTATATTTTCGTATGGAGTGGGCGATGCTGTGATAAATACAAATGATGGTGAAATGGTGATACCAAACGTTCAATATACACCTGAAGTTTCATTGAATATTTTGAGTTACGACTTGTTAGAAGAACAAGGATATATGGTGAGAATTGACGATAAAAAATGCAACATCAAATATATGTTTGATGAAGAGAGGGTTGGTTTAGAGAGAACTCAAAATGAAGGCTTCTGTTAGCCTTAATAGTTTTATTAGAAGTGATGGTCATTCACATTTAGGAACTTTGTAATGTGTGTTAGATATCATGATAGAATAGTCAACGGGCTTGTGGATTGGGCTAAGCTAATTGGTTAAACTTTAGGGTACGTTAGCCGTTTGTATGCTCATATATCCCAAGCCCAATCCAAGTCCAATGAAGCCCATAGGAAAGCCTTTTAGGTTTTCATGTATTCCACCTATAAATACCCCTCAAATGGTTATTTGAGGGGTGTGCTTGAAAGTGTGTGTGTGTCTGTGTGTTTTCCTTGAAGCAATATATAACTTATTGTTTTCTTCTCTCTATCTCTCTAAATACATACACGATCCATATCATTCAAGTCACCACGTTCTAACCTTCATCTTTCTTATACGCATAACATACTTTTGTTTGTTATACATGTTTGTGTTGGGTTTGCTTGATAAAGTGATAAGGTATATGTGAAAAAAGGGGATTTACAATTGGTATCAATCATCTAACAATGGTTTAGGAGTGTTTGTGTTTGTTTTGGAGGTTTGGTACTGTTTGCGTATAAGCTCACGTTATACATATTGGCTACGCTTAAAGCTTTAATTTTTGCACTCAAAAATTCAAGATTCTTGTGGTTTAAGGTTTATTTGGTGCTAAAGTTTCAGTTTTTTGCAAAAAGTTTGAAGCTTTACGTGTTTTCTTCATTTTAAGCTCGTTTTGGTTCTTTGGTCATTTCTACTGTAACTTTTCTAAGCACTTTGGGTGAAAAAGGTCAACATTTTGGGTTATTCGAGTGTTTTAAGGATATTTGTTCAAGAGAAATCGTTTGAATCGCTGAATTTTTTTACGAGTAGGTCAAACCCTAGTTCTACTCATAAGAAAGTCAACTACGCATAAGGTTCTACTCATAACTTTTGGTGCGATTCTTGAGCATAAGCGGTGACTCGATGCTTCCTCACTTGGAAAAGTTTGTGGAACACTTGACTTTTGGATATCCCTTACTGTGTGACGGTGTAAAGGATTTTTGGTTCTTAACCATAGTTTACGCATAAGCTAAAAGCTTACGAGTAACTCTACGCATAACTTCACAATTACGCGTAAGGTTTACGAGTAACTTTTTGTCTACGTATAAGCTTAAGGTTACGCGTAAGATACTTTCTACGCATAAGGAATCCTACGCCTAAGCTTCCTACGCATAAGATCCTACGCCTACTCGTAACTTCGTGTTTCTACGCCTAAGCTCTTTCTACGCATAAAGGTTTAAAAAAAAAAAAAAAAAAAAAAAAAAATTGAGTTTTGTGGCTGGAAAACCTGAGTAAAATTTAAATTTTGAGGAGACTAAACGTTCGGTTTTACGCGAGATTCAAATTTTGGTTTAATGTGAAAATTTTGGTCAAAATTCAAATTTTTGGGCCTAAATTCAATTTTTTCGGGTCAAATTTGGCGTCAAAATTGTCATAACTCAAATTTTTCATACGTCCTTAGAATTGATTTTTATAGTGAATTTCAAATTTTGGGAGAAAAAAGTTTTAACGCCTAAGAACCGAGTTAACGAGTACGACTTTCAGAAAAACTTCAACTGAGCTTAATCTTCATCAACCACAACTCCTTTATCGTTGAATCGATCCTACATCAACTTTATCAGATCATACCTTCATCAATGGCAACTCAACAAGATATTCATGCAGCCGGTGCCGAAAACCGACCTCCTATGTTGGCAAAAGGTGGTTATCTTCAATGGACAAGTCGAATGCTCCGCTACATCAAGACCAAACCTAATGGGAAACTCATGATTAAATCCATTCAGGATGGACCCTTACGACCTCGACAAGTTCATGTACCGAAATGCGGATGCAACACCTCCGTCCCACCATCTTCTCGTCTTCAATACGAATCAATACACTGCAGAGGATCGAAACAAGTCGAAGCAGATGACATGGCAATTCATATTATCCAAGTGGGATTACCAATAGACATCTTTGCTGCGAAGAGCAGCCAGAAACCGCTTTCGATATGTAGGAGCGTGTTAGACGACTTTGTCATGGAATGTAAATTGGTCAACAAGACATGGAGAACAAGTTGCTAAGCGAATGGGAAAAGTTCACCTCAACACCGGAGAATCCATTGAATCCTACTATGGAAGGTTTTGCACTTTGATGAATGAGCTAATCGAAACAAGTTGACACCCGTAACTATCGTGCAAAATATCAAGTTCTGAACAATCTTCCGGAAGAATGGGGACGATATGTCACTATTGTCAACCAAACAAAAGACTTACATCGGTGAAATTTGATCAACTAAACGATTTTACGAAACAAAACCAAGTGAAGTGAATGAAGTCGGGAAAGAAATATTGGCAAAGAATCATGATCCATTGGCACTTATTGCAAAGACTCAACCTTCAGTAAATACACGACAACAAGCTTCATCATCTTCCAACAACAACAACTTGCAGCAATACATTCCACAACCACAAGCTGTTATCCCTCAACAACAATTCTATCTACCAAAACAACAAGTCATTCAACAACATCAATATCCACAATACCAGGAACAAGGAATCACCGATCCTGGAGCTGAACAAGAAGCGACCTTGCAACAGGTATACTCTTTATTGGGTAAAGCACTCAGAAGTCGCTATTCCACACCAACTAACAACAACCAAACGATTCATCAAACACTCGCAACAGGAAAATTGCTCAGCCGAGTGTGAATATGGGCAATCAAGGACAAATGGTTGGATTTAATGGAAATCAGCAGGGATATGCTACTAGATTTTGTATGGGTAATCAGGCGGTTCCGTATCAAGGTAATCAGTTGGGTCAGAATGTTGGAAATCATTTGGGTCAGAATGTTGGAAATCAGATGGGACAGAATGTTGGGAATAGAGCAGTGGGTAATCAGAATGGGAATGTTGCAGCTCCAGTCGTTGGGAATTATGGAAATGTGAATCGTGGTAATCGTTAAGTGTTATAACTGTCAAGGAATGGGTCACATGGCACGAAACCGTCCCACTAAGCGCACAAGAAGAATGTGAATTTCTTGAGAAAGCTATGCTATTAGCACGAAGCAAGAAGCGTGGATGCGTTAAGTGATGAGGAAAATGATTTTTCGCTATTTTGGATGATTTAGAAGACCTTGAGGAACTCAATGTGAACCTGCATCTTCATGGCAAATCTTGAGGAGACTAAGTATGAAACCGACTGACGCACCTCCGCCTATGACGCCAACGCAAGATCTCGAGGTACCAATCATTGATCCATGCTATAACAATGTCATATGTGATGTGTTTACTCATAACTAACAAAGATTCTCGTGACATCAAGACCTACTTATGATACATACCTGGACAATCCGAGTTGTAGCAATACTAACTCTGAAACTCCATATGTAGATCCTAGTGGAGACTGTGTGGCACAAAATACTGAGACTGATGAGGAAACACGTGCTTATTTTGAATCATTAATCAATCACTATGGCATTGAAATTGAGAAAGTTAGAACGGTCAATCGCGAGGTTAAGGCCGTGAACAAAAAATTGACCGCTGAGCTTGAGAGTTACAAGGGGAACGCAAAAGCCTTTGAATTTCACACAAACAAAGTTTCAGAATTAGAAATTGGTTATCGAGATTCTGTTTTAAGAGAAAAACAATTGCAACTCAAGTATGACACACTTGATGTTAATTTGAACTTGAAAATAAAATCTTTAAACAAGGAAATTTCTGATCTAAATGACCAACTTTCTAAACAAAAAGCACTGTTTTCTAATCTTGAAAAAGAGAAGAAACAGTTGATTGCTGATTTTTCAAAACGAGAAGATTCTCTTCTTGATGAAATTCTGGATAAAAATGAAACTATCAAAAAGTTGGAAAATTTGCTTCTTACAACGGGTCATTCCGCTAAAACAAACAAGATGCTTTCTAACCAAGTTAATCCGATTTTTCATACTTCACATAAAATGGCCCTTGGTAACAACCCATCTTCGTTCCTCAAGAAAGTTCAGAAAAAACGGAATGTGTTAAACAATGGAAAACCTTTGCATGAACCCATAATTGTGCATGATTCTCTTGAAACGTTGGAACTATCTGAGGAGAGTAGATCAAAAATGAAACAAAAACATCCGGAAATCAAACCTATTGATTATAACAAACGGAAAAAAATTAATGGTATTTCGTTTGTTTCTCAATCAACGTTTTCCACCAAACCAAGTGTTTCAAACACAATGTCAACACGAGTTTCAAAATCAGTTTCAAAACCAGTTGTAGTTTCCAAGTCTCTTTCGAAAATCGAACAAATGTCTTCAAACAATCCTTTTAACACAAGTGATTCTAGAAGCATTTTAGATGACGTTAAAACTAGAATTGGGTATCTTCAAGAGACTGTTAAAACTAAAACCAATATTACAACAAACATCTGGTTTAATAGTTTTGATATTAAACAGAAAAAGTTTTTTGAAACTCAAATTGCCCCTCCGTTAACTGCCATCAGTGCAAGGGTAATTCATGTTGAACAAGCACTTTTGAAAGAAACAGCTGACTTTGTCAAGGACCATAAATCCCTGGTAAAGCAAGCTAATGACAATGTTGAACACATCAAAGTTTTGGAAAATTTGAATGATTCTCTCTTCGAAGATGTTATGACTACCGATATCATGTCCATTATTCTACAAACATATTACATTGAAGATCATGACAGACTCGATCGAGACCTCCATAATTGTTTCAAAATATGAAAAGCTCTTGAAAAACTTGAAAAGAAAAGCGTGTCCTATTTTAAACAAATTTTGTTCGAAAACCGAGGAATGCAAGTATAACAAGCGTCAGTATGAGCGTGCCTACAAGGACATGCAAGAGCAAAATGATCTTTTGAGAGCTTAGCTAGGATGTCAAAAGGAAAGGTGTGGATACTAAGTTTGCAAAACCATTGTTGAGGAGAATACAAATGTTCCAAAACCGGTTTCAAACCAAAATGTACATTTCTCACCTCCTCCAAAAGTCAACGAGAAAAAGATTTGTCAAACCACCACTCCACAGTCCCCGCCCATCAAAAGAGAATTATCAAAGCTTTTGAAAACCTGTTTTGAGAAAGAAAAAGTGTTTACACCGGCATCTCTAGGAATAGTACACGGAATGTGACCAAAATCCGCTTAAAGAATACATCGGTTCTAATGACATGGTCAACCATCACTATCTAGAAGAAGCTAGGAAAAGGCATGACCGAAAAGATGGAATTCTTGGTGCAACATCTAGGGTGATGAATTCTACAAGATCTCAAGGCATCGCTAGTAGTAGTAAACCATTACCTAGGAACACTCTACAAAAGACTAGGGATTGGCTTACATCTAAGAGTAGTTGCAAACGAAAATGCTATTTCGTTAGAAAACAACACTAGAATTCTAAGTCTTTTCGAACAAGAATCAATTTCCAAAAGACTGTAGTGACAAAGTTAAAGTCATTGTTTTAAACAAGAATATTGAATTTATACATACTACATGTAAAAATGTGTCTTTTCGCCTAATCATGATGCATGTGTCTCACACTATCTCAAGAAAGACAATTTCGTGCAAGGCACAATCCACTAAGACACCGAGCGAAACAAGCCCGTTGATAAAAGACAAGCAAAAGACACCTAATAGGACGATCTCTTCAGACGTAGTTTTTCTAAAATGAGTCTTCCGCGCACCGATAAGAAAACAACTCCTAGATCTTACCTTAGGTGGATTCCACGGCAAAGTATTCAACAAAATAGGTCTTAGATGGATTCCTCAGAAAGATTTTGATACTTGCACCAACACGGATAATAGTGAAACTCATCAGGATAAGGAAGTAGAAACCACTATAACCGTTGATAGTGATCTCCCTCGCCGTGAGGAATCTTGTACTTCTAACACTGTTATTTGTGAAAACTCTTCTTCTTTGGTTGCAGGTGCATCAAATATCTCAGAACCCAGCTCATCAGAGGGTTCCAATTCTGTAAACTCTTCTTCTTCATTCTCTTTATCTTCTATTTTTGATTTTCCATTTCTTTTATAAAAACCAAAAAAAAGCAAAATACAAAAATAGAAAATTTTCAAAAAATACAAAAACAATATAAAATCAAAAAATCCAAAAATATTCTTCTCACGACATGTCTCTCGTATAATCGATATTCTATACGTTTCTAGAAATGTCATTCAATAATGATACAGGTATGTACAGATGCTTGAGCGAGAGTTCTTTAATGTTTTTCAAAACATGTCGTTCCTCAAAATTTCTTCAAATAATGGCTTTCGTATACGTCAGTACGAAACCCGGACTTCAACATAATGGCTTCTGAACACATCAGTTCAGGACCCGTGCTTCAAAGAAAGGAAAGTGCTTATCAAAATCAAAGGTTTTAAATATTTTTTTCAAGCGCTATTCCTAAAAACACAATGGCTTGTAAGTATTTCAGCTTGCAACCCGATCTTTAAAGAAAGGAAAGTGCTACGCAAAATCGATTTTCATAAATATCGAGCACTTATCCTAAAACAAATGAAGATAATTCTTCTTCAATATCTTCAAAAGATTTTTAAAATCTTTATCTTGCGTACCATTGATTCGAAATTTTTCAAAAAGATTTTTCAAAATCTCTCACATTTGGTGCCAAGATAACTCCCTCTATACCCTTAATTGATTCTAAATTTTCTGTATGAAAAATGTGCTTTCGTTAAGGGGAGTATAAATCTAAAATTGTTCCAAAATTCATGCTAAATCAGTTTCTCTCCAAATGCTTTCCGAAAAACATATCTTTTAATCATTTTGTTTCAAAAACATCATGGATATGCTATTTTTGAGGGGGAGAAACGTGATTAAAAGGTGATCAAAAAGTTTTAATGATCGTTGTTTGAATCTCAAAATGAGCTCTACTCAGACGGAACCAATGAATTGACGGGAATCAATGTTAGTAAATGTACCATCTCGAGAAACTTGTGATAGATATGCACCTTCATGGGTCTAACCTCCTTTTCAAGGAGTGTTTACAACTTCAAGTTAGTTACTAGAGCTAGTTGTCACCTAAAAACTGACAATGGAACTCTTTAACTCGGCAACGTAACCGTGTCTCGTGGGAATTGTCTATCATGAGTCGATCAATTCAAAAGTGCGAACTCTACCTCTATGTGCGATTTCGTCAAAACTTATAAGCACATGTGAAGGGGAGTGTTTCGAAAATATAAAACTCTCGGAGTGTCTCAAACATGTTTTCTATCATAAACACTGGAAGATTTTCAAGAAAAATGGTTTTATGGCAACAATAGGACGGTCATGGAGTTATAAGGTGACTAAGGATAGGAAATCAGTCCTATGATCCACCGTAGTGGAGGGATCTACCCAAGGACATCACACATAGTTAGTATTAGAAGTCCTTAGGAATGATTGGAAAAGGAGTAATGTGAGAAAGGAGAAAGAAGGGTTGAAGAATTAAAAAGAAATGTAATGATAAAGGGTGAAAAGAAATAGCCCTCCATATTCAACCTTAGGGCGTAAACCGGGTTCAATACATATGCTATGGTGTCACTAAGTTGACACCGGTATTGAAGACAAAGACGTCATGGACCCAGTGGACGACCGCACCAAACCTTCTAGCCACTCAATTCCTCTTAAAAGGACTTGTTTCATTCTCACTGGAACCCTACATAATCTATCGACTTTCTCTTAGAGATCGTTGATATTGAAGAAGGAGACCCTCTCCCTAGTCTCCGCTTAGGAAAACCAAAATGCACTATTGAGTCTAGAGCCACAAGATTCATCAAAAGATCTCATAGGAACATATGACATGACATCGCCTGTTGTTCATCAATAAGGATACAAGTGATATATTCTAGAGTCCTACGCAGATCTTAGCAATTTGCCAGAACATTTATGAGAAGTTTCGCATCTATGATCTTCAGTGATTGAATGGAAACTCCTGCCAGGGTCAACATCAAGCAGCCACGACAACAGTCACGGTAACTCCCGTGGATTACGCTTAGTGTGTCTCAAATGGTCTACAGTCATGGGGTGATGCTTCGGTGTACCTCAGCGACTCATCTGAACTATAGATGTATTTCGGTACATCGCGTTATCTCACTTGTGGGACTCCAGTTCAGGAATGGCCTTTGTGAGAATTAGAGACGTGTTTTAACACTATGTTGTTAACACCCTCGAAATTCAAACTTGTAAGTGCCGGAATCCGCTTATTACTAACCTGTTTTATGTTTTTCTTCTTATGGAAGCTTTGGAGCGGATTGATCGTGCAGATTCTACACATGCTCATACCAACAACACATGAAAGTTCTCATCAAAATCAAAGGCAACTCAAAGTTAAAGATGATTCTTCGTCAATGTCAAAGAATCTACAAAGTGTAAAGACTCGAGAACTTCATCATTGTAAACCCAAAAGACAAATAGAAGTGTGAGCATGGTGGAGAAAGACGTGGAGATACCTAACCAACGAAGTTGACAATGGCAGACAACCATATTAATTGATCACAAAGCATGAAGGTACAAAGAATCAAGACTATTCTATATCTACACACAAAGTTCTAGCTCAAGAAAAGTAAAGACCTAATCAAGTGGAGCATCATTTGAATGACCACCCCTTAGGGGTAGATTGTTAGCCTTAATAGTTTTATTAGAAGTGATGGTCATTCACGTTTAGGAACTTTGTAATGTGTGTTAGATATCATGATAGAATATTCAACGGGCTCGTGGATTGGGCTAAGCTAATTGGTTAAACTTTAGGGTATGTTAGCCGTCTGTATGCTCATATATCCCAAGCCCAATCCAAGTCCAACGAAGCCCATAGGAAAGCCTTTTAGGTTTTCATGTATTCCACCTATAAATACCCCTCAAATGGTAATTTGAGGGGTGTGCTTGAGTGTGTGTGTGTGTATGTATGTTTTTCCTTGAAGCAATATACAACTTATTGTGTTCATCTTCTCTCCTTTATCTCTCTAAATACATAAACGATCTATCATTCAAGTCACCAAGTTCTATTCTTCATCTTTCTTATACGCATAACATACATTTGTTTGTTATACGTGTTTGTGTTGGGTTTGCTTAACGTTGTGATAAGGTATAAGTGATAAAAAGGGGATTTACAGCTTCAAAGAAATTGGTGAGAAAGAAACTGGTAACGATGAACAAAGGTGGGGACCAAAACACATCATCACTGAACACAACGAATATCTTGAAAACTACTTCAAATCATTAGATCCAAGAGATGAGAGTTCGTTGGTGAAAGGGTTAGAAGACCTGAATTGGAACAAGAAGGAGATCCAGGATTATATAGATGATGACTATGTAAGTATTAAGGGGATACTCTATTCGTTAAAGGTATATTCATTTAACATGTTTTTATCTTTTGTGAATTTGCTTAAAAGGGATAGTTTGGTGTATGGTAACTAGGAGATCTTTAGCAAAAAATATATAGATATGGTAAAATGGTTTTATCTAGTATACCTTGATCGTGATGTACTAGATAAGATACCGCCCGTTATTGGAGTGATCGAAATAAATTTGTTAAGTTTACACAAATTGGTGGATAGCCTTGGAGGCTATGTGGCTGTTTCGTCAAGTGATCAATGGAAAACCATTGCCCAAATACAAGGCCTAACGATTGAAGATGGAGAAGCAGTGCAAGCATGTTACAAGAAGTTTATCGACTTGATTGATGTGTACCATGGAACGGCAAGAATGCCTTGGGGTGAAAAGCCTACTGAGATGGGAGAGTGCAGTCGAAGAATAGATGTCACAGACTGTAGATCCCAATTCGTAGACGGTTGTTGTTGTATGGATCTTTAACCTTTAACTTAAAAAGGGTTTAGCAATCTTGTATAAATACAAAACTACTAAGTGGAATTCTACCTGTAACTTTAATGAGTATGCGGAATCTACTCAGTAAGGCTAAGAAGAACACGAACAATAAGAATAGCAGAACACATTAATAATATCAGACTAAGCCTCAATATTATTAATACGATCACTCTTAATAGTGATAGGGTTTTTCAACCTTGAAGCTATGAACTAACTAATAATATATGGGACGTGTATGTTTATGTGTAGTTCTAATCATGTCTTAAACTACGTGCCTGTCATCTCTTTATATAATAGAGGTGCTAGGGTTACAAACTTAACCTACAAGTAAAACAATATCTTCTGTAATCTTCTATACAAGATCTTCTGATATCTTTAATAAAGATAAGTATTTTGCATATACTCCATCAGCTTGTAGAATCTCCATTATGCATATTAAGTCCTTCAATTATCTTCATTGAAGCATATGTAGTTTTGTTGTATCAAATCACATATACACGATTGTATATGGCCCAACAATCTTCCCTATTTGATATTACAAAACTATCTTCATGAATTCAAGAATCTTCAATGACGATAATCTTCATTCCCATTGTTTCATTCTTGTATTTATTTTGTCTTTTAATGATGACAAAATAAACAAAGTCGGTACCTAACTTCCCTTAAATAGAGAAGTTGAGATGTAATCATCTCCGTGAATGAAACAAACACACATAATTCTTCATGTAACTTCTTCCCCTTTTTGTAATCATCGAATAAGGAACCTGTGAAGATAAGCAACCTGTATACACTTCCCCTGAAATTTATATTAACCGGCTCTTGAATTCTAAAAAATAATAACCATAAAGCATCCGAGAAATCAAACCATGTGTTACCCAATAGCGTACAAAGATAGCAGTACTTTCAGGATATGTCGGTCAACACGAGCAGTACGTACACAAACGTCCCAACTAACTAATCTCTAATTAGTGACACAAAATCTGCTGTCTTCCCTTAGCAAATTTCAATATTGTTTCTGCAGCAAACTTTGACCACTCCAGGACTTTTGATAAGTGCAGCAGTACTTTGAACAGTACATGGAATAAACACCATAAACCTTTATGTTCACGGACACCATACAGCATAGCAATTCTTAATCACCCACTTTCTATGAATTGCTATGCACACAATACATTAAGAATTAATGCCTTTTGAAGTCCCAAGCCAGAATAGACTTGAATCTTCCATAAGCATCAACATAATCATATCGTGTTAAGATCTTTGATGGATTCTTGTGTTCAGAAACAACTAATTCTTCTTGTTTAGGTTTCCAAACCCATCTCGTGAAGCCTTAACAACACTAACCTCTCGAGTTCGCCTAGCGATACTTTCTTTTGGCCTAGCGATTTTGTTTCAATCCTTGTTTAGTAAGTACTGCTGATGGGTTAAAAAACCTTCTTTGTTGAGGATATTTAGAATCGCTTGAAAAATTTCGATGGTTAATCCTCCTTGAGTTGTTCCATACCTGCTTTTGATCACTAACTGGTTTCTTGAGTTTACATGTATACTGCAGATGATCAAAACTGCCACAAACATAGCAAGCTTTATTCTGAAACTCAAAAGTCGTCCCGAGTTTTGAGTTATCATCCCATTCCAGTTTCTTTGATTACCTCTAGGACTATTGTTGTTGTTCCTAGGGTTTTTATTTGACTTGTTGTGACTTTTAACATGTTTGGTTTCTAAAGGTTCAGCAAACTTCACAGACTTCAAGCTCTTTTTCTTTTTAACCTTTGAAAAACCTTCAAGAACTACTTTATCATCACGTTCAACCCAATCTTCAATGTTGACCTTATTCCTATCAATCTTATCAGTTTGTGTAGGTGAAGCTAGTGTAGCATTCTTCTCACCTAAACTTTCACTTTTCATAGATTCACAAGATTGACTAGCAAGTTTTTGTAAAAGATCATCCCTTTCCTTGGTGAGCTTTTCAACTTCTGATATCTTACAACCTAACTTCCAATCACTTACTTTTAATTGATACTCTAGTTGGTTGTACTTTTCTGTCCAAGCTTCTTCATTATCTATATAAACAAGAACTTTAGCTTCAACTGCTTCTAGATTAAATAAATATTCTAGTTTCTCACCCTAGTCGTTCTATGACTCTTTTTCAAGTTCAAGATCTTTAAGCAAGGTTTGATAAGAATCATGACAGTTAACACGTAATTTTACCTTCTTGTTTAGATCACTTGGTGATGTGTAAAAATGAACATCACTGCAAACTTCATCGGATAAGTACTCGTTCTTCTTATGTAGAATATCCCGGCGATCGATACCACATGTAGATCCCAATTGTGAGCGGTTGTTGTTGTATGGATCTTTAACCTTTAACTTATAAAGGGTTTAGCAATCTTGTATAAATACAAAACTACTAAGTGGAATTCTACCAGTAACTTTAATGAGTATGCGGAATCTACTCAAGAAGGCTAAGAAGAACACGAACAATAAGAATAGCGAACACGTAATAATATCGACTAAGCCTCATATTATTAATACGATCACTCTTAATAGTGATAGGGTTTTCAACCTTGAAGCTATGAACTAACTAATAATATATGGGACGTGTATGTTTTTGTGTGTAGTTCTAATCATGTCTTAAACTACGTGCCTGTCATCTCTTTATATAATAGAGGTGCTAGGGTTACAAACTTAACCTACAAGTAAAACAATATCTTCTATAATCTTCTATACAAGATCTTCTGATATCTTTAATAAAGATAAGTATTTTGCATATACTCCATCAGCTTGTAGAATCTCCATTATGCATATTAAGTCCTTCAATTATCTTCATTGAAGCATATGTAGTTTTGTTGTAATAAATCACATATACACGATTGTATATGATCCAACACAGACCCATATGGCCAGAAGGACAAAACTAATGGATCACAAGAACAGGGGGTAAACAGATATGGAGTTAGGATTGATGGTGATGAAGAACAGTTTGATCAAGGGACAAGCAGTAGTCAAGGAAGCAATGATCTTGATATCATTGCTTAAAGAAGATGGAAGGAATCACTCAAGGATTTGATCTTAAAACATTGGGAGGGAGATGTTAGCCCTATAATGTGTTTAGATCAAATTAATATAGTAGTACTTTAGTTTATAAAGACAATTTTTACTGTATTATTTATTTCGTGTATTTGGATTGCATAGTGGGTCAGGACTTGTAAACCAAACGACCCATATGCATTTGGCAGTTATTATTTAGTTGGCAGTTACATATCAAGAGACACAATGGTTGATAAGTAACTGCCTCATAGTCTTGTGTCGTTTGGATAATTATAAATATGTTTTCATCCTGTTGAAAACATAATAACGATTACTATCTATATAGATTATATTTGCAGCATTATACTTGTCCATTTTTTGTTTACTTTACTGCATACACATTCACACAAACGTAGTACCAAATGGTGAACTACAAACAAATTCTCAAATCAAGTTATGTTGGCCGAAAACCTGACGACAGATATTAGGTGTTAGGTCACAGGTGGTGTAAACCCGTATAAAACCAATCGGCATCCTCTAGATTAAGAGTTTAATAGGACTTGATAAGAGAAATATGTGCATATAAATTTCAACAGAAACATACGGTTGAGACATCGAGAGTCTTTCTGCAAGATTTTCTTGTCGTGTTTGCTCCGGAGCTCATAAACAAATACTTTCAACCTTCCAACTGGATCGTCTTCTAATTCATCACCAGCACTCCTATATTGCACAAAAGAAAGTATTAACATAGAATCAACAAGGGAGTGTTTGGATTTGTGTTTTAGAAGTGCTTATCCTTATTGCAGCTTTAACAGTTTCTAATGTTTGGATAAATTTTGATTCTGATTGTTTGATTGTTTAGGGGTCAAATATATTATCCTCGTATCAGCTGCAACAAAACTGGTTATCTGAGAGTAACCTGTAGTTACCTATCTACCACTTCTTTTGACCAAATATGCTAGAGTTTTAGTCCCACTTCACAAGACTTATCATATTTCACATCATACCTACCAATTCCTTAAACGTTCAGAATTTTGCAAACAATTAAAATAATGTTATCAATTGATCATTACAACTTCGAAAATCTTAAGACCATACAAACAGGTAGCTCCTTTTATAATAACTTATTATTTGATTCTATTCTATTATTATCACATAATCACTTCAAATGGCACATCTAAGGTAAGTCTAAACACAACAATTCTACAATCAGGCATCCATGTCCTTATACACAGGTACACCCTAACGTTAGAGGTATCTTGAAAAATACTATATCCAATGACTTATTCATCACTCATCTATTCGGTAATCAACATAAAACATAACAAAATAGCTTTTCATATCCTTAGTTACCTATGTCAAGTAAAAAAGTTGTAAATCAACCCATGAAAGTTTTGCCTTAAATATTGTAATTCATAAGATTGGGGTGTATAAAAAGCAAATTAACTCGGGTAATATGTTAACAGGACCAGAACATGAAATCAAATAATTGAACCAAGATGATGAGCAAAGCGAGTTCTTCAAGATGACCAATTCAATTTGAACTCATCCGAATCATGATCATCTTCCTCGTCTAAAACGTAGTCATTTCCCTCGTCGTAAAAGCTTCTCCAAGGCAGTTCGAAAAGAAAATGACTACTGCTCCAAGAATTTGTTAGGGTTTCCCATTTGCCATCACGTGGATTTTTCATTTTAATATCTCTTAAATTACACATTTTCTTTTCCATAATCCACACCATTTGCTTATACCAGTAGTTCTTGCTGCCGGGCGATATATAATATGCCTTAATGTAACGGGGAAAGCAAATTGAAAAAAGAAGATCCAAAAGTGGCGCATGCTTCCATGGCTTTTGTTGCCAATGTTTTCCAAACGATAGTTGTTGCACGTTCCTGGCTGGAGACGGAACCATTCTTCTGAGATAATCTAGGCATATGTTCGATGGCACAAAAAACAATCTATTATTTCGATGCCAAAGTTGCTTGATAAATCAAGTGCTTCTCTCACCTTAAGAATATAGGACAGATCGATGGGTTTGTGTTTATGAAACCTTAGAAAGAGCTTAATATGTGCGGGAGTACTAGATGGAAACAAGAGCGTAGGCATTTTAACTCCATCGTAAGACAAATAAAGTAGCTCTGAAGCATAAACTTTTATGTTGAATTCCCTAGCTAAGAACATTTCAAGAGTCAATCTCTTTAAGGAAACACAAGTGATGTCAATGGTTTCAAGCATGCAGGTGTTGATTGAAAGTTTCAAATTCTCGAGAAAAGGAAAGTTTGATCTAATCATTTCGGAAAAGGCATCATCTATCGGCACACGTGATAGAACCAATTCTCTTAAGCTCCCTAGGGTGTCCCTTCTCATTGTAGTATACCTTGATAGTACAGAGAAGTAAGAAAGCAACTGAAGACTTGGGACATCATTGAATTCTAAGACGTCGGTAAAACATGACAGTAATTTAAATTGACGAAGAAAACGGAGGTTTTCCACCTTAATTTTCTTCAGGCGCACAAGAAAATCCCATTCTAAGTGTAGCTTCTCAAGTAAGGTACAAGAAGAGAATAAGTTATGAAGTGCCCCTTCAGTTATGTAGACATAAGAGAGCTCGAGTACGCGTAGGAGTGAGCACTTGATGACATGATTTGTATTCACCCTAACCTGACCGATGGTCCCATTCCCAATGCTAAGAGCTTTTAAACTTAAGGTATCTAGGTTTTGACAAGAGAATATAGCATCCGGAAGTGTAAGCCAACCATCATTCAAATCTTTCTTATTACATTTCATCAGATACATTGTTAGGGAAAGATCCTTGAGAGGACAAGCTGCTAGTGCTTGAAACCACCTTTCTAAAGGATAAGGCAATGACGAGTTGTGGATGTCTAAGTGAAGATGAAAACATTCGATTGACATGTTGTCGTTGAGATACCGAAAAATAGTGCGATCTATCAACAGAACGTAGTCTAGTTTTTCGTGTAAGGTGAGATTATCATGAGTTACACATTTAGTAAACCTGAGGGTAGGGATGGTAGACCAAGCGTGTAGCCATGACTTGGACACGACACATGTGCGGGCGGCATCATTTGCGGGCAACAATGATTGTATACAATGAATTATCTCATTCGGAACATTAAATTCTAATAATTGTGGTTGTGGTGTGATGCTTTGATCTTCCTCCATCCCTATGGGGGGGGGGTACCAAAACAATAAAATGATCCAAAAGCCCTTTTAAGAATGGCATCATAATCATTTTGAGATATATAAAATTACCTTGGCTCTGCTGCTATCTAATATTTCCGAATGAAATCTGTAAAAGGGTTTTGCAGGACCCGAATGAAATCAATCTGTATACAAAAACCTTTTTTTCCCCTCAAATATAGGAACTATAGAAATCTTTTTATATAATTAAATTTAATTATCCTTATCTATATCAAATAACGTTTTTTTTTCTTGCACCAAAAAAAAACCTTTTTTTTTTTTATGAAAACGCTTTTTTGGTTTTTAGTTATACTTTTTAGCTTATCCAACTTAGACATTTACATCCTTGTTTATATCAAATCATGTTATTTACGTGTAAATGTCATATGGTTTTTAAAATATACTGTACTTGGCCAAAGGGCAATGGATATGATATTAAACAAAGTAATTAAAGAATTTTGATGAAATATGCGTGAGATATTATGTGATTTTAGAAACATGTATAAGATAACATGAGATAAAATGTGATTTAGACTAGGTGTTAGGTCATAGGCTGTTGGTTTATGGATATATTTAATATGTGTATGACCGGATTCGAACTCGAGACCACGGGATTGCACACTTTACGTATGAGACTCGATGTTTAAATAATTAATATAAAATATTGTGTTTAATTATTAAATTCACAATAAACGACTAAACGAGCGATAAGCACTTATCGAAAGTGACTATTGGTCGTTAAATGTCAACAGGATATGAAGAAAAGTAAACAAGCCAAGAGACGGTTTTAGGAACCCTCTTTGGGCTTGTTTTGGCCAAACTATGGAATCCCACATCGAAACCATAGTAAACTTGACATCTACCATAAGGCTATAATACATCCCCATGTATTCATCCTTTGGTACACTTGATTTCATTAGAAGGCCAAACTTCTTCTTTTCTTCCTCTTATTCTTGGTCGACGAGTGAATCCCCATTGTAAGGATTTACGGTGACCTTGAGCATAACAAGGTGTTTGGTTATTCTATTGTGATCAAGAACTAGCATTCGCATCGAATCGCTAATAGTGCGTGTGTACAAAAACGTGGTGTAACACACTATTGTTACATCAATTGGTTTGAATTGAAAACGGTAAGGTCAATTCGTTAAACCACATAAACCCTAATTAGGGTTCTTGAATTGAAGAGATCTACCAATTGCAAGAGGTACGTTACGCATCTTCGCTTAATTAATTATTGTTATGACTCTAAGTGTTCATTGTGTACTGTGATGTCTATATGATTCTATTTGTTTTCATATATCTTTAACTCAACAAGGGTATCGAGCCTTGTATAACAAGTAATTAATTATCAAACACATAAATAAAATAAACATGATCGTGTTATTATTTGTATGCGTAGATCTAGGGTTTGCAAAACCTAAACCCTAATTTTAGGGGGGCATTTTTTTGGTGCCCTAATTAGGGTTTTGTAAACTTAAGTTTTAATTGGATTAGAAACCCTAGGATGCATGCAATTTCTGTGTATTGCGTAACTCTGTTTAATTGCATTAATTGTTAAGTGTAATTTATGTCCATGATAATTACATGCATGTTTTATCACAGATATGCTTTTATTGTATGCTTTACTTGCAAGAGTGATATACACTAAATATTTTGATACATCTAAAATTGGGGAAGACCTCAATAATTATTATTTAATCAATTATGTGCTATGTAGTATATGTTTAATTTTGACTTACGCAATCGATGAATCGATGCATGTGGCTCACCTTGTACATAGATGAAAACGGGTGAAAGTCTTAATTAAATATATACATATTATGTGTCTAGAATTGATTATTAATAGGATTTATCAAAAGGTTTGCATGTGGCTATTTGATATGCATGACTTATTTTTGTTATGCATTCATTGTTTATTTGTTTATTTTAAATACTTGCTTGTTTGTTATGTGTAACAAGGGCATTTTACAAGAAAAATAAACCGACCTAAACAATGGTGAAACATGTATTTTAAGCATAGTAATCGTAATCGTTTAATTGATTGATTTTTGCACAAAATAGTTAGAACGGCTCACCCATTAATGACAAACGTGTGATGGGTACAAGGAGGGTACGCATTAAATTGTGACGCCCTAAAGATGAGGGTTTTAATATGTTTCATACGACCTGATTCTCCGCTTGTTTGTGCGTCTTAATGGAGCTACCAAGTATTCCTATATGTGTGCATAAAATCTTAAGGGTGAATTACTTTAATTTCTACGCGCCACTTTTGCGGTAATTTCCGAATAACTTGGGTCTTATGACTCATGCAGTAGTAGGATATAGTGGTAATTAAGGTGATTCTTTAATTGGTTATCCAATACCTCGATTAAAGTTTGATGATGAAAAGCTTAAACATTAAAACAAGGATATAAATGTTTTAATAAAAACTATGCTACGAAGATGAATGCATGACATCTTTGTACATATTTGATTTGACATCAAAATTATTACCCTTTAAATTTAAGTTATATGCCATCCAACGAAACGGAAACACCTAAGATTACCTTTTATTTGCGTGAGAACGTGACTTAGATCGTAATCAAAGGGTAAAATGTCCACGTGTCGTAAGAACGACCATGGACGATTTTGCAGTTTCTTAAGTTGGACAACTTAATTGAGTTTTGTAGCGAGAACTGGCAACTCAAGGCATAAGATGGGGATAAAACATGTTTACATGGCAATTGAAATTGGCTAAATGTAAATCCCATAAATCTAGGAGTTACAATTTGAAAATTGGCAATTGAGGTTCGACTCGTACCATTTTGAATAATTTCATTACTAGCGGATCAACCGATGTGATGAAACTATGTCAATTTGGATCCTAGTTTTCAAGTGAAAATTAAATGGTTATATGTTTATGAACCATGGGTATTTAATTTTCCGAAAAGGTTAATTATCGAAAATACTAAAATTGAATTTTGTAATTCTTCCGAATGTATGAATGCAACATTTAACCAGAACATGGTTTAGTCTTTTATTTGTAAATTAATCCATTCTGCTTTCAAACAAATGTTTGGTCAAGAATAATTTACCGAAAAGACAAACAAAGTCTCTTTTCATGGGAGAAGAATGAGACTCAATCATATTCCTTTTCATGAATGAGAAAGGTATAGTAGGAACATTTGAATTGTCTAAATTCTAATGTAACTCATAGCAATGAATTGCACATCTTATTTTCCACAAAGATTTCATTACCCTGATTTGGTGAATGAATCCTTTTGTAACAAACATGAATGTTGGTTAACTAGAAAACATGTATATGAGTTACTAAATTAGAAGCTAGACTAATTACCGCAAAAATTGGTAAAAGGCAAACTAGCTTAATTTATCTAGTTGGTTTGCTTTAACCTTTAAAGGTGCTACATACCATTATGGAGATGGTAGACCTGTTAAGGAAGAAATTGCATACCAAAATTTTCGAGTTAATAACATTGATGGATAACCCATCATTCATAGAGTAGAATACACCTTTAGTACCTTAGTAAAGATTACGTATGGTTCTTCAAATGTGTAGGAAAGTAAAAGCAAGCAAGTTGTTTTCCTTGGTTATGAAACACTTACAATGTTTTCAAATTCGGTGGGAGCATTTGTGTTGCATTCTTGAATAAGAAGTTGTTATAATGATTTCTAATTCGGTGGGAGCTACAAGCCTTATTTGTCTGCGTAGTAATCCAAATTATCTCTTGAATATCATGTAGATAATTACTTTCCAATTGTAGGCACTTATATTTTTTAAGGATTGTCATGTGCATTTCTTACAAATCAATATAGTCTTATATCTACTAGTTATATCTATGACACAAATCATATTAATCAAATAAACGAACGTGTATCGTGTTGTTTATATGCTACATGATGTTGTTCCATGCACAAGTGGGAGAAATCTTTATTGTGTGCAAGGTACAACACATATTAATATGATTTAAATGGATTCTCTTGATCGTAAAGTAAGAGAATAACGTTCTAATAGGAAGTATACATTTAAATATGTATGATTGCCCTATTAAGAACATGTGTCAAGATGATAACAAAGACTATCTTATTTTAAATATTTATGTCCTTCAATATTTAAGAAACACTTGTAGTTACAATTTATGTTACGTGAGAACGTGAACTAGATTGTAGCCCAAGGTAAAAATACCCACGTGTCGTGAGAACGAGCATGGATGATTTTGCAGTTTCTTACGTTGAACATTTCATGAAATGAAATAATTAAATGAAGTAATCTAATACTACTTTGAATTTAAGTATTCGTTGAATGACTTAAATATACGTAGTAAATATTAACTTGAAATATTAATTGAAACCCGAGGTGGTGTTCATAAATTACTTTAATTATAAATGTTTATGATTTTTGTAAAGTCACAAACATGAAGTCTTTTAATACAAGACTTACAATATAAAGTAAGACGTTAACTTGCTATATTTTAAGACATATGCATGAAGTCAATGAGTTGATCAATGACTTATAACGTATAATAGGATTATAACTGTTATGTCTTTTGACTTGATCAAGAATACTTGTGTTATACTACATGCAATTGACTTGGTAATTCTATTGTACCATTAAGTTTTACTTTGTTGGTAAATATGATAAACCAAAGAGTAGATGGTTATCTTAAATATTGTTAGATTAATCTTACAATATTAATTCTAAGGAAATACCATAGTTTTATGGTTTGTTCAATTAGAAGAATCAAAATCATTTGGCATTGTTTAATTCAAGATAACTATAGTTTCTTCCAAAAGTTATCAAGGTTAGTAGATTGAGTATAGATTGAATATACTCACTAAGACTCCAACCTAGAAGATTGATAAGACACCATTTGTTTATGGAATGTGATGAATCACATTAAGTCTTATAAATGAAGTTCTGAATTTGTTAAACTATTTGTAGAGTGAGTTGTAACAAACTAATGTCAGGAACTGTCAATGTATTCTGTAAAGTCCCAAAAGAGAACAATGTATTGTTGCTCTACTTGCTAAACTATTTAAAGGTAATCTTTAAATTGTTAAAGGCAAGTGAGAGTTTGGTTTAGATCTTGAAAGATTAAAGTTACAAAATACATAATCTTCTAAAAATGCACTAGCAAATATCATGATGAGGCTAAACATGTAAATGATAGACCTCAATATGATGGAATTGTCATTCATAGATCGTAAGGATATCTCGGATATTTAATATGCCGAGGATTATGAGTTCTGAGGATCATGGTAAGCTCGTTAATCATGATGATGAATTTACCAAATGTTGAATTGTGGTAAATCAATCATACTATGAATGTTGAGGTGTCATCCATAAAGATAATCAATTTTGATACTTGGTTTATCTAAATGAAGATGATTTTCTTCAAAGGATGAAAACCCTAGAGGTTTAAATCTTTGTGTAGAAATCATGTGGACAATATTGTACACGTATTTAATGTATGTCTAGTGATAATAATATTAATCATACTTAAGCAATTAACTATGATTGAATATTCTTTACTAGATATATTAAATAGAAGTATAAAGATTATAATTGTCATACTTAGTTTTATTGATGTGAAAGGAGTTTTATGAATTCAAATAATCTTTGAATATATACAGACTGCAAGAATCCATGAATGGATATATGCATGCATCTAGGAGATGATTCTTATGTTTAATATTAAATCCATGTTTGATTTAATAATTAAAATAAGATAGCTCATAAGTATTCCTGAAAGCTAGTGGGAGTATTATTTTTAATCTTATATGTTGTATGTAACTACATTCCACCAAAATTAAGTTTTAGTTGGGAATGAAACTTGCTTGTAAGATTTGGAAATAAGACATACAACCTTGGAATATATGTTTATTATTATAAAGATATGCGGTAAATAAATGAGTCTAATAGAACATGATGAGTACATATCTTTGACAAGATAGAATATGAATGAGATCTTAAAGTCTAACTTGAAGATTCATCATGATTCATGAACATCATGTTGTGTATAAGGTTGTTGTATCATGCTTGATTACAAGATGATTTAACAACATTGTAATATTTATGTTTGCATTTAGAATTGCATTCCTCACCGGAGTTGCTCCTGATTCTATACAACAATTGTTGTGTAATTGTCATAGTCAACAAACTTGAGGTTTGGATGACACCAAACAAATAAATATTCAAAGTTTACGGATGTTTAAAGAGCATATTGTTGTACACAATGATGTCAGATAATTGAGATGACACTCAATTCTAGTCATGATATCCTTGATAATGACCATGTTGACTAGTTATGCTCGACTAAGAGCATAGTTGCATTATACATTAAAGAATAAAGAATACTTTAAACTTTAAGGTTTTGAAAGATGATTGTCATAAAGGTGTCGGTTGTCACGCACCTTATGGAATGATATGACAATATCAAGATATGTAAACACATACAAGAAATTCACTTATTGAATTCTTGAAATAAGTATTCTCAAAATTCCTATAGATCAAAGTTAGTTGAAATTATGCCCGTCAACAAGTATGATTATCATGACTTGAGGCAAAAATTCATTAACTAAGTATTATCATGCATTGATCTATTTAGTATTTGGATAAAGGATGTTAAACAATTATTATTTATAGTGAATTAAATACTTTATACGTTTAATTTCATTTATAATATTGTATCCTATATTTACATGTTTAAATCCTTGAATAACTTAAGTAATTCTAAATAGTCCGTTGTCGATCAATAAAATTGGAATGATATTGAATTAAGACAAATATGAGTATTAGTTAGAATATACTTAAAAGTATATTGATGCGTAGCATGACTAATTTCAAATGATATTCAATGGATTGAATATAGGACTTATCCCAACCACATGATGGTACTTTATGGATCTTAGTCATTAAGTACATCATGAATATTTATTCTCGACTTGAGATACCGAGAAATGTCATGGATGTAGTGCATTTACGTGAAGCAATCTAACGCTATACGAATCGGTAGTTATAAGGGTTGTTTTCGAAGTGTTGCGAAATTTATGAATTTCGCTCAGTAGTCAAACGGGATTTGTTTCCTTCAAATTTATTTTGAAGTATAATCTTATTGGGCCCTCGTAGGGTTGTCAAGATGTTTGCATGGCCATGCCCAAGATCTTCTCGAATATGTTCGGAAGAATTGGGAATCTTGAACAATCATATAAAGCGAGAAATGTAATAGTTAATTAAGAAATGAGTGAGATCCATATTCTTATTTAACATGGTATTAGAAACAAAGGATAAGTATGATGATGAATCATCAAAAGGTTTTCCAGAAACCATACTCGAGTTGTTCGGGGTCATTGGCGTGTTGCTAGATGCTAACCGGTGTCATTACGCATACTAAGATATCTCCAGTGGGAGCTGTTGGTTTATGTATATATTTAATATGTGTATGACCGGATTCGAACTCAAGACCACGGGATTGCACACTTTACGTATGAGACTCGATGTTTAAATAATTAATATAAAATATTGTGTTTAATTATTAAATCCACAATAAACGACTAAACGAGCGATAAGCACTTATCGAAGTGACTATTGGTCGTTAAATGTCAACGGATATGAAGAAAAGTAAACAAGCCAAGAGACGGTTTTAGGAACCCTCTTTTGGGCTTGTTTATGGCCGAAACTATGGAATCCCACATCGGAAACCATAGTAAACTTGACATCTACCATAAGGCTATAATACATCCCCATGTACTCATCCTTTGGTACACTTGATTTCATTAGAAGGCCAAACTTCTTCTTTTCTTCCCTCTTATTCTTGGTCGACGAGTGAATCCCCATTGTAAGGGATTTACGAGTGACCTTGAGCATAACAAAGGTGTTTGGTTATTCTATTGTGATCAAGAACTAGCATTCGCATCGAATCGCTAATAGTACGTGTGTACAAAAACGTGGTGTAACACACTATTGTTACATCAATTGGTTTGAATTGAAAAACGGTAAGGGTCAATTCGTTAAACCACATAAACCCTAATTAGGGTTCTCGAATTGAAGAGATCTACCAATTGCAAGAGGTACGTTACGCATCTTTCAGTCAATTAATTATTGTTATGATTCTAAGTCTTCCGCTGTGTACTCTGTGATGTCTATATGATTCTATTTGTTTTCATATATCTTTAACTCAACACAGGTGGTGTAAACCTAGACAAAAATCTGATTTAGACTAGGTATTATGTAATTTTGATGAAACATGCGTGAGATAAAATCTGATTTTAGAAACATGTATAATATAACATGAGATAAAATCTGAATTTTGATGAAACATGCGTGAGATATTAGGTGTTAGGTCACAGGTGGTGTAAACCCGTATAAAACCAATCGGCTTCCTCTGGATTAAGAGTTTTAACACGACTCGATAAGAGAAATCAGTGCATATATATTTCAACAGCAAACATATGGTTGAGACATCGAGGGTCTTTCTGCAAGATTTTCTGGTCGTGTTTGCTCCGGAGCTCATAAACAAAGACTTTCAACCCTCCAACTGGATCGTCTTCTAATTCATCACCAACACTACCTATATTGCACAAAGGAAAGTATTAACATAGTGTAGTACCATTGAACTTGTAAAGCATCAACAAGGGAGTGTTTGGATTTGTGTTTTAGAAGTGCTTATCCTATTATTGCAGCTTCAACAGTTTCTAATGTTTGGATAAATTTTGATTCTGATTGTTTGATTATTTAGGGTCAAATATATTATTTTCGTATCACCGCAACAAACCGGTTATTTGAGAGTAACCAAGAGTTACCTATCTACCACTTCTTTTGACCTAATATGCGATAGTTTTAGTCCCATTTCACAAGACTTATCATATTTCACATCATACCAACCAATTCCTTAGACGGTCAGAATTTTGCAAACAACTGAAACAATGTTATCATCTGATCATTACAACTTCGAACATCTTAAGACCATACAAACAGATAACTCCTTTTATATACCTTATTATCTGATTCTATTCTATTACTATCACATAATCACTTCAAATGGCACATCTAAGGTAAGTCTAAACACAACAATTCTGCAATCAGGCATCCAGGTCCTTATACACAGGTACACCCTAATGTTGAGGTATCTCGAAAAATACTATATCAAACGACTTATTCATCACTCATCTATTCGGTAATCAACATGAAACATCACAAAATAGCTTTTCATATCCTTATTTACCTAAGTCAAGTAAAAAAGTTGTAAATCAACCCATGAAAGTTTTGCCTTAAATCCTGTAATTCATAAGATTGGGTGTATAAAAATCAAATTAACTCGGGTAACATGCTAACAGGACCAGAACATGAAATCAAATAACTGAACCAAGATGATGAGCAAAGCAGGTTCTTCAAGACAGCCAATTCAATTTGAACTCATCTGAATCGCAGTTATCTTCCTCGTCTAAAACGTAGTCATTTCCCTCGTCGTAAAAGCTTCTCCAAGGCAGTTCGAAAAGAAAATGGCTATTTCTCCAAGAATTTGTTAGGGTTTCCCATTTGCCATCACGAGGATTTTTTATTTCAATATCTCTTAGATCACACATTTTCTTTTCCATGATCCGCACCATTTGCTTATACCAGTAATTCTTGCTGCTGGGGGATCTATAATATGCCTTAATGCAACGGGGAAAGAAAATTGAAAAAAGAAGATCCAAAAGTGGCGCGTGCTTCCACGACTTTTGTTTCCAATATTTTCCAAACGACAGTTGTTGCACATTCCTAGCTGGACATGGAACCATTCTTCTGAGATAATCTAGGTCTAGGTTAGATGGAACAAAACAATCCATGAAAGTTTGCCTTAAATACTGTAATTCATAAGATTGGGGTATATAAAATCAAATTAACACGGGTAATATGCTAACAAAACACGAACGTGGAATCAAATAATCGAACCAAGATGATGAGCAAAGCGGGATCTTCAAGACAACCAATTCAATTTGAATTCATCCGAATCGAAACATTTCCTTGTCGCTAAAGCTTCTCCAAGGCGATTCGAAAAGAAAATGGCTACTTCTCCAAGAATTTGTTAGGGTTTCCCATTTGCCATCACGAGGATTTTTTATTTCAATATCTCTTAGATCACACATTTTCTTTTCCATGATCAGCGCAATTTGCTTGACCAGTAGTTTTTGCTGCTGGGCGATCTATAATATGCCTTAATGCAACGGGGAAAGAAAATTGAAAAAAGAAGATCCAAAAGTGGCGTGTGCTTCCAAGACTTTTGTTGCCAATGTTTTGCAAAGGATAGTTGTTGCACGTTCCTAGCTAGAAACGGAAGCATTCTTCTGAGATAATCTAGGTCCATGTTTGATGGCACCAAACCATCTATTGCTTCGATGTCAAAGTTGCTTGATAAATCAAGTGCTTCTCTCACCTTAAGAATATAGGACAGATCAATGGGAGAGTGTTTATGAAACCTTAGAAAGAGCTTAATATGTGCGGGAGTACTAGATGGAAACAAGAGCATAGGCATTTTAAGGCCATAGTAAGAGAAATAATGTAACTCTGAAGCATAAACTTGTATGTTGAATTCCTCGTCTAAGAACATATCAAGAGTCAATCTCTTTAAGGAAACACAAGTGATGTCAATGGTTTCAAGCATGCAGTTGTCGATTGAAAGTTTCAAATTCTCAAGAAAAGGAAACATTGATTTTATCATTTTGGAAAACGCATCATCTACCAGAACACGTGATAGAACCAGTTCTCTTAAGCCCCCTAGCGTGTCCATTCTCATAGTAGTATACCTTGATAGTATAGAGAAGTAAGAAAGCAACTGAAGACTTGGGACATCATTGATTTCTAAGACGTCGATATAACATGACAGTAATTTAAATTCACAAAGAAAACGGAGGTTTTCCACATTAATTTTCTTCAGGCGCACAAGAAAATCCAATTCTAAGTGTAGCCTCTCAAGTAAGGTACAAGAAGAGAATAAGTTATGAAGTGCCCCTTCAGTTATGTACACAAAGAGAGCTCGAGTGCAGCAGGAGAGAGCACTTGATGATGGATTTGTATTCACCCTAACTCGACCGATGGTCCCAATGCTAAGAGCTTTTAAACTTAAGGTATCTAGGTTTTGACAAGAGAATATAGCATCCGGAAGTGTAAACCAACCATCATTCAAATCTTTCTTATTACGCTTCATAAGATACATTGTTGGGGAAAGCTCCTTGAGAGGACAAGCTGCTAGTGCTTGAAACCACCTTTCTAAAGGATAAGGCAATGACGAGTTGTGGATGTCTAAGTGAAGATGAAAACATTCAATTGACATGTTGTCGTTGAGATACCGAAAAAGAGTGCGATCAATCAGCTGAATGTAGTCTAGTTTTTCGTGTAAGGTGAGATTATCATGAGTTACACATTTAGTAAACCTGAGGGTAGGGATGGTAGACCAAGCGCGTAGCCATGACTTGGACACGACACATGTGCGGGCGGCATCTTTTGCGGGCAACAATGATTGTATACGATGAATTATTTCATTCGAAACATTAAATTCTAATAATTGTGGTTGTGGTGTGATGCTTTGATCTTCCTCCATCTCTATGGGGGGTACCACAACAATAATATGATCCAAAAGCCCTTTTAAGAATGCCATCATAATCATTTTGAGATACATAAAATTACCTTGGCTGTGCTGCTATCTACTTTTTCCGTCTTGGAACAACGAAATCTGTAATGGGTTTTGCAGGATAACCGAATGAAATCGTTTTGTTTACAAGAACCTTTTTGTTTTTCTTTTCTCAAATATAGGAATTATTATATTAGAGATCTTTTTATTTAATTTAAAATAATCCTTGTTTATATCAAATCACGTTTCTTTATGAAAACGTTTTTATTTTTTTTTTAGTTACACTTTATAGTTTGTCCAACTTAGGCATTTAAATCCTTGTTTATATCAAATTATATTATTTTCGTGTAACTGCCTTCATGGTTTTTAAGATACTAGCAGGGTACCCGCGCGTTGCAGCGGCGGGTACCCTGAAATAAAATTTACGGATATTAGCCCGTGCCCGTTCGGGCTCAAACCCATTGGCCCGTGTCTGCTCGGGCTCGAGCCCGTTTGGTCCGCGCCCATTCGGCTTTAAGCCCATTTGGCCCGTTGCCCTTTCGGACTTGAATATTTGTATAAATCTATATTTATTGTTTTGTAGATCTATAGTTTTTTTTAGATCTATTTTTTTGTAGATCTATAGTTTTTTTGTTGATCTAAAGTTTTTTCCGTAAATCTATAGTTTTTTTCTATAGATCAGTTCATTTTTTATGATCTATTAATTTTATTTGTAGATCTATATATTTTTTTAGATCTAACGTTTTGGTATTTTTTTTCTTATTGCCGCCACTTGTAGCCAATTACCGCCGCAGGCCGCTGTTGTAGCCTCCGCTCTCTCGCAAGAAAAAAGTTATAACAGTCACCGGAAAAAATTGCTGTCGCCGGAAAAATTTGTGTTGCTGCCGGAAAAAATTATGGTCGCCGGAAAAATTTGTGTAGCCACTGCAACAATTTTTTTATTTATGTCTCCTAATAATTTTTTAGTGTTTGTTTGCTTTAGTAGCTTGATTAAATTGTACATTGTGATTAAATTGTTGTTTATTTTGGTGTAGAGGTGAATTAAATAGTGTATTAATTGACCACTTTAATAGTATTAATGTGGTGTTTTTTTAATATGTGCATTAAAGTGTTGTACACTATGCTTATTTGCTTGTAAGTATGAAAATTATGTGCTTTCAAGTGTTGTACATCATGCTTAATTAGTTGCAAGTCTGGAAGTCTAAAAATTTAATAAGAGAGAGATTAATTGGTGCATTATAAGTAGTAGAGATATTGTACACATGGCGAAAGGGCAATGAGTCTAGATAGTATTAGACATAGTAATTAAAGAATTTTAGTTAAACATATATTTTTTTAAAATGTGAATTATATTAATAATAACAATGACAAATACATCAATAATAAAAAATAAAAATAAAATAAAATAAAAATAGACATGCCTATTCTCTTAACATACATCCAAACAAGAAAGAGACTTAATAAATACAGGGTACTATTTTTGATATCGTTGAAGAACTAACTCATACAATACTAAGGGATATCTCAGACAACACAACTACTCAGAAGCCTGCAAGCAAATCCAATCACCATCTTTGCAGTATCACAGACAATTTGCAGCTTCAAATTCACCTTGAAAAGCACCAAATACCTTATTTACTTAACTACATTTCCTAACTCAATCCAGCCTCAACCCATTCAACCCACATCCACAATAGGATGAGCTGTTAATTGAGAATGCATTGTGAAGCAAAATATAGCCTCATTCTCACTAATTGAGGGGCTATACCTAACATAGCTGCATTTCTTAATCTTTCACCCCTAGAATCAAAACAAGCAGCTTTCATCCTCACTTAAATGAATCTAAGGGCAATTGGCTGAGCATCACTATGTAGGGAACACACACCCTCAATTAGAACCAGCCTTACGTCCTTTTACAATGTATATGATGAACCAAGGAGGTTCATCTTTCACACCTCTCTATTCCATCCAACATACACTATCCACCTAAACCACTTAACCTTCACAGTGTTCAGCCCTACTTTATGGTACATTTAAATTGAATTAGACCTCCTATTGATTACCATATCTAATCAATTTCCTCCTAAGGCCAAATTAGGAAGCTTGTGGATCTCAAATAGGTACAGTCACACAAAAAAAAACTCCAAGATACAAGGTACTGAACCCACTGAAATGGTCTGCAATTTTTCATTCATTAATATTCTTATCCCAAACACTCCTTTAAGACAACCACGATACAGGAGAACAGAAAACAGATTCACCATTCTGAAAATTCACACCAACACAACTCCAACCTCATATCGTTACCCCTTACGAAGCTTCACATTCCATTTTAGCTCAAAATTGCTGATGACAATACTGTTTTTGACTTTCAGTACCATGAATCTTACTTTCAATGTCTCCAAAATTCTATTAGCAGTTTCTTCCCATGTTTTACTCTCACCTCTAAACATTCGGTAGTTTCTTTCTTGCCACAAACAGTAGATGCAGGCAGCAAACACAAGTCTTCTAGAAATACTCCAAATATTATTACTATAACACCCTAAATATTTGACTAACATTTTATTAATATTATTATTATATCCTAAAGTTAATTAAATAAATAAGGTTTTGGGCTAATTCCTTTTAATTACCAAATAATAAAACCCAATCCAACCCAAATTGACCCAACACCCTAAATAATATACCCTGGACACCGAACCCTACCCCCCCCTCCTGTTTTCAGTCGACGCAATGAAGAAAAAAAACGAGAAGAAGAAAATCTGGCCTTAGGGTTTTGGAGTTCAAGAATCGGTTAGTCTTAGCATTCTAATTAATTGTTTCTATGTTTCAATCTTTTAAACTAATTATTGTAACTCACATGATGGAATTAGGGTTATAAAAATTTGTTAGTAATCTATAATTTAGAGTTTTATTATGATTAGAGCATTTAGGTTAAGTGTTTATACAATAATATGCATGATTAAACATGCTGGAAGTGGTGGATATGCGTTTGATTTCAAGACATATTCATAACCCCCATTTTGTACGGACCATAGCTAGAGTTTTACAATAGATTTTTGAATGATTCTTGAGCCTAAAATTAATTTAAAAGATTTTTCTAACTGGCCCAATTGGTTTGAGGTCAATTGGAGTTGATTTGGTCTTTCAAATAAATTATAAGAAATCGGTTGTCAAATCTGGGAATTTTGAGCCTGAAATGAATCGGTATTTATTATTTCTAGTTTTTATACCATGACGATTTAGAATACCAAATTTTAGCAGGAGAATATTTAATATGTATATTAGTTACTGTAATCTTTTTGAATTTTTCTAAAAGGTTTTATTATGTTAAATAAATGCGAACTTTCCGTGTATACCATCAGGTCACTCTCTGGGCAGGTTTGATAAAATGATTTTTCTTTTGATACTTACATTAGGAGATAAAATCTATTAAAATTAGAGGAAGTACTTAAAACATTTAAGTATCATTGATAAAAATTAGGGAACTTCAAAAGCTTGTTTGATGTGTCATAAAAATCATAAAAAACTGAACCAAAAAGTGGAAATAAGGTTTGTGGACTAACCTAGCCTCGTTAAACTTGTTTTGTCTCTAATTAGGTTAAAATCATGATCCGAGATACACAAAAACCTATGTTATGAATATGATTAAACACTAGACTTAATGATATTAAAACCTAATACACACATTTCCTAATTTTACATGTGAAAGACTAAACCCAAATCATGTTATAGATTAACAAATGACCTTTAAATAATATTTAAGACAATAATCAGTTTTTAAATTAATTATTGAACCTATAAAATGGACTTATAAATAATATATGACAATAAATTCATGTAGATTCGTTGAAGAAGGAGTGACTTGTATTTTTCGAGTGATCTTTCATTTGCTTTAAGATACATATATTCTATCTTTTTTCAGTAAAGATTTCTCATGACTCTTGATCCTTGATTTTTTCCATTTTTTTTTATCATGATCCATATTTGATTTGACATTCGTTTGATTATTCCATTGGATACTACACTCATTTCATTAGACATTATCTTTGTTGGACAATCTATGATTATTCTCTATACTTTATTTGTATCATTTGCCTTATTATGTTGCCCGAGCTATTAATTAATCATGGAGGTACCATAACCATGTCATTGATGCACCAATGGCATGACACTATCTGTGGAGGTGTGATTAGTCCACGGCGTCCCACATTTGTATACTATATAACACCATGGCCAATATTATTATATTTATATATATGCACAGTCTAGTACTTGTATATGTATTATTTGTTTTGCAAGGAGCGTATGAATGCATCTTAGGTACTTAGTTAGGTTATGTTTAAGTGAATGGACTTATGTGTGCCAACGCCCCATTTCACATTTGTTTAGCTACATTGGAGTCTGCAACTTCCATGTACAATTTGCTATGACGTATTTATGATATATGATTATTTGGTTTATACATGTATCATGCATGGACGCATGTTCGAGCTCGTGGGTATTTATTTATTATTCTTTCAATTATTTATTTCATTGACTCATATTTCATTTGACATCTTGTTCAGCAGGTTCTAATGATTTCCTTCCTACCTAGTTATTCACGTTTGATTATCTATTTGTTTATATCTGTTCACTGAGCTTTTTAAGCCCAACGCATTTCTTTTCTCTGCGGCAGGTTATAAGAGGGAAGTTGGGATATGATTAAAGAGTGCTTAGGAGCTCTTAGTGGACCACCTTGATGATAGCTTCCCATGGATTAGGCTTGGAATTTGAGTTTACCTTTCATTTAGATTTGGTTCGATTTGTATTTAGGTGGAAGTCATTATGTTTTAGACTTATTATTTCCTTATTTCCTTAGAAAGCTTATGTGACCATTATATTAATCAAGTCTTCTGCTTGCGTATTGTTCTGTTAAAGCCATAAATGTGACATTTGACCCATTCTTGGATGGGGGTGTTACAATTACTGTGAGAAAGCTTGGACATGAATTGCACACTATCAGACCATCTTGCATAGGTGTTCTAAAGACTAATAAAACCTTGTAAATACCTCCATAATTTCCAAGAATAGATGCATCCAAAGAATAAATGGTCATGAATTTCTGGCCCTTGTTGACACAGTAAACACATATTTGGAGCAACAATACCCTAAGCACTTAATCTATCCTGAGTACTAAGTCTTTCTAGGATAGTCAGCCAAAGAATAAATGAATGCTTAGGTATGCATTGTGAATATCAAACCATTTTACACCAATGCACAACAAGAACGTTATCTCTAAGATCACCACTGATGTTTTTAACAGAGAAAGGAACTTCATTACCACTAGTTATTTTTTACATCAACTTGTCATTTTTCATGAGGTCTAGGACAGGATCAGAAAAATTAGTAATTTCTGGAAACAACCCAAACCACTCCCTAAGCCATTTTCATTGCTTACCATATCACTAACCTTCAAACTATCCACAAGTCTAGCATCATAGAGATTATTATGAGTTAAATGGTTGATCAAAGGCCCTATTTGACTCCAATTGTCATACCATATAGAGGTATTGTTCCCATTACCAATCTTATACACCACAAAATTTCTAATTTTATCTCTAATGCTCATATTGTTTCCAACCCCAGCTATCATTAGGATCAATCTGTACAAACCATATGTTAATACAAATAAATCGTAAAAACGTTTATTCATGTTTAGCGATCTCTTTGTGTTTTTTTGATAACAAATATAAAGTTATCATAAGTAAAATTATAAGGATACATGTTATTTTTGTAAAGTATTTACATATATAATCATTTGACATTAATTGTTGTAATAATTCATTTATTGTAATAGTTTATTAGGATGGGTAAAAACCATAACCCATGACCCATACCCATGGAGCATATCCATAACCCATGGAGCTAACCCATGACCCATTGACTAGATGCATTGCATCTTCTAGATACATTGTATCTATTTGGATACCCATGGTCCAAAGTCTATGACCCATGACCCATAACCCATTTAAGGGGAGCGTCCTACGGATCCCCCAGTTTACACTGGACGGATCCCTCATGTAAGGGATCCGTGGGATCCGGGCAACAATAATGATTTTTTTCCTATAAATAGTGAGCCATTTCTTCATTGTAACTCACCCCTCTTTTTATAAACTCTCTCATATATTCTTTCATTCTTCTAATCTCAGATCTCTTGATCATTCTTGTAGATATTCTTTCTTTTGTTGCGATTCTCATATAGGTCCTTCTCAAAGGCGAGATCACGAGTTACTACAAGTCATCCAAGCAAGGGGTCCTTGATTGATTTGTTCCTCCACAAGATTTCTGTAACAAGATCTTATATTTCATATTTCATTTAGTTGTTGTGTTATAGTTGTGTTGGTTGGTGTAACGCCCCTTTCCCGACTCGATTTTTTTTTCTTTTTTTTTTACAATTGATGGTATTAGTCTAAAATAGACCCTTTTATACTCTGAAATAGTCCCATTTTCCATGCACTCTAATTTAGACCCATTTGCATCTAAAAAGGACCCATTTTCTGCACTCTAAAAATGACTCATTTGCAGTCTAAAATAGACTCATTTATCTTTAAAATGGACCCATTTTCTGTTACTCTAAAAATGACTCATCTGAGTCTAAAATAGACCCTTTTCTTGCATATTTTCTGCAAGTTACATATTTTGACCCATTTTCACAACTAACAACCATTACCACTTCATTTTCACATCAAACCTATCCAAAACCATTAATATAACATAATACATGTTTACAAGACCAATCGACCCGTTGTAACCCAAAATGGGTATAAACATATGTTATGCCAAACACCCATTTAGCTTTTACTAATAACACTTAAAACACACTTTGACACAACGTTTGACCATCAAAACTTTATGAATACTTTGACATACATTATGCCACTTGACTACACATTCCAATCCATTAAATGACTCATGGGGGTTCCAACATGACACTTGAGCTCGGTATTCTATACTAAGCTCCAAAATGCATACTATCTTCTATCCTTTCATATCAATCCTTTAATCCATATCATCACAGCCATCCATAAAAGTATGCCAACCTACAAAATGGTTAGACACTAAATCGTAAGCACGAATGCTTAGTAAGTAAAACAATTATAACATAACATCATAACTCATTCACACATTGAGCATCATAATCCATTTATTTCATCACAATACTAAACATAACACATACCTTAGCCACTTCAAGCCTTATCATTACATCACAACCTTTCCTATATACTTACACTAATCCAACTCAACTATCAGTCTCTTTTGCTAGTTATGCCAAACAAGCCTTACATCTACTTCTCCACCACACAATCATTCAAATACTTTCAAATAACCTCATCATAACAATCATATAACACATAATGTAAGAAATCATTATAACATCAAATCGTAACTGTTTTACTTACTTTGAATCCAAGCTAAGCTAACAATCATTATTTCACCACCATCATCATCATCCTTCACCATCATCAACAAACCTAATAATACATATAACTCAATACTGTTGGGAATTATGTGAAGTATGGATTATGCTGAAGTTAATGCCGAAGGGATTCTGCTGAAGTAGTGTGGAATCTGCCGAAGACATAATTCTGCTGAAGAATATAGTCGATAGTTTGTTTCTACCAAGTAGTTATTCCGTGTTTAGTATATTTAGTTTGGATATACATGAGCTTTATTAGGAAGTGATTGTGTATATCTTATTTAGTTTTATGTTTATACGTTTCTTGGGAAACGGTTTAGGGTTTTGTTTAGGGTTTCTTGTCTATAAAAGGAACACAATAGTATGAGTTATTTATCGATTGGAAAACAAAGTTTTAGTTAATAAAAAAGATCCATAGAGGATCACAGAGTTCTTAGTAATTTTTTTTGCTTGTGTTTATAATTCCGCTACTAAATACAAGTTGTAGAGATTGTCTTTTACTGTGCTTGTGATTACATAGGCATAGCTAACGATCCACGAGCTCAAGATCTATCAAGGTCTAATAGTTTCAACAAGTGGTATTAGAGCCTCGTGAGAGTCTCTACGATACTAAAAGCTGTTCTTTACTTTAAACCTTTCATTTACTACATTCTTCACCATGTCTGGAATTGTGGACGATGTTGAAGTTACCAACAACAATAACAGTGCCTCCCTACAACAGCTTAGTCTATCCAACAGCAATGCTAAGTTTCCATACTTGAAGCGAGAAGAGTATGATCTTTGGGTCATGCAGATGCAAAACTGGATTTCCAACATTGATTGGAATCTCTAGTCAATTATGCAGAAGGGAAACAGTTTAAAAAGGACAACCACTAATCCTGATGGAACTATTGTTATTATTCCTCCAAAATCTGCTGATGAAATCCTGGTAGTTCAAAGAAAGCACAAGGTGAGAACTATACTCCTTCAGGCGATACCCCAAGATCACTTGAGTGACTTTCATTATATGGTTGATGCTAAAGATATATGGTTGGCGATCAAGGCTAAGTTCGGAGAGAATGAGGAGTCTAGAAGGATGAAAAAGTCCATGTTGCGACAACAGTTTCAAGACTTTCAAATCACTGAAGAGGAATGAATTCACAAGGGCTACGACAGATTTCACAAGATCTTAAGTCAGTTAAATCAGCTACAGGCAAACCAGATAATGATGATTGTAATTCTAAGTTCTTGAGATCATTACCTTCATCTTGGCTGCAAGTGAGCATTGCTTTAAAAGCAAAAGGAGGTCTGGATATGCTTACTTTTGATGAGCTATATAACAAACTTAAAGCTCTTGAACATGATGTAAAAAGTCCTTTTCGATCATCATCTACTACTGGTCACACAGCTTTTGTTGGAGCTTCTACCCCAAAGATGTCTCAAGCTCCAATTCCAACTTATTCCTTTCCATCCTATACTAACACTCCATCAAGTTCTCAATCTAGAGGTATAATGGAAGATGTGCTTGGATCCTTCTTTGCTGAATATGATCCTCAGCAGGAACTTGCCTATGAGGACTTTGATCAGGTGGATCCTCTGGAGATGGAAGAGATGAATCTGAGGTGGCAGGTGGCTATGCTGTCCATGGATATCAAGAGGTTTGAGCGCAAAGCTGGGAGAAGGTTTGGCTTCCAAGGAAGAGATCCAGCTAGGTTTGACAAAAGGAAGGTCAAGTGCTTTACATGTCAACACATGGGTCACTTCTCCAGAGAGTGCAAAGATAGGAAAGCTGGTGATGAGTCGAGATATTCTACTTATCAGCAGAATCAAAGGGATGCTGGAAAGACCTCAGCTGCTTTGGTCACTATTGATAAAACTGTGGAATGGACACAACATGAGCAGGAGAATGATGATGATCTTGGTGGTGATAATATTGGGTTGTTTGCAGGATGTACTTCAGAGGATAGGCATGATCAGATTGCCTTGATGGGAATCTCTCAGGTACAAAATTGTTTGTTTGGTTGTAGTGAGCGTTATAATGAACTCAAAGAAGCTTATGATATTTTGAAACCTAAATATAATGAATGCTATGTTGAGGTTGAAGCGTATAAACAAGCTTTAAAAACATTAGAAAGACAAAAGGTTTGGTTTCAGAAGAATCAAATAGCTTATGATGAAAAAATTAGGATACTAGAGAGTGATCTTGAATGTTCTAATAATGAGTTAAAAAGATCTGAGAAGTTAAGCGAGATGTAATGTCGAGAATCTTGAGTTGAAAGCAGAAACTAGATGAGGAGATAACTAGACATAAAGAGTGGCAAAAAGGTGGTCTAAATCTAGCTCAAGAGCTCTATGTTAGTCAAACTCCGAACACTACTATAGGTTTAGGATTTCAGAAGTATGTAGGATTAGAAGCTAGGGAGGACACACGAAAATCTACACAACCAGGCCTAGCTAATTTTGTGAAAGAAGGTAACCTACATACTATCCGTGGACCTATTAGAGGTGAGTTCATGCCCAATGACCTTTCTATTTCTGTTGACTTTGATGGATCACACCATCTATATGGCAAAAAGTCATGTGACTTGCCAGACCCTAATACTTCTTCTAATGAATTTGTCTCTTGTGTTAACAGTGACAAGTCCTCCGAGCAAGGGTCTACAGAGTGTGATTCAAATGACAAGTCTGACCTCCCCAAATCTGACCTTCCCAAGACTTCACCCCTGCCTGCACCCAAGACTACCTATAAGCATGTCAGAGTTTCTGCCAAGGAATCAACTTCCAAGACAGTTCCCTCTGAAGACCTGTTTTCTAATTCTTTGCATAATAATTCTGTTAAAAACAATTATTTTCATGGTTTTGGTTTGAATACTTCTGCTTGTAATAGAACATCTTTTGGTTTGAATAAATCTTCTAAACATAAGACATGCTTTGTGTGTGGAAGTAAATTCTATTTAATTAAGGATTGTGATTATCATGAGCAAAGAATGGGTAGGTGTGGTGATTCTAGGACATCTAGACCAATGTGGAATGCTATACCACCTTATGTTCCACAAGCATCTTATACTAATTCTCCTTTTACTTGGAGAAGACCGTTTGCTAAACCATATGTGCAACCAACAAGTTCATATTTTAATAATGGTTTTTGGCCTGGATATGTTGACTCTATGAATGCTGGGAAAGGTATAGGGATCTCTTTGTCAAGTCCTTAGCAGTTGTTCTTGGAATCAAAGGGGACCTAAATTTCAATGGAAACCCAAGAACAATAGTGGATCTTTTACATCCGCTTGGCATAACTCTAATGATCCATAAAGCGTGTTCAAGTCGGCAATGACTTGAGCCTCCAGAGTGTACTAATATTTGTATATTTTTTGTTGTTGTTATAGGATCATCCCCTTAAGCATAAGGATATTGGAATCGTTGACAGTGGTTGTTCAAGGAGTATGTCTGGAAACAGGGATCTAATGCATAACTTTGTACCTATTGAAGGAGGAGGCAATGTGACCTTTGGTGGAAGTGATGGAAGAATTACTGGAAAAGGGACCATCAAAACACCTCAACTGGATTTTGAGAATGTATACTTTGTCAAGGAACTCCAACACTTCAATTTATTCTCAGTCTCACAAATATGTGACACCAAGAACAAAGTACTCTTCTCAGAGGATGAATGTCTTGTGTTGTCTAAAGACTTCAAACTCCTAGAAGAAACCTCAATTCTGCTGAGAGTTCCTCGAAATCACAATCTTTATACATTCAACCTAACTGATTTTAAACCAGAAGGTGACTTAACTTGCTTGGTGGCCAAAGCATCCTTAGATGAGTCTACCAAATGGCATAGGAGGATGGCTCATGTGAACTTCAAGACCATAAACCAGCTCTCTAAACTGAGTCTTGTTGAAGTTCTACCTTCCAAAGTATTCACCAATGATCATAATTGTGTTGCCTGCAACAAAGGAAAGCAACACAGAGCCTCATACAAAGTCATTCTACTTGTGAGCATTATTTCGAACCTCTTCACCGCTTCATATGGATCTTTTGGTCCAACTCAAATAAGAAGCATAGATCACAAGTATTTTTGTTTGGTTATCACCGATGGCTTTAGTAGATTTTGTTGGGTATTCTTTCTAAGGACTAAAGATGAAACATCACAAGTCTTGAAAGACTTCATTACCCTTGTGGAAAATCGTTAAACAAAAGGTTAAAGGAATTCGGTGTGATAATGGGACGAGTTCAAGAATCTTGTACTTATAGAACTCTGCAGGTCTAAAGGTATTAAAAGGACTATAGCACTCCAAGAACCCCACAACAAAATGGGGTGGCGAGAAAGGAAGAATAGGACCTTAATAGAGGTGCAAGATCTATGCTAGCGACTCTAAGTTACCCACTATGTTTTGATCAAGTGTTGGCACAGCTTGTTATGTGCTGAACAGGGTATCCATTACTAGACCTCACTTGAAAACACCATATGAACTTTTGTTTGGGAAAGTTCCTGCTATACATTACCTCAAACCTTTTGGCTGTCAAGTGACAATTCTTAATACTAGTGATCCACTTGGTAAATTTGATGAGAAGGATGATGATGGTTATATTGTGGGCTACTCGGCTCATAGTAAGGCTTACAGGGTGTACAACTTGAATGCTAGGAAGATAGAGGAGACTTTGAACCTGCGATTTCTTGAAGATAAGCCTAATGTTCAAGGACAAGGTCAAGTATGGTCTTTTGACCTTGATTACTTAACAGATTATTTGGGTTATTCTAGACATTTGGCTAACCAAAATGCAGGTTCTCAAGAGTCTCCTACTAACAATGCAGGTACATTGGATGCTGATTATGACAGTGAACTTGAAGATGGTGAACAACCTATTACTGTGCCTTCTTTCTCCACTAACAATTTTGCAGGAAATTCTTCTAAAGATGGTGCTGATGAGAGTGATGATGATTCACAATATGCTAAAGACCTTGCTAGGTTAAAGAAACAGGAGTATGCAGCTAACCTAGAAGCTGAGAGAAATGCTGAGGAGAGTGCAAGAGAAACCATCAGTGGAAACAATCATTCTGCTGAAAGTGATCCTGTTTCTCCTATCATCTCCAAATCTGCTGAAGGTCATGTGGTTTCTACTCCTATTTCCAATAGAGAGTCAACAGACCTTGTAGAACCTTATACACGTTTTCCAAGACCTTCTGATCTTGGTCATCATCACCCAAAAGCTGGCATCTTCACCTCACCTTCCTATGATACTGACTTTGAACCAACAGTGACTAATCTTGATTCCTCCATTGATGTCAACACCACTGCTACTAAAAGGATCAACAATGCTCATCCACAGTCCAATATTATTGGTGATCCTAATGCACCTGTCAGAACTAGGGGCAATGTGTCAAGTTCTAAATATGGTCAAGTGGCTTTTATCTCTTATGTCTCCAATCAACAAAGAGACAATCATACAGACTATGAACATTGTTTGTTTGCCTGCTTTCTCTCTCAAGTGGAACCAACTAGTGTTACTCAAGCCCTTGAAGATTCCAGTTGGCTTGAAGCAATGCAGGAAGAAATGTAACAATTTCAAAATCAGCAGGTATGGATCTTGGTACCACTACCTGATGGAAAGTATGCAATTGGGACTAAATGGATCTTGAAGAATAAGAGAGATGCAAGAGGTGTTGTGATCAAAAACAAAGCTAGATTAGTTGCTCAAGGTTATAGACAAGAGGAGAGGATTGACTATGATGAGGTGTTTGCACCTGTTGCTAGATTTGAAGCCATTCGGATACTTTTGGCTTATGCATCCTATATGGGTTTTATGGTATATCAAATGGATGTTAAAGGTGCTTTCCTGTATGGAGAAATAGAAGAGGAAGTTTATGTCACTCAACCTAAAGGATTTGAAGACCCAGATCATCCTAATCATGTTTACAAAGTAGTCAAAGCTCTATATGGACTTCATCAGGCACCCAGAGCTTGGTATGCTAGGCTTTCATCATTTCATCAAGCATGGCTATCGAAGAGGTGCAATTGATAAGACACTTTTCCTTAAGAAGAATTCCACAGCATCATTCTTGTGCAAGTGTATGTGGATGATATTATTTTGGATCCACAAACGAAGCTTGGTGCAGAGTATGAGGAGCTTATGAAGGAGAGTTTCGGATGAGTGCTATGGGGAATTGACTTTCTTTTGGGTCTCCAAGTTCGTGAAACCCGATGGTATCTTTATCAGTCAGGACAAATATGTGAGGGACATCTTAAAGAAGTTTGGTATGGAGAGTGTAAGGACTGCCACTACACCCTATGAAGCTCCAAAGACAAAGACCAACAATGAAGTAGATCCACCAGTGAATGTTCATTTATACAGATCTATGATTGGTTCTTTGATGTATTTAACAGCTTCAAGGCCTGATATTACTTTTGTTGTGAGTGTTTGTTCGAGACATCAAGTTACTCCACTTACTTCCCATCTCAATGCTGTTAAGAAGATATTTAAGTACCTCAAAGGCCAACCTCATCTAGGCCTTTGGTACCCTAAAGAGTCTCCATTTAAGCTGGAAGCATACAGTGATAGTGACTATGCTGGTGCAAATCTGGATAGGAGGTTCACCACTGGAGGTTGCCAATTCTTTGGAAAGAGATTGATTTCTTGGCAGTGCAAGAAACAAACAATTGTGGCTACCTCATCTATCAAGCGGTAGTATGTTGTTGCGCTAGCTAATCGTAGACGGGTTCTTTGGATACAAAATCAATTGTTGGATTATGGGTATAACTTCATGAACACAACAATTTTATTGATAATCAAAGCACCATATGCATTGTCAAAAATCCAGTTTTCACAATCGAATGACACATATTGAAATCGGCACCACTTTATACGAGATGCATATGACAAACATTTGATAAAAGTGGCTAAAATTCATCTCGATGATAATGTGGCGATTTGTTAACAAAGGCTTTTGATGGACCAAGGTTTCAACACCTTGTGGTCCATATCGGTATGTTTAACCCTTAGCGCAAAGTTTAAAGGAGGCATAGGCCTCTGGGAGGCATATGCCTCGTGGGAGGATTTGTACACTTTGCATATTTTTATGTAATTTTGTAGGTTTTTATATATATTTGTGGTTTGTTTGCTTTTCACTAACACTAACCAGCTAATGTAATCTTAGTTTGTTTTTCTTTGTTAGTTTGTGTGTTTCTCTGTATTTGTTCTGTTTTGCAGATTGATTATTCAAGTTGGGAATTACCATGGTTATTTATTTGGAATATGATCAAGAAAAGTGCTGAAGCTTGTTTCTACTGAATTCATAGTGCTGAATTGAGCTATTTGTTTCCATCGAAGACAATGTCTTGAAGTAATAATGTTCATTCCGTAGAATCTTGAAGCAAATTGTTCATTCATTCATTCGAGAAACAGTTTACAGCTTACAGCTTAATGAGTACAATCAACATCAAATGCAACTACATGATCTACTAATCCTAATCTAGTTCATATCATCTATTCCAACATCTAACAGAATGTTGGATATGCATGATCGCTCACATCTTTCACACTAGATGCTGGATATGTGTTTGTGAAAACTTGCATAACCACCCATTCCTTCTATCTCGATGGCTGGAAATGCATGACTACGAGGACGAGGATGCTAAGGATCAAAATGATATGGATGGATTGATGAAGACGTTGATGATGACGATGACCACGCATGATGAAGGAGAAAAATAATATTTCCTTTGTGCTTCATCTATGTATTTCAACCAAAATGCAATCCATCCACCATCCTTAAGCATTTCCCTATACGATGTGTGTTGATGCACCAAAACCTGGTGCAGAAAGACCAAGAACCACCTCTCTATCCTTAGGGAGTGGCGGATTCCTGGCTCGTGGCCTTCGTTGAGGCGGAGGTCTTTGGAGGTTGGGAGTAAGATGTTCCTCCTTATAGGAGTCATCGGAATCATCGTGATTCACTTGGGTTCACTACACTATCATCTTCTGATGAAGGGAGAAAGGGTGATTTACGTGGTTTTGGATATGGTTGAGGAAAGTAATGAAGCCAAGGGTTTGAATCATCACTTGATGATGATGATGAGGATGATGTTGTGAGATCAATGATCTCTGGTTTAGTACTCATGGTTGATTGTGGTTAATTCTGGAGCATTGATGAAATTAGGGTTTGTGATGATATTTGGGGGTTTTTGATGAAGAGTTATGTGTGCATTGGGATTGTTTTATAGACGGTTTCAAGACTTAATGAGATTTAATGCGTATAGTTGAAACAGTAAAAAGATATTTACTGAAACTTCTTGAATACGTGATCTATTTCTACTGATCGGTATTCTTCAGCAGAATGGCTAGTGTTTCTACCGAAGTTGAAAGTTAAATTGGGTAAAAGTAGCAATACACGTCAGCATTGGTCAACAATTTGACCGAAATTAGGAAACTACTACTTATTCGCTATTCGCATATCTTTGTCTCAATTAAATGATTCCCTCTTTACTCTCGTTCAAAACACTTCCACTTGTGTGAATCTTAACCCTAACTTATAATTTTTCTCATGGCACTTCAATTCAAACATGATCATAATAAAGTCGCATTTCTTGGAACGGCTAAAGGTGATGAGTTGTATAGACCAATGGTAGAATTCTTACAGAGATCCAAGATTCATTATGCGTTAACACATTCTCCGAATGCTATATATGAATCGTTGGTTACTCAATTTTGGGCAACTGCTTCAAAACGGAGTGATACAGAGATTGTTGCAGTCATTGACGGAACAGAGCATGTGGTAACAGAGGAGCGGATTAGAAGACAACTTCGTTTAAATGATGAGAATGGGGTGTATCATTCTAATGTTGCTGTGGTACTTGATGGGCTAAGAGCAATTGGTTATCAAGGTACAAGGACTGACATATGGTTAAAGAATCAGCTTTGTCCTATGTGGAGATTTTTGGTTCATACATTGCTTCAGTGTGTAAGCAATAAATCAGGAGGATGGGATCAATTTTCTACTCATTTGGGATGTGGTATTATATGTCTATCTCAGGGTTTAACTTATAATTTTTCTAGGTTTATTTTCGATAATATGGTTGAGAATATAACTAGGAAAAAGACCAAGTTTTTAATGTACCCTAGGTTTTTACAGATGATCTTAGATGTTACTACCCAAACCCAAGCTTTTATCTCATCGGAGCTTTAACTTCTAAGCTGTTTGCTTCAATGAGAACCAAGTTTGAGGGAACACATTATCCTTTACTGGCAGCTATGTTGCCTCAGGGGAATGAGGCTGCTGATGAGGATAATGATGTTAATTTACCTTCTACCAATGTTACTGCTGATGGTAATCCTTCATATGCCATTGATGAGGGCCCTTCTAATAATGCTGAAGCATCTAATGTGTGGAAAACTAGAAGGGGGGGTTGAATAGTTTTACCAATTAAAACTTCCTTTTAAACTATTTAGATCAACTTATGTCAATCTATTTGGTTGTGTGTGTTGGATGTTGATAAACAAGCATATAAAGATATGTAATGAAAAGATAAGAGTAAGAAGCACAAAACCACAACGCAAGTATTTATAGTGGTTCGGCTACAAGGACACCTTCCTTGCCTACTCCACTCCCCGAGTCACCTACTAGAGTTTGTAATCACTACACCAATCTCCTTATGGCGGAGAAGCCTTCACAACGTCGCTTAACCTTTTTCCGGTACAAAGCTAAATACCGAGTTCTTTCACACCAAGGCGAACCACACCTAACACAACGTCGCCTACCCTTTATACGGTGCTAGGCTAACCACCGAGTTCTTTCACACCTTAGGTGAACTACACCTTCACAACGTCGCCTACCATTTATTAGGTACTAGGCTAAGCACCTAGTTCCATTGCAATGGAGGAACTACTACCACACTACACCAACGACTAATCCCAAAGGAGATCTACTCCTTTACAACATCATCAAGGACATCAATATCCTTGGATCTAATGCTAGTCTATCTAGTACATCGAAACACACCATATCGAATGTACATCTAAGGCATCTTTCACTAATGCCTTTGATTAGATCTACAAGACACCTTTCACTAATGTCTTTGATTAGATCTACAAGACACCTTTCACTAATGTCTTGTGTCTTCACTTCTAAGCACCTTTCACTAATGCTTTTTGTCTTGACTTCTAAGCACCTACCACAAGTGCTTATCCTATAGACGATAGATACCTTTCACTATTATCTTCGTCTTGACACTTGAGACATCTTTCACTAATGTCTTTAACACTACGCTTCTTTGAAGAAAGAAAGGGATCATCAACAAGAGAACTTCAATAGCCTTGATGATGAGGAAGCTTGGCAACTCATGGACTTGAGCTTGCTCGACTTCAAAGGTGGTGATCTTCCCTTTAAGAGGAACCTAAAAGATCACACAAAAACAAAACTACAAACATAGATCTCTTGGATCTATGGTTAGTGAATTTAACTCGGGGAGAAAGTATGTTGGAGAGGGTGAGATCTAATGAAGAAATGGCTCACTATTTATAGAGGAAAAACCTACTGTTTACCCGGATCCCACGGATCCCTTCCACATGGGATCCGGCTAGCACAAAGCTAGGGATCCGTGGTCCGCTCCTCTTTGCCCATGGGTATTTTGGTTTATGGGTCATGGGTCATGGGTTATGGGTTGATCCATGGTTTTCAATCTAGATACAATGCACCTTAAGGATACATTGAACTTGTGTAAGTGGTATATATAAAACCATGGGTTATGGGTCAAAAACCATTTGCTAGTTTTTATCTATTTAGTATATACTTGCTTTTACCCATTTTAGTATATACTTGTTTTACCCATTTTAGTGTACTTAATATAAGTATGTATTAACTCAATATGTAAACACTAGTTGTTGTACATATGTATCTAACTCATAGAGTTACTTAAACTTGTTAAGCCAATATGTAAACACTAGTTGTTGTACATGTGTATAAAATCACTTAATCTTGTTATAGTGTTTTATGTGAAAACGTAAGTGTGTTAGAAAACTATTTGTTCAAACCATTTACGTATTTTATTTGTTTCGTTAATATGATTTTACTTTTGTTATCAACAAAACATTAGAAGATCGTAAAATATAAATAAACGTTTTTACGGCTTATTTGTATTAACAATTTCCCCCTTTTGTTGATGACAAAACATAAAATTATTTTAAGGAAAAGCTAAAATTGTAAGCGTTTGAATTTGTAGTTTTACTTTCTTCTCCCCTTTTGTCGAAACAAAAGTTTTTGAAGAAAAGCAACACATTGTTTTTAAAGAAAACATGTGAAAGAAAAAAATAACGAGTAAGTAACGGAATAGATCTCGTCTTACTCCCCTTGACGAGTCCATCCCTATGTAAGGCGTCAAGAAAGTAATTCTAATCTAGATCATTTGCAACTAGGTTTGCTCCCCTAGATGATTGCAACTTTGCAATGGGAAGTTATGAAAAGTAAATCTAGTATTGCAAGTAATTTGCAATGTATTGCTTTGACATAAAGCTCCCCCTAGCTTTAGGATGTCAAGGTCTTCATGTGTGAATTGAAATACTACAAAACAAAGGTTAGAAAGCAAGTATAATTCACAATTTCCTGCAAATGTAATAAAGAAAAACATTCTGACTTCACGGATCCCACGGTTCCCTTCTAGTAGGGATCCGTCTAGGCAAAACTGAGGGATCCGTCTGGTTGATGACTAAAATCAGCAAAGGTGATATAACAAGTAATGTTATCACACAGATGAGATATGAGTACAAAGTAATCATATGCTCAACGAAATAACAAGTAGCATGTAATTCCATTTAATAAAACAAGAGTTATGATATACATGACTCAAAAATAAGAAAATAGACAATACATAACTAAGAATTTCTTAGACCAACTAACGCTTGAAGCTTAGACACCACTATAATCCTCTAGCTCAAGTTATGTTTAGGTTTAATCTCGTCGAAACGTTCGAGGAGATGATAGAACATGAACCGTTGGTCTTCTCGTACTTCATGTATCAAACTTTCAACATGTTGACAATGATAGCAATCTTTGTCATGGCTAGGTAGTGGTGGTGGATGAAATGAAGTGGCTTGATTCAAAGGGTCAATTGAAGTGGTTTGAGGAGCCTTGAATGATGGAGGGATTGGTGGAGGTCCATTTAGGAATGGTTCGATCAAGAATGATGATGGTGGTAAAGATGTGTCAACTTCCATAAGGTCGGGTGGTTGACTTTGATGATTTCTTATAATCCAAATGGGATTATATGATGGAAACGGCGAAAAGGAAGCCGGAGCAAGTGTTGACTCAACACCTTGATTTTGAATCATTGTTCCTCTAATGAGGAGAATGTTGTCGTGAGCGGATGAGACGGCCTAGGTGGTAAGTCCTCTAAATTGTAGAGGTGAGGTGATGATTGTGGGGATGTAAAAGAGATAGCTCTAGGAACCAATGGTGATGATTTAGTGGAGATGATATTGTTTGGCCTAGGAGGTATGGTGGTGTTTGGCATAGGTAATTTTGTGGGTACTAACCTTCTAGGAATTGGTTTGATTGGTTTGACCGGAGATGATTCGGTTGAAGAGATTTCGTGTACAACACGAGCCCTTTTGATGGGTGTTTCTTTGGTGGATAGGTTGTTACTTGGGGTTTTTCTCATGATGGGATGATTTGAAGAGATTGCAAAGGCTGAAAGTTAGGATGAGAGTGATGACTATAGAGATCCTAACAAGGTGGTTTATAAACCAAGAGATTTGGAAAGTGCATTTAAGCCTTAAGCCACTAATGTTCATTGGAATGTGATGATTAGCATGCACAAGAGTCAACTACAGAGGTTGTGCTGTTCTAGGAACTCATTTAAGATGAGATGGAGTGTTTGAGTTAGGAAGATGAGTTGAAATGATTGTTTTACCAATATTTGTCATAGACTTTCATCTGGATCCCACGGTTCCCTTCTCAGAGGGATCCGTCTAGGCTAGTTCTAGGGATCCGGCGTTCAGCAGTTTATGAAAGAGTGGAAATGATGTTTCTAAGATCCTAGACCTACATCACCTTGAGTGTTTCAGTTCTCCCAAGTGTTTTAAATGAAGGGGTGCTTAAGTGTTTGAAGGCAATGAGTGGTGTAGCTAATGATTGTTTATTTATGGAAGGATTTGGAACTAAAAAAAATTACCAATGGATGGCCAAGGATGACATTAAAGATGTCAATTGAAGTTGAATGAAACTAAATGATCCTAGAGATCAGGTTGTGTCTTAGGATTGTGTTTTGGAAAATATCCTAATGGTTTTGAGATGGGAAAAACTAGGATTTGATCAACTTTGATCAATTTTGAGGTGAGGTTGATTAATGATCAATATTGTCATAATCGAAGGATTTATAACTTAGTTGTGAGGAATCAAGTAAAAAATGAAGTGTGAGTTTTGAGAGCGGAAGAGTGATGGGTTTGAAATGATAGATCTAACAAGGCCTTAGAATGTGATCTATGTGAGTTGGAAAGAGTAGGAAAGGTCAACCTATCTTGATCAATCTTAAGACACTATGTTTAGCTTAGTGTGAGGTGTTCTAAGGGATGTGTTTGACATATAATGCTTGTAATTGCATTTCTGTTTCTTAGGATCCCACGGTTCCCTAGATGTAGGGATCCGTTTAGTACAACATTTGGGATCCGTCTATCTGCTAGACAGAACCTTTACTAAAGGTATGCAATGATCATGACAGTGCATTATATTCCAAGCTTTGTTTAAAGGAGTTCTAAGACTTGGATATCAAGTGTAAGATGTGTTATTTCATGAAAGAGATAGGGTTACATTGATAACTAATGAGTAGAGTATAATTGATCCTATTTGACTATTCTAGGTTCCTTGAGTGTCTTCACTAGGAGGATCATTATGTGATTGATGGGTATTGGTGGAATCATGAATGAAGAAAGTCTTCATGAGAAATATGTTTAGCGGTTCCATCATCTTGTTCACAAATCGCACAAAGACTTTGAAATTGAGGATGGAAGTGCATAACATTGTGATAGGCGTGTCAAGAACATTCCATAAGGGATGAGTTTATTCTTGGAGCCTTGAAGATTTGAAATTCGCCTTGCGAAGAAGTAGGCGAGATTGTATGGTTGTTGTGTTAGCAAACGATTACAACATGTGAGCACAACAAGGGGAAGAATATCTCGATTTCCCTAAGACTCCAAACATTTTCACGTAGAATAAGAGCGTGAGTTTATACTCTTCTCGGATATCCGTGTATGGATAATGTTTGGATTGGAGTAATATGGTCGAGGTTTGCATATCATGCGTGTTAATTCTTAGGAGGGTATGTGTGAACAATATGGGCTATTTTCTTCACGAAAATTGAAGAGAGAGTCAAGAGACCAATCTTGGTGAAGGCACATTGTCCATGGTTTGGAATTCGGAGGATGTGAGCAAAATGCCCAAGGCTTAAAGTGAATTTTGGTTTTGATATAAAACCAAAGAGATAAAAGCGATCCTCGTTACGAACGAGTTCCACTTGATGGAAGAATTCCATTATGAACCTTGGACATATCTTCTCGTTAATTTCAAGAAGACATTCTAGTCCTATGGCTCGGAAGGAGGTATTGATACCTTCTTGGAATTGTAGAAGGTGTCTACAACACGTCCTTCATGGAAGTAGCGGTTTCGAGATTATTGAACCCACGGACATGATTGCGGTGTGTTGGGCTCGAGGAAATGTTAAAGGTGTATACGCTAGTGGTGAAAAATCAAACTCGTATTCATGCGTCATAGTTGAACCTATAAGTGATGGGTTAATAAGGAAGGCGTTTATGGTCAACCTATAATAATCTAACGTTTTACTAGATATTTTATTAACAATTAGTATTTAGCTAACTCATGGTTTTGAAGCTCTAGTGGATTATTACTTTAAGAAAGATAGTGGTTTTAATCTTGCATGAAAGCATTTTTCGATGGGGACGGGTCCCCAGTTCCTTTTCAAAAGGGATCCGGCTAGTGTAACTTCGAGGATCCGTGGATGCAGTAGTAATGTAACCGCTTTTAATAAAAACATAGGTTTTACGGTTATTGTATCATGAAGTATGTTTTATCCTACATTTTCTTTTAGCATGCATACATGACATCTAATGTATCACGAAAGAATATAACACATATAGATCAAAAGAAATGAAACACACATAATAACACAAACATCCTAGATAAAATAGATTATCAATAATATTGCATTTCAATGCTAAGGATGATACAAAGGATTGGGTAAATGACCCCAATATAGATTAACAACACAAAGTAAATGTCTCCGTATGTGAACTTCATCATAGGGAACACAAGTGCGATGAGTGTTAGGGCGATGAGCATGAGTGTGATGTAAACCATGTTGATGACGGATCTTCTTGGTTTAGGAAGAGATGGAATGAGGAAGAAGATGAAGTTTTTGAATGAGAGGGAATTTTTGAAATTGGAAATTTGAAAAAGTGAGGATTGAAAAAGTGGGCGTCGAATGGGTTTATTAATAGGGAAGGAGGAATTTTTGAAATTCGTGTTTTTGTTTTATTAAATGAAATGAAGCATAAGCTCTATATACTATGACTATAGACGAGAAAAATAACACGTATGTAGGAACAGGCTTCCTAACGAAGCTACATGTAAATCATGTGTAAACATAAAAATCTAATCAAATAAAAGCCTAGCAAATAACACTTATATACTAAACACATATCATTTAGATATAAGTAGAAAGTCATACCTCGAATGCACTTAGGAATGTCTTTTACAAATGACAAATGTTACTTAGACGATTCCCGCTCCTTTGCGTCTAAGATACCTTCTTAAGGAAGGTATTCTTGTTACCAAGCAACTCCTAAAGCTCGGTGGGTATGAGCTTTGACTAATCAATATTGCAAAGAAGATTAGTGCAATTAAATGAAAAAATATATATATATATATATATAAAGAAATGTTGTTATCAACTCAACATCCAAACATATAGTTTTTGAAAAACATGGTGTTTGTTTTTATGAAAAACCTTCTTTGTAGTTTTCAATTAACTATGGATCGTATCAAGTTTTTAAAGTACAATATACTTCAAGAAACTTAGTAACGAAGCTCTGATACCAATTGTGGAAAACTAGAAGGGGGGGTTGAATAGTTTTACCAATTAAAACTTCCTTTTAAACTATTTAGATCGACTTATGTCAATCTATTTGGTTGTGTGTGTTGGATGTTGATAAACAAGCATATAAAGATATGTAATGAAAAGATAAGAGTAAGAAGCACAAAACCACAACGCAAGTATTTATAGTGGTTCGCTACAAGGACACCTTCGTTGCCTACTCCACTCCCGAGTCACCTACCGAGAGTTTGTAATCACTACACCAATCTCCTTATGGCGGAGAAGCCTTCTGGCGCCGCTTAACCTTTTTAGGTACAAAGCTAAATCGAGTTCTTTCACACCAAGGCGAACCACACCTAACACAACGTCGCCTACCCTTTATACGGTGATAGGCTAACCACCGAGTTCTTTCACACCTTAGGTGAACTACACCTTCACAAGCGTCGCTTACCCTTTATTAGGTACTAGGCTAAGCACCTAGTTCCATTGCAATGGAGGAACTACTACCACACTACACCAACGACTAATCCCAAAGGAGACCTACTCCTTTACAACATCATCAAGGACATCAATATCCTTGGATCTAATGCTAGTCTATCTAGTACATCGAAACACACCATATCGAATGTACATCTAAGGCATCTTTCACTAATGCCTTTGATTAGATCTACAAGACACCTTTCAGTAATGTCTTTGATTAGATCTACAAGACACCTTTCACTAATGTCTTGTGTCTTCACTTCTAAGCACCTTTCACTAATGCTTCTTGTCTTGACATCTAATCACCTACCACAGTGCTTATCCTATGAGCGATAGATACCTTTCACTATTATCTTCGTCTTGACACTTGAGACATCTTTCACTAATGTCTTTAACACTACGCTTCTTTGAAGAAAGAAAGGGATCATCAACAAGAGAACTTCAATAGCCTTGATGATGAGGAAGCTTGGCAACTCATGGACTTGAGCTTGCTCGACTTCAAAGGTGGTGATCTTCCTTTAAGAGGAACCTAAAAGATCACACAAAAACAAAACTACAAACATAGATCTCTTGGATCTATGGTTAGTGAATTTAACTCGGGGAGAAAGTATGTTGGAGAGGGTGAGATCTAATGAAGAAATGGCTCACTATTTATAGAGGAAAACCTACTATTTCCCCGGATCCCACGGATCCCTTCCACTTGGGATCCGGCTAGCACAAAGTTAGGGATCCGTGGTCCGCTCCTCTTTGCCCATGGGTATTTTGGGTTATGGGTCATGGGTCATGGGTTATGGGTTGATCCATGGTTTTCAATCTAGATACAATGCACCTTAAGGATACATTGAACTTGTGTAAGTGGTATATATAAAACCATGGGTTATGGGTCAAAAACCATTTGCTAGTTTTTATCTATTTAGTATATACTTGCTTTTACCCATTTTAGTATATACTTGTTTTTACCCATTTTAGTGTACTTAATATAAGTATGTATTAACCCAATATGTAAACACTAGTTGTTGTACATATGTATCTAACTCATAGAGTTACTTAAACTTGTTAAGCGAATATGTAAACACTAGTTGTTGTACATGTGTATAAAATCACTTAATCTTGTTATAGTGTTTTATGTGAAAACGTAAGTGTGTTAGAAAACTATTTGTTCAAACCATTTACGTATTTTATTTGTTTCGATAATATGATTTTACTTTTGTTATCGACAAAACATTAGAAGATCGTAAAATATAAATAAACGTTTTTACGGCTTATTTGTATTAACATAATGTTTCTCCTGACCTACCTCCACCTATACCTTCACCTAGATCTAGTCCTAGTCCACCACCTACTCATGTTTCTCTTGATGAAGTTGAGCATGAAGCTGATAGACAGCCTACACCTAGTCCTATTTGGAATCAATTTGATGAAAGATTTCCTAATTTTGAGCATATTCATATTTCTCCTGAAAGGCCCAATGATGCTCCCATCACCACTGAGCAATCAGCTGGTGGAGCTGAGGACCCTATTACACTTACATCTATATATGCTCTAGTGAGCAAGTGTGCGGTGAGGTGGGCGATCTCAAGAAGGAGCTTCTGAGACCAAGTCTACTCTTGGTGGTCGTTGTGGAGTTGCAAACTAAAGTTAAGAACTTGGAGGAACAACTTGGAAAAAGGGGCAAAAGGAGAGTTTTGGTTTCTTCTGATGAGGAGCAAGAAGAGACTCAGCTTGCATCACTAGGAATCTTGGCTGATGCAGCTCTAACTACTCATGTTTCTTCTCCTGTTGTTGCTAAATCTTCAAAGAAACAGGAAACAAGTGTGTTTACAAAGAAGAGGAAAAGACAATATCTGAATAAGGAATCTACTTAAGCTTCTAAGGAACCAAGTATTGATGTGGTGTCTGCTGATGTTCAAATGGAGGATGTTGCTTCTGAACATAATCAAGCCTCATTTGTACAAGAACAATCAAGTTCTCAACCTTCAGCAGATGATTCTGAAGTGTTTGTTGCTGGACGAAGTTATAATTTGGATTCTACTGCTGAAATCTTTTCTATGCCTGTTGAGGTTCTTTCTCAACCTGTTTCTTCTGATGTTAACAAGGGTGTTTCTTCTGAATTTCGTTCAATGCATATTTCTCCAACTGGTTCTGCTGAGGAACCTTCTGACAAAGGAAAGGAAGCTGTGGTAGATGAACTGATTGGTTCAGGTCTGGTGTCTGAAGAAGAAAGGCTTGCTCAAGATAGGATGTTTGCTGATTATGAAAATATGCAGAAGAGTCGTGCGATGAGTGAATTTCTTCTTGCTCGATCGATTCTACTTTGCCTCTCGAGAGAAAACAAGAGCTTGATGCATTATTTCCTAAGATCGCGATGCTCAATGGGATGCCTATACTAATCAAGGTGCATCGATCCTAATCTTGCAAAACGAATTCTAGGTGCAGCCTTTGATAGTGAGAATTTTGTGGCTCAAATGGTGGATCTTGGAAAACAAAAGAAGCTAGAAGCAGCTGCACAGAGGAGAGCTATTGTTGCTCAAAGGAATAAAGCTAAAAGGGAAAAACCAATGACTGTAGCTCAGAAGAGAGCCATATGCGGAGGATTGTGAAGAATCATAGTTCTTCTGTATACAACACTGGTATGTCAATGAAGCAAATCTTAGCTTTGTCTGATGATGCTTTGATCAGAAAGTATAATATGATTATGAAGTTTTCTTCATCTTCATATGGTTCTACCTCTTCTTCTTCATTGAAACGGATTGCTGATACTTCAAATGTTCCTAAAGCAAAGAGATCTAAGACAGTTGAGATAGTGGAAAATTTTGATGTTGTGTCAGCTCAGGTGATATCTCAAGTTGTTTCTACTGAAACAACTACTGAAGCTACTCCTTCCACTGCTACTGTTTCTTCTGTTGAACCTTCTCTGGTTTCTCCTGAAGCATTTCCTAAAGCTAAGCAAGATGAACTAAAGGTTTCTAAAGCTAAGAAAGCACGAGAGATGCTTGCCAGAATGAATTCCTTACATGATGGTGTTCCAGTTAAGTCTACTTCTGCTTCTTCTTCTCTTGCTGAAGATGTTCTTGAAGCATCTGAGGAAGGATCATCTCAGGGGATTTCTACACCTGGTAGGAGGAAGAAAAGCGTAGCTAAAAAGAAACTTGGTTCCTTAAGGAACTCTGTAAGACTAGCTAGGAAACATATTTCAAAGAGTATCCCTTTAGATCTCAAGGCTGATGAGTCGACCTTTATTACAGTAGGAAATGTTGATGTTTTTCCTGATGGAACACATGTTGTATTGATTGATTGGATAGCTGGGAAGCTTAATACTGTTCAACTTCTTGAAGGAAATCTTTCATTTGGTGGATAGACATGATTTGAAGATGCTGTATGAACATGTCACTCAGCATTATACTATTCATTCACCATAGGGTTCTGGTTTATATTTATTGGGTGATCTTCAAGTCTTGTTTGATTCTCATTCTCTAGATGGTAAAGGGTATTCTATTTGGAAGAATTCACATACGTGGGAGATTGAGAGTTGGAGATTCTATCCTTTGCCATGTGTCCATGTGGTTCAGACAAAATGTGGTATGATTTTGTGTATGTTCTCGGATAAGACATATCCTTTGTCTATTCCTTTAATGGAAAGAATGCTAAGACAGAAGTTGGAAGTACCTCCTAATCCAGTTGGCAATGATGAGCTTCATGCATCACAGTGTGTTGGAATGATTAAAACTCAGCTTCTGCAACATAAAGGTTCTTTTTTAGTGTGATTTTTGTATCTTTTGTAATATTTGGTTTATTTATTTCTTAGTTAAAAAAAATTATATATGTTTGAGTTTATCTAACTTTTATTGCAGGTTTGTTGTACATTATTACTGGTTATTGACTCACCAGATATACCTTGTGTATGTCAAAGAGTTAGCTAGTCCAAGGGGTACAACTTTGGTAAAGACACATCAAATCTGTTGATAGCTGTAATGGTTTGCTCAAAATCATAGGGATTGCAACCACCCATGCTTAATTGCTGAGGGTTGTATGGTCTTCAATTCACCATGGTTTATTCCACTTTGGAATCCAAGAATTGACTAGCCCACATGTATATGGCTTGTGGTAAAGGCAGTGGAATACCATATTTGGTTATCAATTCACCAATTCTAAGAATTGACTAGTCCTGACCAAACGGCTACAGGTAAAGACATTTCAAATCCGTTTGTATGGTTCTTTGGTTTGCCAATAAATCGATGGTTATCGATGTACCATAGTTTTGAACTAAAACATTTGGCTACTCCGGTAGTGATGGCTATTGGTAAAGAGACATCAAATCCATTATTTTCAATGATTCACCTCTCACGTGATTTAACACACCGGATGTGATGAGAATAGTATGAAACTAATATGTTTTGATGTACATGTTGTCATTTGTTCTTTGCAAAGATCCGGAGTTTCGAGTTTCTTCATCAAAGAGATGTTCTTATTTTGATTCTTTGTTTGCGATGTTCGTCTACAATCCTCCTCGGTCTTTGTCGAGTTAAAGTCTATCAAGAAACTGGAACTTAACCAAGTCAAATTCCTGTTTAAGGGAGGATTGTTGGGAATTATGTGAAGTATGGATTATGCTGAAGTTAATGCCGAAGGGATTCTGCTGAAGTAGTGTGGAATCTGCCGAAGACATAATTCTGCTGAAGAATATAGTCGATAGTTTGTTTCTGCTGAAGTAGTTATTCCGTGTTTAGTATATTTAGTTTGGATATACATGAGCTTTATTAGGAAGTGATTGTGTATATCTTATTTAGTTTTATGTTTATACGTTTCTTGGGAAACGGTGTAGGGTTTTGTTTAGGGTTTCTTGTCTATAAAAGGAACACAATAGTATGAGTTATTTATCGATTGGAAAACAAAGTTTTAGTTAATAAAAAAGATCCATAGAGGATCACAGAGTTCTTAGTAATTTGTGTTGCTTGTGTTTATAATTCCGCTACTAAATACAAGTTGTAGAGATTGTCTTTTACTGTGCTTGTGATTACATAGGCATAGCTAACGATCCACGAGCTCAAGATCTATCAAGGTCTAATAGTTTCAACAAATACTATCAACAAGGGTTTATATCACCCACCATAACTTACTCATCATCCTTTCCATACCATCATATGATCATACTTTGATCATATGATGATTACCCACTTAACCCATGACCTTGACCTCAATAATCACTAAGAGAAAGTTACTTACTTGTGGTGATCGTTGCTAGGAAGGACCCTTAGCATAATCTCTTCATCATCTTCTTCCTACCCTTCCAAGCTACTCTTCTCCCTCCCTTTTCTTATCCAAAACCGGACACATACAAACACAGCCAAGAAAGGTGTAGAAATGTCTAGAATAATATGGAACTACATATACACTTGCAAAACTTTGGCCATAGGGCAAGCTTGGTCCCTCTAGTTCCATTCATTCTACTTTGGCCACAATACATACTAATAACACTTTAATACTAGGCAACATTAGTCCCTTAAATTATGCATTATAACTTCCAAAACTATGATACACATTCGTTGTCTATTAGGTTGACTGGCCAATCCCGTTAAGTCCTTAGTCAATTCCATCTAGGGTGGGGCCTATTTGTATTTCAGAAACTGATCTAACAGTTTGGTCCTCCGTGTTAAGGACTCGGTATTTTAGCTTTGTGCCGGAAAAAGTGTAAGCGACGTTGTGAAGGCTTCTTGCCAAGTTGAAGGAGTTTATTGACATAGTGCTTGAACTATCGAATAGGTGACTCGGGGAATGGAATAGGGCAAGGAATGTGTCCTTGTAGCCGAACCACTATAAATCAGCTGTGTCATTTCTATCTTTTACTTTACTTGATTTCTTTACTTACATTACTCATTGATCTATACTTTTTATCCATCCATATGATTTCACATAACATTGAATCTAAATTTTTTGAAACTAACTTAAAATCGGCAAAACTATTCAACCCCCCTTCTAGTTTTCTACACCATATACTCTTACCTCTAAGCTTAACAGTGTATACCCATTTACCCAAAAGGAATCTTTCTTAATAGCTATGTTCCAGACATGTTTAGCAAGTAAGGCTTCATTCCATCTTAAAATATCCTTTATCCCAAGCCCAATCTTGGTCTGCAAATTGTTTTCCAAGCCACCTTTGCTTTACCACTAATAGCCTCACCCTTATTCCATAGAAATCTCTTTAGAAGTCTATTGATCTCTTTAATGACAGTCTTAGGAAGTAAGAAAATCGAGGCCCGATAGACATGGATAGACTCAAGAACAACTGAAATTAAGTGAAGCCTACAAGCATAAGTAAGACACTTATTTCTTCAATCATTGACTTTTTTTCCTCAACCTTATCTAAAAGCCATTTACAATCCTGTATACTTAATATTTTAGCAATCAAAGGCACACCCAAGTACCTAACATGTAATTTTCCAATGGTAAAAGGCATGCAGTTTAATATATAAGCTTTATCACTTTCATTCAATCTTCCAAATAAAATTCTACTTTTATACATATTAGGCTTAAGACCAGAGTATGCACTAAACTCTACCAAGGTTTGCTTAATTGTCATCACAGATTGGAGATCCCCATGACACATAACTAGCAAATCATCAGCAAATCATACATGTGTTAAACCTAGATACTTACACCCAAAATAATACTGAAAGTTTTGGTTCTTGGCAATCTCTTTTCTTAAATCAAGGTGAAAACTTCTATTATTAATGTGAAAAGATAAGGAGACACATGGTCACCTTGTCTAAGACCTCTACCACCCTTAAAGTATCCTATCCTATCACCATTTATGGACAAAGTAAAGGCAGTACTAGAAACACATTGCATGATCCAGCCTGCCATTTTACTATGAAACCTAAAACACTCCAAAATTTGCTTTAGAAAACCCCAATGGACAGTGTCATAAGATTTTTGGATATCTATCTTGAAAGAAACTATTTTAAGCCATTTTTTCCTATTATAACCTTTCATAAATTCCTGACTTAAAAGGATATTATCATATATTTACTCTACCATGTATGAAGGCACTTTGATTTCTATTCACAAGTTTACCCAATGCAGGCTTAATCCTATTAGTAACAATCTTACTAATGCATTTATACATGACATTACAACAAGCTATGAGTCTAAAATCCATCACCTTATTGAGAGTAGAGATTTTAGGAATAAGGGATATAAGGGTAGCATTAGTTTCACCTAAAAGTTTATTTGTAATAAAGAATTACTTAACAGCACTGCACACATCCCTACCAATAACCTCCCAAGCTTTTTAAAAGAAGGCTAAAGAAAAACCATCAGGTCCTAGAGCTTTAGAATCATCAATGTCAAACATGGCTTTCTTGATCTCAACATCTGTAACATCACTAACCATATTACCAGCATCTTTTATTGAAAGAGTATTAGCAAACAGGTTCTCACTTAGGTACATATCAATCGCAAGATGACTCTTCCCTAAAATATTCTCAAAGTGCTTCAAAAATAGTTGATTCATTTCATCACCTTCATCCCTTATACCATTATCATCACTTATTGAAAGAATCTTACTCTTATGGCTTCTACCCTTCATGATCTTATGGAAGAAACTGCTATTTTTTCACCCTCACTTAGTCTTTTTATCTTTGCTAATTGTTATAAAAAAGTTTCTTCATCAGACTCAGCTTCAATGAAATCCTCCAAAACCTTAGATTCTTGAAGTATCAACTACTTGTTGTAAGGATCGACATCAATATCAGTTTGAATCGGCTTTAGTTGACACTTTAAGTTCTCAACTCTAGCAGACACATTACCATCACACCAACCAAATTTTTTTAAAGGAACTTTCAGACTTTATAATTTTTTAACAACTTGAAACATACGATATACCTCAATCTTCTGGTTCCAGACCTCACTAACTATGGGCATAACTCCTTTTTGTCAGTAATGTAATTTAAGAACCTAAAAGCCTTCACTTTTTTCTGCACTACAGTAGGAATACTCAGGACAGCAGGAGTATGATCTGAGATTAGATAAGGGTGAAAAAACATGGGATAAAATAAAATTTCTTAAGAAAACCTTCATTAGCGATTACCTTGTTCAACTTTTTCAAGACCCCAAATTTGTTACTAGTTTTAACCTTATGGAGATTCTTAGTCCAGGTATAGAATAATCCAGTACTGCAAACATCTTCTATTGCTAATGTATCTAATCTTTGGCATAGAAGGCTTGGACACTTAAACTTTAAAATAATGAATAAATTAATTAAGGGAAATCTTGTAAGAGGTTTACCTTCGAAGCCTTTTGAAAATAATCAAACTTTTGTTGCTTGTCAGAAGAGAAAGCAACACAGAGCCTCTTGTAAGTCCAAAACAGAGAACTCTATCAGTCTACCTTTACATATGTTGCATATGGATTTATTTGGTCCAACATTTGTAAAAATCTTAATGAAAAAGATGTATTGCCTAGTTTTTCACAGATGACTTTAGTAGGTTTACTTGGGTTTTCTTTTTAGCTAAGAAGGATGAGACTAGTGGCATTCTTAAGTTTTCTTTAACTAGGACAGAAAATATAGTTAATCACAGGGTTAAGATAATAAGATGTGACAATGGAACTGAGTTCAAGAACCAGGAGATGAATCAGTTTTGTGAAGTGAAGGGTATTATGAAAGAGTATAGTGTAGCTAGAACTTCTCAACAAAATGGTGTAGCTGAGAGATGAAATAGAACACTAATAGAGGCTGCTAGGATAATGCTAGCTGATACTAAGTTGCCAACTACCTTTTAGGGGCAGAAGCAGTTAATACTGCTTGCTATGTGTAAAATACAGTTTTAGTTGTTAAGCCTCATAACAAGACCCCATATGAACTTTTACATGGTAGAACACCAATCTTAAGTTTTATGAGACCATTTGGGTGTCCTGTTACTATCATCAATACCATAGATCACTTAGGCAAGTTTGATGGTAATGTTGATGAAGGATTCTTTGTTGGATACTCTTTGAATACTAAACCCTTTAGAGTATTCAATAGTAGAGCTAGGATAGTGGAAGAGAACCTGCACATTAAGTTTAGTGAAAGTACACCTAATGCTATAGGTAGTGGACCAGATTGGATGTTTGATATTGATGCACTAACCAAATCAATGAATTATGAGTTAATTGCTACATGTACACAGTCTAATGATTTTGCAGGCAAAAAATCTAATGATTATGCAAGTCAAGCTAGAAAGGAGACAAGATCTGGAAAAGATTACATTTTGCTGCCATTATGGACTGCTGATCCACATTTTTCCACAACTCCAAAAAGTTCTCTAGATGATGGATTTAAACCTTCTAATGATGATGGCAAGAAGGCTACTGAAGGTCCATATACAGAAAGTGATAGTGATGATCAAGAGCATAATGATAAAGTTAACAGTCCTAATGATGTTAATACTGCTAGTGTTGTTAACAGCACTAATAATATTAATACCATTAGTTCACCTGTTAGTACTGCTAGTGTTAAAGTTAATGCTATTGGAGATGAAGAATATCCATTTGATCCAAACATGCCTCCTTTGGAAGACTCCAACATATTTAACTACTCTTGTAGTGATGAAGATGAAGATGATGGTGACATGGCTGATTTGACCAATTTGGAAACTACAATTCCAGTCAGTCTTGTTGCAACTACCAGAGTTCACAAAGATCATCCTTTGAATGAATTGATTAGAGATGTGCAATCTGCTACTCAAACAAGAAACATGATAAAGAATGTGAAGGATCATGGGTTCATTAGTACTCTTAAACAAAGATCAACCCATAAAGACCTTAAAAAATGTTTGTTTACTTGCTTCTTATCACATGAAGATTCCAAGAAGGTGATTCAAGCATTGAAAGATCCAAGCTGGATAGAGGCCATGCAAAAAGAGCTTTAATTGTTCAGATTATAGGATGTTTGGACTTTGGTGGAGTTACCAAATGGCAAGAGGGCTATCGGTACTAAATGGGTCTTCAGGAACAAGAACGATAAAAGAGGTATAGTGATGTGTAGTTCGGGGTCGAAAAACTTCCTTTTCTGCGAGCAAGCTTTACAACCCACTAGGCAGTGTACCTAATCGCTGCAGTGTAGTATGGGTAAGTCCAAGGGGTTGATCGTTCTCTAGGGGAATAGAGATGCTAGTATAGATGTATGACGAAATGGTGATAGATTGGATAAACAAACTTATCTTTAAGTGTAAAAGAGGGTTTGGAACCCTAAAATACTGTCCAAGTCGGACCTTAAATGAACCAGGGTTTGCTCTCCAAAATAATGCACACATAATGCAGAAAAGTCATTAGGGTTTCGTCTTTGCCAAGTCATTAGTGGGACAGCTTTGGGAAGAAAGTAGTGACGTCGTCTGGGTTGCTTCAGGATGTCATCTTGGGAAAGTATTGGTCGTCTGGTGTAGAATGAAATAGTGACGGCCTTCTGAAATAAGGCGTGACGCCGTTGTAACACCCCCAAAATATCACAGCGGAAGATTGTCTCACTGGGGTGCTACTTCATAATACAAAATACAAAACGACCTCTAAATGAGACGTTTTGAAAAGTTACCATTTGATTGATAAATTCAGAGTTAAAAACATGAGGTCCCAAAGTATAATACATAAATGTTTACAAAATATTTTGAATAGTAAATGATAAAAGTATAAGTCTTCAAAACATGATACATGACCCTATGTTCCATGCACCCGCTATTGCCTTACTAACCTGAGATAAACATGCTAAAAAGTGTTTACACAATGGTTGGTGAGTTCATAGAGTTTAGTTAAATTCTAAAGCCTTTAAAGAATGTTCCCACAGCAAAGGCATTGTAAATCCATTCAGTTCCAAGTTCCGCTCATACAAAACTTGTAATCTATGTATTTACAACCCACTACTAAAATATAGTATGAGTAAGACATATGTGTATACGATATATGCAAGTGCTTAATGTAAAGAGTAACAACAAACTAAAATGCACATGTTGGGAGCCTCTTCCCAAAGATTACTGCTAGCCACTAAAATGCACAAGAATACCGGATTATATTCACCCCAAGGTCTAGAAGAAGAAAACAAGGGCGGGGGCATCTTCCCAAATAGTACTGCGTCACCCAAGGTCACGCATCTTGGACACAATGTTAGGGGCATCTTCCCATGAGTACTATCAATACCTCTCCATAACTCTAACCAGGAGTTAAACAGATGCTAAAGAATAACGTAATCAAGAATAATACAATCATGTATTCACGCAAGTAGTAATGTAAATGTAAATCATGTATTCATGTAAGTACTAATGTAAATGTAAACCACGTATTTTGATAGACGAGTAAAGTAGTTACGCATGTAAACCACGTATTGAAAGATCCAAGCTGGATAGAGGCTATGCAAAAAGAGCTTCTACTGTTAAGATTATAGGAAGTTTGGACTTTGGTAGAGTTACCAAATGGCAAGAGGGCTATTGGTACTAAATGGGTCTTCAGGAACAAGAAGGATGAAAGAGGTATAGTGATGTGTAGTTCGAGGTCGAAAAACTTCCTTTTCTGCGAGCAAGCTTTACAACCCACTAGGCAGTGTACCTAATCGCTGCAGTGTAGTATGGGCAAGTCCAAGGGGTTGATCGTTCTTTAGGGGAATAGAGATGCTAGTAGAGATGTATGACGAAATGGTGATAGATTGGATAAACAAACTTATCTTTAAGTGTAAAAGAGGGTTTGGAACCCTAAAATACTGTCCAAGTCGGACCTTAAACGAACCAGGGTTTGCTCTCCGAAATAATGCACACATAATGCAGAAAAGTCATTAGGGTTTCGTCTTTGCCAAGTCATTAGTGCGACGGCTTTGGGAAGAAAGTAGTGACGTCGTCTGGGTTGCTTCAGGATGTCATCTTGGGAAAGTCTTGGTCGTCTGGTGTAGAATGAAATAGTGACGGCCTTCGGAAATAAGGCGTGACGCCGTTGTAACACCCCCAAAATATCGCAGCGGAAGATTGTCTCACTGGAGTGCTACTTCATAATACAAAATACAAAACGACCTCTAAATGAGACGTTTTGAAAAGTTACCATTTGATTGATAAATTCAGAGTTAAAAACATGAGGTCCCAAAGTATAATACATAAATGTTTACAAAATATTTCAAATAGTAAATAATAAAAGTATAAGTCTTCAAAACATGATACATGACTCTATGCTCCATGCACCTGCTATCGCCTTACTAACCTGAGATAAACATGCTAAAAAGTGTTTACACAATAGTTGGTGAGTTCATAGAGTTTAGTTAAACTATAAAGCCTTTAAAGAATGTTCCCACAGAAAAGGCATTGTAAATCCATTCAGTTCCAAGTTTCGCTCATACAAAACTTGCAATCTATGTATTTACAACCCACTACTAAAATATTGTATGAGTAAGACATATGTGTATACGATATATGCAAATGCTTAATGTAAAGAGTAACAGCCAACCAAAATGCACATGTTGGGAGCCTCTTCCCAGAGATTACTGCTAGCCACTAAAATGCACAAGAATACCGGATTATATTCACCCCAAGGTCTAGAAGAAGAAAAAAAGGGCGGGGGCATCTTCCCAAATAGTACTGCGTCACCCAAGGTCACGCATCTTGGACACAAGGGTAGGGGCATCTTCCCATGAGTACTATCAATACCTCTCTATAACTCTAACCAGGAGTTAAACAGATGCTAAAGAATAACGTAATCAAGAATAATACAATCATGTATTCACGCAAGTAGTAATGTAAATGTAAATCACGTATTCATGTAAGTACTAATGTAAATGTAAACCACGTATTTTGATAGACGAGTAAAGTAGTTAAGCATGTATCTTCCTTAAAGAGTTTATAAAATAATTAAATGAGTAAAAGTAAGGCTATGACTCACGGTAATCCTTAAAAGTTTCAAGTACTTGTGAAAGTAAATGAAAATAGTTGAGCATGTATCTCTCCCAAAAGTAATTCAAAATGTATAAAAGTATGGGCTATGAAAACTCATGGTAATCTGTAAAAGTTTATAGTATTTGTGAAAGTAAATGAAAATAGTTGAGCATGTATTTTCCCCAAAAGTAATTCAAAAATTATAAAAGTAGGGGCTATGAAACTCATGATAATCTGTAAAAGTTTAGAGTACTTGTGAAAATAATGAAAATAGTTGAGCATATATCTCCCCCAAAATTAATTCAAAAGGTATAAAAGTAGGGGCTATGAAACTCACCTGATAATAACTGATAAATGATACTAGAAAATTGAGCAGTGCTTCTGCATTTATATTCAAAACACAATTTCCTAAACTATAAAAACCTCTAAATCATCTCATATCAACCCCAAAACTATCCTAATCGCTCCCATAATAAAAACTCATCCTTAGAATTAGCCGGTCTATCTTTGTCAAAGTTTCAAGAAATTTCTGAGAATCACAGCTCCTATCCACCATTGTGTAGCTCTTAATCCAACCGAAGAAATACAAAATAAACTTAATTTTTTACGTAGAGAATACTTATGCCTTCAATTTATGTGTTCGATGCCTGAAAATCAAGTATGGAGAATGTACGGAGGGGGAAAGGTGGCGGCAAGGAGGAGGAGGGAAATGTGTGTTTTTTGTGAAAATAAAATGAACAAGTTTTCTTCTATTTATAGAGAAAATTTATGAAAATATCTAGATATTTTTGGATGAATAATATTTAGATATTTTGATTAATAGTATTTAGATATTTATAAATAGTAATTATATATTTATATATTAGGAGTACAGAGTAAATTATTTGCATGAAAATCATGTGAAAGCGTTTATTTATTTAATTAATGATAATAAATAAATAATTGGTAATTTAAGAGTAAGACATAAAATAAAAATTATTTTACTGGAAACATTTTAGCAATCTGTTGATTATCCATGGTCCATATGTTGTTGAAAAATATGTAGATAATATATAAATAATCATAAAAATAATTTAGATATTAAAAAATAATCATCGAATTTTTTTTTTAAATATTTTATTGATCGTTTTTTAAATTTATAAAAAAATTGGTAATTATTTTTTTTTTAAATTTTATTAAATTTTTTTATTTTATTTAAAAAATTATTTATTAAATATTTAAAAATAATTATTTTATTTTTCGATAATTTATTTTTTTTTAATTCAAAAAAAAAAAAAAAAAAAAAAAACAAAAAAAAAAACAAAACGTAATAAAAAGAATATGGACTAAATTCGTTACACCTCACAAACCACAAGGTCCTTAGTTTTAAGGGTATTATGTCAATTCATTCTCACTTAACGGTCAAACTAACGGAAAAAGTGATCAAAAGACCAAACCCCTTACGGGTCAAAACTACGGAGAGAAGATGCGTTAAAAATAAAGTACGGGGACGATTTTCGTTATACCCGGTAAACCACAGGGACGATTTTCGCAATCAACTCTAATTGTTTATTTGTTCTAGTAATCACAATTGACTTTCCTTTGCAACTGGTTGATGGGTTTCTAAATTTAACTATTTCATGTTATAGGAGGGAGTAGCATGAGCAATTGAGCATCCATTTACGAGATGGAGTTCTTTAGTTATGGTCTTGCTTTATGTGTAGGTATACACTTCACCTATGCCCATACGAGATTATATTCGTCTAATGGAATCGTTAGTGTTTAGAATTTTGTAATCTAAGACAAGAGCTAATCGTTCCTTACTGCTCTTAAATAGGAAATAGGGAGACAGTTTGGACTTTGGATGGATGAACAATGTGGTACCGTAGGTTATAGGTACATGACCATCATAAGTAGTTTTGTGCCTGCCTCTAGATGTACTATATTGAAATTTGTTGACAAGCACATAAATGGATGTATTAAAGAACTTCTATTCTAGTGGTAGGTGAGTAATCCAACAACTAAGAGATTGATGGTTCAAGTCGTCAAAAACATTTGTGAAAAAGTCAATTACTAAAATAGACTAAATACTTACTCATCTTACCAATATAATCCTTTTTTCATTTGTTTACCAAAATGACCATAAAACATCACTATCTCACTTTAATTATAGTAGCCACTTTTTCAATCCTACAAGATTCTCTTCATTTTGTCAACACATGGTCCAACAGGTGCAACGTTGAGCTCTTGACTTAACCATTATTTATTAGTCCAGTGAGAACATTTCAAATCTTTAGTCATAAATTCTTACACAGAAACTGAAGGATCTTCACAAGATCAGGATATAAAAAGTAACTCAAGATCAACATCATCTTAGGACCGGGATTTCTTCCAAGTTTTGTAAACAACACGGCCACACCTCATATCTTCACGAACCCAAGTAATCTCAAACCATGCTACTCTACAAAGATCATCACCACCACTACAACCACCATCACCACCATCATCACCAACCACCACCGACAACCCATTCTTCCACTCAAACCCCGATGACCCAAACGCATCATCACCACCACAACTACCGTCACAACCATCAACCACCACCACAACTAACTCACCACCCATGCTCCATCACCACCCAAACGCATCATCACCACCCATGCTCCACGCCCAGCCCAGCTCATGCCACGCCAGGCTCACGCCCAGGCACGCCCAGCTGCACGCCCAGCCACCATGCTCCACGCCCAGCCACCCACTTCCACGCCCAAGCCCAAGCCAGGCATCCACGCCCAGTAACACGCCCAAGCCAGGCACCCACGCCCAGGAACACCCACGCACGCCCATGTTCACATCTCCAAGCCACGAACACGCCCATCCCACGCCCAGAACACGCCAGGGTCATGCATCCACGCCCAGGAACACGCCCAGGTACACGCCTAGTTTCATGCCAAGCCCGAGGCACGCCTTCCACGCCCAGGACACGCGTAGATAATTAGTGTACACGTGTTGGGTTTAAAACTCATTTAGAGTACCAATCTAACGGCTGATATTGAAACGTTCATTTTAGAAAATTTTCTGTGCGTGGTTTATTTGTGTAAACTACTACATAAAGTGTCCATTTAAAAAATTTTCTCTTTGTGAAATATAGTTTGTCAGATAGGTGGTGTAGCGTTAAAAATTTGCTATTCAATAAATAAATATAAATGGGTGTACAACTGTACGTATTTGTCTAAAGTTACTTTCCAAAGATGTTATACTTGGTGTATACCTAGTGTTAATTAAAAAAAATATGTTGACTTGAGATGATTCGAGATTTATAAAAGTGCGAATGAAGTGGCTCATATTTAATGCATTCACAATAGCCAGATCACGGAAAGACGGTTTATCAATTCTGAAGAAATTTATGCTGACATATATTATAAAGTTTTTAAACCTTTATACATGTAACTCTTATTACAATTAAATACATGTAACTCATTTTTTTAAACCTTTAAGTTATAAAATTTACAGTTTTGAAGCATGGTTTAAATGATTGTAAAATGAGAAGTTTATAACTGATATTAGGATTTTGCTAAACATAACCTTAAGGGTTATGTTTAAGACATGGACGGAGCTACTTAGAGCCTTGGATGGGCCATGGCCTACCCCAACTTTTTATTACTTACTAATGGGTTCCATATATCAGTAGGGTAGTTATTTCACAAGATGGTCTTTTCGCCCACCCAAAGATAAAAAGAGTGCCCCATTCAAATCATAATTAGGGGTTAAATGTGTCGTTCAATTAAGTATAAGAATGGAAGTTTGATCGGCAATAAAATGAACAAAAATCGACCACGTAATTATATATTGTTCAACTACATCCAACTTCAATTAATGACTTGTTTTTGCTTCAGATTTGCAAGATTATTTCATTCTTTTCATGAATATTACTTGTAATGAGTAGATGAAATCTATGTTTAAGTCTTGTCGAAGAATAGGAGAAGCAACACTCAGACACGTTAGTTCAAAAAAAATTAAAATTGGCCCACCCGTAAGAAAATTAAAATTTCGTCATTTGGTTTAAGATGTTAGAATATTTAAACATAACCAAAATGTTATGTTGAGTAATTTCCATGATGTTATAATACAACATAGAAATTTTGTGAACATTTAAAATGATTTAGCATATAATTTTTTAAAGCTAAAAATGATATAAGACATTTTAATAATGTAACAGTGTGTTACCTACCTGTTTCAAGTTTTAACAATGGTTAAAGACGCTAACATTTGTTTTGCGTTTATATCGAGTTATCAAGTTTTAGATAAAAGACATAAAAGATAAAAGGAAAAAAAAAAAAAAAAACATAAGAAAAGGAAAGTAAAGGTAAAGAAATCAAGGTTAGGATTATTTGCATTGTGGAATAGAAAAAACTATTTAGAAGCCTTTTTGTTATAAAGGTGCAGAAAAAGTAGAATCTCTGTGGGTGCATTTAGTTGGAGAAAATATAAAAAACGTGTTTAGTTGATGTTTGCATTTTCTATTTTGAAGAATGGATGGAGGGTTGTGGGTTACAAAGAAAAACATGAAAAACAATTTTTTTATTTTATTTTTTTTATTTTTTTGTAATGTTAAAAAATAAGGGATTTTATGTTTTGCAAAACATTTTGTTGAAAACGCTTATTTGAACGTGATCTCTATTTTCTTTTTTTCTACAAAATATTTTGTGAAAAATAAGGGTGTTTTTCCTCCAACTAAACGCACCATGTATATTTATGATTATAAACATATTTAAAGGTTTTAAATCTAAAAAGCGAGGAAAGTTTGTGTAAGATTTTTGCTTCTTTTCATTTCCGTTTTAGGGTTATATATTTTTATGTTATATGTCTCTACTGAGAATATAACTTTATAGCTGATGATGCTAAAAAAGTCTACGATGATGAATACTAAGAAGACTTTGTATTTTTAATTGTAATTTGTGTTATGTGTAATATGACATTGTGACATTGGTCACAGATAACTCTAATGTCGTATAAATCTTCGAAATGACAGTGTAATATAACTTTCAACATGCCATACATATTATGTTGATAACTAACTATCTTCATATTGAAATGATCTGAAATGTTTGTGTGGATGCGATTATACGTTTTTAATAATCATTATTGATAGTTATGCTTTTTAGTGAGACTTATTGCAAGAAGTAATATATCATTGACTAGTGTATTTATTAGTTTTGGTGGTCATATTTGATAGCAAAATAACACATTTTCACATTAAGCAAATGTGATGTCTTGAAAATTAAGAATTCTATTTTGAAAAGGTCACAAATACATTATAAAATAACTAGCAGGGTATCCGCGCGACGTGATTAAAGTTTAGGCGTCTCAGAGGAAAATAAATGATCCCAGTGCGGCCTAGTTCACCCGTTTTTACCGGTTCAGGTCCTCTCCTGATTCATTTTTGAACGGCTTTTATTGGCTAATTGAAGTGATGACGACTCCGAATTCCGATGGAACCTGTTGGTTCGGTCAGTTTTCAAAATCACATGTGCCATCAACTTAACATATAAATTGTATAAAACTTTGTGTGTTTTATTTGTTTGTACAATGTGTATAATAAAATGTCTTTTTTCACTATAAAGGTGTTTTACGAATAACAATAATTAGTTTGTTTAATGTCGTATTCTTAATTTTAAGATTTTGAGATGTGTGTTTAATTGATTCGTACCAAAAGCTTAAGATATTGTATGTTTTAAATTTAAGACTTTTATAACAATTAATGGAGAGAGGGTATATGTGTGTAGTATTTGTTTGTATCAAAAGCTTAATATAATGTGTATCTCAGATTGTATCAAAAAGCTTAATGTATTGTATCTCTCTCTCTCTCTCTCTCACTCTCACACACACACACGGTTTACCGGTTTGATAATTCTAAAACAGTAAATGCGTGTTTAATTTAGGTAAATACATCAATACAAATATCCATAATTATATTCATTTGAACTTAGTAAAACTTGAATGTTTATAATAAAATTTACACCTATACGTTTGTATTATTTTAAGTTGTAACATCCATTTTACTATTAAAATTTAAGGTGTCATTAGTACACATTTATAACACAACTAGCAGGGTACTCGCGTGTGGCAACGATGAGTATCATGCAATTAAATTTTTTAGCAAGAAATGTTTTTCAGTTTTATATTTTACGATAAAATAGCTTTACAAATGACAAAAATTTTAGTTTTGAATAACTTTAAGCAATAACAAGATAACCCATATAAAAATTGTAGCTTATCCACGTGACGTTGTGTCAATACAGAGGTGATAGCTGATATATTATGAGGGTACGAGGTTAAAGTAGCTGACAATGACATGTTGTCGCAATTTATTATAAAAAAAGTGTTTTTATAATAAATTGCGACAACACGCCATGTCGCCTACTTTAACCTCTTCATAATATATCGCCTATCACTATCAGACGACACAACGTCACGTGGATAAGCTACAATTTTAAAATCACTTACATCATGTTAAGAAAATTTAATCCTCTAAAAACATACCTTATAAGTTTTATTTTGTTTTGTTTTGTTTTTTTTTAATATTTTTTTTATACTTATTTGATTTATTAACAAGGTTTATTGTATTTATCCAAAGAGGAGAGTTATTTTACATACCAAACTTTTTCATACATATCAAGGGACTCATCTCCACCATCAATCTAAAAAGAAATCAATGGCTGAGATTAAAACCATTTTATTATTTCACCTATTTTTTATAATTTAAATATCTCTTAAACCGTTAATCGTTAAGCAAAAATAATTCTGTGATCGCGACGAGCATTTAATTATCTTTCTATAGACGAGCACTTTGATATACTTTCGAAAAAGAAAAAAAATAGTTTTTTTCACCTTTTTTTGTCCTTTTTTTTCGTTTTTCTTCGAAACTAGAATTTGCATGAAATATAATATATGATTTAACACTAATTTGAAGATCACATGTGATATTAGTGTTAAATCACATATGATATGTAATATCATATGTGTTACTAGTGTTAAATAATATATGATAAATCACATATCATATACATATCATATATGATTTAACACTAATATCACATGTGGTATTCAAATTAGTGTTAAATTATAAATGATTTTTTCATGCAAATTTCAGTAACGTAAAAAACAAAAACAAAAAACTTTAAAAAAAAAGTGAAAAACACGAAAAAATTTTTTTGTCGAAAGTATATCAAAGTGTCTATCTATAGAAAGATAATTAAATACTCGTCGCAATGATATATTTTTTTGGCTTGACGATTAACGGTTTGAAAGATATTTATATTGAAAAAAAAAAAAAAAAAAAAAAATGAAGGTGGGTTTTTTTAATTGTTGTGATTAATCTCATCCATTAGATCTAATAAAAATGAAAGGTGGAGATTGATCACTTAGTATGTAAAGAAGTTTTTGTACTCAAATGATCTTAAATTTAGATATAAGATATAAGTAAAAGAGTACTTAAAAAAAAAGAAAAAAAAAAATGAAGAAAAAAAAAAGTTCAAAGATTCATGTGAGGTAACTTTGAAAAGTATAGTTATTATATCTATACTAATTTATAATCGATTTAGCCTTCTAAAATTAGAGAACTTAAAAATCAGACTTTTTTTAACTTATTATGGAAAGAGTTTTCTAACCAAAATTAAGATCGTGTGTCACTTTAACAAACTCAAAGTTCAACTTCTAACAAACTCCAAACCTAACTCCTAACAACTAAAAATTAAGATAAAGAGCCCAATTATAAAATGACATGCCATATTTCTCAACTAAAAATTCATCTTTATTTTTAAATTAAAATATCTTTTATCTACTTATTTTTTATAATCTAATTTCACCATATTTTCTAAAATTTTACGCTCTTTAATTCAACATCCATTTTGATATATTTTTATGAGTTTTAGTTTTATATTTTTAATGTGTTTATTTTATTTTAATTCAAATTTTACAACTTTAACCTTTATTTCATTTATTTCAATCAATATAATCTTGATTAAATCAAAATCATATACTTTTGGGGTAGTGTTTGACACGTAAGAGATTACGGCGTATTTTTATACTGGGAATAATGATGTCATGGAAAGCTACAGAACCCAAACAAACACTTACAACCAACACATATACATTCAAGTGTTGTGAAACGACCATTAAACCAAAGTTAAACACACGCATATACTATCTTATATCATTATGCATGCATCTCTAAGTAGTAAATATATAATAGAGTTTGCTTTTAAAAAATGCCGTATGATTTTCATAAAACACACTTTTTAGTTTTCAGGTAAAAAAAAATTGTAAAGTGCATGTGCTTTTATTGTGACATATACTCTGTATAAATATAGCCAAAAGTGTCCAAAATGTAAAGAAGTATTACAAGATAAAGTGTCCAAAATGAGGATGGGGTGATAAAAGTAGGAGCCCATAAGCAACTTAAATCCCAAGAAAATCATAAATACCTTCATACCCGTAAACGTTTATGTCAAGGCATGAAAATCACAATCATATTAAGAGCACTCCCATCGTTAACAATAATAACGCCGTTAGGCTCAGCGTTAACGCCGTTGGAAGGCGTTAACCGTTAGAAGGGTATGCTGATAATGGCGTTATAAGGAGGCCGCTCTTAACGCTTAAAGGTAAAAAAAAAAAAAATTGAAAATGTTACAAAACTAGTCCTCAGAACGTTAAGTTTTTAAAAATTACATAAAACCCCTAACGGCTAGTTTTTTTTTTTTTTTTTTTTTTTTTTTAAATTCAAAAATATTATTTTACCACTATAAATACCCAATTAAAACTCTATTTTTTCACACTTCCTCTCACACTTTATATACTTCCTATCACACATTCATAATTCAAAAATCAAATTGCTCACAATGGATCCAAATCGTTGGTGATTTTCCTCTATCTCGATCGACATTGAAGACCCAGCAGACTTCCAATTTATGGCGTCGCAGACGAAAGATCACCTTGGAACAAAAGAAGGTAGTGAATCTCAACATCCTACTCGTCCTCGCACTCCATATATATCGTGAACGTGAGCTTGCGGAGAACGTCGCTCAACGATTATTTCGCACAAGGTTGTAAGTATTCAAACCGAATTTTCGTAGAAGATTTCAGATGAGTAGAAACTATTCCCGCAAATAGTTGAAGGTATGGAATCTTATACTGATAATATTCCGCATCATTTTAATTACTTTAAGCAAACACCCGATGCTTGTGGTCGAATGAGTATAAGTGTTCTAATGAAGTGACGTCGCCATACGCTAATAATTGGCGTCACGCACCTCACCCGATGCATTTGATGAATACTTGCAAATGGGTGCGAGTACGTCACAATTATGTCTTGATAATTTTAACAAATGTATTATTGATTTGTTTATGCCGGAGTATTTAAGAAACCAACATGGGTCGACATTCAAAAATTTATCAACTACATGAAGAAAAACATGGTTTTCCGAGAATGCTTGGTAGATTGATCGCATGCTTTGGGAATGGAAAAATTGTCAGGTGGCTTGGCAAGAGCATTTTGCTAGGGTGATAAAAAATACCCAACAATTATGCTTGAAATTTGCTTCTCAAGATTTATGGATCTGGCATGCATTTTTGGGATGGCGGGGCAAATAACGATATTAATGTTTTAGATAACTCTCCTTTATTCGACGACCTTCTTGCCGATAATGCCCCAAGAGCACCTTATATGGCCAACGGAACTAGGTATGAGCAGGGGTATTATTTGGTCGATGGAATTTATCCACATGGGCAACTTTTGTCAAATCCTTCACGGCAACAATCGATGAAAACATACGTTCTTTAAAAGGAGACAAGAAAGTGCCCGAAAGGATATCAACGTGCTTTTGGTGTTCTTCAAGGTCGTTGGGGTATACTACAACAACCGCACGTCAATATGAAATTGCTACGATCGATAGAATCATGTATTGTTGCATTATTATGCATAACATGATTGTAAAAGATCGAAATTTGAATTACGCGACTATAACGAATCGTGGGTGGATCCGTCAAGAAATTTGAGGAACGAAGATGTGTCGAAGATGTGATACTCACAATCGAAGGCAAAAGAAATGCACGACCAACAACGATACCCAACTCCAGCGGGACCTTATGGAGCATGTTTGGCGAGAATAATCTTGAACGATACTGACAACAACAAGAGAAGCGACGACGATGAATAAGTATTTCTATGTTTTTTTAACTGCAGCTTTTTTTTTTTTTTTTTTTTTTTTTCGTTGTATTTATTTATTTATTTTAATCTCGTATTGTAATATGTTTTAGTTTTAATGAAATGTTTGTTTTAGTTTAATAAATGAAGTGTTTGTTTTAGTTTAGGGGTTGAAATTGAAAATATGAAATATTATTGGTGTTATGGTGTTATTGGGATGTTATGGATATGAGTGTTTTTTGGGGATGTTAATGTTAAATGTTAAAGCTGATGTGGCGTTGACGTGGACGGTGTTATTGGTGTTATGGTGTTATGGATGGGAGTGCTCTAATAATAGGTTCCACATGTTATTATCATGAGTAGTCGAGAACATTTTATCCTTTGAGAATTTATGCTATCATATTAGTATCATCAAGGGTAAAATCATATAAGAAATGCTTAATCCTCCCATGTATCAGTCTACTCATGATCGAAACATTTTACGAAAATGATTGAACAATATGAGAATAGAGATTAAATATGTTACGCAAGTGGGTTAAAAGATTATTAAGCACATCAAGTAAGAGTGCTTAACATTTTTGATTTTTCCATTAAAAATAGTGTAAGAAAGTGACTACTCATTTTAATAGCTTAAAAGCGAGTACAAGGAACAGTACTCCTCCGTCTCAAATTATAAATTCATTTTGACTTTTTCAAAGTTATTTTATACTAACTTTGACTTTAATTATTTCTTTTAGCGTTATATAATACTTGTTGTAAAATATATAAATGGATATGTGATTTAAACGCATTTTCATTTGTATAATTTTCATCAAGTATTATATAACACGAAAAAAAAAATTGAGGTCAAAGTCGGGAGAAAAAGATTTTGAAAAATTAGAAATGGACTTATAATTTGAGACGGGGGAAGTAATATAATTGACATTATCATGTTTAATTCAACTTGGATAAGAAAAAGTCATGGTTAACGATAGAGCTAGATAGAAGACACATTTCTTATGTGTGTTTTTTTCGTATTATGTACAAAAAGAGGGTTGATTGGGATCATATAAAAAACATGAGTCATACAGAAATGACTAAAAATTGTTTTTAATTTTAAGGTGATTGGGTGGTTGCTCATATATATATATATATATATATATATATATATATATATATATATATATATATATATATATATATTTTTTTTTTTATATATATATATATATATATATATATATATATATATATCATAAAGTGACGTATATACATCACTGCCAAATTCTACGCCAAAAGTGTAAGTTGAAGTTGAAGGGTGGTTGCCAAATTTTGGCATTGGTTGTCAAATCTAACTTTTTTTCTTTTTAAAACCAAAAACTAAAACTTTATACATTTCCAACAAACCAAACAGTCAAAATATTTCATGCCAACGTCGGCATATACTTGCCAAAACCACATGCATATGCCGATTTTTTGTGAGAGGTGGTGTTTTGCCGATGCCGATTTCGGTACCACGACTCCATGCCTATCACCCCCATCATCCTTAGAGTGAAGGGTATCACAACGAAATTGGCTTGCCAATCCTAGGTGGATGGCTCGCCGGATTCCGCCACCTTTCGCCACCATACCAAGGTGGCTCGCCACTTGGTATCTCGCCATTCCCACGACATGGATAAAGACAAAAAAAAAACTTTTGAAAAACTACCCGTTTGAGTTTCAGCTTTTTTTTTTTTTTTTTTTAATTCAAATATTACCCCACCCACTCTATAAATAATACCCATATTTTACACAAAAATTCACACTTCTCTTTCGAAAATATATTATCTTCACCATCTCAATCCACAACCAAAAAGGTCTCAAGATCCAAACGAGATCTCGTCTTTGAATCTTCTCAACTCGTCTTCGTCAAATCCGTCCACCCCATCGTCCCAAAGCTCAAACTCTTCTTCGCACGTCGGATTTCAAGCTTATCAATATCCAAGACAATGACAACCGCAATTCTATCCATCACAACCGCAATTCTATCCATCACAACCGCAAGGCTATCCATCACAACAATCACAACCGCAATTCTATCCATCACAACCATCACCACCGCAATTCTACCCTTCACAACAACATTACTTTGAATCATAATTCAAAGTACTTCAACCACCACCAACCGAAACATGTGAACAACGTCGTCAAGGAAAAAAACTGGCCAAAGCGCCAAAGAAAAAAACCAAGACCGTGGTGAATTTGGACGCGGACAACGAGGAGGAGGAGGAAGAAGAGTGTCGAACCACAAATCATTGGTCAAGCGAGGAAGAAAATGTTTTAGCCGAGTGTTGGGTCGAAGTTTTCCAAAACGCCGGTATCGGTAATGACCGACTAAGCGACGCGTTTTGAACTCAGATTTTGGGAGGACTTCAACGATCGTAGTTCAGGGCCTACTCGTACTAAAAATATGGTCACGGGTAAATGGTGATTGCCAAAAGTTCAACGGTTTTTACAAGCATTTGCAGCGTAAATCTGGAAAAAATGATGCTGATCATATTGAGAATGCAAGACTTGCTTTTAAGGATCAGTCAGGGAAACAGTTTACTATGGTCTCGGCGTAGAAGGTTTTGATACAATATCCCAAATGGGACACGCCGGACGGGATCGACGAAGATAATCTCGCTGAACTATTCGGCCCTGATCCAAGAGCTCGTCCAGCAGGCAAGCCTTGACAGGCAAAAAAATCAAAATCAATGGAGTCGTCAACAAGCACCGAGGGGAGTCAATCGGATGCTATAGTGGAAGCTTTACGTCAAGATTATAAACGTAAAGTAGACGGAGCCAAAGAAGTGTATGAGGCGAGGATAGCGAAAGAAAATGGACTTTTAGAGTGTCGAGAATAGGAGTACCTCATGCTTGATGCTGAGGGGTTGCCGGAGCAAAAAAAAAATCAATCATCAAAAAGAAATAAGACCAAATAATAGCAAAATACAACATGTAAAAGGCGAAAAATGTTGTATTTTTTAAGTTTCGTATGGTTTTTATTTATCATATGTTTTTTATTTATCGTATGTTTTTTATTATTCGTATGTTTTTCCGTATTGTAGTTTTTTTCCCGTATTGTAATTTTATTTAAATGCAATGAGTTTTATTGTGTTTGAAAAATATAGAAAAGAAATAAAATGAGGGTGGGTGGGGCCCAAGTAAAGAGGTTTGGGTTAGTTGTGAATGGAGGGTATTTTTAAGTGTGTGTATTGAAGTGATGTGGCACATGTGGGGCCTAAATGAAGAAATATGGCTTAGCCATGATACCCTTCACTCTTATATTCCATCCATCTCAAATTAATAGTCTAACATTTCATATTTGAGATTTTCCATTTTAATTATACGTTACTAAATTTAGATAGAAAATTTTGATCAAATTTATCCTATTACCTTTAGTTGAAGTTAATATTACAAACTTTAAAAATACATTAGTTAATTTGTTAAGGGTAAACTGTCATTTTACAAAAAGTAAGAGAAAGAAAGCAATAATAATTATGTTTTTTTTAAACTGTATGTTTTTTTATCGGGGGACAATATTTTTGGGATGGAAGTAGAACCTACTTTATTACCCTTACTTGAAGTTAATATTACAAACTTTAAAGAATCTATTAATTAATTAGTTAAGGGTAAATGTTATTCTACAAAAAGTAATAGAGAGAAAACAATAATAATTATATTTTTTTTAAACTGTATGTTTTTTTGTCGGGAGACAATAATTTTGAGATGGAGGAAGTACCTACGTTATTTGATAGTTGACACATGTTATACACAATTTATCTCTCGTGATCATGTTACGATCTTGTTCTTAGACGTGTTTTTGAGCATGTAAATTAGGGGCACAAATCATTTAAAAAAAAATCCATGTACTAGATTAATAGAAAAATGATTGAGATGTCTAAATGTGTGACTAATTTTATGCATTTATATTAGTTTATAGAGAAGTCAATCCATCTGCTATAACTAACAGGATATTGACACATATGTTTAAAAATATAGTTAATCATACTAATTAGTCATGTCAATCAACGATCGTAATAATATGTTCATCGGAATCTTGACAAGTAAGATGTACTCCGGTGAGTAAGTGGTATGGTGGTAGGTAAAGAAAAAGCCATGCCAATCTGGATGTCAATTTTAAAACATCACCCACCCAACCCAACCCAACCCAAACCAATAGTTGACCAACTCCAAAATGGCTCCTCAATATTAGAGTATTACTAAATCTAAAATAATAATATTACTCCCAATCTTACCTAACTCACACAACGTGACTTTAACTTTGGTAATAATGTTACATACTTGCATTAGTTTTACTTCTTTATTAAACACTTCACGTTATCCATAACATTTTAACACAATTAATTTGTGAATGTCACTCAAAGCTTTAAAAGATAAACATAACTAATCACAAGTTTTTGCTTTTATATTTTTTCCTTTTTCTATACCATCCTATTCATGTTTTAATCACATTTACAAACTTCATTTATTTCAAACCTATCAAGATATTCGAATCAAGACTTTAGTATCGAAAGTTTTAATGCGAATCTCGTCTTAGTCGACGACTCATAACATGTCTACCTTTCTAGTTTCTATCAAGTCATAGACTCGTAGAATGTAAGATCATTTTTAAACCAAGATTGAAAGAGAAGTGATATACATACACTAACTATTAATTTCAACATATGAATGTACAACCAGAACAGACATTATGTAACATATGTACAACCCTTACAACATTAAATTGTTTGTACAAATGATAAAACGAGTGTCTCCAAATCACCACATATAAAAAGTTCTAACATGAATTTTCGTCTTTATTGATGACGTATAATAATGCGTCTAATCTTCTAGTTTTGTTCAAGTCGTAGAATCTATAGTATCAACTCAAGACTTTAAGCCAAGAAGAAAAATGAAAATAATGACCCAATCACAACCTCACCAACCACACCAAAGCCATAACATAAATTTCCATATCTACCCTTTATATTAAAACATAATTCCCAATTTACCCTTGAATCACCAACCTTAAATTATTATATACCACGCGTATAAAGACCTTCACATTTTTATTACATCTTTTATTTATTTCCCATCAAACTCACCCACTTTCTTACAAAAAAAATAATAATTTCATTTTCCGATGGCCTCACAACCGGAGCAAGAAAAAGAGATCATTTTCCGATCAAAGCTACCCGATATCTACATCCCAAAACATCTTCCTCTACACGCTTATTGTTTCGAAAACATTTCAGACTTCAGCGCTCGCCCTTGTCTTATAGACGGGGCGAGCGGTGAAGTCTATACTTACGCAGACGTGGAACTCACGTCGCGTAAAGTAGCTTCATCTCTCCACAACCAACATGGTATCAACAAAGGTGATGTCATCATGATCCTACTACCAAACTCACCCGAATTTGTGTACACTTTCATGGGAGCATCTTACCTAGGTGCTATATCAACCATGGCCAACCCTTTTTTCACGGGTCCTGAGATTATCAAACAAGCTAAAGCCTCACACGCTAAGATCATAATCACACAAGCCTCACACGCACCAAAGGTGAAACAATACGCAGATGAAAACTCTATCAAAGTTTTCACAATTGATTCACCTCCAGAAGGGTGTTTACATTTCTCAGAGTTACTCAAAGGTGATGAAAATAGTCTTCCGGAGGTAGAAATATCTCCGGATGACGTGGTAGCCCTGCCGTACTCTTCAGGTACAACAGGGCTACCAAAAGGAGTCATGCTGACTCACAAAGGACTAGTAACAAGTGTAGCACAACAAGTTGATGGTGAGAATCCAAATTTATGGATACATAGTGAAGATGTGATAATATGTGTGCTGCCTTTGTTTCATATATACTCGTTGAATTCGATATTGCTATGTGGATTACGAGCTGGTGCGGCTATACTAATAATGCAGAAATTCGATATAGTTCCGTTTTTAGAGCTTATTCAAAAGTATAAGGTGACAATAGGACCATTTGTGCCTCCTATTGTGTTAACTATTGCGAATAACGAAGAAACGGTCGACAAGTATGATTTGTCTTCGATAAGGACAGTTATGTCTGGTGCAGCACCGTTAGGGAAAGAGCTTGAAGATACTGTTAGGAATAAGTTTCCTAATGCCAAGCTTGGACAGGTATGAATGACACACATTTATTTTTCTTGATGCATATGTTTACACGTATTTTGTTTGTTCATGACATGATAATGATCAAGATATATAAGAATCTAGCTTGGATATTCCATACCGATCACGTGATTAGAGACGGAACCGGAACCAAATATGCCTGGGTGCCGTAATATAGAAACACATTTCAATGGACCAGGTGCATTTTAAATGCATTTAGGAAAAGTTAATATTCTTTTTAAAATTAATACTATATTGAAAAAATTCATATGGGTCCCGGACACATGCGAGAACCCTGTATATGATATTTTCTTTTAGATAGTGTTGAGAATTTCTATAATATATTTTTTGGGTGAAATATAATTAAAGTTAAAGTGATGCTAATGTTTTAGTGACTGTACAAAACTTGGTCATAACTCATAATAACGAAATTGTACTAAGAAAAAATTAAGGGCTCTACTGAATTAGGGACTATTTTCTTTGATGATTAGAAGTTATATTCCTTTGACTTTTGTTGAAAGTAAGTTGTAGTTTCAAATTTGGATAGTTTTAGCATAAAGTTTAAGTGATACTTCATTAACCCAAACTATAATCTTCATACAAATGGTATATAGAATTATTCACATTAGTTATTTGACTATGTTAAGTTACATGCTAAACCGATATCACCACATTATTTTGTCGAGCCCATTTGTCCTTTTCTGAAACAAAGCCAGTGACACGAAAACAGGGACGGAACCAGGTGGGTCCTTGGGTGTCCCAGGACATCCATGGATCCGGATATAATGTTAATTTGTGTAAAAATACTTCATTTTTTTGAAAGCGTCTGATCCAATAAATTGGGTATATAGTCTTGTTTATTTTTTCTTAAAAGCACGATGAATTGGTGTTCTTGTTCCGTCAATGTGGCTCAATTATTGTGCTTAAATGTTAAAATGAGGAAGTTGATTTAATTAGTTGGGGCCTTGATAAACATCAATGGATCTATTAAATTGAGCAATGTAGCTGCAATTTGTGGTAGAGAACTTATATGCCACAAGTGGTCCGTATATATATGGCAAAATTGACAACTCATAACTAGAACTAAACAGTCACAATATTATTTAGTTCTCAATGCGTTTCTTTTGATAGGTAACCAATAATTGTAGACATGTCAACAAATGTTGCTAACGTGTCAAAGAAGAGTTAGGTGGTTAGGTTTTCTGTCTTAGTTTTATACAGTAATTGTATCGTGGTGGCCTAAAGATCTCTTGCAAGTTGCAAGGTCAAATAGATAGACTATACTACAAGAAAAGTAGCATTTGGTGACTTAGATTTGTGGGACAAAGTGTGTCACTAAATCTAGTTTTTAGTGACACTTTCTAAAAGTGATGAGGAAGGTTGCAGTTTTAGTTTTACTTCCTCTGTTTCAAAATTATAGTTCATATTTTTTTTATGATGTTCTTTCTCCGAATCGGTTCCTAGTGTCGGTCAATCAAGATTCGCCATCAACGGGGGAGGACCCACTTTAGGTTAGGCCGGTCTCGTCATTCACGCAATTCCCCTGTCCATAGATTGATCACGCAAGTACGCATCCAGTCAGCGCATTGCCAGTGAAAAAGGCGTTCATCCTGGATTCTCTTCCTCAAAAAAAAATGTCTATCAATTGATCCCTATTCACTTTTTCTTTTAAGTAAGAAAAAAACACACATAATGAGGAAATATTCTATTTGAGTGATTTTTTTTGGTAACCATGATTTCTCACCTTTTAGGCCGATTAATCCACGAGGTTTTCTATTTGAGTGATTGAGAATTATAATGATCTCATTTTTATTAAAATGTGTGATTTTTGTCTTCTGACAATAATTTTGAGACGGAAGGAGTATACGATACAACTTTCCAAAAGCAAATTGTGCCTCAAAAAGGCCTAAAATATAATCCACACTTTCTTGCGTCACTAAAAATAGGGTCTTTTATCAGTGTAGAAAAATACAATAAAGTTAGTGACATGTTTGTTGTCTTTTAGTGACACCTTTTTAACATTTAGTGACAGTTTGTTGCTTTTGTGACACATTAAAAAGTGTCACAAACTACCTTTTTTTGTATTGATCATTTTTTTATAATGATTAAAATATATAAGCACGACTAGTCATGTTAGCACCAAAGATGAAGTAAAAACAAGTTGACCAAAAAAAAAAAAAACTGTTTAGATTGTTGATAATATGTAATGAATCTAGTCGATATATAATACATATTCAGCCATGTGAAATTCTGTACTATAAGATAATAAATTTTCTTGGTTGCTACATAATAATTTACTATGTAGTATATTGAAATAAATAATGGGTAGGTGTTGATGATGAGGTTGACATGAATGATGACAGGGTTATGGTATGACGGAGGCTGGACCAGTGCTTTCCATGTGCTTAGCCTTTGCTAAGGAGCCTTTTGAAATCAAGTCCGGAGCATGTGGCACCGTGGTCCGTAATGCCGAGATGAAGATTGTTGATCCTGAAACCGGTCTCTCACTCCCTGCAAACCAACGTGGTGAGATATGTATTCGTGGTGATCAAATCATGAAAGGTATCGTCCATTCGTTCTCATCTTAATATTTCTAGAATTGATTGATTGTTACATCTTGACAATTATGCACCAAATAATTTCATATTGTGGTGTCGTTTTAGCTAAGTCAATGACTCGGTATATGACTTGTGTTAATTTATTTAATTAAATATGGTTTTCGTGTTTTGAAATATCGTTAATGACTCGGTATATGAGTTGTGTTAATTTTATTTACTTAAATATGGTTTTCGTGTTTTGAAATATCGTCACTGACTCAGTATATGAGTTGTGTTAATTTTATTTAATTAAATATGGTTTTCGTGTTTTGAAATATCGTCAATGACTCAGTATATGAGTTGTGTTAATTTTATTTAATTTAATATGGTTCTCGTGTTTTGAAATATCTACAGGTTATCTAAATGATCCGGAGTCAACCAAGAGTACAATAGACTCCGAGGGCTGGCTACACACGGGTGATATTGGACTAATTGACGACGATGGTGAACTTTTCATCGTTGACCGGCTCAAGGAGTTGATCAAATACAAAGGGTTTCAAGTAGCACCCGCAGAGCTTGAAGCATTATTACTAACTCACCCCGAGATTTCTGATGCTGCCGTTGTCCCGTAAGTACTTACCACTAAACTTAACAACATTTACATGCATTTGAACCAAACAAAACTATCTATAAATAACACACACATAAGACACAATAAAAGAAAGTACTCTAAGGCTGGCTCCAGTAGTGATAGGCGATCGATTGAAACGATCGATCCACATTCGATCGTCCTTCTGTGGACACTCGATCGTCCCCCAACTTTTACACAACATGTTCGTCTGGCCGATCGAGATACTACCCCATTTAATTTGCTAAAAGTGAACGTTTGAAAAATATTAATCTTCTTGGGAACCCAATCACCTGATGATCGCTGAAGAGAAAGCTGACGTAGCAGGGAAAATGGGGGATTGAGTTGCCTGGAGGCAGCCTAATAAATTATTACCAAGTAATGTCTTGAAGTTTGAAGTCTGAATTCAAATACCGAAAGTGTCCTCACTTACATGAAATTGATGAACGTGTTGATTGGATCTGCACCAACTTCGGATCTGCACATGTTCGGTACTTTGGTTGTTGCTAGTTGGCACTAACATTTAAGAGGATCTATGATGTCAAAGGATTTAAATATGCATTTACCTCCCACTTACTATTCAAACTAAACAATAATTATCCACCCAATATGATTTTTTACAGTATGGTACTTATATCTATAGGAACATCAACATAGGTATATAAAGAAATAAGTATATGGTTTAAATTTTTACAAGTATTAATGCTAAGTTCCGGTATCATACACGACTTTAAATTGAAGAAAATATGTTTTTTAATGTAAATTTTTTCTCTTTAGATCGAATTGTATGATTCCCATTCTTTGCAATGTGATTGAAATCATGAAATGTATAGTTTTTGTATGCATTGAATTAAGATTTGGTTATTGAAACATTGAACTAATTAAAAAGCTTCCCATGGGAATATGGATACGAGTCACGGGTCTTCGTATTGAAGACTAAAAATCAAGAAAACCTTTTATGAGTACATTATTGGTAGGTACCATTCTAAATATAGCTACAAGTTATAAATTCCGAAAATGTAGACAATTTGTAGGTTAAATCTATTTGATGCCAATTTGTTTTGTTTCCTAAAAGTTGTTGTGTCGATTTGACTTTAATGTTGACACAATATGATGGCATGTTTATCTCAGTATGAAAGACGAAGCTGCTGGAGAGGTCCCGGTTGCTTTTGTGGTGAAAACCGAAGGCTCAAGTTTGATGGAGGACGATATCAAGGAATTTGTGAAGAAACAGGTAACTAAAATGTGTATGAAAATTAACAAAATATGAATATCATTATGTTGTATGTGTAGTCTAACCAAATTTGCATAATATAATCTGCAGGTTGTGTTCTACAAGAGAATAAATCGCGTGTTTTTTATCGACTCAATTCCAAAGTCACCATCAGGGAAAATTCTTCGTAAGGACTTAAGAGCAAAGCTTGCAGCCGGTGTTCCAAATTAAATTTATGTTCAAACATCATTAACTTACGGGTTGATATTTGCTAAACATTGTGTTCTCTTGTTGTTGAGTTCGTCAAAATCAGAATGTTGTCTGTATATTAACTCTTTTTGGAAGACATTGTTTTCAATAAGATATATATGATTATATACTTGGACAATACGTTACTCCGTAAATTTCCTGAGGGGGTTTCTGAGGGTGACTCTGAACCACATGAACTTTCTTGCGTATTGTAAAATCTTGTTAAAATTACAGATTTTTGCCATGATGCCATCGGTCAGTCACTGTTTGGACAGTTTATGCTTGTGTATTTAGGTGTGGAGGAAACATTAAACACGAAATGTTATTTCACGACAACAAATTGCCAAACAGCTATCGCCGAGCAAACATTTGGGGTTAGCTTAAAATCTTTGTTGAAGTTAGAATGGAAAAAAGTAGGAAAAGTAGTTTTAGTGTGATCCAAACTTAACATGAAAGCAACCTATTACAGTAGTTTGCAATGTCAAAATCAAATATGCTTTACATGTCATGATTTAACCTACATTTATTAGTGATATATAAATTATATATTAACGATGGAGAATCAATTTCTGGCTTGCATTCATCTTGTTTAAGATCCTCCATGAGCCATTAACTATTTCTAGTTTTTGGTAACTTGAGTAAATGACAAGACCTAAGTTTTGTTATCATCTTCTTTAAGGTCCCCCCATCAACTATTTACCTATTCTTTGTTTATTGCAACTTTGTACCTAATTTTTGTCTTGTTGATGCAAATAGATGCACTAGAGAGTAATCATGTCGAAATCATAGCTCCTTTAGACTATCTTCAATTTAGGTTGTCGGCATACATATTTACCAAACTACTTTTTTCTTATGATATCAAATCATTTGACAGACAGACTAGACTCAAAAGATCCGAGTCCATAGACATACAAACAAGAGCCAAGCAAATCTTAGGCTGGTTTTTATGGAGGGTGACCCATCACCACTATCACCTCCATCACGCGTGAGACCTTATAAAAGAGCTCCCCATCACCTCTATTGTTTGCACATAGTGGTGACCACCATCACCCATATTATATTATTTTGGGTTTGTGAGTGTGTGTGTGGTGTATTTTGTGAGGTATGTTTGTATAAAGTGAGTATTTTTAATGGTGGTGACCATGAAAGGTAAAAGGTGATGGGTTTGATGATGTGCTGAATGGTGATATGACGATGACGTGGATGTAGTGATAATAGTCACCATAAAAACTAGTCTTAGATCCGGACCACATTCTCTACTCTGCCAAAAAATCACAAATCCCCTGCCAAACCACCTTAGTTGTATCAGTTATCGCATACCACCATCACCTCCCTCTTCATTACCAGCGCATAATACAGTTACACCTTGAATATCGCAGAATACACTAATATTGTCATAACAAGAGTTGTCTTCGGTTTACTCGGTACCCCGATGACAAACTCTGTCCGAGTATTAGAATTCGAAGGGAAAGGACTAATAGCAAAAAGTGAAAGAACAACAAGGTCTTTCAAGCAACAAATGAGTATGAATAAAACAACTAAAACCACTCCCATTTCTACACGTGTCACATTTCCTAAATAAGTAACAATCAGCCGCCACTAACTAACCAAGTATAGTTGGATGTTAGTTGTGCTCTTCAGGTTGTACACAAACTATAACCCTCGGTATATAATTATTCTCTTGTTAAGTGCTTCCCTTCATCCATACTCCTTTTAACTTCTTTCTATATATATAAAGGATAGTGAGTGTTGACTGAAAGGGACTGCCACTGAGTTTCTTGACTGTCGGTTTGATCAAAGCAAGCCAGGGAAGGTGATGAACTGGTGGCAGAATATGGTGGTTCCTATTAGACGAGTTTGGCTTGCAGTAGCTGGCCGTGTTAAGCCACGCGATAACGGTCAGTCAACTCTTCTCTCTGTATGTAGAAGCAAATTTATGTATCATATGAACTTCTGCCTCCAAAATGATTATAAGAACTTATGATCCTGGCAAAATCGATACAAATTTCGATAACATGTTCATGAGGCTTTTGGCTAATCTAATGAGTTCTTCGTGTTTAGATTATTGGAAAACGAGTGTTGATTGTGTCAATCTATCCACAAGTAAAATATTTGTCTTTGGGACGCCTAGCGCATATGCAGTTTGCTGCATATCTGTTATCCTAGTGTATTATTACTACCGACTTAATTCACTATTACCAAAGTGGTATACTTCATTACCTAAATATTTTGACATCAGAGATTTGCTTATGAGTTATTTTCTATAAAAAATATAATCAACACAATTTTATGTAATTATGATTTTTTAGATCATATGCAGAGTAATTATTTGCCTAGCTAATGTTGATGATGGATCAAGTGCAAAGATGGAGAACTTGATATCTATACTTCATACTGTATCTAGTAAGAAGTGCAAGAAATCTGAAATTTGAAAAGGTGTTTTAAACAGACTACTTACAAAGATGATGTTTGTTTTGGGCAGGTGCTGGACTGTTGAATCTACATGATGATGTACAGACATGTGGGTACGAGGATGTCCATGTGATGTATGAGATGCTTAGGATAACGGAATCGGGGTTGATATCACGCCCTTCAAATTAGCAAGCTTACTATAATAAGTTAACAGCGCTTTTTAGCTTTCTTCAGGATTTGGGCCGAACTGTTCAGCAGATTCCCAACACCATAAATTGTTAAATATAGAAGTTTCAGTATTTGACCGAGTGTCAAACTGTCAAAGTACTAAGTTTAAGGATGTAAAGGTTTGCGTTATGTATATAAACCAAGAATGCTTATTACAAACTCTCTTCATCAACAATGACACTAATGATGATGCAATTTCAAACTTTTCACTGAAGAAGTAAGCTACACAATTTAGTTTTGCAAAACTGTTCTATACCATTTAAATGACAAGTATTACAAAGAACACACAAGAACATTCAGAAACACATGCTAATCATACAACAGAGCATTTAAAACGCAATTTTTTATTTCTCAATCAGCATGTGCATGAATCTTCTCCAGCAGTATAGGCCAATCTTCCCCAAGTTGCCGAGGGTTAAGTTCCACTGCAACGTTAAAATCTAGCAAAGTTATTGGGCGTTTGGGCTCACGTTCTCGCATTTTATTCCTCATTTGAACTTTCATAGGATCACCAAAAGATCGAATCAACCCCTTTAAATAAGCATTTAATCTATTATTTAGCAGACTCGCACAATCCATAGACACTCCATTTACGCCTTGTGTTGCAGCAAGCTGCTCCATACGTTCCTTTAACTTTATTGTCTCTATCAAGTCACCTGTGTCGTATAAGCCAACACATTCACTATCTTTTCTAAAAGAGGACGCGTTACGGGCCCCACCTGGAATCCCGAGTGGAGCATGTAGTCCTTTACCTAAAGATTCCGCCTGTTGTTTACTATGTACAACCCCCCCAATCGAACCATTTTCATGGCACACCTTATTTCCAAATGCATTCTTTAGAATCGAACGGATCAACTCATTATGCAACGTTAAATTATCCCTACCAACAGTCCTCAAACAAACCTTATCAAACTCATTCTTACTCAACTTCAAACTCAAAAACCGCTTCAAGTAATCAAAATACTGGTTAGACCTTTCCGGTCCAAGCTTCTTAACCAACCTATCTTTCAGTTCCGAAAGATTGATCTTCGAAAGCTTCTGTGGCGGCGGTTGCATTTCTCAACACAAACTTTCCAACTTTCCATAAAACACTCGATCTCGAAAAAACCTTAATCTATAACTACCTAACTAACTTTTCTGTACGGATCAAAGAATCATATCAACTAACTCTCCCTCCAAAAACTAAAACCCCCCAAATTATTCAAATCCTTATCACATAAACCCTAAAAATCAAATTAGCAAAACTAATCACAACCCAACTCATAAAAACTCACAAAACATCAAATTAAGCACAATTGAACCATCAAGAATCTTCAAACACCATAATTAAGCCTTAAAAATGCAATCTTTGATCAAAAGATTGAATCTTGAACAAGACCCACATCAAATTTAGTATCTTTATAAAGAATTGGGGATTAAAGATAGCAAAATGAAGTGATTTAACGGTTTTAACTAACTTTTAACTGTAGGAATGAAGTTCAATTCTGACCTTTGTTGGTGCACCAATGTTGTTGTTGTGCCGGAATATTCTTTGTGTGTGTTTTTGAGTGTGTGTTTAGTGTGTGTGTTTTTTAGTAATAATTTACAGCTTTCTTTTTCTCTCACTATGATCGATGGATGGATACTTTCTCTCTCTAGATAATTTTTGTTTATTTATTTATTTTTATAAATTTTTTAATTATTGTTTATGACTGAATGAACCTTGGTGTTTGAAGATGTAGAAAAGACCCCCTTTTGTTGGATTATATGATGTGTGTTAATATCGTTGTATCATGTTTTATACAGGAGTACTTGTGGTTGCAGGAGTTTAGAAATGAGTATAACAAACGCGTAGTTGATGTTTGTTATGATGGTTGTCATACATTAGTTGGATGAGCCAAATCGAATAACAAACGCATATTGCTTGCAAACTGCTTGTCGATTTACTATATCTAATATTGGTTAAGCAGTTTGCTTGATATTTACAAACAGCTTTTCTGATTTTTATAAGAAAGTATATATAAGCAATTTTGAGTAAGCAATCCTGAACAGCCACCAAGTAGCAATCACGTTGGTCATTAAAACAGCATATAAGATAACTTGCGTCGAGGTAACAAAACCTTACACTAGATTTACTGTTAAGTACAATATTTATATAAGTGTCTGCATAACCAGGTAATACTAGATTTATCGACCCAAAATCACTAATGAAAGTAAAAGGGTGTAAAAGAAGAGGAACTATAAGAAGGTTTTGCGTATTAGTAATGGGCTAATGGCGCAAAAAGTACTTAATGTTACTTTCCAAAAATAGGAACTGGCATATTTCTCATAATAGAAGGTTGATTTGTGTAACATTGCAGTTTTCAGTTAACAGTGTTCATATTTATTTTTCCTTTTGTAAGGAAAGAACACTCCAAATTCCTAAACTATATCTGGTACCACACTACCACATGTGAGGTGTTGTTTACATTTTTAAGCTTTTGGACCATGTATGATTACATAATCTAACATATATATTAGTAAGATATCGCGTTTGTAAACGACATCTTGCAAATATGGAAATCGAAAAGAAGCATTACTTGCAGAATAACCTAAAATAGCAAAATTCATGGAGAAACTACAATAAATGAATGATCTTTCCTAGCTATATTTGGACATTGAAATGAATAGATGATAGTACTATTGTTAAAACAACACCTAGACCGATCCTTAAACTGGAAATTCCACTGTCAGTCTTTGTGTCCTTGTCTGCAGGCTTCGGTGGTGGTCTGGTTGGTGCTGGTGGTGGTCTGCTGCTTGGCGCTGGTGGCGATCCTGGTGGTGGCGATCCTGTTGGCGTATTTATAGGCTTACCAGGTGACTCTTTAGATTCTGGTGCACCTGATGGAGGTACTGAGGGTGCTGATATTGGTGGATTTGGAGCAAAGGGTGGTGATAGCTTAGGTGCCACTGGTGGGACCGGTGGTGGAGGAATTGTTGGCGGAGAGGAAGGGACCACATCCGTTTTTGGGCTAAGGGCGGGTGGCTCCACTGGAGCTATACCAGGGCAAACCATGCCAGTTGGAACAATGGCAGTGCTAATATGAAGCACTGATAAGTTGCATGTTTCACAAGCGATTGATCCAACCAAAAGAGCCCCTGGCCGGGACTTTTGAGTGGCTGAACCAATGTACACAATTCCATTTTTCAAAACTGTAGGTTTTAAGAAGCCTTGTAAACCAAGGGCTCGACCAGAAGTCTGGTACAATGTGGTCATTTGGGTAGTGTTTGACAGCTTTCGAAGCTTTCTGACATCATAATAATCAAGAAGCACATGAACCGTCAATAGGTTTTTCAGCACATCAGGTGGTTTTCCGGATAATTTTGTTAGAGCGTCATTAGGAAGGGCAAGAAGCGTAACTGGTTTATGCAAATTGATCTCTGTGGCGAGGTTAGTTTCAGTAAGGTAGTTATTGAAAGTACTGAAAGACGGGTATTGGCTCAGGATTTTGTGATGTTAAAAGCATTGGAGTAGTGAACGAAGAACAACAGATGGATGTATAGTAACAGATAAGCCTTAAACTGCATCAGGATGACAATAATGGCGACAATGGTTTCTCGTGTACGTGTTGATATGATGGTGAATAGTTATGGATATATGGAAGGTTTGTGGTTTATAATTAAATGTAACACATATATATGTATTAAGTCAAAGATTAGGACAGTTTCAAGAGGAGAAAATGGATCTTGTGGCATTTTAGAGGAAATTTGTTTCTAATTGTATTACTTAACATTATGGTCAAGATTGTAATAAAACTGATATATGATGTTTATTTACAAAAGAATAATCTGCACTAAAACCTAAAACTTAGTAATAACCAAAACATTAATCAACTTAGCTTACTTGTTTTATAGTTTATAGGAAAGATTGTTTTATTGGTAGTTGGGGTATAAGTGCTTATAACAGAATAACTTTTAGTAGTTGTGTTAACAAAGCAACTTATTGTTTATGTCATGTTGTATCTTGTACGGCTCAACTTCTGTTCCAGTTACTTCAAGATTCAACAACCAAAGAAATGAGGTTTTATATCTTATTCTTAAATGGGTATGGAAATTATATGTAAACTTGGTTTTCGGTCGGATATGAAGTATAGCATAAAGTTTCGCTCGGATAGGAGATAACTTATTTTCTGCTTATTCATTACAAACAATTCATTGGTACTATTATACAGACAAAGAGACTATAACAGTTTCAAGACAATATTAAAGCATCAATGAAAAATTCAATTAAATTTCAACGAGGAGGTTGAGTACAAGAATGTCTATAAACCAACAATGCTACGTGTTGTATGTGCCATAAAGAATGATTGATATTACTAATTCCACGTTACATAGTATTTCATCACTGCTAATCTTGCTCGTTAAACTCATTTGGAAATGCCTAATCTGACTGGAATTCGAACTTCATTTAGTCTAGCATCTGCGGCGCTATCCAACCAAGGAGATAAAACATATTTCGATCTATTTGAGCAAGAAGACTTCCACAACTCATCTTCATAACCGTCATCATCGGTACCATCATCGTCATCATCTGAGAACGATGAATAAGAGGTAATGGCATTTATGTCCAAAATGCCTTGTGATTCGTCAACCTCATTGACATCATCATCAACTAAACCTTTTAAAACGGATGATCTAACAACTTATTAGCAGATAATCTACGCACAACCTTCTTAGACAAACAACCCTTCAAGAAACTCTTACCTTCATTCGATATACTACTAGAACTAATAACCGACTCAATTTCATTCTCATAACCAACACGTCTCAAAACCTCATTCTTACCTAAATCTTTATATGCAAGCCAAAGTTGTTTACCAGTCAACATCTCAAACACAATACACCCAAATGCCCAAATATCAGCTGGCGGTTTTTGAACACCATTAATCACCGCTTCTGGTGAGAAATACAACGGGTTACCCCTCCAATAACGACCCGGATTCCTCTTATTAACCTGCTTCACCCTTTTCGCCAAACCCAAATCACCAATCTTAGCAATAAAACCATTATTATTCTTATTAGCAACAAGCAATACATTATCAGGTTTTAAATCACAATGAACATACCCTAGTTTATGAACGTGATTTAACCCTTTTAGAACCGATCTAGCATACCGCTTAACATCAGTTTCCAACAACCCTTTACCCTTAGACTTCTTAATAACATCAGCTAAGGTTCCACCAGAAGCAAACTCCAATAAAATATTATAAACTATACGATTATTCTCAATAGTTATCTCTTCCCCTAAACACTTGATCACATTTGCAGACCCGCGAATATTATCCATAACCTCTTTTTCCTTCTGAATAGAATCGGAAACAGAAACCTCTGCAGATTTCACAGCCATTATGGACGGATATGAGCTGTACTTCACTTTCGTATTAGCAATAAAACAGAACCATACCTACCTTTGCCAATGACCGAGCCTCTAATCCAAGCCGCACCGTGACCATAATCTTCTTGTTTACTTCTTTTCTCTTCGTAAACTTTTCATTATCAGTAAGGCTTCGCTTCTTCATATTCGACTCGTATGAGCTCAGCATCATTGCAAATAGGTTATTGAAAGTCAGGGTTTTTGGTAACTTGGGGTTGAAGCAATGAAAATATGAGATTAGGGCTACGATTTAGAAGGCGAAAACGTATGAAATATGTTTTTGTTAGATGAATGATGGATTATATAAGAAAGTGGGGTGGAGGGTTTTATAACAGAATTAACGGTCAGTTTGTTTATAAAGCAAAAGTTGTGTTTAGTTTTCATGTTGAGTTTCTATTTTTGGCATGATGATTTCATTCTTTTCTTGTATGGTCAAGTTTTGTTTTATTTCTTGTTAATGAGGACAACATTTAGACATGATGTGATGACAAGTTGTTGCAAATAAAAAAACTTACAAGTTTCAAATGAAAACATGCTGTGAAATTGGTATCTCTCCAAAAGAAATGAACGGTTAACATACAAATAAGTCACTTTACTTTCCAAAAAAATCATATAAGATAATTAACTTTCATTTTTAAATTTACGAAACGTGACATTTTGATCACCAAACTTCTTAAAAAATACGACTGAACTCGTAGAACGTAACATTTATGTTACTTAACTTATTCAAAAATATGTGTTCGAATCACTCATATTAACACTGAATTAGATAAAAGTAATCTAAATGTCAATTCTTATAAGTTCAGTAATCCAAATGAACAAAATGAAAGTTCGTCACTTTAGGTGCATTTTTTGGAAAGTTTAGTGACGTATCTGTATATTAACGCAAGAAATGAATAATCATACGTTCGAGGTAGTAAAATCGCTTAGCATTTTTGGAAAGTTTAGTGGCGTAGGCGAATAATCATACGCTAAGGGCGTATAAAAAATCGCTTAGCGATTAATCGCATTAAACAACGATTAATCGGATTAGATTTGTTATATATAAAATTATAAATTTTCAAAAGTATATATATATAACATAAACGGAATGCTTCAAAATACTTTAAGTTTCAAAGTTCACATGATTCAATTTATTTTCAAAAATCCATTTCCGAATTCAATTCAACATTCAGTTGAAATAAGGAAAACGAGCGTACCTTCACATTTTGTGTAAAGTCATAACTCGATGTGCATTCATATAAACATACGATCTCTACTCCCACATAACTACACGCGTGCATTCATCACCATGGTTAACAACGAAGTCCCTACTCCAACAACCTTGTCTAAGTCAGATAAGTTACTTGTCTTACCCCCACCCCATAACAAGCCTTGTTCCGTTTAAACTCGATATTGCAAAATCGAACTACTCCTCATGGTGCTTCTTTTTCAAGAATCATTGTGAGGGTTCGGAAATTTTCGACCACATCAATGCATAAGTTACCACGTTTTACCGGAATCATTGTGTTAGATCTTATAAGCTTCTGTTAGGTCACAAGTTTTACAACACAAGCTTATAAGAGAAGAGATAAGGCGATTGAGCAAGCTCTAACACATACACACGTTAAGCAATAATACAGTTATGAGAAGATGTATGTGAAAGAAAAGAAAACTTGAACAACCAACCCTCAAATGAGGGTTTACAAGAGTTTATATAAAAGGAGCTGTGGCAACACTCCTCTCCTTCCCTATTCCTTATTGGGCTTGGATCAAGCTTATGGGCCTTCTACATAAGCTTGACCTTAAACAAACATAAAGGCCATAATAATGCTACCTATTACATATGAAATATAAATACTTGAAATCATGTTTAGAGTGATTCCAACAATCTCCCTCAAGTATATATGAATGAAAACGGTGAAGGTGTTGATGTAATAGTAGTCTGTGACGCCTTCCGACATTCTTCTTCTTGTGAGAGGAATTGTTTTGATTCGAACAATCTCCCAGTGTAGAGATCGTTATCTTTGAAAGCGCTTATGCTTTGACGTCATCTTTAACTTTGTTCTTTGATCATTGTTCTTTGTGGTGAAAGTGATAGTATGTTGTTGTTCCGCATCACCGCTTCAGTGCCTTCACGCCCAAAGTCTCCATGTCATTCTTCAACATGCTCACACGCCTATGACGTTGGAATTCAACATCGATGAAGTTCTTTAAGTCTTTGACTTTGTAGATTCTTTGATTTGATGAAGAATCATTCGACGGTTGTGTTGCTTTTGAATAGAACTTCCATTAGTGTTGATGTTGGCGCGAGCATGAGAAGAATCAAGACGATCATCCCGCCCGTAGCTTCCATAAGAAGAAAACATTTCAAACGGTTAGTAATAAGCGGTTTCCAAGACTTACAAGTTTGAACTTGAGAGTGTTAACGAGATAGTGTGAAACACAACTCTAACTCTTACAAAGGCCGCTCGAACCGGAGTCCCACAAGTGAGATAACGCGATGTACCAAGTACATCTATATTCGAGATGAGTCGCCGAGGTACACCAAGCATCACCTCACGATCAGACCGTTTGAGACACACTCCGCGTAATCCACGGGAGTTACCGGCGACCGCCGTCGGTCGCTTGATGTTGACCGGCAGGAGTTTCCATTCAATCACCGAGGATCACAAATGTGAACCTCTCATAAATGTTCTCGATGATTGCTAAGATCCATGAAGGACTCGATATGAACCACCGATGATCTTATTTGTTGATCATCAAGTGATTAAATGTCAAGTGTACCTAAGAGATCTTTGATGAATCTCGTGGCTCTAGACTCAATAGTGCGTTTTGGTTTTCCCGAGTGAGACTAGGAGAGGTCTCCCTTCAATACCAATGATCTCTCAAGAGAAAGCCAATAGATTATGTAGGTTCCTCATGAGAATGAAACAAGCTTCTTTTGAGAGAAACTTGAGTGGCTAAGAAGGTTTAGTGCATGCGCCATCGGGTCCATGACGACTTTTAATCTTCAATACCGTGTCACTGTGACAACCAAGAGTATATGAATTGAACCCTGTCCATGCCCTAAGTTGAATAACTGGAGGCTATTTCTTTTCACCCTTTACTTTACATTTCTTTTGATTCTTCAACTCCTTCTTTCTCCGATTCTCATTTCTCCTTTTACAATCATTCCTAAGGACTTCTAACACTAACTAATGGTAGTGTCCTTGGGTAGATCCCTCCGGCTCAAGGATCATAGGACGGTTATTCCTAACCTTAGTCACCTTATAACTCCATGACTAACCTATGTTTGCCATGAAAACCATCAGATGTGAAAATATCTCTCAAAGGGTTTGTAAATGAAAACATGTTTGAACCATCGCGAGAGATAAGTTTTGCATAAATACTCCCCTCCACATGTGCTAAAGAGTTTTAATGGTTTAAATGCACAGTGAGGAAAGAGCGACTTTTGAATTGATCCACTAAAGATAGACAATCTCCGCGAGACACGGTTACGTTGAATAGTTAAAGAGATACATTGTCGACTTTTAGGTGACAACTAGCTCTAATAACTACCTTGAAGGTGTAGACAAACCTTGGAAGGTTGTCAAACCCGCCGAGTTCATGTCTATCAAAAGTTTCTCGAATGGTACTTTCTACTCGAGACAAGTCCTTTCGAGACACGCTTACATCACTAGCGAACTAGCTTGAAATTATTACCCGTCCAGACAAGTCTTTTCGAGTTACTAACAGCTTAGTACCGTCAATTCGTAGTTTAAGTCCTAAGTACATGATTCATTTGCATTTTGTACAACATATTTCTTATCACACAATTTTCTCCCCTCAAAATGGCATATGAAAATGTTATTTTGAAACGTTTGAGAATAAATATGACCATTTCGAATGTTGCGGGAAGAGTGACCATCGTGAACAGTTTGTGAACAAAGTTTTAATTCAAATACTCCCCTCAATTAGTGATATAAACGGTTGAGGTTTTGAAAATCTTATGGGAAGTACTTGTCTTTTGAGCAAAACCTTGAATAATGAAAGGTTTGATACGCTTTACTAAAAATAAGAAGCTTCGCTCCTTTTATAAGGATTGTGGCACTAAGCGCGCACTACGTGGTCCTTTCTTGACAATTACGGGTTGTACATCGTTATGTGTGCACAAGCCATTCACATATGTAATCACACATCCAAAATTATGTTAAGGAAACCACGGCGGGTACCGTGAAGTGCGGTGATATTCCGTGAGCGCACGGGCGTTGAAAGTCGATGATGTTCCTCCCAGTCGACCACCAACATAGCTTTCAATCGGTGAATCGATCCTTCAACAACCGCTCATCAATCAAGGTGATGATACGCCTCACATCCCTCCTTT
>CM040244.1:253789571-253864275 GCA_022545495.1 Chrysanthemum lavandulifolium | reverse complement strand
AGTTTTGTTGTGGCGTTTGTGATCATAGAGCGGTTTTGAGTATAGCATGCGATGAATCGACACGCCCATAAGTAATCTGGAAGTTTAGCATTGATTAACATTGTTCTTGAAGCTTCCACTAACATTCGGTTTCGTCTTTCAACAACTCCGTTTTGTTCGGTGTGTCGTGCAATAGATGTTTGATCTTTGAATTCCACTTTCTCATAAAATTCACGAAGGGTTTTGTTAACAAATTCAGTTCCTTTATGCGTCCGAATAATCCGGCGGTGTTGCGGAGTGAACACATATCTTTGTGAAAGATGATGATCATTTGTGGAGCTTGGTCTTTGCTACGAAGAAAATAGACCCAAGTCCATCGTGAGTAGTCATCAACAATTACTAAGATGTAGCGTTTGCCGTTGATCGTTTACACACGCATCGGGCCACACAAATCCATGTGAAGAAGATGAAGCACATCTTTGAGGCGTGTTCCACCTTTGAAGGAAAATGAGCACGAGTGCTTTTCCCTTATTCACATCTTTGAGCAAAGGTGATCTTTTGAATCTAGGAATCGTGGGAGTCCTTGACTAGTTTGTGTCGAGCAAGGTTGGTGATGGTTTGAAAGTTTAGATGTGAGAGGCAGCGGTGCCATAGCGAGTTTTGTAGATGTTGCCTTTGAAAGTAAGCAAATGGGAGAGAAGCAACCATGTCTTGCATAGAGATAGTGTAGAGACTAGAATTACGCGAGCGGACATAAGGTCATTTCCATGTAGATCACGAATGAAACAAGTTTTCTCCCAGAAAGCAACCTCCAAATCTCCATCACAAAATTTACCTCATCGAAAGCAGTTGTGACCGAGGCCTTCCACATAGTAAACCTGCTTATTTCAATGTTCCCATTAACATAATCTCCGTAGCCCATGATGGGCTGCAGTGATCGTTCGAATCAGCGATTGCCAATGAACTTTGCAATAAAGTTTGATAACAGTTTAAGGTTGCTGTCATGTGTCGGGAACATCCGCTATCAACAATCGAGAGAATGATCATGTCACTGCATACACACACAGGCGACACGGATGGAATAGAAGTAGATGTGGAACCCGAAATGTTAGAGGTTCGAGCGTGTATATTAGACATACACACATTGAGAATTTTAGGCATCCACTTAAATCCTAGTGTGTTATATATCCATTTCGCCATCAGTAACTACTCTTTGCTTTAGTCTTAGTGAAAGCACTAGGTGGTACTACATTCTTAGGAGGTGAGCGGTAGCTCTTGTGATAGCAATGGTTGCCTTAGAATCTAAAGAAGGTGGTTTACCAAGCACGGACTTAGAATGTTTAGTGGGCCTAGAGGTATTCGATTCTTAGGATTCCGTAATCTAGAGATTATAGCTTTAGCAACACATTTGTCATGACAATCGAATTCATACTCTTTCGACAAATATCACAAGGTGCATCGATCGAATATCAAAGGTACTTAACGGTTTAGCATTCGTTACATCACTATTTCTATTACATTTGCGGGCGCAACATCTATAGTGGAAGTAACATGAGTTTTATTCGAGTCCTAGGGTGTTCTTCTACTTTAGCATTCCTTATTGATCTTTTCTTGGGTCGCAACTTCCTATTCTTCGTTTGAGTGCTCTAGGTGTGAAGTGCGGACGTTTGGAAAAGATGCAACTATTCTGTTCGATGAGGGAAACACATTAGCAACTTGTGATTTGGCGGTGTGAATTCTTGGTTCACGATTACTAAGTGTGTTGGTGCTAATCTCTTAATCACGAGTGGCGGGAGTAGTTTATACTTTCCTAACATTTCCGTAACTTAGAAATGGTGTGAATCGGATCTTGATTTTCGAGCGAATATTACCGGCAAAATTCATGACTTCTCTAGTGTGGGCAAGATAGTGATCAAGTTCGTTTGATGCTTCATCTCGAGTCTTTTGAGTAAATCAAATATGACACCATATTCTGTTTAACTTTTAAAATTTCTTGTTCATATTTTGAGATTTGACTTTTCAAAGACACGTTTTGATCATCCGGTAGCTCAATTTTAGGATCGAAGATTTTGCACTCAATTGAGCGATTTTCTTTTGAAAACTAAGTTGATGGTTGTGAATATCTTTTTCACACCATTGAAAACGACGTTTTGCATTGTAAATTTCCGTGTGTAATCGTTTATTTTCGCTTTTAAAGACTCGATCGAAGCACATTATCGGTGTTCTCAACAAGAATAACAATGTCAACAATATCGCAGAGATATGATCGGATGCATATGGCAACGAATAGAATAGCACAACATTATGGATATCGGCCGCGGATAACATCTTCCAAGAGTCGATCAACATCTTTTCTCAACAATTTCTTTTTGCGTTTGTGTTAGTAATAGATGTTTACTTTTTCTCGGCGTTTTTCATGACCCAAGTTCCTTATGAAAATCCTTTTCCGAGCAATTGCACAACTTTTCAAGTTTTTAACATTAGGTAAAAGATTTTTACGAAAAATGTCTCTTTGTTCTCGCGCCAGAAAGCGATTGAAAATGTTCAACTTTGATTTCGGATCGATATTCTATCTCATGTTGTAAAATTTTGAGGTCGACCATGAAAATGTCAAAATATCGAAGAATTTTTCGATTTTCGGGTTGTGAGTTTACTTCGCTAATGGAAGGTAAAGGACCATAAGTTTGTGCAAAAGACTGTTTTGGGATTAACAATAGAAGACTCGGTGTTTTGATGATAACCCTTGGTGTGTTAGAAGAATCCGTTGGTGTGTGAAAGTGACCGCGTTTTATAATTAAAAGGTTTGTTGTAAACAACGGTTTTAATTTAGATCGACTCTCGTCTTACGCATCTAATTCCTCTTGACGATGGTATTCAACAACACTCATGACAAGTATTATCAATTTTGTATTACCTGACCGAAACTTGAGAGTTGGTTTGAATGTTTTTAGTGAAAGCTTTGGTTTGTAATCACTAGATTTTTCCATATCCATTTGGATTGGGTTTTAAGGTAAACTTTTCAATAGTCATTCTTGATTCACCATGTTTGTAAACAACCGTTTAAACTCTTTAATTTTGTTTTGCAAACCGAGAATTTACGCAAGAAGGTCATCTACCGATTCGTTGAATGCTTTTGTATGGAGAACTGTTTTGACAATTTAACAACTCGACCTTAGCTTTTTGATTTTCCAAGGTGAGGCGTTAAGTTGCTTTTATGTTCATGTTTGATTGTTCTAATTCGGACAACAAAGCATTCTTGAGGCGGCTAGATCACGCATCTGTCTCTCTAAATATTTTCGTTTTGATGAGATTTTGCAAAGCGGCTTCAAAACCTTTTCTCAGTTTTCTTGAGTTTTGAAAAGTTGAGTTGCATTTGTAAACATTCAAAATCCTTGGTTAACATGCATTTTTACTTTTTAAGGATTGATTTAATGCATAGCATTCCTCCATTTTGATTTTATGGTCTTGAATTAACCGAGCAAAATCCGGATGAGGCAACAGATCATCTTGTTCAACGTGAGTCTCAACATGATCATTCTTTAGATCCTCAAGTATGACCACGAGTCAATTTGATTATCAAAGGAGACCATAAGGTCATCTTGATCGTCAAATGTAACTCTGAGGTTAACTTGAAAATCATCAAGAATATGTAGAAGACTCATTTTGAGCAGTCGATCCGTGCGATTCGAGATATTGGCGGAGATATTAGTTCGAGATATGATGATGGTTTGTTCGGTGCACGAGAGAAGCCATAAGTGTCATACTCGGGCTGTATCACTCATGTGCGGCTCATGCATATTAGCCATCAACATAACGGTGCATTCGCTGCAAGTCCTCCATATCATCATCTCGAGTGCATACGCCATGAAGCTCTGTTCTTTATCCATAAAGAGATCCACCACTTCATCCTTAAGAGCGAGTAAGGCCTCTTTGAAATAAGCAACGCCCCTAGTCCTTGGCTTTGGGCATGCATTAGCCAGTGTCCCTTCTCATTGCGGTTGTAGCATCTAAGACCATTTAACCGATTACGAGCATTTCCTGTTCCACCACTTAAGCTCATGTTATTCCTACCCACACATTAAACCCTTGACCACCGCCCATCGGCGACCATAATCACGATTTTGAACTTCAACACGTCCATTGTTCACAACAAACTTGAGTCCGTGTGTTAGATGAGAGCGAATACGATTGTTGGATTTGTTGGTGTAACGTGCCAAAGCATTAGCAATCATCACAAATCCTTGTTGCAATGCTTGACGGATCTGCTTTCCTCGATCGCTTCAGCGACATATGCTTGAGCATTGTTCTTGTATGGAACCAATTGATTTTGTTGAGGTTGTATTGTGAAGGTGGGTTTGAAGCGATTGGTTGAGTTCTTGGTTGAGAGGATAATTACATTGAGCATACAAGGCAAGTTGTTGATTGTCCGGTTGTATTGTTTAGCAATTTGAACTCGGAGAATCCTTTCCCGATCAACTTCCTTTTCATGAGGCTTCAAGTAATCGTACAACAATCCATAAGTAGAATGATGCATATTCTTCGCAGCGGAGAAAAATGACATACTTCTCCCATTCGGACCAAGACTACTCAGAACTTAGTATTCACTGCAATTCGTGGCATAATGATGTTGTGTTTATCCAAATCATTGATGATATCTGAAAATCGATGATGATAGGACTCTAGTGTCTCTCGAGTTCAATCAAGAAGATTTCATAAGCCAAGTAAATTTTGGATTCCAAATCCTCCCGATTGAGTCTGAGATCCTTCCATAAGAAGGCGAATATGATCCCACATTTTTATGCGATCTTTTGAGCATCAACACTACGAAGAATTGGGTTTGGTAATCGTAAGAGGATGTATTCCATTGCAAGTTCATCCGCTTCATAGTGTAGAAGTTACGTAGCATTAAGATCGGCAACCGTAGCAATGTTGGTTTGTTCATCTCTTGGTGGAGCAGCGTTTGGATCTCAAAGTGCACGGTGACGGTAGGCATCTCAAATGGACCTTCCAAGATAACCTTCTTTAAGAACTTTCCATGTGGCTTCTTGATCACGAACCTAAAGAACCTTATCACCCATTGATCGTAGTTTCTGGAGTGAGCATTGGAGGTCTATCAGTGATCCAACTTCATGAATTGATTGTTGGTCGCTTAAAGCTTCACACATCTTAGCAAACCAAGTGGGTTCCTTCATAGTGGTCCGTGATGGATGTTGATTGAAATCGGTTGTGTAGGGTTGAACTTGAAGGCTTGGTTGTGGTTGAACCATTTGTGGTTGTGGAGCTGCACCAAGTTGTGGAGTATATTCTTGATTAAATTGTTGTTGATAAATAGCTTGTTGTTGATTCCATTGTTGATGTTGTGGAGTTAATTATTGTTGTTGTTGATGATTATAAGTGTGAGGGAAATAGTTAGAGTATGGTGGTTGAGACATGATGATAAACTTGTGTGGTAAAGATGGATCTTTGTAGTCGAATGAACCTTTGTTGATGAAGTATCCTTAGGCGTAGAAAAGACAAGAACCAAGTAGCACTTATCGTAAAACACCAAAAGTTACGGCGTAACAATGAGGAGTTCTGGCGTGGGTTTTAGCTTACAGCGTAAGTAGGAAAACACTAAAGTTAAGCGTAGACAAAGTTAGGCGTAGAAGCGTGGGCGTGGGATTACCTTGTCGTGAACCGTAGTTTACGCGTAAAGTGAATCTTATGCGTGGGAATTCTGGCGTAAGCTTATGCTTATCACGTAATATTGTGGGTTTTGCCCAAATGATCTTTTACACTTCACGGTGCAAAAGATATCCAAAGTCGACGTATTTTCGGACTTATCAAGTAAGAAAACACGGATTAAACGGAAAATTGAAGATCGAACCAAGGAACAATCTTACGCGTAATTTTAGGGTTTTGATACGTGGGATTACTCGTAACTTGATTACGTCCAAATGTGTTTCTAAACCGGTTTTTGTTATGGAATAGCTTCAATAGTACCAAAAGAACACAAAAGTGTGAATTTTGATGTACCAAAGCGCTAAGCAGGTTACTGCGTAGAGCGACACCCACGAACAAGAACAAGCTTAAAAGCGTAAATCCAGCGTAAAGTTTGAAACTTTTGCCAAAAACAAGTATTTTAACACCTCAAAACATTGAAAGTACAAGAATCTTGGATATAAGAGTGTAAAAAGCGAGTTTTAAGATAACCAAAGATAGCGTTATCTCTACGTAAGATCCAAAACCAAAACTTCAAAAACAAAAATGAGTACACCCAACTATTTGGCGATTGATACCATTTGTTAGGTCACAAGTTTTACAACACAAGCTTATAAGAGAAGAGATAAGGCGATTGAGCAAGCTCTAACACATACACACGTTAAGCAATAATACGGTTATGAGAAGATGTATGTGAAAGAAAAGAAAACTTGAACAACCAACCTCGAATGAGGGTTTACAAGAGTTTATATAGGCGAGGGCTAGGCAACACTCCTCCCTTCCCTATTCCTTATTGGGCTTGGATCGAGCTTATGGGCCTTCTACATAAGCTTGACCTTAAACAAACATAAAGGCCATAATAATGCTACCTATTACATATGAAATATAAATACTTGAAATACTGTTTAGGAGTGATTCCAACAATCCTGCAGTCACGTTTTTCCTCTCACCGCGGAATGGTTAAATGTAGACTCTATAGTCAAATCTTGGACATTCTTAACTTGCAATGATGTTCTAGTTGGTCGTCTTGTTAAAGCGAACCCAAAAAACTACTCTTAATGCTTGGTCTTTTCTTGAACGAATCTTCCTAGACAACAAAAGAACCAAAACTATTGCTCTACGGGGTGAGCTTCGGGTTTTAGACATAGATGATGTGACCGTATAGATGCTTGCTTTAATTTGCTAAGATAGAATCGATTTCTACTTTGCTTTCCGACCTTGGTTCTCCGATGCATGACGATGACCTCGTCACTTATGCCATCCATGGCTTGAATGATCTGTCCGCTCATATAACCAGCATCATTTCCCACCGTGACCCTTTCCCCGACCTTGACACCAGTTAGGTCTATGGTTACAACCTAGGAACTTCGGTTAAAACATAAGACAAATCAATCGGTTTCACTTACCACACCCTCGGCTTCACAAGTATTATTAGCTGAGAGTTCCTCACCTCACTCCCGTGAAAACCGAGCCCGTGACTCTTGTGGACCAACCTCAACTAATGTGTGTCGACATTTTGGTCGAACTGGTATGTGCAAATGGGGTGCGGGATGTCGGTTTGTGCATGAAAACAGTGGACGTAATAATATTATGGCTTCACATAACTCATTATGGTCTAGCTCTAAAGGTAAGGTAGGAACGGATATCATGTTATTGCACGTGCATGTCAGTATGCGTCATCCCTCCCAATAACACACCAATAACTAAAACACCCTCCTTCCATGTGATAACATCATCTATAGGTCCCACAAAATCCCCATGAATATATACCCACTCACCACAATACACAAAAAACAAAAAGAAAAACACAAAAGGTGCATTTGGCATGAGCCATTTGAGTGGCTCAAAACTCTTTAGCAGCAGGTTTGGCGTATTAGCCGGGTATGGTTGGCTCGCGATTAGCCTGAAAAAGGACGGATGGCGTATTATTTGCAATGCGTAGTACCGCAGTTCTAATTCTCGTCAAAAACAGCGGGGCTCCAACATCATCTAGCAATAATATTCATGGCATGGGCCAAGCTTAGTTGGTACAATTAGTAGAAAGTCAACAACGTTTAGCACAATATGGATTAGCAGACCATATATCTCAAGCTCAGCGTGTATTACAGGACCAACAACAGTCTTTTCCTTCTAACAGGCCCAACATCACATCTCAACCCCCTCCCGGGTTTCTTTCCATGATGCAGACCCGCACCTCTACTTTCACGTTCACATTTTTCTGTTTCTTTATTTCCTTAACCTTGTCATCCTGTGACTAATCCTTCAAAAGCTTTGTATGTTTTGGATCCTCTTAAGTTCCAATGAATATCATTACATCACATAACCCATGTTTGACTTACCCTTCCACCATTACCATAAAATGTGCAGAGTCCGGTGAAAATTATATATTCTTTCAATTTCACACAAATTTTCGATGCAATTTCAACTTCATATAATGCAATAAACTTACCAAGAAGTGTCAGAAAAGTCCCTGTTTGGACCATTTCGAGATTACACCATTCTCTCTACAAGATCCAAACTTTCTACAAACCGTACACCTTTGCCTTCAAGAAACACATGATATGTATCGATATTAAGATTTATATTCTTTCCAACTACTTTGATAGTATACTTCTTGCAGTCCAACAGTCTACAAAGGTGAAGATCGGTGGGATCACCTTTGTCCCATGCATCCTAAGGATGCCAACCGGACCCTCCCAGGGACCGGCCCCACGAGAACGATGAAAGACTGTCCCAAATGATCGTCTTGCTCAGGAGGTGGGCTTTGAACCCTGGCCATTTTCTCTAATAGGCCCATCACGACCAAATCAATCGAAAGCGTTTGCGGTGGGGATGATGCCAAATGATCTTTAGTGCCATGGAAGAGATTTGAACCCGGGTCTATTGACCCAAGCCCAAAACTCTTGCAGTCCAACAGTGATAAGCTGTTGTCAATAATACTATAATATCAAGTTGTCACTTGTCAGTAAATCAAACTTTTAAAGGAAACGGGTCAAACGGGTCAAAAATCACCAAGCCTCCTTAATTGCTGTTTTCATATATGATTTGATTCTTATAGTACAGATATAGTTTTCTAAATCATACCAATGTCGGCTAATTAAATGTGCTGTTAGTGCCAGAAAAATAAGCTTCCAACAACATCCCCGTCTCCTCAATGTTTTGTGTGATACTTCCTGAACTCCTCATGCTCTTCGTCTACTTCTTGCAAAGCTAAAATATTTTTTAAAGCTTTCGAAAATCTGGAATTGAAGAAACTGGAAATGCTGGAGTTGATACAGATTGTGGACCATCGGATAGCCTGTATCCCGTCATAGATTGATCTCCACTGTTGGATAGTGAGTACATCCTCATTTTCTTCTCGGCGTAGAAAACAGAAAGATAGTGATTAAACATGGTGAAATGGGGTATTTTGAGAGATTTTTGTGATGTTAAATGCATTGGAGTAGTTAGCAAAAAAAAAACAGATAAACCTTGGGATGCACTACTCCATGGTACATGTTTATTGTTTGACTTCCAAAGTCAAACCTTTGACTTTAAAATTTTCATAATTTATACGAAAGATGGTTAAAGAAGCTAACGATTAAGAGCCGAACAACAAAAGGTCCTATATTTGGAAGAGTAAAAGTGACATTAATCTTCTGATTTGATTGATGTGGCCGGTAATTCGGATTAAAATTAATGTTTGTATGGTACTTGAGGTCTAAGTGCTTATAGCAGTGAGAATGTCAATTGTTGTAACAAAGCAACTTACCGAGTAATATTTGTGTCATATTGTATCTTTTATCGGTCATCATCTGTTCCGGTTCTTATAAGCTTCAACAGCCAAATGAATGGTGTTGAGTTTAATGAAATAATGGTTCACTTAGATGCATCCCACATCGCCATAGAGTAGGTTACATGCAAGGTGGCAAAGACTATAAAAACAGACTCCTAGAAGTTTATTAAGCATACCTTTCTCGGCCTTTTGGCTAAGATCAAGTGTAGTATCTGTTCTTATCAGTTTAATATCTGATATGTGAGCCATCGGCTCACTCGATATTAATCTTATTTTTATGGGAAAGACCCACCACAGTAGCTTGCTATTGGGGTCTTTGCGAGTTGCTTTGGTGTTGCACTACAGCCTTAGCCTGGCTCACCCCTCCAATCTCAGTTTAAGCATAAGATCAAATTTATATTCAGCCCTATACTACTACCTTCGTCACTTTAGAGTTTGTTCAGTAGATGGCGGTGGCCGGTGGCTTTGAATGACTCAGCCAGCATGTTTCGTTGTTTACTGATACTTATTCAAAATTTCACTTAAAGTTAAAACATTTCTACTAGCTACTACGTTTGTCCTAGGACAACTCGCCCAAATAAACTTATTGATGAATGTCTGAAATATGGCTCGTTACCTACTAATTTGGTTAGAGCATCATCAGGAAAAACAAGAACGGTAACTGGTTTATGCAAATTGACCTCTGTGGCGAGATTAGTAACAGAAAGATAGTGACTAAACATGCTGAAATGGGGTATTATGATGTGATGTTAATCACATTGGAGTAGTTAGCGAGAAACAGATAAACCTTGAGTTGCACTACTACATGGTACATGTTTACTGTTTGACCTCCAAAGTCAAACCTTTGACTTTCGAAATCCATAATTATATGAAACTTGGTTAAGGAAGCTAACGACTAAGAGCCGAACAACAAAAGGTCCTATATTTGGAAGAGGAAAAATGGCATTAATCTTCTGTTTTGATTAAATTAATGTTTGTATGGTAACAGTAAAACTGTCAATTATTGTAACAAAGCAACTTAGTATTTATGTCATGTTGTATCTTTTACGGCTCGACATCTGTTCCAGTTACTACGAGCTTCAACAACCAAATGAATGTGGTTTTATATCTCAATTCGTAAAAGGGTATGCATATGATTTCTAAACTCGGTTTTTCGGTTGGATATGAAGTACAGCAAAAAAGTTTCAGACAATGTACATCCCAGTTGTTACATCGTCTGTGACATTTCATTACAAACAATTCATTAACACTATTTGATATTAAGATTAAACTTCTGCAAATTTGTTAGAGACAAAAAGATTATAACAAATGCAAGACGACAGTATAGGATCAATGAACAGTTTTATCAAATTTCAATGAGAATACTGAGTACAAGAATCGATATAAACCAACAACTCTAAATATCATATGTGCCTTAAAGAATGATCTCTATCTCTAATTACACGCTACTTAGTACCTCACCATCAATATTTGCTCGTTAAACTCATTTGGAAAGGCCTAATCTTACTGGAATTCTGACTTCTTTTAATCTAGCATCTGCGGCCCTATCTGGCCAAGGAGAGAAAGCATAACTCGATCTATCAGAAGATATCCGCAACTCATCATCATCACTGGCTTCATCGTCACTACCTTCATCCTCACTACCTTCATAACCACTACCATCATCATCAGAGAACGATGAATAAGAGGTAATGGCATTTATGTCCAAAATGCCTTGTGATTCCTCGACATCATCATCAACTAACCCCTTTAGAAACGGATGATCTAACAACTTATCAGCAGATAATCTACGCACAACCTTCTTACACAAACAATCCTTCAAGAAGCTCTTACCTTCATTCGATATACTACTAGAGCTAATAACCGACTCAATTTCATTCTCATAACCAACACGTATCAAAACCTCATTCTTACCCAAATCTTTATATACAAGCCAAAGTTTTTTCAGTCAACATCTCAAACACAATACATCCAAATGCCCAAATATCAGCTGGCGGTTTTGAACACCACGAATCACAGCTTCTGGTGAGAAATACAAAGGGTTACCCTTCCAATAACGACCCGGATCCTTCTTCTTAACCTGATTCACCCTCTTAGCCAGTCCCAAATCACCAACTTTAACAATAAAATCATCATTATTCTTATTAGCCACAAGCAATATATTCTCAGGTTTTAAATCACAATGAACATACCCTCGTTTATGAACGTGACTTAACCCTTTTAAAATCGATCTAGCATAACGTATAACATAAACTTCCAACAACCCTTTACCATGAGACATCTTAATAACATCAGCTAGGGTTCCACCAGAAGCGAGCTCAAATAACAAATTATAAACAATCTGATTATTCTCAAGAGTAATCTCCTCCCCAAAACACTTGATCACATTCGCAGACCCTCGAATATTATCCATAACCTCATTTTCCTTCTGAATAGAACCCGATACAGACACTTCTGCAGATTTAACAGCCATAATGGACGGATACAAACTATATCTAGATTGTGCATTCTTATTAGCAACGAAAACAGAACCATAACTACCTTTACCAACGACTGAACGTCTAATCCAAGGAGCATCATCACCACAATCTTCCTGTTTACTTCTTTTCGCTTCGTAAGCGTTTTCTTTATCAGTAAGGCTTCGTTTCTTCATATTATATTCGCTCGAGAACATCATTGCAAGTTTACTGATTAAAACTTTAGGGTTTTTAGTAACTTGGGGTTGAAGGAATGAAAACTGAAGAGATGAACATGGGTTTGGGTTTGAAAGATGGTAATATTTGATGAACGATGGGTGTTTATATAGAAAACAAAGTGGAGGGTTTTATAACAGAATAACGGTTTTTTTTTTTTTTTTTTTTTTTCCTTGTATGGCACGTTTTGTTTTAATATTTGTCATGAGGACAGAATGTAATATGATGAGAGAAAATATGTAATTTTTTTTTGTTGCTTCTGTTATATGTAGTTTCCATAGTAGCTAGTGTAATAAACTTAGGAGTTTAAGTGTTAGTTTTAGTTGTTAGCCAAGTAGGACACAGTTGTTTACATGCCTTGCATGGCAAGCTTTTATAACAACCGACTAGTTTGTTTCTTGTTTTTTGATCAGCCGAACTCCTATTAGGAGTGGTTTCCGCTCCCCCTCATCTCTATAAAAGGAGGTGAGGGGGATCTGCTTTGTACCGCTATATTTTTTTTTTCGCTTAACGATTTTTTAATCATATATGATTTTTTAATGTAAATTTCAGTAACATAAATAAAATGAAAAAACTTAATAAAAACGTGAAAAATACGAAAAAATTGTCGAAAGTATATCAAAGTGCCTATCTATAGAAAGATAATTAAATGCTCATCGCAATGATATATTTTTTTTCGCTTAACGATTAACGGTTTGAAAAATATTAATATTTTTCAGTGTTGCAAAACAAGGCCTACAAGGCCGATTAATCGCCGATTAGGTGCTGCAAGGCCACCAACCTTTCCGATTTATGTAAATCGGTCAAACAAATCGGTCAACCGTATTCAAAGACGGTTAATGGTGGTCAAACTTGTCGAAAACTTTCATATCTTGCCGAAAATACTTAAAATTATCCATAAAATTGTTTGAATAACTTATGGTCATTGTTTATATCTATTACAAGATGTTTTTCAAGAAAAATATTGCCGAAAATACATAAACTTGTCGAAAATACCTAAAACTTGTCGAAAATACCTAAAATTTGCCGAAAATACTAAAAACTTGTCGGAAATGCCAATCCGATTAATCACCGATTAATCCCGCCTAGACCGATTACAAGCTACAGGGAGGTCGACCGCCCGACTACCGATTCACGGTTTTTGAAACATTGATATTTAAAAAAAAAATGATGAAAGTGGGTGTTTAAAATTTTTGAGATTAATCTCATCCATTAGATCAAATAAAATGGAGAGTGGAGATTGATCCCTCGGTATGTAAAGAATCTTTTGTCCTCAAATGATCTTAAATCTTGTATAAATAGATAGAACCTGTATTCAAACAAAGATAATGATAGATTAATAAAAACACTTGTATTTCATAGTTGCAATTACACATTCCTGTTTCTTGGTATATTGTGACTAAGTTAGATCATAGATCCGTCAAAAAGGCCAACAATTGGTATCAGAGCAGGTTTGGTTGTTAACCACATCATCATATACCAGAAATACAAAACTTTTCATCCCTGTTTTGAATCAAACCGTATCAGTTCTTTTTCGGCCAAGTATTTGCAAAAACACAATTGAACACACAAATCAAAAACATCATTTCAGTGTGTTTCTCAAATAAAATTTGTCAAGAGAGTCCAATTTCTGTCACCAAGGGATCAATCACTTCTGATCAATCAACCGGCATTAGAAAGGCATTCATCTTAGTCGTTTTTTTTTTTTGCAAAACTCAATTTCAAACACAACAAACCGGAAAAAACCCATAACCCATAATCAATCATAAGGTTAGGCACGATTACAACACATTCAAAACAGAAATATATATCCAATCGGACAACAAGTCATCATCAAAGGGGCAAACAAATCGATTCAAGAAAAACAAGGAAGAAACACACCTGTTTTTGCAGAATCAAGATTCGCACCCTCAATTGAATCATCAATTGATTCAAGTTGTCCATAGAAGGCCCATAAAATAATCGGTATCAAGAAAATCCCCAAATTGCAAAACCCTAATTTCGCACGCAAGATCAGAGGATTACTTGGATTCAAGAAGAACCACCAACCGAAGAGTAGAAACGATTTTTACCAGCCATACAATTGGCGGTTAAACACCACAAGAAGTGTGGAAGACGGATTAAGTCTCAAAGGAGAGACGCGTTTCATCTCAAAAGAAATAGAGACGCAGAAGTGTTAGGGCATCACAAGGAACCAACAAAAAACGGGCTACTGGTATATTAACCCTACCAGGTTCCAAAAATAACAAAACACACCCTCTATTTTTATACTTTTATATAGTATATATTAGTATATTTTTTATATATATTGTATAGATTATAGGAAAAGTTACTTCTTTAATTTTAAGTTAGTACCTTTTCAAGGCTTTTTAGAAAATATAATAACCTAGTGATTACACTGCTTGTTATATTAAAGGGATAGTTTAAGGAGTAATTAACCTTAAGTTATTCGACTTTGAATATCAATATCTCCAAGGATAGTTTTAAGAAAAAAACTAGTCCCCATAAGTTATAGTTAGCCTTAAGGCACAAAAACAAACGAGCTCGCAAGAAAAGAAATTTTGAGACACGTAGTGTTAGATATTTCATTTGGATATTTAGTCAATATCCCAGAGATATGACGAAAGATAGTGGAGAAAGTTCAAAGAAGGAAGTAGGTACGACTAGTACACCTCAATTCCAATGTCCGATGCTAAAACCCTCGAATTACTCATTATGGGCAATTCAAATGCAAATTATTCTCGAAACAAATGATTTATGGGAAATGATAGAGTCGTTAGAAACGACTCAAACTGATAACAAGAAAGATAAGACTACTATCGCATTCCTTTACCAATCTTTACCCGAAGAACAATTACTTCAAATAACAAAGCACAAAACCGAGAAAGCCATATGGGATGCTTTGAAGACTAGACACGTTGGTTAACAAAGAGTTCAACAAGCAAGATTACAAACACTCAAATCCGAATTTGAGATGTTACATATGAAGGAAGATGAGACAATCAACACCTTCACCAGAAAAATAACAACGATAGTAAATAAAGCTGCTAGTCTAGGGCACACAACTGAAGATCAAATAATAGTTAGAAAACTATTAAATATAGCACACAATATTCTTATATAAGTAAAATGACAATGGAAGAAGCATGGAAGACTCAACACATATAAAGAAAGAATTAGGTACAAGAAAGGAAAACAAGTGGACAATCAAGAGAAACTAATGTTCACACGACATGAAAATAAAGGAAAGTATTTTAAAGAACGTGGACGTGGAAAATATAAATTTTCACAAGGAAAGAACCACGAGAAATGTCTCGAAGAGAGGAAAGATGGAGAAACCTCTCATAACAACTTCAAGAAATCAAGATATGATACTAGCAAATTACAATGTTACAAATGTAAGAAGACATGCCATATTGCACCTAGATGTCCTCAAAGGACAAATTCAAATGAGCAATCTAATCTTGTTGAAGAAGACTTAGAACCAATCCTATTAACGGAAATATTAGAAGACTGAGATGAAGGGAAACAAGTAAAAGAAGTTGAAGATCAAAAGGTCTTGATACATGAAGAAGATGTAGAATATAAAGAGATTGTGGAAAACTAGAAGGGGGGTTGAATAGTTTTGCCGATTTTAAGTTAAGTTTCAAAAAATTTAGATTTGATCTTTATGTGAATTCGTATGGATGGATAGAAAGTATAAAGCAATAAGTAAAGTAAATAATGAAAGAAAGTAAAGTAATGGATAGATAGTAGTGACACAAGTGATTTATAGTAGTTCAGCTACAAGGACACCTTCCTTGCCCTACTCCACTCCCCGAGTTCCCCATTCGAGAGTTCAAGCACTATGTCAACAAGCTCCTTCAACACGGTGGAGAAGCCTCACAACGTCGCTTACACTTTATCCGGTACAAAGCTAAATACCGAGTCCTTAACACGGCGGACCAAACCAACACAACTATTACACAACAACTATGTGAAATATGAAATACAAGATCCTGCTACAGAAATCTTGTGGAGGAACAAATCAATCAAGGACCCCTTGCTTGGATGACTTGTAGTATATTGTGATCTCGCATTTGAAAAGGACCTATATGAGAATCACAACAAAAGAAAGAAGAACTATTAGATAGATCAAGAGATCTGAGATTAGAAGAGAGAGATAATATATGAGAGAGTTTGTAAGAAGAGGGGTGAGTAACAATGAAGAAATGACTCACTATTTATAGGAAAAAATCTCTATTGTAGCCGGTTCGGTGATCCTCACTGGGGATCCGTCCGATTAAATCTAAGGGATCCGCAAACTGGGTTGTCTGAGTCCGGATTTTGGGTTGCAAACCGGGTCATGGGTCATGGTATGAGCCTTGGGTACCCAACAAGATACGATGTATCTAGACATTGGGTCATGGGTCTTTGGTTATGGGTTATGGATTAGCTCCATGGGTATGGGTCATGGGTCTTGGATAATATCCATCCTATTAAACTATTACAACAAATAAATTATTATAACATTTTATGTAAATGACCAAATGTATATACTTTACAAAAACAACATGTATTCTTATAATTTTACTTATGATAACTTTATATTTGTTATCAACAAAACACAAAGAGATCGCTAAATATGAATAAACGTTTTTACGGTATATTTGTATTAACAATCTCCCCCTTTTTGTTGATGACAAAATATAGTGTTATGATGAGTAAAAATTAAGATTAGATGTATGTTTTGAAAGTATATGTAAGTTTTACTTCTTCTCCCCCTTTTTGTCAAAACAAAAAGCGAACCTAACAAAGAAGTAAATTGTGGAATAAAATAAGTATGATCCACGAAGCACTATCTCCCCCTAGAATTGGGCGTCAAGTGAGAAAATATAATACCTACAAAGAAAATGTTAGTAGTAACATGTAATATAATCCTGTATGGGATGAGAAACAAAATGGAGAGCCAAGATACGTAAACAAAGCCTTGTAATAAAATATCAAAGTGTAGTGGTATATAGGTTACATACAAAATGTAAAACTAAGAACAAGGTTTGTTCTTTAAAATGACTTAAAAGAAGAAAAAAATAGATAAACTAGTAATATCATTCCTTCCATGCTTGCATATGGTTAATTATGGAAGTTTTGGTGAATGATGATGTTGATGCGATCAAGGATGTGGTTGAGTATGAAACGCATCTCATCCATTATTTCCATTGCAAGTTCCCTAGTGGATTGACAATGTTCGCAATGTAAATGGTGAGGGTAGTGTTGGTGGATGGTTTCCGAGTAAGTTTGATTCGTGGAAGGCAGAATATGTGGTGGAAATGTTGGAAAATATGGATCAAAGTCCATGATGTTGGTGAGTGGTGGAGGGTAAAAGCCTAGATGTTCTTGTAAAATAATGGGAGGTAGAGGTGGTGATTGATAACATCAAATATTCCTGATTATTAAGTGTCAATTTCCCCCGATAATGCCTGTAATTTATATCATTTATATGGATTTACGCTTGTTTTCCACTTTCAGGTAAATTACGAGCATTGGAGCTAAAGAGACGCGGAATTGGAGAATTATCTAAAGATTTATCATAGTATGCTGATTTTGAAGAAGTTACTGATGTAACTCTTCTCTCACATTCTGCCGTAACTATTGCGTGACTCGGAAAACCAACTTATCGAAGGTTACGGCGTAACTCTTCCCTAAGGCTACGACATAACTATATTAGGTCAAATGAGGTTCCACGCCGCTGATACGTACGCCGTAACTATGCATCTACTACGACGTAACCGAGTTTATTGAAGACTACGGCGTAACCACTTATAAGGTTACGCCGTAACCAACTGATCTAGTGCAAAATACGATGAAATAGAAGGTTACAGCGTAACTCTTATATTAGTTAGCCGTAACCCAGATCTAGCCTATAAATACCCCACAATTCCAAATTTCTAATCATCCCATTCCACACACAACAACCGAGAACGTGAGAAAAATCTCAAGGCGGGTCTAGAGGAGCATCAGAGTGTCTCGAGGAGAAATCACTCCCTACGATAAGCATTAGCATTTTATATTTCTTTTACTTTCAATTCATGTATTTCGTACCTTTGAATATTGAATTGGTTTGTATGATTAATATGAGCAGCTAAGCACCTCTTGGTGCTGGCCTAGTTATGATTCCTTAATTGTTTTGTTTGCGTTTACTTTACTTCCGTGCAATTATTTCTAAGTGTATGCATGCATAGTTTATTGGTAGCCACCCATGGTTCGGTAGTTTTGAATGGCGGTAGAGGCCAATTGCCTAGGAGATATGACCAACCCGACCCTAGGTGAGTGGACCGAGATGGGAAAGGTAAGATATGACCAATCAAGACCCTTTATACTTATGCGATTGACCAACCGATCACCTATCGTTTGGATGAACTTAAGAATTAGGGGTGAGTGTCTAAGTTCCTAACGGCCGGGCACCCACTATTATAAATCTAGCATGTAGCGGTACTTAATGACTTGGCTTAGGGGACCAAGAACAACAGGACTTATGAGGGACACCGACTTCTCCTGGTGGCATCTTTGTCGATATGTTAGGCGAATTGACCAAATCTTGTCCTCTCGACTTTGACCTCACACAAGTAATTGGAAGTAAGTAGACGTAGACATAACTAGCTAGGAGGATTAACTAGGTTAGCACCACTCTCCTCTATTGATTTTCCCTTTACCATTTATTTGCTTTTATCTGCTTTTATTTAATTATGCTTTAGTAGTTTAATTAATTAAATCCCTATCGAAACCTTTATTAATCTGTGACACCTAGACTTAGTAATAATCCAGCACACATAGCTCTTGGGACGACCTCGACTTTACCGATTACTACACTACACACGACCGGGTACACTACCCGTTAGTGCATTAGGGTAGACCATAGGTATAACGAGACTTTATAAATATTAAAACACAGTCGATAAAACTGCATCAAGTTTTTGGCGCTGTTGGGAGTTATATTAGGATTAATATTAAGTATTTCATTTCGTTTTAAACTTTTCTCACGATCATATTTCAAGTTTTCGGTACCATGGAAGTTGATAACACCGATGACCTCACTCTTGAGGAATATTTGGCGTTGACAAGAAGCGGAACAAGGGCGGGTCTCGTAAGACCCGGAAATTGAGCGGATGTCCGCTCAAATCAAAGACCAATTTATGAGGGAGCTTCGTGCTAACCCTTTTCGTGAAGCAGGGACGAGGATGCATATGAGCACGTCGAAAATGTCTTATACATCGCAAGCCTTTTCAACATTCCGGGCGTGTCTCATGACGTTGTTATGCTAAGGGTTTTCCCAATGACTCTTCTGGAGCCGGAAGATGGATAGAAAGATTGCCCGCCGGGGCAATTAATACTTGGGCTCTACTTAAGAAGCACTTTATTCAGAGATATTATCCGTCATCGAAGATTTCTAACCAGCTTTTGGAGATCCATAATTTCAAGCAAAAAGACGACGAAACGTTGTATCAAGCATGGGACAGATACAACGATCTCCTTTACAAGTGTCCTACAAATGATCTGAACAACCAGCAAAAAGTCAACATCTTCTACAAAGGAATTAACGTAACTACGAGACAAATGCTGGACTATCAAGGACCTATCCCAAACATGACTCCTACTCTTGCAATTGAAGCCATTCAGAAACTTGCCAATCACTCTCAAAAATGGCATGATGGGGGGGGGGGGCAACCATAGCTTTAAGACAGGTTCAATAAGCATTGCTTCCATTTCAAGCAAATTGGAAAACCTCGGAAGAGATATGAAGAAGCTCCGGGAAAATGTTCATGCTATTCGGATTGGATGCAATAAAAGTGAAGACGGGACCAAGTCGAGATTTCCTGTGAATAATATAAAACCCAGTCGAGAAGGTTATGTATGGAGAAGGAAATCCTTTTATCAAGACTCCTTGAGGGCAAGAAATTTTTCGCTCAAGGAATCAATAAAAAGTATCTTGAGGAAGATGATAAGCGGCAAAGCGGCGAACGCATTGTTCAAAAAATTCCATGATACTAGAGCCGCTCTCCTGGGACAGGATAAGAATATGGAAAACGAAAAAGGATTGATTGAGAAAATTGATGTTAATCAAGACTATTCATTCGATGATAGCTCCTGTAATGCCATTTACTCCAGCAATGGAAAACCCCTCTATACCCCTTTCAGATACGATCAAGAGGAGCTCTACGGATTGCAAAAACACGATGAAGCCATGTGCAACAAGACAAGTCTCCCAAAGGTTGAATTACAGACAGATGTCGAAGCTGCTACGGGAAACAAAGTAAAATTAAATGCCAGATGCTCTGCAGTCATCCTGAATCAAATCCCTCTCAAGGAAAAGGACCCAGGAAGTTTCATTCTCCCTTGCTCTATTAATAATTTACATAATATAAATGCCTTAGCTGACTTAGGGGCTAGTATTAGTATCATGCCTTTCTCAATGTGTAAAAGATTAAATCTCGGCCCTATCAAACCCCTTTGCATGACCATTGAGATGGCTGATAGAACGGTTAGCATACCTAAAGGAATTGTTGAGAATGTGCTCATCAAAATTAATAATTTCACTCTTGTTGATTTTGTCATTTTAGACATGGAAGAAGACCTCGACATTCCTTTAATTTTGGGAAGAACCCTTCTGGCTACTGCTCGTGCTAAGATTAATGTTTTCAAAAAAATCATCACTTTAAAAATAAACGATAGAAAGCTTACACTAAATATGGATGACGTTGGAAAATGTCACCCAGTCGAAATTGTTTGTGTTATCAATAAAGGAAAAAGCAAAACTATTCCTCCCACCATCACACACAAGCACTACGCTTCTAATGATCATAAAATGTAGGGCAAGAAATCCAAGGAATTCAACAAAGGAGGAATACAACGCTATGACACCTCAAAAAATACGGAAAACGAGTCTGACGAAATATGGCACGAAGTTCAGAAAGTAGATTACAATCCCTTCCCCAAATTAAAATATCATTGGTGCAAAGCTATCTCTATTGACCACGATAAAGGATTTGATCTATGGGATTCATGCAACCCCTTACTCAGACATTTGTGATGGGGGACACGACAAGGAAAGAACAAAAAACAACAAATACTTATGGTCCTCAACCAATGACAAAGAGATAACATTCGAAGTTTGGATATGAATTAAGTATGGAGAGGTTAGCGATGATGATAAAAGAAAAATATGGATCGATTCTTGTCTCAGCAAACCCAATGAGAATAATCATAAGACAACAACCACTGGCCAAGGGCTCATTGGTCAAAAGCATTGGTGGGAAATGATTAAAACCGCTGATGGAGATTCTTGGGCTTCGTGTAATCCTTACGATGACAACTATAATGGAGGGAGTAATACCAAAAGAGTAGGAGCCGACGAATTTCTTTGGAATTCAACAACTGACCATAAACGAACCGAGGTATAATGGTCAAGCAGATTAAGATTTAACGATTGGGTGAAAATTAAGTATGGAAAAGTGGATACGTCCACTAAAAACAAAATTTGGAAGGACTGCATGAATGAAAATAATCATGAGACTCTTCACAATATTGGTAACTCAACAGTTGATAACCAGATAGACACATGAGAAGATTGCAATTACGGGATTGTGGATAACTCAATTGAAATTAAAGACTACTGCATTAAAGGAACCACTGACAAAGAGCCACGGTACAAGGTAAGTATGACTGACTTTGAAGATGAGGAGTATGCGCAAAACAGATGCAAGCTACTTGGGATCCAATATAGAAAACCACCACCTATTGTCACCGAAAGATTCGTATTCACTAGGTATCACTTGGGACCGGACAAAAAGTTTTGCAAGGTTCGGAAAGTGGGAATAAAAGAATATGACCGCACAGCTCCCAATGTCACCTGGATCCGGAATAACTTGATGAAAGACATTGAAAGGGTCGGGGAAGCCCAAAGGCCCCCATAGAAGCCCCGCGACACTGAGTCTAACTTAAAGACTCGTAAATAAAGAAAAGTGCTCTTTCAGGAGACAACCCGAATTATCCCATTCTTTTGTTTTATTTCCATTTCGTAGGGTTTTGTGTTTTCTAACCATTTTTGCGAAATGAGAAAGTAATTACTTCTGCAGTTCTTGATCGACCAGAGTTCTGGCGTAACTCATCTATGTGATTCTGCCGTAACCAACCTTTTAGCAGCAGAATTCTTGATGCATTAATCATTACGGCGTAATACCATATACGTAGTTCGCCGTAACCACTTCTTTATGTCGGGTTTTGCGATTCTGGCGTAACTCCTCAAAAGAGTTCTGACGTAACCTTCCTCTGCTAATTCTTTCATTTTAAAACACAATAACCTTGTATTAGTATTTTAAATGAACTTTGTGGGTGTGTTCCTGTAAACCCTCACAAGACTTCACTCGTCCACTTGGGACACCAAGTGGTTTAAAACTTGTTGCATATGCTAAATGCAACCGTGATTCCTCTGAAAGTGAGTTAGGTTTGTTTTCATTTTCATTTTTTATTTTTAGAATTATGCTTGTCGGTAGTGTGATTTCAGGGATTGAAGTTTGTTCATGATGCTTATACGAAGGCACGTCTCTTTTCGTGGGCCTTCTTTCTTTTTGGAGCAAATTTTAGGGAAGTTCTCGCTCTAATTATACTTTTCTCTTCACCTTTATTTAATGCTTAGTACAAAAGGGACTTTGTACAATTCAAGTGGGAGGACGGGAGTAGAATTATCTCTTGAACATTATTTTCCCCTCATTTTTCAAGTTTATTTTGAAAAAATTATGCCATTTTTAAATTTTTGACATGTTTTTCTTAACCTAACTAGATTAGACCTTAGCCGAGGACATACAACCCTTGATATTATATGGTGAGATTAGCCTTATCCGTTTCCAATATTTTACCCCAAATCCACCAAATTATGAGTATGCCGGTAGCTTGTAAACTTTAGAACTTGGCCTTTGCATCATTTCGAGGCCATAGACTAGGTATGTTGAGTTATCTCGATGTATTTGGACTTTTCAGTTTCAGAAGGCAATATTATAGGATTATCACCCAAACAGCCTACCATTGTGTGTCTATCGATTAGTCACCTTGACTTCTCGACCCCCATGTGAAACCCTTTTGTTGCACTTACCTTTAGTGCAAGATACCCTTAGATATACCCATATGAGCCATTCATTTCATTTTGTTAACCCGATATATTGTTTCGATACACCTATACACCTTAGCCTACTGATGACCGACCTTGTAGAGGGCCGTCTAATCAAATGTAGTATAGTGTGTTTTCCAAAGTATTGCGGAAGAGCGCAAACCGGGTCGTTCTTCCCAACGAGGTGTGTAAACTGGAATACAACGATCATGTGTCTTTGAAATAATATCGAATATACAAAAACTAACAAAGGAAAAATAAGATGTGTACATGTAATATGAACAAGTATAAACAAGTATCAACAAGCACCACTAAGGAGCTTTTAGAGTCATTGGTAATGGTGTAAGTTCACTAATTACTTAGTAAACTGTTATGAGTGGGCAAACAACAAGCTCTATAAACTTCTCAATTTAACTCATGAGAGCTCAACAATCAAGAAAGCAGTGAGTATGATAAAGATCACAAGCTCAAGGTTCAATGGGAAACTTTTCCTAAGCTAAAGAGAATCACTCAACCACCACTTTGTTTGCTTGATGGAAGGAGGTTAGGTGAATAAAATAAGGAAACTATCTAATTTAAGCTACAAACCAAAAAAAACAAACATACACATAATAAAAGAAACAAGTACTTGAAGAAAATCCAAAAATCTTGATTCGGAGAATCAAATGAAATTAAAGAGAGGCCAATACAATTCAAAGATAATTCAATTAGCGGATTAGCGAGAATCAAATTGTGCTTGAGAATCGATAAAACACTTAAACATGAAAACTAAAATTAATAAAAATATACTAATGAAGACAAGAAACATAACATTAAAACACTAAAAGCACTAAACATAAAACTAAGTAACAAAGACATAAGAAAATAAACAATTAAATCAAGAACGGAAAACTAAAAGCGAATCAATGAGAATCAAAATTAATTCAGTGAGAATCGAAAAGTTGACTAAACCGAATTTAAAACTTAAACTCTTGATTAAATAAGTTAATATAAACTATAAGAACATAAAATTAACAAAGATAAACAACATTTAAACAAGTATGCAAGATTCTAAGATCTAACAACCTCAAAGTGCTCATAATGAGATTGTCAAGTGTCAAATTGACTTTCTACCATGCTACACCCTTTGGTTAGGATTTCACTGAGTCAAATAGATTACATACAGTGTCAATCAAACAGGAACAACACCATTCACAACCATTTTCACAGTTTCATTATTAAATCCAAACAATCCTTTAATGGAACAAAATCGAAGTTTTCATAACAAATGACTGCATAAACCCATCATATAAAATCCAGAGGTCATATTGTGTCAAAATAAACCTTTTTCAGCATAAACAAGATGTCAACCAAGTCTAAGCCTATGAACATCAAAGACCGGCATATTAATAGTCAAGTGCAACATTAAACTACAATCAAATCCAAAACATAACAACCTAAGATTAAGCTATAACATCATAAACAAACAAAGAAAGAAACACGAAACATGAAAATTAAAGCGAGATAGAAGATGAAACAATAAAATGCAAAATGGTGAACATGAGCTTACAAGTGAAATCACCTTAAAGCGAGAACCAAGATCACAGAACACATCCTAAGGCTTTCCACAAAACTTCTAAACCAAAGGCAATCCACAATTAACCTTGCTCCATACAGTTTCACCAAGATCACTTCATTATTTTGGTTTTCATTGTTTTTCGAATTTAAAACTAAACTTGTTTTAAGGTCTCTAAAAGCTTGAAAGCTTTTGTCGGGAGCTTATGTGAGCTAATTGAGTCCATAAAACAACTACATAACAAAATTTAAAATGACCGAAATTTAAATGAATTTAAGCAAAACATGAAATTTAAAAGTGACTTGAAATTAAGCGAAAATAAAGTTTCATTACACTAATTTAAGAAAGACTACAACATTAAAGCTGTAAATGACAAGTAATTTAAAGAAAGCATTTAAAATTACACTACGAAACCATTGGCTATTCAAGGTTATTTAACTACTTGACCTAGGCTAATCCAAGGTCTTTACACTACATGACTAAGGCTAGATTAGCAAGTAACTTCTTCTCTTGCCTCTCTCGATATTTATAGTCATTTGAGTTCCCACCAGCATTCCAATCAAATCCCACTTTAATTCATGTCCATTGGATAGCGAAATCATCCCGACCGTTTAAGTGACTTTTGGCGCCAAAGTGCTACTAGTAGATTGAGGCGTTACGCAACAATTAATGCTTCTTGTTCACATGTAGAGGTGGAGGGACATGTTTGGATAGGTTTATGGGTCAAGTGGTGGGGTTGATAGCAAAAGCAAGGTATGTGATGGTATAGGGGAGGTAAAGTTGTGAATTTGGTATAGGTGTGCGGGAAAAGGTGGTGAGAGTGGGTAAGCAGTGGAGGTGGAATACCGGGAGGTGGAAGGGTGGTATGGTTTGGTAGGGTATGTGAGGAGAGGAAAGCAGGAAGTTTGGTTTGGTTGGTATTGACCAGATATTATTTAAGAACCGACTATTATTTAGTGGAAGTATCTGCTGAAGCGTTAGTCTTGTGAGAAACCATCAACGATTTTACTTAGGCGAAACCATTGATTCGTTGAGAATTAAAATAGGCTTCACAGAAACCATCGATATTATCGCTGATCGAATCAAGCTTTCACTCTTTTGTACGGTTCACATAAAACACATTTTCATGATATTTGTAACATTTATAAGGTTATTTATGTGTTTTTGGTTGTTTTAGTGGGTTTAAACAATATAAAATATATGTGTTTTTAGACACATATCAAATCCCCCACACTAAACTATTGCTAGTCCCTAGCAATATTTATGAAGTTTTAATGGATTTTAAAGAACTCTTTACCAAAAGCCATCACTCCTGGAGTAGCCAAATGTTTTAGTTCAAGTAAGAACCATGGTACACTGATAACCATGTGATTTTGAGCAAACCACCAGCTTTCAACGGATTTGATTTTGTCTTTACCAAAAGCCGTTTGCTTCTGGACTAGCCAACTCTTAGATAAATTATCAATATTATCTTTGGTGGTGATTACCAATTATGGTTTTCCAAGCGCCTTTACCACAAGCCATAAACTTGCGGGCTAGCCAACTCTTCACTTTTAAGGATATGGTGAAATTTGAACACCATACAATTTTGGGCAAATTGCAAGCCGTAAGCGGTTTGAGATATCTTTACCAAGAGCCGTTTGCTCTGGATTAGCCAATCCTTATGTTTATCAAACATGGCGGATGATAACCAAATGAGAAAGTGTAAAACACTTACTCCAAAAACAATTTTTGGCCAAAAGCGGGAATTGGTATAATTATATGATAAAATTCGTGAAAATCCCCCACACTTAGAAATGAATATTGCCCTCAATATTCAAAGTACCGCAGTTATGCCGAAACAAAGAACGTGAAAGGAAATACTACGGCCATTATTTGAAATTTTTTTTTTTTTTTTTTTTTTGAGATATATATATATATATATATATATATATATATATATAACATGTGGGGTATCACCCCACACTTAGGTGGTAGAAAGGGGTAAGAAGTCGAAATATGGGTGAAAACCCATATGGTGTGTGCTCTTGTTTTTGGTTACCGAGTCGCTAGCTTGACTCGACCCCGAATTCATTGGTTCATGGGGAAATGACTGGACGAGAAATTGGAGTGGGGTCACCACTCACAGAATTATGAATAGGAAGGTAAGGAGAATAGTAAGGTAAGGATATATATTTCAACAAAACACAAGTACGTTACGCAGCACACCTCCCCGGCAGCGGCGCCAATTTGATGACCGACCTTGTAGAGGGCCGTCTAATCAAATGTAGTATAGTGTGTTTTCCAAAGTATTGCAGAAGAACTGCAAACCTGGGTCGTTCTTCCCAACGAGGTGTGTAAACTGGAATACAACGACTGTGTGTGCTGAAATAATATCGAATATACAAAAACTAACAAAAGGAAAAATAAGATGTGTACATGTAATATGAACAAGTATAAACAAGTATCAACAAGCACCACTAAGGAGCTTTTTAGAGCTGTTGGTAATGGTGTAAGTTCACTAATTACTTAGTAAACTGTTATGAGTGGGCAAACAACAAGCTCCTATAAACTTCTCAATTTAACTCATGAGAGCTCAACAATCAGTAAAACAGTGAGTATGATAAAGATCACAAGCTCAAGGTTCAATGGGAAACTTTTCCTAAGCTAAAGAGAATCACTCAACCACCACTGTTTGCTTCAGTGGAAGGAGGTTAGCTGAATAAAATAAGGGGGGAAACTATCTAATTTAAGCTACAAACTGAAAAAAAAACAAACATACACATAATAAAAGAAACAAGTACTTCAGCAAAATCCAAAAATACTGATTCGGCAGAATCAAATGAAATTCAATGAGAGGCCAATACAATTGACATAATTCAATTAGCGGATTAGCGAGAATCAAATTGTGCTTGAAATCGAATAAAGCACTTAAACATGAAAACTAAAAATTAATAAAAATATACTAATGAAGACAAGAAACATAACATTAAAACACTAAAAGCACTAAACATAAAACTAAGTAACAAAGACATAAGAAAATAAACAATTAAATCAAGAACAGGAAAACTAAAAAGCAGAATCGTGAGAATCAAAATTAATTATTGAGGCGAAAAGTTGACTAAACCGAATTTAAGACTTAAACTCTTGATTAAATAAGTTAATATAAACTATAAGAACATAAAATTAACAAAGATAAACAACATTTAAACAAGTATGCAAGATTCTAAGATCTAACAACCTCAAAGTGCTCATAATGAGATTGTCAAGTGTCAAATTGACTTTCTACCATACTACACCCTTTGGTTAGATTTCACCGAGTCAAATAGATTACATACAATGTCAATCAAACAGGAACAACACCATTCACAACCATTTTCACAGTTTCATTATTAAATCCAAACAATCCTTTAATGGAACAAAATCGAAGTTTTCATAACAAATGACTGCATAAACCCATCATATAAAATCCAGAGGTCATATTGTGTCAAAATAAACCTTTTTCAGCATAAACAAGATGTCAACCAAGTCTAAGCCTATGAACATCAAAGACCGGCATATTAATAGTCAAGTGCAACATTAAACTACAATCAAATCCAAAACATAACAACCTAAGATTAAGCTATAACATCATAAACAAACAGCAAAGAAACACAGAAACATGAAAATTAAAGCAGATAGAAGACTGAAACAGTAAAATGCAAAAATGGTGAACATGAGCTTACAAGTGAAATCCTGCTTAAAACTGAGAACCAAGATCACAGAACACATCCTAAGGCTTTCCACAAAACTTCTAAACCAAAGGCAATCCACAATTAACCTTGCTCCATACAGTTTCACCAAGATCACTTCATTATTTTTGGTTTTTCATTGTTTTTCTGAATTTAAAAACTAAACTTGTTTTAAGGTCTCTAAAAGCTTGAAAGCTTTTGTCAGGAGCTTATGTGAGCTAATTGAGTCCATAAAACAACTACATAACAAGAATTTAAAATGGTAAAATTTAAATGAATTTAAGCAAAACATGAAATTTAAAAGTGACTTGAAATTAAACGAAAATAAAGTTTCATTACACTAATTTAAGAAAGACTACAACATTAAAAGCTGTAAATGACAAGTAATTTAAAGAAAGTATTTAAAATTACACTCTGAAACCATTGGCTATTCAAGGTTATTTAACTACTTGACCTAGGCTAATCCAAAGGTCTTTACACTACATGACTAAGGCTAGATTAGCCAAAGTAACTTCTTCTCTGCCTCTCTCGATATTTATAGTCATTTGAGTTCCCACCAGCATTCCAATCAAATCCCACTTTAATTCATGTCCATTGGATAAGCAGAAATCATCCCAGCCGTTTAAGTGACTTTTGGCGCCAAAAGTGCTACTAGTAGATTGAGGCAGTTCCGCAACAATTAATGCTTCTTGTTCACATGTAGAGGTGGAGGGGACATGTTTGGATAGGTTTATGGGTCAAGTGGTGGGGTTGATAGCAAAAGCAAGGTATGTGATGGTATAGGGAAGGTAAAGTTGTGGGTTTGTATAGGTGTGCGGGAAAAGGTGGTGAGAGGGGTAAGCAAGTGGAGGTGGAATACCGAGGAGGTGGAAGGGTGGTATGGTTTGGTGGGGTATGTGAGGAGAGGAAAAGCAGGAAGTTTGGTTTGACCGGTATTGACGGATATTATTTAAGAACCGGATATTATTTAGTGGAAGTATCTGCTGAAACGTTAGTCTTCGTGAAACCATCAACGCATTTTTACTTAGGCGAAACCATTGATTCAAGAAATTAAAATAGGCTTGCGCGAAACCATCGATATTATCAGTGAGAATCGAACTGTTTCACTCTTTTTGTACTGGTTCACATAAAACACATTTTCATGATATTTGTAACATTTATAAGGTTATTTATGTGTTTTGGTTGTTTTAGTGGGTTTAAACAATATAAAATATATGTGTTTTAGACACATATCACCTACCTGTAGTCTTTATTTGTGATTGGGAAGTCATCATTTGCACGAGTTCAAGGTTCGAGTGGAAATGTTCGAAAATCACGCTTTCATCGACAACATTCCTGAAGATCATTGAAGACCCCAATTCCATTGTTCATCTCAAGTGGGGGATATTATGTTTAGTTTTATTGTTATGTTGAAAAAAAAATGATTTGAAAAAAAAATAGTTGTTATGTTATTGTAAAGTGCGATGTTATAAGCACTATGTTATGAGCTTTATAGATTTAGTGTCGAGGAGGCCACCTCGGTCACATTTAAAGATTGGAGTTGGTAGTTATGCCAACAGTTGGAGAAAAGGTAGTGTGCCCATCACGACGTCCTCTAATGACACATCTACCTTATATTTTATGATCCGGTTTCTTGACTTCAAAGCTTGAACTTTGGGCGGACGGTAAGTGGTGATGACTTGGTTATAGATTTAGACTACCTGATTGTTTTTCATTTTATACCAATTATATATCTCATGTCTTATCCTACCCTTTAGTCATGAAGTGTGTCTAGGTGATGCAGCGAGAAATCTTTGGTGTCTTGGCCATGGATTTGGTCATGTACCACTGGTTTTTTCCACTTCGCCGTGACATGTTAGTAATGGCGAGTCACCCCTTAACCTTTGTCGTGTCTGCCCATATTGCCTTCGAAAATTGTTCAGCCCTTAACTATAGTGGTGGAGATTTGGGTAACCGCCAAGCTTATGATAGAATACATGCTATGACTGTGCGATTGAGTGATCACCCCGAAATTGACACTTAGAATAGTTGAGAGATTTGAGTGTTTGGTTCCCCTTTCGTGAGGTGTTCTGCTTTGTTTTATTCTAGCATAATGGATTTGTAAACTTATATTTTCCAGGTTATGGGAGATATCTTTTTAGGAATCTTTCTAATAAGGTCTACTTGAGGGCAAGTAGAGTTCAAGTGGGGGATATTTGATAACATCAAATAGTCCTGATTATTAAGTGTCAATTTCCCCCGATAATGCTTGTATCTTATATCATTTATATGGATTTATGCTTGTTTTCTTTTGTTTTCCACTTTCAGGTAAATTACGAGCATTGGAGCTAAAGAGACGCGGAATTGGAGAATTATCTAAAGATTTATCATAGTATGCTGATTTTGAAGAAGTTACGGTGTAACTCTTCTCTCACATTACGACGTAACTATATTAGGTCAAATGAGGTTCCACGCCGCTGATACTTATGCCGTAACTATTGCATCTACTACGACGTAACCGAGTTTATTGAAGACTACGGCGTAACCACTTATAAGGTTACGCCGTAACCAGCAGATGTAGTGCAAAATACGATGAAATAGAAGGTTACGGCGTAACTCTTATATTAGTTACGTCGTAACCCGGATCTAGCCTATAAATACCCGAAATTCGATGTTCTAATCATCCCATTCCACACACAACAACCGAGAACGTGGGTAAAAGCTCAAGGCAGGTCTAGAGGAGCATCTGAGTTGTCTCGAGGAGAAATCACTCCCTACGATAAGCATTAGCATTTTGTATTTCTTTTACTTTCAATTCATGTATTTCGTACCTTTGAATATTGAATTGGTTAGTATGATTAATATGAGCGGCTAAGCACCTCTTGGTACTGGCCTAGTTATGATCCCTTAATTGTTTTGTTTGCGTTTACTTTACTTCCGTATAATTATTTCTACGTGTATGCATGCATAGTTTATTGGTAGCCACCCTTGGTTCGGTAGTTTTGAATGGCGGTAGAGGCCAATTGCCTAGGAGATATGACCAACTGAACCTAGGTGAGCGGACTGAGATGGGAAGGGTAAGATATGACCAACTGACGACCCTTTCTACTTGTGCGATTTGACCAATTGATCACCTATCGTTTGGATGAACTTAAGAATTAGGGGGTGAGTGTCTAAGTTCCTAACGGCCGGGCACTCACTATTATAAATCTAGCATGTAGCGGTACTTAATGACTTGGCTTAGGGACCGGGAACAACATGACTTATGAGGAACACGACTTCTCATGTGGTGGCATCTTTCTTTGATATGTTAGGGCGAATTGACCAAATGTTGTCCTCTCGACTTTAACCCCACAAGTAATTAGAAGTAAGTGAGCGTAGACATAACTAGCTAGGAGGATTAACTAGGTTAGCACCACTCTCCTCTATTGATTTTCCCTTTACCATTTATTTGCTTTTATCTGCTTTTATTTAATTCTGCTTTAGTAGTTTAATTAATTAAATCCCTGTTGAAACATTTATTAATCTGTGACACCTAGACTTAGTAATAATCCAGCACACATAGCTCTTGGGACAACCTCGGCTTTACCGATTACTACACTACACACGACCGGGTACACTGCCCGTTAGTGCATTAGGGTAGACCATAGGTATAACGAGACTTTATAAATATTAAAACATGGTCAGTAAAACCTGCATCAGTGATGTTGCAAGCTCTTTGTAAAGTGTGTTTGGAGATGTTGGTGGTGTTAACAAGAGTAGTTCTTTTGGGTTTAAGTTGGAAGATATTTGGGTAGTTTTGGATAATTGAAATGGAGTGGGTGGTGGACTAGACACGGGTAGTGGGATTGTTTCTGGAGTCTTAAGGAGTTCCGATAGAGTGATTTTAGGTAGAGACTCGGTAGGTGAATGTGGTGATGAGCTTGTGGGAGATGATGGAAGTGCTACAATGTTGTCATCTGGTGGATAGTTAGTAGTTGGTGATGGGCTTTTTGATAAAGGTTTAGCTAAACAACAAGGTCGGATGCTAATCCGTGCGGTTCTTCTAAATTTGGGTGGAGGCACTACGGAAGGTGGTAAGATGAAGTTTTGGATTTCTTGTCAAGGATTGTTTTCATTAGATGGTTCATCAATGTTGGAGGATCTTTTGGATGACATGATGATGATTGTTTGTGAGGTTGAGAGTGATGGATATGCAAGCGTTTTGGAACCTTATTTATAGAGAAAATAATGCATTCCAATGAATACTAAAACCGAAATGTGGACTAAGATCTAATGATTAGATATGAATTTAAGGCATGTGATCATGAGAACACAAGCATTAAGTAACATACTCATTAGTGAATAAGCTAAAATGTTGAAAATATGAAATTTTAAGCCAAAGTGAGAAAAATAGAAGAAAAATATTGCTTATGTTCCACGGTTCCCATGGATCTGATATTTTAGGGATCCTTCCAGCCTAAAAGTTGGGATCTGTGGTACTGGTGATCTCAGGCAGCTCAATTTTTTTCCTTTTGGAAACAATAGTGCCTAGTGTGTGCCTATATGCAAAGTATTTGGAGTTGCGGTTATCTCGACTCCTAAAAAGAGAAAAATAAACGAAGAAGTGAAAAAGCATATAATTATGTAAGATAACCCGAGTGCTCCTTAATTTATTTTTGCTTAAATGAATGTACCTGAAAACACATATTAGTTATGTGTTCCCTTTAGCATCCAAAAGACATGAGATGCAATGAAAAAGGTTTTTACTTTGTATTAAGAATGAAGAAAGATATGTCCTAGACATAAGAATGATTTTAGGAAAATGATATGGGGAGAAGTATCCTTTTAGAAATCATTTCGAAAAGTTTCTTGTATAGAAGGAAAAAAAATTATCTTGAGTTTTGAAAATCTCCAGATTGTTTGTGAGTTATGTGTGAAATAGAGATCCTAGACTTAGAAAAGAAGGTAAGGCTAACGTTTACGTACCTTGTAGAATGAGAAAAATTTTATGACGATTGTTCCATGAGACCAAGACCAAGACGAAGCAAGTTGAATTGTTCCTGCTTCAACGGTTTGGTGAGGATGTCGGTTATGTTGTCTTCAGATGATACCTTCTCAATAGAGATGTTCCCCTTTTGAACATTGTCTCTTAAGAAGTGACGGCGGATCTCTATATGCTTGGTACGAGAGTGAAAGACCGGATTTTTGCTTAAGTCAATAGCACCTTTGTTGTCGCATAAAATGGCTATGTCACTTAGATGAATGTCGTAGTCAACTAACGCTTGTTTCATCCATAGCGCTTATTGGCATGCTTTGCGGAGACATATTAAACTCGGTTGTTGGAATGGCCAATCTTTGTTTGTTTCTTCGAGAACCAAGATGTTAAACAACATCCCATAAAGTACATACACCACTTGTACTCTTTCGGTCAACATAATCACTGCATGGTCGAATCCGCATATATAATAGTTTCTACCCCGTTCCTTAGGATACCATAATCCCAATTGAGTAGTACCCTAATGTATCTAATTAAATATTCTTTTGACGACTTCTAGGTGTGAAGTTTTAGGGTCTTCTTGAAACCTAGCACATAGACATACACTAAACATGATGTCCAGCTGACTAGCCGTAAGGTAGAGGAGACTACCAATCATGCCACGGTATTTGGTGTTATCAACGGATTCACCGTCTTCATCTTTTGTAAATTTAGTATCGGATGACATTGGTGTTCTTATGGGTTTTGACTCTTCTAGACCAAATTTCTTTAGCATCTCTTTTATGTATTTGGATTGATTAAAGAAGATACCATCTTCTAGTTGTTTAATTTGTAGACCAAGAAAGAAATTAAGTTCTCCCATCATACTCATTTCGAACTCATCATGCATGATTTTTGAGAAATCATCACACATGTCTTGACAAGTCGATCCGAATATAATATCGTCCACATATATTTGAACAATAATTATATGTGATTTCTTTTTCTTTGTGAAAAGTGTATTATCAACTAACCCCATGGTATAGTCGTTTTTTATTAAAAATGATTTAACTTTATCATACCAAGCCTTTGGGGCTTGTTTAAGACCGTAAAGATCTTTCTTTAGTTTGTACACGTGGTTAGGTTTTTCGAAATCGATAAAGCCCGGAGGTTGAGCTACATAGACTTCTTCATCAATAAAACCATTTAGAAAAGCACTTTTAACATCCATTTGAAAAAGCTTAAGATCATAAGCAAGAAGTATTCTTATAGACTATAATCTAGCCACAGGAGCATAGGTCTCATCAAAGTCTATGCCTTCTTGTTGATTATATCCTTGGGCAAGAAGTCTAGCTTTATTTCTAGACACTACACCGTTTGCATCTAACTTGTTTTTATATACCCATTTAGTTCCGATTATGGTTTGGTTAATAGGTGGAGGGACAAGTGTCCAAACATCGTTAGAAACAAATTGATTTAACTCTTCTTGCATAGCCATTACCCATAGGGCTGAGCATCAAAGGTCCAAAACCGAACCGGACCGACAAAACCGACCGAACCGACAAAAACCGAGCCGACCCGATAGCCCGTCGGTTCGGTTTCATGTTTTATATGTTCTCGGTTTCGGTTCGGTTCGGCACAAAACCGAAAAAAACATACCTAAATACACATAAACCGAACCAAACCGACGGCCCGTCGGTTCGGTTTTGGTCTAGGTTTTGTATGAATTTCGGTTTTCGGTTTTGTCGGTTCGGGTCGGTTTTGGACCGACGCTCAGTCCTAATTACCCAACTTTCATCTTTTATTGCTTCTTTCGTACTTTTAGGTTCTATGGTCGAGACAAAATAAAATAAACTACTTTGGTTTTGGACTTGAGATCTTAAGGTTCTTTCATTTAATTTTCCTATGACCTTTTCTACATGATGATCTTTAGACTCTTAATATTGATGATTTCATTGTTTAATGGTTCATCTTCTTTCTTTATATTTTCCTTGACTTCTATTGCTTCACTTTCGATTAACTCTTCATCGACAAGAGGTAGGGTAGGTTTAGGTGGACTTTCATCAAATTTTACATTTAAAGATTCTTCAACCTTCATGGTTTCTTTATTTAGTATAACATAAGTTTTACTATTAGGAGAGTAACCTAAGAAGATACCTTCGGTTCATTTAGGATCAAATTTAGTTAGGTAATATTTAGTGTTAAGTAAGAAACATTTACTATCAAAGACTCAAAAGTGTTCTAGCGTAGGCTTTTTGTCTCGAAGTAACTCGTATGGAGTTTTACCCAAGAATGCTCTAATTAGGACATGGTTAAGTATATAGGTTGATGTGTCGACGGCATTGCACCAAAATTTTCGAGGAATAGATTGCTCATTAATCATGGTACGACTCATTTGTTGTAGGGTTCTATTTTTCCTTTCAACTACCCCATTTGATTGTGGAGTGCGAGGACCCGAGAAATTGTGCATAATACCATTAGCATCACAAAAAGCTCCAAATTGCACTTCATTATCAAATTCCCTACCATGATCCTTTCGAATTGACACTATCGGACTTCCTAGTTGTCTTTGGATTTTCTTGCTTAATATTTCAAAGTAATCAAACATTTAAGTTTTATTCTTTAGAAATTTAGTCCATGTGTACCTAGAGTAATCATCTACTATAACCAAAGTATAGAAGTTACCTCCGCAACTTTGAATAGCGGATGGACCAAATAAATCCATATGTAGTAATTCTAGACACTTAGTTGTTGAGACCATATTTTTAGCTTTATGACTAGCATGGACTTGCTTTCCTATGTTGCAAGCATCACAAAAGTGATGTTCGTATTTTAATTTGGGTAGATCTCTTACTAGTTCTTTGGATGATAGAGATTGAAGAAGTCGCATATTGGCGTGACCCTAATCTTCGATGCCATAATGTCAAAGTATCATCCAAAGAAGTAAGACAAAGTTTGTATTTTGGTTCATTACCGATTTTAATGACATAGACTCCATGTTTTCTAATGCCTCTTCCTATAGTAATACCGTTTTTCAATATTTTACTACCGGTTTCACTAAAAAGTACATTGCACTTTTTATCACATATTTTTCCTATACTTAGAAGATTGAAGTTTAGGTTTCCTACGTGACATACATCGTTAATGGTTATGGATTTGAGAGAAATTGTACCTTTACCGATGATTTTGCTCTTGCTATTACCAAACACCACATTTCCTCCATTGAAGGATTCGTATGTGGAAAACAAGTCTTTGTTACCGGTCATGTGCCTCGTGCACCCGCTATCCTTGATCCATTCATCCGGATCTAAGTCGACCTTTAAGCACACCTAAGAAAACAATTAACTCAAAAGTTTGGTCCCCATTTGTTCATGGGTCCATTAGTGTTATACATTTTATTCGTGTGAGGCATATATGAAAAAGGTGAAAAAGCATTCCAAGGTGTAAAGTTTTGAAATGTAAAACCGTTTTGTGCATTAGGATTCCATCCCATTTGATGATGGTTACTTCTTGGATAAACATTATTTGGTCTTCTTATAAATGTGTTTGGTTTAGAAAATGATGGACCTTTGTTTTTCATAAAACTTTGATTTTGTTTTAGTGGAGGTGGTTGTTTGACATTTCTAACAGTAACATGGGTTGGTTTCTTCTTCTTAACAATAACAAAGTCGGTTCTAGATGATGTGGTTGCATTATTTCTACTGTTTGCTGGTACAGACCCACAGATCCCTGGTTTTACACTAGAAGGTTCCTTTTTCAAGGGATCCGTGACTACATTAGCTTGTTTTTCAATTGCATTAACGAATTATGTTTCTTTAATCTCGCTAGTTGATGGATTAAGTTCCTGAACACCTAAACCCTTTTGATTATTTCCCGTTTTAACACTACCAAGTATTATATCAAGGGTGTTAGTACTCATTCTAGCAGTCTTTGAATCAAGATTATCAACTAACGTTTGAAGTTGAACACAAAGCTCACATTCACCATCTACTTTCTTCCCCTTTTCTAAATGTTTTAATTTATCTTTTAACTCAATGACTTCCTTTTCTAAACGTTCATTTTTGTTTTTCAAAATCTTATTTTTGTTAATTACTTTTAGACTAATTTTTCAACGTTTATCATATTCACGATGTAATGATTCATCATCTAATGATGAGCTACTATAATAAAGAGATTCGGGACATACCTCGTTTGAGTCATTTGCTATGAGACAAATTTCTTCGTTCTCCTCCTCACTCATTCCTCATGAACCACTTACGAACGCCTTGTGTTCGTCACGTTTGGGACACTCACTAATGAAGTTATTAGGGTCCCCACATTTAAAACATGTGCGTTCGTCCTTTGTTTTCTTGTCGTCTTTGCCTTTTCGGAACCCCTTGTCGTCATATGGTTGTTTGACATATCTTCCTTTTCTTCTAAAGAACTTGTTGAAATCCCGTACCTCCATGGCATACTCTTTGTCATCACTTTCCGAAGATGAGGTTTCTTCATCGCTTGAGACCTTCTTGGCTTTTAAGGCAAGAGATTTGTGCTTCTCTTTCTTTTCTTTTGAGGCTTCGGAGTCTTTAGCGAGGACGAGCTCATAGACCTTTAGATTGCCTATGAGTTCGTCAAGAGTGAGGATTGAAAAGTCTTTGGATTCTTCGATGGCCGTCACCTTTGATCTCTACTTAGATGAAGCGCCCTTAGATATCTCCTGACATGATTACGATTAGAAAACGACTCATCAAGTGCTTGTAATGAAGTAATAATAGTATTAAAGTTAGCAAAAGAATTATTTGTACTATCCTCATCTGATATTGAAAATTGTTCATATTGTTGAATAAATATATTTTGTTGTTTTTCACTTGTTGATTCTTGATAACATCAAATAGTCCTGATTATTAAGTGTCAATTTCCCCTGATAATGCTTGTAATTTATATCATTTATATGGATTTACGCTTGTTTTCTACTTTCAGGTAAATTACGAGCATTGGAGCTAGGGAGACGCGGAATTGGAGAAATATCAATGATTTATCATAGTATGCTGACTTTGAAGAAGTTACGGCGTAACTCATCTCTCACATTACGCCGTAACTAAAGCGTGACTTAGAAAACCAACTCATTAGAAGGTTACGGCGTAACTCTCCCCTAAGACTACGACGTAACTATATTAGGTCAAATGAGGTTCCACGCCGCTGATAACTATGCCGTAACTATTCCACCAACTATGGCGTAACCAAGTAACATTGAAGATACGGCGTAACCACTCATAAGGTTACGCCGCAACCAGCAGATCTAGTGCAAATAATGAAGGAATTGAAGATTACGGCGTAACTCTTATTTTAGTTATCTGTAACCTGATCTCGCCTATAAATACCCCACGATTTTCAAAGATTTCAAAGCATCCCATTCAACACATTACAACCAAAGAGCGTGGGAAGAAGCCAAAGGCGGTCTAGAGGAGCATACGGAGATGTCTCCAAGGAGAAGTCACTCCCTACGATAAGCATTAGCATTTTATCTTTTCTTTACTTTTGATTCATGTATTTTGTAACTTTGAATATTGAATTGATTTATATGGTTAATATGAGCTGCTAAGCACCTCTTGGTCTTGGCCTAGTTATGATTCCTTAATTCTTTTGTTTGCGTTTACATTACTTCCGTATAATTATTTCTAAGTGTATGCATAGTTTATTGGTAGCTACCCTTGTTTACGTAGTTTTGAATGGCGGTAGAGGCTAGTTTCTTAGGAGATATGACCAATGGCCCTAAGTGAGTGAGGCGGAGACGGAAGGGTAAGATATGACCAACCGATGACCCTTTCTACTTGTGCGATTTGACCAACCGATCACCTACCGTTTGGATGAACTTAAGAATTAGGGGTGAGTGTTTAAGTTGCTAACGCCTGCACTCACTATTATAAATCTAGCATGTAGCGGTACTTAATGACTTGGCTTAGGGACCGGGAACAACAGGACTTATGAGGGACACGACTTCTTCGTGGTGGCATCTTTGTCGATAGGTTAGGCGAATTGACCAAATATTGTCCTCTCAACTTTGACCCCACAAGTAATTGGAAGTAAGTAGACGTAGACATTACTAGCTAGAAGGAATAACTAGGTTAGCACCACTCTCCTCTATTGATTTATCCTTTGCCTTTTATATGCTTTTATCTACTTTAGTAGTTAATTAATTATTTCCTTATCATAATCATATTAAAATGTGTGACACCTAGACTTAGTAATAATCCAACACACATAGCTCTTTGGACGACCTCGGTTTTACCAAATACTACATTACACGCGACCAGGTACACTGCCCGTTAGTGCATTAGGGTAGACCATAGGTATAACGAGACTTTATAAATATTAAAACCTGGTCAGTAAAACCTGCATCAATTCCCTTGGTGAGTTACAACTAAAGAATTCCAAATTTCTTTAGAGGTTTTAAGCATAGAAATTCTTTCAAATTCCTTTTTGGGTAAAGCATTATATAAAACCATTTTTGCTTCACTATTTTTGGAAAGCTATTTATTTTGATCGTCGGAGAGGCGATCATGAGGGATGTTTATTTCGTTGCCGGTTTTATCATCTTTTGTAGTGGCTTGAAAGTCACCTTCAACAATGATGTACCAAAGATCAATATCTTTTGACTTCACATGTTTCAAATCTATTTTTCCAATAAATAAAACCATTTGTTTCAAGTAGTAGAGGTCGTTGCATAGATTGCCCTTCTTTATAATTTTCAAAACTCATTGTGAAAATTTTTTAAAATACAATTTACTTTAAAACTTTTGTAAACCTTGCTCTTGATGCCAATTGTGGAATGAATAGTTTTGCTGATTTTAAGTTAAGTTTCAAAAACTTTAGATTCGATCTTTATGTGAATTCGTATGGCTGGATAGAAAGTATAAAGCAATAAGTAAAGTAAATAATGAAAGCAAGTAAAGTAAAGGATGGATAATAGTGACACAAGTGATTTATAGTGGTTCGACTACAAAGACACCTTCCATTCCCTACTCCACTCCCCGAGTTCCCTTCCCCACTCGAGAGTTCAAGCACTATGTCAACTAGCTCCTTCAACACGGCGGAGAAGCCTCACAACGTCGCTTACACTTTATCCGATACAAAGCTAAATACCGAGTCCTTAACACGACGGACCAAACCAACACAACTATTACACAATAACTATGTGAAATATGAAATACAAGATCTTGCTACAGAAATCTTGTAGAGGAACAAATAAATCAAGGACCCCTTGCTTGGATGACTTGTAGTATCTTGTGATCTCGCCTTTGAGAAAGACTTATATGAGAATCACAACAAAAGAAAGAAGAACTACTAGATAGATTAAGAGATCTGAGATTAGAAGAGAGAGATAATATATGAAAGAGTTTGTAAGAAGAGGGGTGAGTAAGAATGAAGAAATGGCTCACTATTTATAGGCCAAAATCTCTACTGTTGCCCGGTTCCGGCTGATCCCTCACTTGGGGGATCCGTCCAGTGCAATCTAAGGGATCCAGCAAACTGGGTTGTACCAGTCCGGATTTTGGGTTGCAAACCGGGTCATGGGTATGAGCCTTGGGTACCCAACGAGATACAATGTATCTAGACATTGGGTCATGGGTCTTGGGTTATGGGTCTTGGGTTATGGGTTATGGATTAGCTCCATGAGTATGGGTCATGGGTCTTGGATAATATCCATCCTATTAAACTATTGCAACAAATGAATTATTACAACATTTTATGTAAATAACCAAATGTATATAGTTTACAAAAATAACATGTATTCTTATAATTTTACTTATGATAACTTTATATTTGTTATCAACAAAACATAAAGAGATCGCTAAATATGAATAAACGTTTTTACGGTTTATTTGTATTAACAGAGATAAATATGGATAGTCTATGGTATTTAGATAATGGAGCAAGAAACCATATGACTGGAGTGAGAGAACACTTCAAGGAGTTAGATGAGAAGGTCAGTGGAAAAGTAAGATTCGGAGATGGTTCATACATAGAAATCAAAGGAAAAGGTTCAATTTTAATAGAATGTGATGACGAGAAGCAAAGAACTATTTCACACGTATATTACATTCCTAGCTTGAAAAGCAACTTATTGAGCCTTGGAAAATTTACTGAAATTGGTTGTAAGGTAGTAATTGACGACGACGAATTACGACTTTATGACATGGATAACAAAATCTTCATGAAAGTTACACGACAAAGAAACCAACTATATAAAGCAAGTCTAAGGATAGGCACACCTGTCTGCCTACTAGCAAATTTAAAGGATAATACATGGTTATGGCACGCAAGACTAGGACATCTCAATTTCGAGTCACTAAAATCAATGGCTTAAAGGGATTTAGTCCATGGAATACCTGCCATTAAACATACAACACAAATCTTTGATGTTTGTTTGATTGGTAAACATAGTAGAGCGCCATTTCCCAAAAAAGCAAAAGCTAGATCAACATCACCTTTAGATTTAGTATATGGAGATTTATGCGGACCAATCACACCACCGACACCTTCTAGAAAGAAATACATATTCTTGTTAGTAGATGACTACTCAAGATATAAGTGGGTGTATTTCCTAAATACGAAAGATCATGCATTTGATAATTTCAAGGAATACAAGAAGACGATAGAAAATGAGTTAAGGACAACATTAAAGATGTTAAGAACTAATCGTGGAGGAGAATTCACATCAAATGAATTCACACAATATTGCAAAGAAAATGGCATAACACGACAATTTACCGCACCTTACTCACCGCAACAAAATGGAGTTGTTGAAAGAAGAAATAGAACAATTATGTCTACAACAAGTTGTATGATGAAAGCAACGAACATGCCACAAAATTTTTGGGCTGAAGCTGTTAGACACGCCATATACATCTTAAATAGCGTTCCTACAAAAGCATTCGAAGACATTACTCCATATGAAGCAATTAAGCAAAGAAATCCAAACTTAGAGAATCTAAGATTTTTCGGCTGCATAGCATATGCAAAGGTACCATCACAACATTTGACGAAGTTAGATGATAGAAGCACTAGAATGGTATACTTAGGAAACGAACAAGGATCAAAAGCCTACCGAATGTTTAATCCAACAACACAAAAGATATGTGTTAGTAGAGACGTGAAGTTTAAGGAGAATAAAACATGGGATTGGAAGGATTACATGAGTGAGCACATTAACGACGAACATGAATTGACTGACTTCAAAATAGAAAATCTTGAAGCCACAAATGAACATCATGATCAAGGAACTCAACCAGATGACAATGAATTCCCTAACATAGGGGTGGATATACATAGGGGTGGAAACGAGCCGAGCCGCACATGAAAAGCTCGGAATCGGATCGGTAAAAAGCTCGAACGAGCCCAGCTTAAACAAGCTTGAACCCGAGCTCGAGCCTAATTTTGGGCTCATTTAATAATCGAGCTCGAGCCCGAGCTCTGTACAAGAAGCTCAAGTAGGCTCGCGAGCCTAACCGAGCCCTAGAAATATATACGTATAAATATTGTCTATACGTATAAACGAGCTTAAAAGTAGTAAACGAGCTCGAGCATTATGTAATTAACGAGCCGAGATTTCCATTTGATCTAGGTTTTCTTTAACACATCATAAAATTAGTCGAGCCCGAGCCAACCTCGAGCTCAAAATATAAGGCTCGAAATGAGCTCGAGCTCGAGCTTTATATATATAAACGAGCCGAGCTCGAGCTCGGCTCGACTTGTTTCCACCCCTAGATATACAACATCAACTACAAGCTCACCCTCACATTCTCAAAAACTTCACACACCATCGACAAGTTTGTTAATACAAATAAGCCATAAAAACATTTATTTATATATTACGATCTTCTAATGTTTTGTCGATAACAAACGTAAAATCATTTTAATGAAAAAAATAAAATACGTAAAAGGTTTGAGTCAATAGTTTACTAACACACTTACATTTTCATATAAACACTAAACAAGTAATATTGTTTACATCTTATAGAAATGCATATGTATAACAACTAGTGTTTACATAATATGGAAATGTACATATATACCTTGTATATATTGTAATAGGTAAAAACCAAAGTCCATGACCCATGACCCATGATCCATTGACTAGGTACAATGAATGTTGTTGGGTAAAACCCAAAGTCCATAACCCATACCCATAGAGCATGATCCATAACCTATGACCCATTGCATGACATCATACATGAAGTCATGTTGGGTATTATCCATGATCCACGACCCAAGATCCATGACCCATTGTCTAGATACATTGCATCTTGTTGGGTATCCATAATTCATTATCCATAACCCATGGTTCATAACCCATAACCCATAACCCGGTTTGCAACCCGAAATTTGGACTTAAGCTGACCCAGGAGCTGGATCCCTAGGATTGCACTAGCCGGATCCCTAGGATTGCACTAGCCGGATCCCTCTGGGGAGGGAACCGTTCAGACAATAGACATTTTTGTCTATAAACAGTGAGCCATTTCTCTCTTACACATAACCACTTTTACAAATACTCTCTCTTACTATTGTAACATCTCTAACCTCTGATCCAAAGGATCATTCTATGTAGTTTTATGTTTGTATGATTCTCTAGGTTCCTCTTAAAGGCGAGATCACTACCTCTTGAAGACGTGCAAGCTCTAGGTCATGAGTTGCTAAGCTTCGTTATCATCAAGACCACTGAAGTGTCTCTTGTTGATAGTTCTTTTCTCCCTCCATAGAAGTGTTGTTTTGAAGGCATTAGTGAAAGGTGCCGAAGGGTCGTGTCGAAGGCAGTAGTGAAAGGTGCTGAAGGGTTATGTCGAAGGCATTAGTGGAAGGTGCCGAAGGGTCGTGTCAAAAGCATTAGTGAAAGGTGCCTAAGGGTTGTGTCGAAGGCATTAGTGAAAGGTGTCGAAGGGTCACGTCAAAGGCATTAGTGAAAGGTGCCAAGGGTGTACATTCGATATGGTGCATCGATGTACAAGATAGTTAGTTCGGGTTAAAAGGATATTGATATCCTTATGATGTTGTAATAAGGAGTGTGTCTCCTTTGGGGTAGTCGTGTAGTGGTGTAGTGTTGGGTAGTAGTTCCTCCTTTGTAATGGAACTCGGTATCTAGCCTTGTACCGGATAAAGTGTCGGTGACGTTGTGATAGGTGTGGCTCTACCTCGTGGAAGAACTCGGTGTCTAGCCTAGTACCGGATAAAGAGTATGCGACGTTGTGAAGGCTTCTCCGCCACATTAAGGAGCTTGTGTTGTGTAGTGCTTAATTGTTAGTTTTAGTTGTTAGCCAAGTAGGACACGGTTGTTTACATGCCTTGCATGGCAAGCTTTTATAACAACCGACTAGTTTGTTTCCTTGTTTTTTGATCAGCCGAACTCCTATTAGGAGTGGTTTTCCCTCCCCCTCATCTCTATAAAAGGAGGTGAGGGGGATGTGCTTTGTACCGCTTTCTTTTCCATCGTTTTCAATATACACATCAGATCTAGGGAACCATTCCTTGATTGAAGCCAGTTCCAACAACGTATGCACATCATTGTCTGTGTGAATTATTGGGTTAGTCCCAATCTGCTAGAACCAAAAGCAATTATAGTTAGTTAGGAAAACAGTTATATGACAGTTACCATGAAGGGACATATTATTGGTTCAAGTGAATCATCACAACACATCGAAATGTGTCTTTTCATTATGTATAAAGAGGAGAGTTATTTTACATATCAAACTTTTCTCACATATCAAGGGGCTCATCTACACCATTCATTTAAAAAGAAATCAATGGATGAGACTAAAATCATTTTATTATTTCACCTATTTTTTATAATTTAAATATCTCTTAAATCGTTAATCGTTAAGCGAAAATATTTACACCATCGCGACGAGAATTTAATTATCTTTCTATAGACGGGCACTTTGATATACTTTCGAAAAAAAGAAAAATAATCGGTTTTTTAACGTTTTTTCATTTTTTTTTCATTTTTTTTACGTTATTGAAATTTTCATGAAAAAAAATCATATGTGATTAAAAAAAATTGAATATCACATGTGATATTAGTGTTACATCATATATGATATGTAATATCACATGTGATATGATATGTATATCATATATGATTTTACACTAATATCACATGTGATATTACATATCATATATGATTTAACATTAATACATGTGATATTCAAATTAGTGTTTAATCATATATGATTTTTGGGTTTTATATCACACAGGTTACCCGACTTTCTCATTTTGTTCGCCTAAGTTACCAAACTTTCATTTTGTTCACTTAGGTTACTGAACTTTAGTTAAGCATTCAACCTTCATTTTCAATTAATCAAAGTAACCCAAATGCATTTTTTAGGTAAGTTAAGTAACCCAAATGCATTTTTTAGGTAAGTTAAGTAACCTAAATGTCTCATTTACAAATTCAAGAACACAATGTCAACTCCGTAGTCCAACCACCGCTTTGCACAAAAAAAAGTTTGGTAACTTAGGCGAATAAAGTTGGAAAGTTGGGTAACCTATCATCTATAAACCCATGATTTTTTAATGCAAATTTCAGTAACATAAAAAAAAACAAAAAAACTTAATAAAAACGTGAAAAATACGGAAAAAAAATTTCGAAAGTATATCAAAGTGCCTATCTATAGAAAGATAATTAAATGCTCATCGCAATGATATATTTTTTTTCGCTTAACGATTAACGGTTTGAAAATTATTAATATTTTAAAAAAAAATGATGAAAGTGGGTTTTTTAAATTTTTGGGATCAATCTCATCCATTAGAACAAATAAAAATGGGGAGTGGAGATTGATCCCTTGGTATGTAAAGAATCTTTTGTCCTCAAATGATCTTAAATCTTGTATAAATAGATAGAACCTGTATTCAAACAAAGATAATGATAGATTAATAAAAACACTTGTATTTCATAGTTGCAATTACACATTCCTGCTTATTGGTATATTGTGACTAAGTTAGATCATAGATCCGTCAAAAGGCCAACAATTGGTATCGAGGCGGGTTTGGTTGTTAACCACATCATCATATACCGTAAATACAAAACTTTTCATCCCCTTTTTGAATCAAACCGTACGCTTCTTTTTCGCCAAGTATTTGCAAAACACAATTGAACACACAAATCGAAACATCATTTCAATGTGTTTCTCAAATAAAATTTGTCAAGAGAGTCCAATTTACGTCACCAGGGATCAATCACTTCGATCAATCAACCGGCATCGAAAGGCATTCATTTTAGTCCCTTTTTTGCAAACTCGGTTTCAAACCAAGGTTGCAAAAATCGCTAGGCGGTAGTCAAGCGGCGGGTAGGCTTTAGCGATTAATCGGTTAAGCGGGGATTAATCGGATTGGATTTTTTATATATAAAATTATAAAATTTTGAAACTATATGCCCGATTTTGCCGATCTAGCCCATTTTTTTCGATTTGGCTGATTTTGCCTATTTTTTCCGATTTTGCCGATTTTTACCCGTAACTGATTTTTCCGATTTATCCGATTTTCTCTGATTTGGCCGATTAATCGGCCGCCTAGACCGATTAATCCGATTTTTGTCAGTAACCGATTAATAAGGCCGATTAATGAAAATCGGAACGGCTAATCACCACCTAGCGATTAATCGGCCGCCTAGACCCATTTTTGCAACAGAGTTTCAAACACAACAAACCGAAAAAAACCCATAACCCAGAATCAATCATAAGGTTAGGCACGGTTACAACAAATTCCAACCCGAAACATATATCCAATTGGACAACAAGTCATCATCAAAGGGGCAAACAAATCGATTCAAGAAAAACAAGGAACAAACACACCTGTTTTTGCATAATTAAGATTCGCACCCTCAATTGAATCTTCAATTGATTCATGTTGTCCATAGAAGGCCCATAAAACAATCGGTATCAAGAAAATCCCCAAATTGCGAAACCCTAATTTCGCACGCAAGATCAGAGGATTACTTGGATTCAAGAGAAACCACCAACCGAAGAGTAGAAACGATTTTTACCAGCCATACAATTGGCGGTTAACCACCACAAGAAGTGTGGAAGACGGATTAAGTCTCAAAGGAGAGACGCGTTTCATCTCAAAAGAAAGAGAGACGCAGAAGTGTTAGGGCATCACAAGGAACCAACAAAAAACGGGCTACTAGTATATTAACCCTACCAGGTTCCAAAAATAACAAAACACACCCCCCATTTTTATACTTTTTATATAGTATATATTAGTATATTTTTTATATATATTGAATAGAACTATAGGAAAAGTTACTTCTTTAATTTTAAGTTAGTACATTTTCAAGGCTTTTTAGAAAATATAATAACCTAGTGATTACACTGCTTGCTATATTAAAGGGATAATTTAAGGAGTAATTAACCTTAGGTTATTCGACTTTGAATATCAATATCTCCAAGGATAGTTTTAAGAAAAAAACTAGTCCCCATAAGTTATAGTTAGCCTGTAAGGCACAAAAACAAACGAGCTCGCAAGAAAAGAAATTAAGAGACACGTTGTGTTAGATATTTCATTTGGATATCTAGTCAATATCCTATAGATATGACGAAAGATAGTGGAGAAAGTTCAAAGAAGGAAGTAGGTACTACTAGTACACCTCAATTCCAATGTCCGATGCTAAAACCCTCGAATTACTCATTATGGGCAATTCAAATGCAAATCATTCTCGAAGCCAATGGTTTATTGGAAATGATAGAGTCGTTAGAAACGACTCAAACCGATAACAAGAAAGATTAAGACTGCTATCGCATTACTTTACCAATCTTTACCCGAAGAACAATTACTTCAAATAACAAAGCACAAAACCGCGAAAGCCATTTGGGATGCTTTGAAGACTAGACATGTTGGTGAACAAAGAGTCAACAAGCAAGATTATAAACACTCAAATCCGAATTTGAGATATTATATAAGAAGGAAGACGAGACAATCAACACCTTCACCGGAAAAATAACAACGATAGTAAATAAAGCTGCTAGTCTAGGGCATACAACTGAAGATCAAATAATAGTTAGAAAACTATTAAATGTTGTACCTGATAGGTATCTGCAAATACTTGCATCAATAGAGCAATATTCTGATCTAAGTAAAATGACAATGGAAGAAGCAATTGGAAGACTCAAGACATATGAAGAAATAATTAGGTACAAGAAAGGAAAACAAGTGGACAATCAAGAGAAACTGATGTTCACACGACATGAAAATAAAGGAAAGTATTTTAAAGGACGTGGACGTGGAAAATATAAATTTTCACAAGGAAAGAACCATGAGAAATGTAACGAAGAGAGGAAAGATGGAGAAACCTCTCATAACAACTTCAAGAAATCAAGATATGATACTAGCAAATTACAATGTTATAAATGTAAGAAGACATGGCATATTGCACCTAGATGTCCTCAAAAGACAAATTCAAATGAGCAATCTAATCTTGTTGAAGAATACTTAGAACCAACCCTATTAATGGAAATATTAGAAGACTGAGATGAAGGGAAACAAGTAATTGAAGTTGAAGATCAAAAGGTCTTGCTACATGAAGAAGAAGTAGGATATAAAGAGATTGTGGAAAACTAGAAGGGCTTGAATATTTTTGCAGATTTTAAGTTAAGTTTCAAAAACTTTAGATTCGATCTTTATGTGAATTCGTATGGATGGATAGAAAGTATAAAGCAATAATTAAAGTAAATAATGAAAGCAACTAAAGTAAAGGATAGATAGTAGTGACACAAGTGATTTATAGTGGTTCGGCTACAAGGACACCTTCCTTGCCCTACTCCACTCCCCGAGTTCCCCACTCAATAGTTCAAGCACTATGTCAACAAGCTCCTTCAACACGGCGGAGAAGCCTCACAAGTCACAACGTCGCTTACACTTTATCCGGTACAAAGCTAAATACCGAGTCCTTAACACGGCGGACCAAACCAACACAACTATTACACAACAACTATGTGAAAATATGAAATACAAGATCTTGCTGTAGAAATCTTGTGGAGGAACAAATCAATCAAGGACCCCTTGCTTGGATGACTTTGGGTTGCAAACCGGGATCCGGCAATCTAAGGGATCCGGCAAACTGGGTTGTACCAGTCCAGATTTTGGGTTGCAAACCGGGTCATGTGTCATGGGTGTGAGCCTTGGGTACCCGACAAGATACAATGTATCTAGACATCGGGTCATGGGTCTTTGGTTATGGGTTATGGATTAGCTCCATGGGTATGGATCATGGGTCTTGGATAATATCCATCCTATTAAACTATTACAACAAATGAATTATTACAATATTTTATGTAAATGACCAAATGTATATACTTTACAAAAATAACATGTATTCTTATAATTTTACTTATGATAACTTTATATTTGTTATCAACAAAACACAAAGAGATCGCTAAATATGAATAAAAGTTTTTATGGTATATTTGTATTAACAATATCCCTCTTTTTGTTGATGACAAAATATAGTGTTATGATGAGTAAACTTTAAGATTAGATGTATGTTTTGAAATTATATGTAAGTTTTACTTCTTCTCCCCCTTTTTATTGAAACAAAAAGCGAACCTAACGAAGAAATAAATTGTGGAATAAAATAAGTATGATCCACGAAGCACTAGCTCCCCCTTGACGGTAGCTCCCTCTGGAATTGGGCGTCAAGTGAAAAAATGAAAATCCTACAAAGAAAATGTTTGTAGTAACATGTAATATAATCCTGTATGGGACAAGAAACAAGATGGAGAGCCAAGGTACGTAAACAAAGCCTTGTAATAAAATATCAAAGTGTAGTGGTATATAGGCTACAAACAAAATGTAAAACTAAGAACAAGGTTTGTTCTTTAAAATGACTTAAAAGAAAAAAAAAATAGATAAACTAGTAATATCATTCCTTCCATGCTTGCATATGGTTAAATATGGAAGTTTTAGTGAGTGATGATGTTGATGCGATCAAGGATGTGGTTGAGTATGAAACGCATCTCGTCCATTATTTCCATTGCAAGTTCCCTAGTGGATTGACAATGTTCGCAATGTAAATGGTGAGGGTAGTGTTGGTGGATGGTTTCCGAGTAAGTTTGATTTGTGGAAGGCGGAATATGTGGTGGAAATGTTGGAAAATATAGATCAAAGTCCATGATGTTGGTGAGTGGCGGAGGGTAAGAGCCTAGATGTTCTTGTAAAATAATGGGAGGTAGAGGTGGTGATATTGCAAGCTCTTTGTAAAGTGTGCTTGGAGATGTTGGTGGTGTTAAAAAGACTAGTTCTTTAGGGTTTAAGTTGGAAGATATTTGGGTAGTTTTGGATGATTGAAACGGAGTCGGTGATGGACTAGACACGGGTAGTGGGATTGTTTTTGGAGTCTTAAGGAGTTCCGATTGAGTGATTTAGGTAGACACTCGGTAGGTGAATGTGGTGATGAGCTTGTGGGAGATGATGGAAGTGCTACTATGTAGTCATCTGTTGGAGAGTTAGTAGTTGGTGATGGGGTTTTTGATAAAGGTTTAGCTAAACAACAAGGCCGTATGCTAATCCGTGTGGTTCTTCTAAATTTGGGTGGAGGCACTACCGAAGGTGGTAGGATGAAGTTTTGGATTTCTTGTAAAAGATTGTTTTCACTAGATGGTTCGTCAATGTTGGAGGATCATTTGGATGACATGATGATGATTGTTTGTGAGGTTGAGAGTGATGGATATGCAAGCATTTTGGAACCTTGTTTATAGAGAAAATAATGCATTGCAATGAATGCTAAAACCAAAATGTGGACTAAGATCTAATGATTAGATATGAATTTAAGGCATGTGATCATGAGAACACAATAATTAAGTAACATACTCATTAGTGAAAGAGCTAAAATGTTGAAAATATGAAAGTTTATAGCCAAAGTGAGAAAAATAGAAGAAAAATATTGCTTTTGTTCCACGGTTCCCGCGGATCCGATATTTTAGGGATCCGTCCAGCATAAAAGCAAGGATCCGTGGTACTGGTGATCTCAGGAAGCTCAAATTTTTTCCTTTTGGAGACAATAGTGCCTAGTGTGTGCCTATATGAAAACCATTTGGAGTTGCGGTTATCTCGACTCCTAAAAAGAGAAAAATAAACGAAGAAGTGAAAAAGCATATAATTATGTGAGATAACCCGAGTGCTCCTTAATTCATTTTTTCTTAAATGAATGTACCCGAAAACATATATTAGTTATGTGTTCCCTTTAGCATTCAAAAGACATGAGATGCAATGAAAAAGGTTTTTACTTTGTATTAAGAATGAAGAAAGATTTGTCCTAGACGTGAGAATGATTTTAGGAAAATGATACGGGGAGAAGTATCCTTTTAGAAAGCATTTCGAAAAGTTTCTTGCATAGAAGGAAAAAAAATTATCTTGAGTTTTAAAAATCCCCATATTGTTTGTGAGTTGTGTGTGAAATAGAGATCCTAGACTCAGAAAAGAAGGTAAGGCTAACGTTTACGTACCTTGTAGAATGAGAAACATTTTATGACGATTGTTCTATGAGACCAAGACCAAGACGAAGCAAGTTGAATTGTTCCTGCTTCAACGGTTTGGTGATGATGTCGGCTATGTTGTCTTCGGATGATACCTTATCAATAGAGATGTTCCCCTTTTGAACATTGTCTCTTAAGAAGTGATGACAGATATCTATATGCTTGGTACGAGAGTGCAAGACCGGATTTTTGCTTAAGTCAATAGCACCTTTGTTGTCGCATAAAATTGCTATGTCACTTAGATGAATGTCGTAGTCAACTAACGCTTGTTTCATCCATAGTGCTTGTTGGCATGCTTTGCCGGCGGAGACATATTCGGCTTCGGTTGTTGGAATGGCCAATGATGTTTGTTTCTTCGAGAACCAAGATGTTAAACAACATCCCATAAAAGTACATACACCACTTGTACTCTTTCGGTCAACATAATCACCTGCATGGTCAGAATCCGTATATATAATAGTTTACCCCCGTTCCCTTAAGATACCATAATCCCAATTGAGTAGTACCCTTAATGTATCTAAATATTCCTTTGACGGCATCTAGGTGTGAAGTTTTAGGGTCTTCTTGAAACATAGCACATAGACATACACTAAACATGATGTTCGGCCGACTAGCCGTAAGGTAGAGAAGACAACCATTCATGCCACGGTATTTGGTGTTATCAACGGATTCACCATCTTCATCTTTGGTAAGTTTAGTATCGGATGACATTGGTGTTCTTTTTACATTGGTAAGTTTAGTATCGGAAGACTACCAATCATGCCACGGTTATGTATTTTGATTAATTAAAGAAGATACCATCTTCTAGTTATTTAATTTGTAGACCAAGAAAGAAACTAAGTTCTCCTATCATACTCATTTCAAACTCATCATGCATGATTTTTGAGAAATCATCACTTATGTCTTGATAAGTCGATCCGAATATAATATCGTCCACGTATATTTGAACAATAATTATATGTGATTCCTTTTTCTTTGTGAAAAGTGTATTATCAACTAACCCCATGGTATATTCGTTTTTGATTAAAAATGATTTGAGTTTATCATACCAAGCCTTTGGGGATTGTTTAAGACCGTAGAGAGCTTTCTTTAGTTTGTACACATGGTTAGGTTTTTCGAAATCGATAAAGCCCGGAGGTTGAGCTACATAGACTTCTTCATTAATAAAACCATTTAGAAAAGCACTTTTAACATCCATTTGAAAAAGCTTAAAATCATAAGCACAAGCATAAGCAAGAAGTATTCTTATAGACTCTAATCTAGCCACAGGAGCATAGGTCTCATCAAAGTCTATGCCTTCTTGTTGATTATATCCTTGGGTAACAAGTCTAGCTTTATTTCTAGACGCTACACCGTTTGCATCTAACTTGTTTTTATATACCCATTTAGTTCCGATTATGGTTTGGTTATTAGGTGGAGGGACAAGTGTTCAAACATTGTTAGAAACGAATTGATTTAACTTTTCTTGCATAGCCATTACCCAACTTTCATCTTTTATTGCTTCTTGCGTATTTTTAGGTTCTATGGTCGAGACAAAACAAAATAAACTACTTTGGTTTTGGACTTGAGATCTTAAGGTTCTTTCATTTAATTTTCCTATGACCTTTTCTACGGGATGATCTTTAGACTCTTTAGTATTGATGATTTCATTGTTTAATGGTTCATCTTATTTCTTTATATTTTCCTTTACTTTTTTGGCTTCACTTTCGATTAACTCGTCATCGACAAGAGGTAGGGTAGGTTTAGGTGGACTTTCATCAAATTGTACATTTAAGGATTCTTCAACCTTCATGGTTCTTTATTTAGTATAACATAAGTTTTACTATTAGGAGAGTAACCTAAGAAGATACCTTCGGTTGATTTAGGATCAAATTTAGTTAGGTAATCTTTAGTGTTAAGTAAGAAACATTTACTACCAAAGACTCTAAAGTGTTCTAGCGTAGGCTTTTTGTCTCGAAGTAACTCGTATGGATTTTTACCCAAGAATGGTTAATTAGGACACGGTTAAGTATATAGGTTGATGTGTCGACGGCATTGCACCAAACATTTTAAGGAATAGATTGCTCATTAATCATGGTACGACTCATTTGTTGTAGGGTTCTATTTTTCCTTTCAATTACCCCATTTGATTGTGGAGTGCGAGGAGCCGAGAAATTGTGAGTAATACCATTAGCATTACAAAAAGCTCCAAATTGCACTTCATTATCAAATTCCCTACCATGATTCGTTCTAATTGACACTATAGGACTTCCTAGTTGTCTTTGGATTTTCTTGCTTAATATTTCAAAGTAATCGAACGTTTCAGTTTTATTCTTTAGAAATTTAGTCCATGTGTACCTAGAGTAATCATCTACTATAACCAAAGTATAGAAGTTACCTCCGTAACTTTGAATAGCGGATGGACCAAATAAATTCATATGTAATAATTCTAGACACTTAGTTGTTGAGACCATATTTTTAGCTTTATGACTAGCATGGACTTGCTTTCCTATGTTGCAATCATCACAAAAGTGATGTTCGTATTTTAATTTGGGTAGATCTCTTACTAGTTCTTTGGATGATAGTGATTGAAGAAGTCGCATATTGGCGTGACCCAATTTTCGAAGCCATAATGTCGAAGTATCATCCATAGAAGTAAGATAAAGTTTGTATTTTGGTTCATTATCGATTTTAATGACATAGACCCCATGTTTTCTAATGCCTCTTCCTATAGTAATACCGTTTTTCAATATTTTACTACTGGTTTCACTAAAAAGTACGTTGCACTTTTTATCACATATTTTTCCTTTACTTAGAAGATTGAAGTTTAGGTTTTCTACGTGACATACATCGTTAATGGTTAAGGATTTGTGAGAAATTATACCTTTACTGATGATTTTTCTCTTGCTATTACCAAACACCACATTTCCTCCATTGAAGGATTCGTATGTGGAAAACAAGTCTTTGTTACCGGTCATGTGCCTCGTGCACCCGCTATCCTTGATCCATTCATCCAGATCTAAGTCGACCTGTAAGCACACCTAAAAAAACAATTAACTCAAAAGTTTGGTCCCCATTTGTTCATGGGTCCATTAGTGTTATACATTTCATTCATGTGAGACATATATGAAAAAGGTGAAAAAGCATTCCAAGGTGTAAAGTTTTGAAATGGAAAACCGTTTTATGCATTAGGATTCCATCCCATTTGATGATGGTTACTTTTTGGATAAACATTATTTGGGCTTCTTATAAATGTGTTTGGTTTAGAAAATGATGGACCTTTTTTTTCATAAAACTTTGATTTTGTTTTAGTGGAGGTGGTTGTTTGACATTTCTAACAGTAACATGGGTTGGTTTCTTCTTGTAAATAATAAAAAGTCGGTTCTAGATGATGTGGTTGCATTATTTCTACTGTTTGCTGGTACAGACCCACGGATCCCTGGTTTTACACTAGAAGGTTCCTTTTTCAAGGGATCCGTGACTACATTAGCTTGTTTTTCAATTGCTTTAACGAATTGTGTTTCTTTAATCTCACTAGTTGATGCAGTAAGTTCCTGAACACCTAAACCCTTTTGATTATTTCCCGTCTTAATACTATCAAGTATTATATCAAGGGTATTAGTACTCATTCTAGCAGTCTTGGAATCAAGATTATCAACTAACGTTTGAAGTTGAACACAAAGCTCACATTCACCATCTACTTTCTTCCCCTTTTTTAAACGTTTTAATTTATCTTTTAACTCAATGACTTCCTTTTCTAATCGTTCATTTTTGTTTTTCAAAATCTTATTTTTGTTAATTACTTTTAGACTAATTTTGCAAAGTTTATCATATTCAACATGTAATGATTCATCATCTAATGATGAGCTACTATAATAAAGAGATTCGGGACATACCTTGTTTGAGTCATTTGCCATGAGACAAATTTCTTCGTTCTCCTCCTCACTCATTCCCCATGAACCACTTACGAACGCCTTTTGTTCGTCACGTTTTGGACAATCACTAATGAAGTTATTAGGGTCCCCATATTTAAAACATGTGCGTTCGTCCTTTGCTTTCTTGTCGTCTTTGCCTTTCCGGAACCCCTTGTCGTCATATGGTTGTTTGGCATATTTATCTTTTCTTCTAAAGAACTTCTTGAAATCCCGTACCGCCATGGCATATTCTTCGTCAACACTTTCCGAAGATGAGGTTTCTTCATCCCTTGAGACCTTCTTGGCTTTTAAGGCAAGAGATTTGTGCTTCTCTTTCTTTTTTTTTTGAGGCTTCGGAGTCTTTAGCGAGGACGAGCTCATAGACCTTTACATTGCCTATGAGTTCGTCGAGAGTGAGGATTGACAAGTCTTTGGATTCTTCGATGGCCGTTACCTTTGATCTCCACTTAGATGGAAGCGCCCTTAGATATCTCCTGACATGATTACGACTAGAAAACGACTCATCAAGTGCTTGTAATGAAGTAATAATAGTATTAAAGTTAGCAAAAGAATTATTTGTATTATCCTCATCCGATATTGAAAATTGTTCATATTGTTGAATAAATAAATCTATTTTGTTGTTTTTAACTTGTTAATTTCCTTGGTGAGTTACAACTAAAGAATTCCAAATTTCTTTAGAGGTTTTAAGAATAGAAATTCTTTCAAATTCCTTTTTGGGTAAAGCATTATATAAAACTATTTTTGCTTCACTATTTTTGGAAAGTTTTTGATTTTGATCGTCGGAGAGGCGATCATGAGGGATGTTTATTTCGTTGCCGGTTTTATCATCTTTTGTAGTGGCTTGAAAGTCACCTTCAACAATGATGTACAAAAGATAAATATCTTTTGACTTCACATAAGTTTCAAATCTATTTTTCAAATAAATAAAACCATTTGTTTCAAGTAGTGGAGGTCGTTGCATAGATTGCCCTTCTTTATAATTTTCAAAACTCATTGTGAAAAGTTTTTAAAATACAATTTACTTTAAAACTTTTGTAAACCTTGCTCTTTATGCCAATTGTGGAAAACTAGAAGGGGGGTTGAATAGTTTTGCTGATTTTAAGTTAAGTTTCAAAAACTTTAGATTCGATCTTTATGTGAATTCGTATGGATGGATAGAAAGTATAAAGCAATAAGTAAAGTAAATAATTAAAGCAAGTAAAGTAACGGATGGATAATATTGACACAAGTGATTTATAGTGGTTCGGCTACAAGGACACCTTCTTTACCCTACTCCACTCCCCGAGTTCCCCACTCGAGAGTTCAAGCACTATGTCAACAAGCTCCTTCAACACGGCGGAGAAGCCTCACAACGTCGCCTACACTTTATCCGGTACAAAGCTAAATACCGAGTCCTTAACACGGCGGACCAAACCAACACAACTATTACACAACAACTATGTGAAAATATGAAATACAAGATCTTGCTGCATAAATCTAGTGGAGGAACAAATCAATCAAGGACCCCTTGTTTGGATGACTTGTAGTATCATGTGATCTCGCCTTTGAGAAGGACCTATATGAGAATCACAACAAAAGAAAGAAGAACTACTAGATAGATCAAGAGATTTGAGATTAGAAGAGAGAGATAATATATGAGAGAGTTTGTTAGAAGAGGGTTGAGTAACAATGAAGAAATGGCTCACTATTTATAGGAAAAAATCTCATCAGAGCGGTTCCCATGGATCCTCACTGGGGATCCGTCCGATTAATCTAAGGGATCCGCAAACTGGTTGTACCATCCGGATTTTGGGTTGCAAACCGGGTCATGGGACATGGTATGAGCCTTGGTACCCAAAAGATACAATGTATCTAGACATTGGGTCATGGGTCTTGGGTTATGGGTTATGGATTAGCTCCATGAGTATTGGTCATGGGTCTTGGATAATGTCCATCCTATTAAACTAATACAACAAATGAATTATTACAACATTTTATGTATATGACCAAATGTATATACTTTACAAAAATAACTTGTATTCTTATAATTTTACTTATGATAACTTTATATTTGTTATCAACAAAACACAAAGAGATCGCTAAATATGAATAAACGTTTTTACGGTTTATTTGTATTAACAGAGATAAATATGGATAGTCTATGGTATTTAGACAATGGAGCAAGAAACCATATAACTAGAGTGAGAGAACACTTCAAGGAGTTAGATGAGAAGGTCAGTGGAAAAGTAAGATTCGGAGATGGTTCACACATAGAAATCAAAGGAAAAGGTTCAATTTTAATAGAATGTGATGACGAGAAGCAAAGAGTTATATCACACGTATATTACATTCCTAGCTTGAAAAGAAACTTATTGAGCCTTGGACAATTCTTGAAATTGGTTGTAAGGTAGTAATTGAAGATGACGAATTACGACTTTATGACATGGATAACAAAATCTTCATGAAAGTTACGCGACAAAGAAACCAACTATATAAAGCAAGTCTAAGGATAGGCACACTTGTCTGTCTACTAGCAAATTTAAAGGATAATACATGGTTATGGCACGCAAGACTAGGACATCTCAATTTCGAGTCACTAAAATCAATGGCTCAAAGGGATTTAGTTTATGGAATACCTGCCCTTAAACATACAACACAAATCTGTGATGTGTGTTTGATTGGTAAACATAGTAGAGCGCCATTTCCCAAAAAAGCAAAAGCTAGATCAACATCACCTTTAGATTTAGTATATGGAGATTTATGCGGACCAATCACACCAACGACACCTTCTAGAAAGAAATACATATTCTTGTTAGTAGATGACTACTCAAGATATATGTGGGTGTATTACCTAAATACGAAAGATCAGGCATTTGATAATTTCAAGGAATACAAGAAGAGGATAGAAAATGAGTTAAGGACAACATTAAAGATGTTAAGAACTAATCGTGGAGGAGAATTCATATCAAATGAATTCACACAATATTGCAAAGAAAATGGCATAACACGACAATTTACCGCACCTTACTCGCTGCAACAAAATGGAGTAGTTGAAAGAAGAAATAGAACAATTATGTCTACAACAAGTTGTATGATAAAAGCAACGAACATGCTACAAAATTTTTATGCTGAAGCTGTTAGACACGCCATATACATCTTAAATAGTGTTCCTACAAAATCATTAGAAGACATTACTCCATATGAAGCAATTAAGCGAAGAAAGCCAAACTTAGAGAATCTAAGATTTTCGGCTGCAAAGGTACCATCACAACATTTGACGAAGTTAGATGATAGAAGTAGTAGAATGGTATACTTAGGAAACGAACAAGGATCAAAAGCCTACCGACTATTTAATCCAACAACACAAAAGATATGTGTTAGTAGAGACGTGAAGTTTAAGGAGAATAAAACATGGGATTTGAAGGATTACATGAGTGAGCACATTAACGACGAACCTGAATGGACTGACTTCAAAATAGAAAATCTTGAAGCCACAAATGAACATCATGATCAAGGAACTCAACCAGATGACAATGAATTCCCTAACAATGATGATGATATATATACATAGGGGTGGAAACGAGCCGAGCCGCTCGTGAAAAGCTCGGAATCGGATTGGTAAAAAGCTTGAACGAGCCGAGCTCGAGCCTAATTTTGGGCTCATTTAATAATCGAGCTCGAGCCCGAGCTCTGTACAAGAAGCCCGAGTAGGCTAACGAGCCCTAGAAATATATACGTATATATATTGTCTATATGTATAAACGAGCTTAAAAGTAGTAAACGAGCTCGAGCCTTATGTAATTAACGAGCCGGGCTTTCCATTTGATCTAGGTTTTCTTTAACACATCATAAAATTAGTCGAGCCCGAGCCGAGCTCGAGCTCAAAATATAAGGCTCGAAATGAGCTCGAGCTCGAGCTGTATATATATAAACGAGCCAAGCTCGAGCTCTGGCGAGCTCGAGCTCGGCTCGACTTGTTTCCACCCCTAGATATACAACATCAACTACAAGCTCACCCTCACATTCTCAAACACTTTACACACCATCGACAAGTTTGTTAATACAAATAAGCCATAAAAACATTTATATATATATTACGATCTTCTAATGTTTTGTCGATAACAAACGTAAAATCATTTTAACAAAACAAATAAAATACGTAAAAGGTTTGAGCCAATAGTTTACTAACACACTTACATTTTCATATAAACACTAAACAAGTAATATTATTTACATCTTATAGAAATGCATATGTATAACAACTAGTGTTTACATAATATGGAAATGTACATATATACCTTGTATATATTGTAATAGGTAATGTAATGGGTAAAAACCAAAGTCCATGACCCATGACCCATGATCCATTTACTAGGTACAATGAATCTTGTTGGGTAAAACCCAAAGTCCATAACCCATACCCATGGAGCATGATCCATAACCCATACCCATGGAGCATGATCCATAACCCATGACCCATTGCATGACATCATACATGAAGTCATGTTGGGTATTATCCATGATCCATGACCCAAGATCCATGACCAAATGTCTAGATACATTGCATCTTGTTCGGTATCTAAAAATAATTACCCATAACCCATGGTTCATAACCCATAACCCGGTTTGCAACCCGAAATCTGGACTTAAGCTGACCCAGCAGCCGGATCCCTCTGGGGAGGGATCCGTGGGAACCGTGCAGACAGTAGACATGTTTGTCTATAAATAGTGAGCCATTTCTCTCTTAGTATTGTAACATCTCTAACCTCTGATCCAAAACATCATTCTATGTAGTTTTATGTTTGTGTGATTCTCTAGGTTCCTTTTAAAGCGAGATCACCCTCTTGAAGACGTACAAGCTCAAGGTCATGAGTTGCTAAGCTTCGTCATCATCAAGACCATTGAAGTGTCTCTTGTTGATAGTTCTTTTCTCCCTCCATAGAAGTGTTGTGTTGAAGGCATTAGTGAAAGGTGCCGAAGGGTCGTGTCGAAGGCATTAGTGAAAGGTGTCGAAGGGTTGTATCGAAGGCATTAGTGAAAGGTGCCGAAGGGTCGTGTCAAAGGCATTAGTGAAAGGTGCCAAAGGGTTGTGTCGAAGGCATTAGTGAAAGGTGCCGAAAGGTCGCGTCAAAGGCATTAGTGAAAGGTGCCAAGGGTGTACATTCGATATGGTGCATCGATGTACAAGATACTTAGTTCGGGTTAAAATGATATTGATATCCTTATGATGTTGTAATAAGTGTGTCTCCTTTGGGGTAGTCGTGTAGTGGTGTAGTGTTGGGTAGTAGTTCCTCCTTTGTAATGGAACTCGGTATCTAGCCTTGTACCGGATAAAGTGTAGGCGACGTTATGATAGGTGTGGTTCTACCTCGTGGAAGAACTCGGTGTCTAGCCTAGTACCGGATAAAGAGTAAGCGACGTTGTGAAGGCTTCTCCGCCACATTAAGGAGCTTGTGTTGTGTAGTGCTTATGAACTCTCTACTCGGGGAGTGGAGTAGGGCAAGGAAGGTGTCCTTGTAGCCGAACCACTATAAATACTCGTGTCGTGGTTTTGTGTTCCTTTACTCTTTATGTTTGCATTACTTATTTATATGTTTATCTATCATCATCCAACATACACATTAAATAGATTGACATAAGTCGATATAAATAGTTTAAAACGAAGTTTTAATCGGTAAAACTATTCAACCCCCCCTTCTAGTTTTCCACAAAGTTCATCACAAGTAAATTCTCACCCAATACCTCAACACCATCAATCTATCAAAGTGATAGTGGTTCAAACACAACCACAAATTCACATTCGCATTTTGATCATACACCGTTGAGAGGTTATAGAACATTAAATGACTTATATTAGAGCACCGAGGAATTACTATTGGCTGAAGATGAACCCAACAACTACAAGAAAGCATCAAGCGATCAAAAATGAATCGAAGCAATGAAGGTCGAGTTAGATTCCATCAATAGGAAAAACACATGGGAATTAACCACACTACCCAAAGGACACAAAGCAATTGGTTTAAGTATGTATTCAAGACCAAGAAAGATGCTAATGAAATTATAGTCAAGCACAAAGCAAGATTAGTACAAGAGCATGGCATAGACTTTGAAGAAGTATTCGCACCTGTAGCAAGGATGGAAACTATACGATTACTACTCGCCATAGCCGCTAACAATAAATGGGAAGTACATCACCTCGACCTAGAATCTGCATTTCTACATGGAGAACTAAAAGAAGAAGTGTACGTTACACAACCCGAAGGATTTATAATATAAAAGCTCTATACGGACTAAGACAAGCACCACGTGCATGGAACATAAAGTTAGACAACACCTTGAAGTCATTATAGGTCTTCCAACGGCAAGAACTATTGGTATAAGCAAATGCGGATCATGGAACAGAAAACGTGTGATCTAAAAGATATTGAAATGAAAAATCATTGTGATGGAAAATGGGAAAGCCTTAAAAATTCTTGGAGAAGTTTCCCATCTCTTTTTGAACTGCATGGGAGAAGTTTTATAAATGACGAGGGCAACGACTACAATTCAGATGAGTTCAAACTGAATTGGTTCTCTTGAGAGAACGTGCTCTGCTCATCATCTTGGTTCAATTTATTGATTTCATGTTCAAGTTTTTTTTTGGCATATTACCCGAGCTAATGTGATTTTTTATACCTCAATTATGAATTATAGTATTTAAGGCAAACTTTCGCGGGTTGATTTGATACTTTTTTATGTGACATCAGTGCTATCAAAAGCTATTTTGTGAGATGTTTACTTACTGAATATATAGTTTTGTGATGAATAACTCATTTGATATAGCATTTTCTGAAATACCTGTCTAACATTACGATGTACATGTGTATAAGGACATGAATCCTGGTTGTCTATCAGTTTTACCGTTTACCACGACACCATATCTTTCCATGATGCAGACCCGCACCTCTACTTTCACGTTCACATTTTCTTAACCTTGTCATCTTGTGACAAATCCTTCAAAAGCTTTGTATGTTTTGGATCCTCTTAAGTTCCAATGAATATCATTACATCACATAACCCATGTTTGACTAACCCTTCACCATTACCATAAAATGTGCAGAATCCGGTGAAAATTATATATTCTTTCAATTTCCCGCAAATTTTCGATGCAATTTCAACCTCATATAAAGAAAAAAACTTACCAAGAAGTGTCAGAAAAGTCCCTGTCTGGACCATTTCCGGATTACACCATTCTCTCTACAAGTTCCAGACTTTCTACAAAACGTACACCTTTGCCTTCAAGAAACACATGGTATGAATCGATATTAAGATTTATATTCTTTCTAAATACTTTAATAGTATACTTCTTGCAGTCTAACAGTGATAAGTTGCCGTCAATAATACTATAATATCGAGTTGTCAGTAAATCAAACTTTTAAAGGAAACGGGTCAAACGGGTCAAAGGTCACCAAGCCTCCTGAATTGCTTTTTTCATATATGATTTAATTCTAATAGTACAGATATCATATTTAACACATTAACTATGCCCAACAGATATAGTTTTCTAAATCATACCGATGTCAGAGAAATAAGCTTCCAATAACATCTCCGTGTACTCAATGTTTTGTGTGGTACTTCCGTCTTCCTGGACTCCGCATGCTCTTATGTCTACTTCTTGCAAAGCTAAAAGATTTTTTAAAGCTTTCGAAAATCTGGAAGAGAAGAAACTGGAAATGCTGGAGTTGATACAGATTGTGGACCATCGGATAGCCTGTATCCCGTCATAGATTGATCTCCACTGTAGGATAGTGAGTACATCCTCATTTTATTCTCGGCGAGATTAGAAAACAGAAAAATGGTGATTAAACATGCTGAAATGGGGTATTGTGAGAGGTTTTTTGTGATGTTAAATGCATTGGAGTAGTTAGCAAAAAAAAAAACAGATAAACCTTGAGATGCACTACTCCATGGTACATGTTTACTGTTTGACTTCCAAAGTCAAACCTTTGACTTTATAAATTTCATAATTTATACGAAAGATGGTTAAGGAAGCTAACGATTAAGAGCCCAACAACAAAAGGTCCTATACTTGGAAGAGTAAAAGTGACATTAATCTTCTGATTTGATTGATGTGGCCGGAAATTCGGATTAAAATTAATGTTTGGTATAAGTGCTTATAACAGTGAGAATGTCAATTGTTGTAACAAAGCAACTTACGGAGTAATATTTATGTCATATTGTATCTTTTATGGGTCATCATCTGTTCCGGTTATTATAAGCTTCAACAGCCAAATGAATGGTGTTGATGAGTTTAATGAAATAATGGTTCACTTAGATGCATCCCACATCGCCATAGAGTAGGTTACATGCAAGGTGGCAAAGACTATAAAAACAGACTCCTAGAAGTTTATTAAGCATACCTTTCTCGGCCTTTTGGCTAAGATCAAGTGTAGTATCTGTTCTTATCAGTTTAATATCTGATATGTGAGCCATTGGCTCACTCGATATTAATCTTATTTTTTTATGTGGAAAGACCCACCACAGTAGCTTGCTATTGGGGTCTTTGCGAGTTGCTTTGGTGTTGCACTACAGCCTTAGCCTGGCTCACCCCTCCAATCTCAGTTTAAACATAAGATCAAATTTATATTCAGCCCTATACTACTACCTTCGTCACTTTAGAGTTAACCTTTTTACTGTCAATCATAATTTACTTCTCTAATTAGTAGTTTAGCACACTAAATCGATCAGTCAACTTCACCTACTGAGTATTGCAGTGTTTTTTACTACACATCTCCAAACCAGGCCACCAGGGTGCTTTAAAACTTAAATGACTCAATATAATAAACATTTCATTATATACAATAGACTGAAATGACTTGTTATAGAACAGTTTGTTCAGTAGATGGCGGTGGCCGGTGGCTTTGAATGACTCAGCCAGCATGTTTCGTTGTTTACTGATACTTATTCAAAATTTCACTTAAAGTTAAAACATTTCTACTAGCTACTACGTTTGTCCTAGGACAACTCGCCCAAATAAACTTATTGATGAATGTCTGAAATATGGCTCGTTACCTACTAATTTGGTTAGAGCATCATCGGGAAAAACAAGAACGGTAACTGGTTTATGCAAATTGATCTCTGTGGCGAGATTAGTAACAGAAAGATAGTGATTAAACATGCTGAAATGGGGTATTATGATGTGATGTTAATCACATTGGAATAGTTAGCGAGAAACTGATAAACCTTGAGTTGGCAGAGTTGCACTACTACATGGTACATGTTTACTGTTTGACCTCCAAAGTCAAACCTTTGACTTTCGAAATCCATAATTATATAAAACTTGGTTAAGGAAGCTAACGATTAAGAGCCGAACAACAAAAGGTCCTATATATGGAAGAAAAAAAATGGCATTAATCTTCTGTTTTGATTAAATTAATGTTTGTATGGTACTTGGGATATAAGTGCTTATAAGAGTATAATTGTCAGTTGTTTTAACAAAGCAACTTAATATTCATGTCATGTTGCATCTTTTATGGCTCAACATCTGTTCCAGTTACTTTAAGCTTCAACAACCAAATCAATGTGCTTTTAATCTCAATTCGTAAAAGGGTATGCATATGATTTCTAAACTCGGTTTTTCGGTTGGATATGAAGTACAGCAAAAAAGTTTGAGACAATGTACATCCCAGTTATTACATCATCTATGACATTTCATTACAAACAATTCATTAACACTATTTGATATTAAGATTAAACTTCTGCAAATTTGTTAGAGACAAAAAGATTATAACAAATGCAAGACGACAGTATAGTATCAATGAACAGTTTTATCAAATTTCAATGAGAATACTGAGTACAAGAATCGATTTAAACCAACAACTCTAAATATCATATGCGCCTTAAATAATGATCTCTATCTCTAATTACACGCTACTTAGTACCTCACCATCAATATTTGCTCGTTAAACTCATTTGGAAAGGCCTAATCTTACTGGAATTCTGACTTCGTTTAATCTAGCATCTCCGGCCCTATCTGGCCAAGGAGAGAAAGCATAACTCGATCTATCAGAAGATATCCGCAACTCATCATCATCACTGGCTTCATCGTCACTACCTTCATCATCACTACCTTCATAACCACTACCATCATCATCAGAGAACGATGAATAAGAGGTAATGGCATTTATGTCCAAAATGCCTTGTGATTCCTCGACATCATCATCAACTAACCCCTTTAGAAACGGATGATCTAACAACTTATCAGCAGATAATCTACGCACAACCTTCTTACACAAACAACCCTTCAAGAAGCTCTTACCTTCATTCGATATACTACTAGAGCTAATAACCGACTCAATTTCATTCTCATAACCAACACGTATCAAAACCTCATTCTTACCCAAATCTTTATATGCAAGCCAAAGTTTTTTTCCGGTCAACATCTCAAACACAATACATCCAAATGCCCAAATATCAGCTGGCGGTTTTTGAACACCACGAATCACAGCTTCTGGTGAGAAATACAAAGGGTTACCCCTCCAATAACGACCCGGATCCTTCTTCTTAACCTGATTCACCCTCTTAGCCAGTCCCAAATCACCAACTTTAACAATAAAATCATCATTATTCTTATTAGCCACAAGCAATATATTCTCAGGTTTTAAATCACAATGAACATACCTCGTTTATGAACGTGACTTAACCCTTTTAGAATCGATCTAGCATAACGTATAACATCAACTTCCAACAACCCTTTACCATGAGACATCTTAATAACATCAGCTAGGGTTCCACCAGAAGCGAGCTCAAATAACAAATTATAAACAATCTGATTATTCTCAAGAGTAATCTCCTCCCCAAAACACTTGATCACATTCGTAGACCCTCGAATATTATCCATAACCTCTTTTTCCTTCTGAATAGAACCCGATACAGACGCTTCTGCAGATTTAACAGCCATAATGGACGGATACAAACTATATCTAGATCGCGCATTCATATTAGCAATGAAAACAGAACCATAACTACCTTTACCAACAACTGAACGTCTAATCCAAGGAGCATCATCACCACAATCTTCCTGTTTTCTTCTTTTTGATTCGTCAACGTATTGCTTACCAGTAAGACTTCGTTTCTTCATATTATATTCGCTCGACTTCAACATCATTGCAGATTTACTGATTAAAACTTAAGGGTTTTGGTGACTTGGGGTTGAAGGAATGAAAACTGAAGAGATGAAAAAAAGGTTTAGGGTTTGAAAGATGGTAATATTTGATGAATGATGGGAGTTTATATAGAAAAGGGGTGTAGGGTTTTATAACAGAATAACGGTTTTTTTTTCCTTGTATTGCACGTTTTGTACTAATACTTGTCATAAGGACAGAATGTAGACATAATGTGATGATAAGTAATAATAAGAAAATACATAATTTTTTTGTTGCTTCAAATGCATGTCTATTTTTCGATTTTGTTTAGGTCAAATAAGTGCCTACTTCCACGTTACGTTCATTTTTATTAGTGATCGAACAGCGTAAGTTACACTTTTTATGATCATATTGTGTATATTATGCAAGTAAACATGTATTTGATGCGAGGGAAGTAACTGTTAAAACACACGTCGGTTTAGAACTTTGTGCATTTTGTAAGTAAACGTAATTTTTTCTCTAGATAAACCACTTGCATTTCTATCTATTGTAACACTATCCGACTCGTCTTATGGTGGCCTTTTGCGCAAAAACCGTACTAAATGAGATTTTTAAAACCGTGGTAAATGGCCTTAAAAACCGTACTAAATGAGATTTTTGTGTAGTAGTGTGCAAATCTCTCTTACCCAATATGCTAATTAATATCTCTGATACGGCAGAGAAAAACGGAAAGAAACTTGCTCGATCACCTCTGTCTAGCTAGAGATCGAGCAAGCATAAGTAAGGTATTAACATAGTAAACCATTTGTACAAGGCTTAAAAATTAGTATCTAGCTTGCAAGCCAACCAACTCAGTCGAGATATATCAACAAAGGTCACAAGTCTTTTATAGAGCGTTATTATTTTCAATTCAATTACTCGTTATGATTACTTAACGATTAAAAGCCACAAACTTGCAGACAAGATAGATATAACAACATGTCTTACGACATATTAAACCAGTTAACGGTGTAATCCTTGGCAGCATGAGCGGGAACACCTTCAATCACCTTTTCTTGTCCCTTGGGGTAATAGATTCCAGTACGACTGTCAGGGATCCAAACATCGGTCTCCTGAGGAGCTTTAGTGTGGAGATTCTTGTTCTTAGCTTCGTCATGGTTCAACCTTGTAGTAGTGTCTGAGCCTCCACTCTTTTTGTGATATGCCTTTCTCAATGCTGGTCTGAAAGGTTATATACAATCATATGATAATCAATTTAACATCATAAGTGTATAATGAGCAACATTTAGTATCATATCAACTAACATCTGTAACGAGGTCCGCTGCATTAACTGCCTTCTTAACTTAAAAGGATATAACGCTAAAAAAAATGTATTCATCTGGAAATAGCTCTTCCAAGATTATAAGATTTGATATTCGACACTTTGGCGTGTAGCATATATAGGGAAAATGTAATACTCAAAAGACAAGAAATGTGTTTCAGCGTTCTAAGAATAGAACGTGTTTAACACAATACCGTACACTAGGAACATGTTTAGAGAATATGTCTGAATCTACTTATACATTTTCATGATGAAATGTAAAAAAATACATGTAAATGAAATAGAGTTAACTTTACTTGATATATGTATGCATGTTCTGAGCTCCTCTTCCAATTGGTGAAGACATTTTGCAAGGATCTACTGATATGATTCAGCTTCACCATTCCACCCTCTTTTATACCCACCATTTGTTTTATCTATATATTTTTATTTTTAAAAATATATTATTTATATATTGCAAAATAAATATAGGTAGTAGTTGATCATGAGCCACAATAGACAATTTGGTTTCCCAAGACATGGCTTGGGCCTCATACATCATCATATCTTTACTTCCCATTCCTACAAGTCATCTACACTTCATCTATCTCAACTTTTATAAATTTACTAAAAATCGACAAAAAAAACTGTACTAGCTGAAAATAACTGATAAACAGCGTCTAAGGCTCAACTTCGTATGCCGATTGTTAGCCTGTTCAGCTGAATTGATCTGAATTAATACTTTACGTTATTTCTGAATGTAAGAATTATAGGATTTTAAATTTTTTTAATATGAAAATAGATGTACATATTTGGAAAATAATGTTATAGATGGGTACCACATGCCATATCCCATTGTATGGGCTTGGAAAGATGATGCCTGATCTAGTCCTCATCTTCCCCACAAAAGTCTAATTTGGATAAAGCAATGACTCATGCCATTGCTATTTGCATCCAATATCATGCCATATCCAATCACAAACTCACCCATTTATTTGAAAGGGTCAAAAGTTATGGATCATATAGGCTCACAGATTATTAAAGTATATCCATATCATAGAATCAAGATTTTGTGATCACAAATGTTTAATGTATCAAGATAATGATACCAAGTTCTGTAAGTTACTGGTTCGGTTAATACTGAAACAAGATGGCATGTGGTCATATGGATAGAACTTATAAAAGTTTGGTTCATGACGATAAGGAAAGGCCGTTGTTTGGTAGATGTTCATAGATTCAAACCATGCTGTTATATATAGGTATGATCATTCAAGTCTTTGAATCTGAAGCATTAAAAGAATTGCGGCTAGTTTACAAGTATGCCATTCATGTGTAAAACTTATGTTTCGTCTCAAGAAAATTTAAGAATACAAACTACTTTCTTTCCGTAAAGCAGACAGAATCTGGAATTTGATAGATAAATATAAGTACTGTATCTTTTTCCTCTACAAGTGATTCTGCTGAGATAACATTCTCCAATATAGTACAACAATAAAATAAGTTGGGGCAGATAACATGTTGAACATGAGCAGAAATTCAAGAAATAAGAATCATTACACAATGCTAACTCTTACAAAGGAGTGAAAATGTAAATACAACACTTTAATGTAAACGTCACATGAAATAGAGCTGGTTGCATCTTCAGCATCTTATGCTTTTCTGAAATGATAAATCATTCAAAACTAGAGTCCTCTGTTGTTGGTCGCCTCAGAAAGTATCTTAAACTATTAGCCAAAACCTGCAAAATGTTTCATCAAGTTATGTAACACGGAATATGAAGAACTTCAAGACACGCAAATACAAATCTCAGATGTAATGTTATAAGTGTTCTGTTCACCTGTTGAAGTGGCTCAATAAGTGATTTACCCTTGTAATTGACATGAAACTTTGCCTTAGCCAACAATCCCTACACATCACAGCAACATAAACCTGTGAGTGCTACAATTTTCTTTCAAGATTCTGATCATAGAAATGGCAAGGGGGCGGGACGGGGGTTGTAATGGGTCAAAACAGGTTTGGGTTGAAATAGACCAAGTCGGGTTGGGTTAAGCACAAATACTTTCTGTCCATTTTCAAGAAAAGAAGAAAATTTACTGCACTAGGAGTTAACTACGGTTCCAAAAACAATATTGTTACAACGATAATCTAATTATCTGAATAAAACAATTTGAAGAGGTTGGAGGACTTTCAACCTGTTCAACCCATTTGACCTGTTACCATTTTAGCTAATTACTTTGATTTGGCCCGTTTTGGATAAAACACAATCCAAACCGACCCATTCATAAGTAACTGCAATAAACTTGTTACCTCAGCCAGTTTGCAAGTGTTTATAGAGCAATTATAACTAGTCTATTACCTCTGTGTCAAACTCTCCTGATTCAACTGCAACATTAACATCATTGAAAATCTTTACAAGATCTAATAGTAATCCAGGGCGATCTGCTGTCTCCACTGAGAGCAGGCTGCATATTTAGACAGTCGATATTAATATTCCTTTTTCATATTGCAACCTACTTTGATGGAAACTAATAAAGTAATAGACATCAAACAGATAGATCATGATGTACCTTCGGTTAGGGCCATCATCATATACATGTATGCGGGTTGCAATGTCCACATCAAGCTGGATTATGTCACCAATTATTAGGAAAATATATCATAATGTCAAAATATAAGCAAAACTTATGATAAAACATGAACAATTTTCGTCATATTTATGTTCATTGTTATCGTTGTTTACAGAAGAAATTGTTCATGGCCTAAATGAAACTACTTTGTATATCTTGGATAAATATCAACTTCATGTACGAATTCAGATTTGCCATGAGAATCCGAATACCCCTTTAATCCCATCGTTTGAGCCTGTTTCTCATTTTGTAAATTTTAGACTCCAAATTTACAGTAATGTTACCATATTTTTGGCTCAAAGTGTTTCTTTTTACAGACTAATGTAAGCCTAAGTCTTTGGATAAAACCTTCCTATAGAAATATAAGTTAAAAAGCAGTTCAGCTGTTGAAACCCAAAACTAGAGAGGAATTTTTGGTCTTGGGTTACATGTTAAAGGGTGCCAGTTAGTACCTTGTGTTTAGGTGCCTCGATTCCAAAGGCTTCTCCCATTGCTAAATGAGCACTTGATTCCTGGATCGTTAATTATATAAATCTCAGGTGTTACAAATAAAGACAGGGAAGCTGTTAGCACAAACACTGAATTGGTATATTACGGATGATATTCAAGAAGATTGCTAATAATTGTTAATCGTATCGCCTCAAGCAGCTCTGGTTCATCAACTTTGCGACCAGTTGAGCTACAAAAAAACCAGCATATGAATGGGTCAGAATTATAAAACCAAGATTGCATTATTAACATAGTTTGATTCCAGTTATAACATGAAAACGAATTTAATGTTACGATCTAAATGGATCAAGATTCAATTTTATGAGTGTGTAAACAAGCATGAATTGGTCTAAAAATTATTGCTGGTGTATACAACTCACGCTTTAGTAATCGCAAACTTGGTGTGCTTTCCTGAAGAATCCAGATGAACCTTTGCTTTGACAACGTTCAGTCCAAGATTTGTAAGAGCTCCCATCTGTATTTACATAAATTTCTCCTCAACAACATGAAGATGTAAATTTAAGTTTCTAAGGAACAAAATTAAGGATGATCAAACAAAACGCTTCATACAGTGTCAAGAAGAGCTCCAAGACGATCCCCGAAAGTAACTTCCACCACAGTTGCATCGAGATCCGAGTCCTGGTCTATGATCACTTTCGGTACTGGAACCTCATCAGTTTCCACATAAACCTCAGCATCCTAATAAAAAAACCGACAAAATCAAATCAATTTACTAGTCACAAAACTAAAGCTTAAGAACAAATTTTCTTGCTTGATACCTCTAAAGCTGTAGCAGAAGCTTTTGGAATCACAGTTGCATATGACCATCTGGGTAAAACCCAAAATCAGGAAATATAACAACAATAATCCCAAAACTCGGAATCTTCATTCGAACTATCAAATATACTACTTATCACATATAGATCACTTTAAGTTGCTCAACTGATACTATATTAAGACAACAGCAATTAAATAGTGGTTGGCCAAGGACGGTCGGAAACGGCCTAGTGGCAAGACACTTGATCTCCTCACAAGAGGTCAACGGTTCAAAACTCACTAGGTACATTAGTACATATTTGGTGGTGGCCAGGAAAGGATCAGAAACGGTCACAGGGATACCCCGGTTAGGCCGCATACATCTAAGTCAAAGACTCGCCCTCCCTAGGTAACCTGAATAGGAAATACCTCATCCGTTTACATTAAGTGTCAAAATAAGCCACAAAAAGTGAGCTTATGAAACATAAGCCAAAACCAAATAAGCCATAAGCCGGCTATATAAGCCGAAGCAAACACCCCCTAAATAATGCACTTTGGAGACCAATGCAGGTAAGTAGGTAACTAACTGAAAATAAACATAAACTTGGAACATATAATATGTTTTTTAAGAAGCATACCTTGATTTGTGAGAACCAGTCATACAAAGGTTGTTCACATGATTTGAACCAACTGAATAGCCAAAAACTGCAGATTTACAAGTAGGTTGGCTTGCAAATGCAGTTAGATCCCTGTGAACCTTAACAGTAAACCCACAAGAAGCCATAGATGCAGCCATGTTAAGATCTTCTTTTTGGTTTTGTTTTTATAAAATGGGGAAAACAATGGGCATGGTGATGAAAACAAAGAGGTGGGCAGGAAAGATGAATGTAATCGAGTCTAAAAATAACATCCGTCGACATCAACTTGTTGAAACATAAACTACATTATTAAGTACAGTTGTACTTTTGCCTTTCATGGTAGGAGTACTACTCTCTTGCACCATCGAATATTCCTATAATTTACTATTGTGGTTATTCCCCGCCACATCAGCGTCGCATCAGTTTTTTCTCTCCAAACTACACTCAATCACAGTTTGCTAATAAGGTGACCGCAACCACAACCAAAAACTTACTTCAAAAAAACAAATAAAAAAAAACCACACACACAAACCAATTGAAACTTGCGGTTGGCAAGTCAACCATAACTTTGAAAAGGTTGGGAGGTGAACGGTCTTTGTCTGGTTGAGCTAATGGGAATAATGCGGTCATGTACTCAGTTGGTTGGGAAACAACCTTACCATAAGCATTGACCTAAAAAGAAGATATTTTTTCACCAACTACAAAATTATTTCTCCCTCTTAATTCACATTATTTTTTCAAGGTGTTCCAAATTAATTAATTTGAGATTAGGCGATATATCCACAGAAAGCGACGCACAGATAACAAGAAATTATTATAATAATTTTGTTTCTAATACAAAATTGAATTTTTAAATTAATATAGTGTTTGTTTTTAAAAAAAATGTCAAATTTATAATTGATTAGGAAAAGACATAATATAAATGTCAAATTTATAAGTGTGTGTTTTAAAAAAAATGTCAAATTTACGTTATGCGGCCTCAATCAATCGTCATTTACTTGTCTGAAAATCAACCATACTGGGTTTGCGTCGAGGCAATGAACCTGTCGGATCGACATACATCGCCATATGTCCCACGAGTAGAGCAACATATTAGGCGGGCGTAAGGGTTTGTCATTTTCTCCACTAAACCCGATATCAACTTTTTACGAAATAAATACCCGATCGAAACGAATGTCACCAAGGGTATCGCAAGACTACGTTATGACGATGTTATTATTATTATTATTATTATTGTTGTTGTTGTCTTGTTGTTGTTGTTGTACGCACACATAATACACAAACATAAGAGCATGGGTATGGTATCTAAACAACTCGCACTCAACGTGGCATGCTCGCCACTCCATTTTGCTCCTCGCCGCCACACCAAGCTTGTTCGCCGTTGGTGTTTTCGCCATCGAACGACGAGGAAGAAGACAAAGACTTTTCGTAATATAACCGTTGTTATAAACGGTTCGATTTAAAAAAAAAAAAAAAAAAAAAAAAAAAAACTTTTATTTTAAAATTAAAACTTGACCCACCCTCTTATAAATAAACCCCATTTTTATAAAATCATTCACACTCTTTTCTTTCAAATCATTCACACACTACTCTTTCAAATCTTTACATCTTAAGCAAAAAAAACATGAGTGGTTCAAATTCGGATTCCGATATTGATGATTTATGATTCTGAAAGTTGCAGGTTATGGGCAATCGTTGCCAGAACAGGAAGCTGAAAGTTCAAGCACCCGTAATTACATCTACCGTGACCGTGAAGTTGCTGAAGAACGTCTGATATCCGACTATTTTTCTTATTGTCCAAAATATTCGGACTACTATTTTAGGCGTCGATTTCAGATGAGCCGTAAACTATTCTTAGAAATAGTACAAGGTATTGAAAATCATATTCA